>OX327701.1:10007500-10622500 GCA_946807835.1 Ailanthus altissimus | reverse complement strand
TTTTAGGCCTAAAATTATACTAATTAAATATGAGTTTTTGTATAATTAAATATTTAATTATAATTTTTTTATTTTGTATTAAATTAATAGGATATTATCATTAATACCTCTGATTTATTGGTTAATTTTACCAATACTCAAAAATTTTAAAAATTGATATTAATATCTAAATTTTTAACGAAATATACACTAATATTTAATTATTAAAAATCTGTCATAAAAATTAACAGATCCAAGATAATAATGTCATTTTACACTTTAAATTTTCAAATTTTTTAAAAGAATTAATAATAAATAAACTGAAAAAATAATAATAATAAACAGGCCGAAACAGCAGCCAAAAATGGCCGCTGGATGATGGTCTTTTTCTCCTATTAATTTATCCTATTAAATTTATCAGCCAGGCCAGCAGCTCATAAGCATTTCTCCTATTAATTTATCTTTTTTTGCATGTGCTGTAATGATGAAATCGTCTATGATTGTGTAAGCTTGTGATCATAGTTGAATAACTGTGTTAAATCAGGGATAAGTCTCGCATAAGAATTTGCAAGCAATTAAAGAAGCACAACAGCGGGAACCAAAATTGCAGAAACCTAAGAAGACCCAAAATGATGCAGCAACTGTCATGAGGAAGAAAACAACCAAACAGAGACGTGATTCGCAGGCAATTGAAGATGAAGATGAGCTGGCTCGGGATTACCGTCTACTCAAAAAGCTGAAAAAAGGGGTACAAATGAGACTGAATTCGCAAAGATGACTGGAACAAAGGAGTTGCTTCGGAGTGCATCATGCAGGTTATTTTCCTGAAAATTTAGATATTGATTGGGTGTTGCTGTGACTTAGTGGCAAGATGTATCTTTAATCCATGGCTAGTGGAGCTTCAATGCGCCTAAAGTTTGTTTTGAAGACTAGATCTAGATGCCAACAAATGAATCAAAAAAAACAACAAAGGAGTGTTAAATATATAATATTATTTTATACCTTTAAAAATATGTAAAATAATATTTTATTTAATAATTAATAAAATTTTATTCATACATATAATTGAACATATATTAATAAGCTTATATTTAATAAAGTATGTGATTTATGTATTAAACATATGATATTAATACTGAGAGTATAAATCACAAGTTTTTTATAAATTAAATTTAGTTTATAACCATTAATGAAAATAACATTTTATTATGTAAGGATGTAGTTTTCCTACTTCTTATAATAGATGATTTACCTTAATCATTGAAGTAGTGACTTCGAGTTAAAAAAACTAGTGTATATGTTACATTGAACGGGGCTATTGTGAATTTCGATCAAGTTAACTAAATGCCATTGATCTTAATTAGCAAAAACTTTAATAAACTTTATTGATCTTAATCCTAAGCAAATAATGAACTTACGTTCATGCATTATATCTTTTGAGTTATCACGAAGTGAGATCTATATAAATAGTCAAAATCTCGATATCTTGGAGATATAATTTTATGGGTCGTAGGAACATATATTTACAAAATGGAATCTAATAAATAATATTCACTTAAATTATTTGCAATACTTGATCATTTAAATTTTTGGCCGCAACTTATTCAATAAATTATTTATTGAATAATAATATTTATTTGTAAATTTATTTATAAATATAAACATATTAAAAGTGATCATTAGAGTATTCAGTGACTTATGGGCAAATAAGTAATTAAAGAACTGGTGTATCGTGAGATGATTAGGATCAATTAAGTAGTTATTATTTGTCTAAAGATCAAGCCTAATTTAATTAAAAAAGAGTTTTAATTAAATGAATTTTTACTTAATAACATAAGTTACTAGAGTACAACCATTAATTTTTAATGGAATAGCATGGGGTTAATTTAGAAGAACTAATGTATCATGAGATGATTAGGACTGAGCGATTTAAGTTGAAGCTAGGAAGCCCATGGATCTTGCAGTCCCTCTACTAACTCAAATTCTAATCAAACTCAAATTTTTTAAATATTAATATAATTATAAATATTCAAGGGAGATTCTTATATATATAGGAGGTATGAAGTAGTAAACAATGACAATAACAATAACTAGAAAAATTTATTTTATGTATTCTTACGTGAAAAAAGAATTTGATTATTACTATTCTATGTGCCCACACATGTTGAGAATTGTAGAGAAGATTACAGTCGGTCAATTGAAGATTTTTTATAACAAGGAATTGAGGTAATCTTCTATCCCTATATATGTAATTATGAATAAGATGATTTGACTGACTTCTACTGTGTTTATTTTATTAAACCAAAAAAAAAATTTATTTGCTACCAACAACTGATATCAGACCCGACTTATTTTATATTACATGTACAATTTATAATTTATTTTTATGTGTGGTAGCAATTATTTATTATGGAACTAATTGCATATTTAATCTATATTTATTTTTTATTAATTATATGATTAATGGTTATGCCCACAAGATTAGATATTTACTTGATTTGTTTTTAGAATTGTAACCATAAGGAGTGATAGAATAATATCACAATTTTTTCTCTTATTTAATTTTTGGTGATTTTTTAAAAAATTTTATGCCAATTAATTAGCGTAGAATTTTTATTTTTAATCTAAAGAATATATAAGTTTCTATTTTATTGTATTTAATAAAAAAATGAAAACAAAAAAAAATGAAAAATGAAAAAAAATGGGAATGAGAAGGGGTGGGAGGCGGTGTTTTGTAAAGGGTTCTATTTGATAAATATCATATAGGCCCCTTAAAGTTTAAATTAATTTTGTTTTGATCAAGTTAATTTGCATATGTTATAAATTAATCCTTAAAATTTGTAAATCATGCAAAATTGCCAACAGAGCTGGTTATTCTCATACAGCCCCCTCTAGTATTGAGTAATCACAATTTTATTAGAAAACTTTGAGATATTTATAAATAGGTCACAAATTTGACCCAAATTTATTTTTGGACTAATTTTGGGTATTTGTAAATTTAAAGTTAATTCAAACTTCTTTTAATTTTGGTCTAATTTTATAAAATTTTCTTTGGGCTATTTTATTAAATTATTGGGTCTAAAATTATTTTTTATTTAATTTTTTTTAAGAAGGCTCAAAGAAATTTTAAGCCTAAAATATGTCTAATGTATTTTTAAAAATAAATAGACCAAAGAAAATTAAAATGCTCAAAATTTAAGCCCATAAAAGAAGACAAATAATAGGAGATAATATTTTAGAAGAGCCCAAGTTGACTTCAAAGAAAACTTTGAAGAATTTAGGTTTAATTTTAATATTTTTCTTCTTAGAAAAAGTCATGAATTATAGATTATTTATTTATCTAGTTAATTAATTGAATGAATAACATGTCATATAGATTAAGGATGCCACATTCACATGTCCATACATAAAATATATCATTTTGTATGAAATTAATGTTCTAATGAGATTAGAATAAGATATTGTCATATTTTTTAATATTATATTAATTTATTATTTGACGTGACCTTATTAATTATTTTATGAAAATAAAATTAGATATTTATGAGTGGAATGTCATTTTATAAATTAATTAAAAACTCTAAGAATTAAAATATTGAGTAGGGGAAGGCTTTAGGTATAAAGCCCATGGCCTTCATTATTGATTCTATAGTAAGGTAGATTAATATCTTGCCTTAAACTTTGTGAGCTCCATACGGAGGGTATTAATCAGAACTAGTTACTAGATAGGACTTTCATAAATGATAAGATCTAATATAGGACTCGCGCGAAATTGACTACCTTATAGTGGCTTTTTTAATTGGAAAATATAAAGAATTGAAATAATGGTTATACACTCAACTTCGGTTGATTGATATCCTCCTCACGGAGTTTTTTTCAATTAAATCTAAAGGCTAAAGAATAGGTAGTTTATTATTATTTGATATGAGATATCTATATAATAATAATGAATTAGTATGGTACTAGTCTGATTCATGACGGATTCAACCACCCTACGGAGGCATATTTTGAATGAATGTTAAATTACTAATGTATAATATAGTTAAAGAGTTCTATATAAATGCATTTCATGCATTCATGCAAAAGTTACACATGCTATTAGATAATGTAAGCTTATGTATGAATTTATTTTTTCATGCATTCATGCTATTAAATAATGTAAGCTTATGTATGAATTTATTTTTTAGAATTATGTCTTTATTCATCCCACTAGCATCCATCCTAAACTAAAACTAGTTAACTGAGAATAATTATGTGGATTGGGAAATGAACTTAAATATTGTCTTGACTAATAAATACCCTCAAATAGCTAATGAAATGCACCCTAAGATGAAATAGATGTTTACAATAGTCACTTGACTAAGGGACCATCTTTATCTTTTAGTCTCAATCCTAAAGGAAATAGTAGTAAGAAGAAGAAGAACAAGCCAAAGAAAGCATCTAATTCAGGATCTGTGCAAATTCATAAAAGGAAGTACTGTCCAAAAGAAAATATTTCCAATGTGGCATTAAAGGGCATTAGAAGAGAAACTGTCATTTAGTTAAGTTTTTCAATAGCTAATAGGACAACTTCACTTTCTAGTAATATTCTTTTCATTGAGACATGTTTAGTGGTTGACTCTACAGATTCTTAAATAATAGATTTTGCAGCCACTAATCATATTTACAATTTGTTTATAAAGGTACTAGGAAACCAAATCACTCAATGAATGAAAGATCAGTCTTAGGCTAGGAAATGGTGTAATTGTTGCAACCAAGGTAGTGGGAGTTTGTCTCCATTTTGATGATTTTAGGACTTTTGTATTAGATTATTGTTTGTTAGTACTGAAACTTAAATGTAATTTGATTTCAATTAGTTATTTGAATAACTTTGGATATTTTGTTAATTTTGACTAAATTGTGGTAATAAAAGAAATAAGTTGTTATATATTCCAGTACACTAGTTAACAGTTTATACTATATATTTCCCAAAATCAACTCACTGCTTGATACAAAATTGAAAATGAATTTAATCACTATAAGAGGATTAAAGTAACTTCTACTAATCAATCGAATCTATGACATCTACGTCTTGGTCATATTAGTCTAGATATGATCCAAAGACTAGTCAAAGATGGATATTTGACATTGGAGATTGAACCATTACTAATTTGTGATTCTTATATATAAGGTAAAATGACCAAAAAACCCTTTAATGCTAAAGGTAATAGAGCCATTGAAACATTAAAATTAGTGCACTTTGACGTGTGTAGGCCCATGAACACACAAGCTAAATGAGGTTATGAATATTTCATCACTTTTATTAATGCTTATTCTAGATTTGGTTATTTGTACCTAATGTGCCATAAGTCTGAGGCATTTAATAAATTCAATGAGTTTTAGGCAAAAGTGGAAAAGCAATTAGAAAAATACATAAAAACACTTTTATCTGATCAAGGTAGTGAATACCTGTATAGTGAGTTTAGGACCTATTTGTCAGACAATGGAATATTATCCCAGTTGACTGCACCAGGGTCACCCGCACAAAATGGTGTAGTAGAAAAGAGAAATAGAACTCTTCTTGAAATGGTAAGGTCAATGATGAGTTATTCAACTTTACCCATCTCGTTGTGGAGTTATGCATTGGAAACATCATGTATCTTTTTAACTTAATTCCATTTAAGTTCGTCCCTAAAACACCCTAGAAATGTGGATAAGGTATAAACCAAGTTTACGTCAAATACATATATAGGGTTGTCTAGCTTTTGTGCTAAAGGGGAAAATAAACAAGTTGGAATCTAAGTCAGAAGTTTATCTATTTGTTGGCTATCTTAATGGAATAAGAGGAAGTATTTTCTATAGTTCTCAAGATAAGAAAGTATTAGTTAGCACTAATGAAATCTTTCTTGAAGAAGACTATATGAAAGACTTCAAGCTTATGAATAAGATAATTTTTGATGAATTTTTTGGGAACTCCGATATTATGCCTGATAGAGTCAATGATTTAATTCTCAAACCAGATCATAATAACCAACCATAGCTAATTGTAGAATAATAACTATCAGTACTTCATCATAGTAGTAGGATTATTAGACATCTAACTAGATACATGTTAATTTGAGAGTTCTTTCAAGCAGTCTCTAATGAGCATGAACTAGATCTCATTAGCTATAATGAAAAAATGGTTGATGAAGAAATGGTTGATAAAGATGCAAACTATTGGTATATAGCTATGAAATCATAAATGGATTCTATGTACTCTAATAAAATATGAAAACTTGTAGAGAAACCTGAAGGGATAAAACCTATAGGGTGTAAATGGGTAGACAAGAGAAAGAGAGTGGTAAATGGGAAGGTGGAAACCTTTAAAGCTAGGCTTGTTGCAGAGAGTACACTTAGAAAGAAGGTATCGATTATGAGGAAACCTTTTCGCTAATAGCCACTTTTAAGTTTATTAGAATTCTCTTATCCATTGCAGCAAATCTTGATTATGAGATTTGATAAATGGATGTCAAAACTGCCTTTCTAAATAAAAATCTCAAAGAAAGTATCTATATGATATAACTAGATGGGTTTATAGCTACAGTTCAAGAGAATATGGTTTGTGAACTACAAAAATCTATCTATGGGCCTAAACAAGCATCTAGATCTTAGAACATCAGATTTGATCAAGCAATCAAATCATTTAGTTTTGATCAAAATCTTGATTAACCTTGTGATAGATGGGCAATTGATGATTTTTCTAGTCCTGTATTTTAGATGATATACTACTCATTAAGAATGACGTTGGAACGTTATCATCAAATAAAATATGGTTATCTAACTATTTTGATATGAATAATTTAGAAGATGCCAGTAACATCCTTAGGATTAAAGTATTAAAGGATCTCAAGTTAAAGATGTTAAGCTTATCCCAAATTGAGTATATTAACAAAATTCTAATCAAGTTTTCCATGCATATTTCCAAAATAGATTATTTTCCTTTAGATATGGAATTGATCTATCTAAGTATCATTTTTCTAAGACAACTAAAGAGATAGATTGCATGAGAAGTATTCCTTATGCATTAGCAGTGAGAAGTCTCATGTATGCAATGCTATATACCAGACCAAATATTTGTTATGTAGTTTGAATGATCAGTAGATATCAATCTAATCTAGGACTAGAACACTAGACTGTATTAAACCATATATTCAAGTACCTTCGAAGAACGAAAGATTATATGCTTGTATATTCTAGTGAGGATCTTATATTGAAGAACATAAGGATAACTGGATTTTTCTCAGGGTATATGTTTACTTTAAGTGGTGATGTTATAAGTAAGAGGAGTGCAAAACAATCATGTATTGTAGACTCCACCATGGAAGTTGAATATATAGCCGTATCTAGAGCTAAAAAAATATTCTATATAGCTCCGAAAGTTCCTTATATAGCTTGAGGTGGTACCTAATGCTTAGATTCTCATTATTCTTTATTAAGATAATAGCAGGGTCATAGCACAGTTTAAGAAACCGAATACCACAAGAGAAGAAAATAAGGTTTGGTAAGGGAGTTGTGTGCAAAATGGTGAGGTCGTGATATCTAAGTTTGCGTAAATGGATAATCTAGTAGATCCATTCACTAAAGTTATTGTCAGCAAAGAGTTTTGAAACTCATATGAATAATATATGAGTTCAAGTATTATTCGACATGTTTTAATCCAAGTGGGAGATTGTTAGATATATAATGTTATTATGCCCTTAAAGCATGTGAAATAATATTTTATTTAACAATTAATAAAAGTTTATTTATACATATGGTTGAACATACATTGATAAGCCCATATTTAATAAATTATGTGATCTATATATCAAACATATGATGCTAATACAGAGGGTATAAATCACAAGTTCTTTATAAATTAAATCTAGTTCACAACCATTAAGGAAAATGACATTTCATTATGTAAGGTTGTAGTTTTTCTACTTATTATAGTGAATGATTTACCTTGATCATTGAAGAAGAGACTTCATGTAGAAAAACTAGTGTATATGTTACATTGAACGTCGCTATTGTGAATTTCGATCAAGTTAACTAAATGTCATTGATCTTAATTTGTAAAAGTTTTAATAAACTTGATTGATCTTAATCCTGAGCAAATAATGAACTTATATTCATGCGTTATATATTTTGAGTTATCACAGAGTGAGATCCATATAAATGCTCAAAATCTCTATATCTTCGAGATATAATTTCATGGGTCGTAAGAACATATATTTGCAAGATGAAATCTAATAAATAATATTCACCTAAGTTGTTTGCTGTACTTGATCATTTGAATTTGTGGCTGCATTTTATTCAATAAATTATTTGTTGAATAATAATATTTATTTGTAAATTTATTTACAAATATAGACATATTAAAAGTGATCATTACAGCATTCAGTGACTTAAGAGCGAATAAGTAATTAAAGAGATAAGACGTTTTTATGGCCATTTATTAGAAGATCAATTAAATTGCTGTGATTGGTCTAAAACCAAACTCAATTTAATTAAAAGAAGTTTTAATTAAATGAATTTTTACTTAATAATATGGGTTATTAGAGGACAACCCTTGACTTTTAGTGGAATAATAGCCTAGGGTTAACTCAGAATAACTTGTGTATAAAAAGAAGATTAGGATTGAGCCATTTAAGTTGGAGATAGGAAGCCCATGGGTATTACAGTCTCTCTACTAGCTCAAATCCTAATTAAACTCTAATTTTCTAAATCCTAATATAATTCTAAATACCCAAGAGAGATTCCTATATATATGAAAGGTATGAAGTAGTAAACAATAACAACAAAAATAACCAGAAAAATTCTTTTTACATATTCTTATGTAGAAAAAAATTTGGTTATTACTAATCTCTCAGATTTGGGTGTTAGTGATTTTAGAGATTAAAGAGAGATCTACGTGCTACACGCGTTGAGTTTGAAGATTAAGGATAGTAGAAAAAATTACAATCGGTCAATTTAAAATTTTTCATAGCGAGGAATTGAGGTAATCTTCTATCCTTATACATGTAATTACGAACAAGATGATCTGGCTTCTGCTGCATTTATTTTATTAAACAGAAATTTTTTTTATTTGCTACCAACAAGGAAAAATTTTGTGGTAATGAAAAGAAGCTGTTCTCTGGTTAATTTCTTTACGAGGCTCAAGTGATAGTAAGATTCAGATGTTGTTTGCACTTATTTTCCTTAAATTTTATGCATCAATGTCCTTTTGTCAGCCCTCAGAAGGCATTTCTACAGAAAAATGAGATCTAAACACTTAAGTATAATGTGCCAAAAATGGCTGTTGATAGTGGCTAAGCGAGCCCAGGCTATTTACTGGCAGCTCACCCGTTTTTTTAATTTTTCTTTTCTTCTTGAAAAAATTATAAGAAATTTATTTTTTATTATCAATTTTTAATTAAATTTTAATTTTTTTGATAGCATTTATTTTTTATTATTTTATATAGGATTTTATTTATTATTGTTTTATTTATTATTTTTTAAGGTTCTTTAAGGGATATTATCGTGAATACCTTTAAGGTATGGCCTAATTTTAATAATACCCATTAGTTTAAAAAATAGGCAGTAATGCCTAACCATTAGGGAATTTTCTATTAAAATTAATTGAAAAAAATGATAATATCATTATTTCAATATTGTTTTATCCAAAGAGCCATTACCCCTTAGTCAATATTATTACTTTATTATTGAAAAATTAAATTTTTATTGGAATGTGCTTTGTAGGGGTAGAATTATCAATTTTTTATTTTTATGTTTAAAAATACAATTTAGTCATTTCACATAATTCTGTTAATTCTAACAAAATATTTTCTAACGGTTGGACATTATCGCATTTTCTCAAACTAGTGGGTATTACTGAAATTATGTCATGCATTAAGTGTATTCACTATAACATCTCGATTCTTTCATAATATTAAAATAAGTGATTTTTAATATAAAAAAAGTCAAAATTCTTATTGAAATTTGAATAACTTTGGAACTTGTGCAAGTAGTCATTGTCATGTTAGTTTCTTTTAACGTGTAAGGGGCAATTTGATCATTTGATACTGATTGACATAAAATTTATTTAATTTGATAGAGTATTCTTAACAACTGAGTATTGGTGCATATTTTGTTAAAAATTTAGATATTAATGTCAATTTTTAAACCTTTGGGTATTAGTAAAATTAGTCAATACTTTAGGGGTATTGAGGAAAATATCTATAAATTAATTGATTATTTTATTTGTAATCAATTTATATTTATGATGAAATCATTAAATTGAGTAAAGTAAAATTAAAATTAAATTGTGATAAAATTAATTAAAATTCAATTGTGCAAGATTCAATTTCAATTAATTTATACTCATGTGATAAATCAAATAATTCAACTAAATAAACTAAAATTATAATTCAATTGTACAAGGTTCAATTTGAATTGATTTATATACATGTCATAAATCAAATAATTCAATTTAGCAAATTGAAATTATAAATTCAATTTTGACATAATCAATTAAATTTCAGTTATGCAAGATTCAATTTCAGTTAATTTATATTCACGTGATAAATTAAATAATTTAATTGAGTAAATTAAATTATGATATAATCATGGGTTATTATCGTCAATACTCTTAAGGTGGTTGTGGTGCATACGACTTTACTTCGTAGTTGTGGTTGTGGTGGCAATGACTAACAGGGTTTTAGGGTGTTAGGGTTGTAAAATTGAGAGAGTGAAGAAAAAATTTAGGGTTTGTAAACTTTATGATTTTTAGAATTTAAAATTATATAAATATTTTAGAAAATAAAATATGTGAAAGTACTTTATTACCCTTCATTTTGTTAACTTTGATGGAAGATTCCTTAATGGTTGGGCATTGGTAATATTTTCCTAAACGTTTGAGGTTTTGTAAGCTATTTCTCAAACTTTCGGGTATTTGTGATATTAGTCAATACCTTGAGAGTTATTGATGACAATAACCCTAAAATCATTAGTCAATTAAAATTCAATTAGGCAAGATTCAATTTTAATTGTGTAAAATTTAATTTTAATTAATTTATATTCATGAGATAAATCAAATAACTCAATTATGATAAAATCTATTAAAATTCAATTGTGCAAAGTTCAATTTGAATTAATATATATTCGTGTGATGAATAAATAATTCAATTATGATATTAATCAATGAATATTCAATTATGCAAGATTTATTTTCAATTATGTATGATTTCATTTAATTAATTAATATTCATGTGATAAATCAAATAATTCAATTGAATAAATTATAATTATAATTTAATTATGGAATAATTAAATAAAATTCAATTGTGTAAGATTCAATTTCTATTGTACAAGGTTCAATTTGAATTAATTTATATTCATGTGATAAATCAAATAATTCAATTGAGTAAATTAAAATTAAATTGTGATATAATCATTAATCAATTAAAATTCAATTATGCAAGGTTTAATTTCAATTCATTTATTTTCATATGATAAATTAAATAATTTAATTAAGTAAATTGAAATTATAAGGTATTATCATAATTGCAAGGAAAACTTATAATCACAAATATAATTTAATAATAATTATGTCTCTTTAAAGTTTTTAAGTTGATTTTTAAAAAAAAATAACATCTCAAATTAAATTATATACAAATTCACTTATATTATCTATCATAATATGATAAATTGATTAAATTGTTATCATATTATTTATTTTATTTTTATATTATTAGGTTTTGATAATTAAATTATGTATAGTCTTACTTGACTTTTTCAGATATAAAAATAAAGCATTGTTAGAAAAATGTGAAAGGTAAAAAGTCAGAACAATCAAATAAAGAGTAAAGGATATTTGAACCCTCATGTTATAATAAAAGTGACAGTTTACTCACCCTAATTTTAAAAGTACTCTCTTTTATAATTTTTTATATTAAATTTGATAAAATTACCCTTTTTTAAACTTTTTTTTATTACCAATTAACATTATTGTCAACTTTTACTTTCATCTAATTTTAAAAAGTGGATAATTCTACTAAATTTAACAAAAAAAATTTATATAAAATAAATATAAATAATTAATTTTAAAATAAGGTGAATAAATTATCAATTTCACTATAAAATGTGATCTAAATGTCCTTTACCCTCAAATAAATAGATCTCCATCGCAACAATAAATGATCACAATCGATCACAACTATCTAAAAACAAGAACCAGAAGGAAAAAGATCACAGTTGCTTATTCTTAATCTTATCTTGATGGTAGGGCATCTTGTTTTTGGCATAGTTCTTGAAATGGAAGTCAACAAAAAGGGCCAAAAGTGAAAGATTGAAAAAGGCATTGAAGCACTAAACCCAGATCTTAGAGCACCCTAATACCGTAAAATGATAATACAACATCAAAATCAAAACCATATAGCTAAAAACAAATTGAACAATCTCGTAATCTGTGACCAATCTCTTCCACTTAGGTCGGATCCCCATCGCATACAATAGATAGTAGCAGTACATGATCACATGCACGCTTGGGTTAGTCATGAGGACATGTTGATATTGGAGACAAATATTTATTTAGATGGAGCCAATTTATTTGACTTAACATGAAAGAAAAATAAATTGGTGCATGTGGCACCGAAATTGACAAAGACCTTTTTGCATTATAAAAGTTTATAAATAGGTTTTTTCCCAACAAGGCAGTGGGAAAAAGGGATTGCTTAGTTTGCCACCAGAGGTAGCATAAGGATAACAATAGTATGGTGGTAGACGTGGAGGAATGTGAACCATTAGACTGGTGCCACCGTAGTAGCACAAGGTAAAACAAAGGGGGTGGTGGGTTGTGGGTGTTTACCATCAGACGGTGACCTCGGAGTGGAGGCCAGTGGTTGGTGAGCAGAACGGACTAGAGTGGTTGTCGAAGTGTTGATTACTAAGAAGAGAGTTAGAGCTCTGAGAGAGAAAGAGTTTGAGATGAGAGTGCGTTTAGGGTAAGTTTGTGTTTTGGGGCCCCAAAATATTGCGTTTTAATTTTTTGTTTGTTTTAAATTGATTTTTGGTTCAACTTAAATCAAATTAAAAGCTAACTGAATTGATCGATTCTATTAAGATAGAACCGATCAATTCAAAACCCTGAATCAAACCGTAAAATTTTAGTTTGATTTAGACAGTTTTTCAATTTTTTGAACTTATGTCCACTCTTAATTTTAAGATTGAATCGAACCATAAAATTTTGGTTCAGGTTGTTGATTTTTCAGTTTTCTGAACCATGTCTACTCTTAATAATTTATGAAAAAGCTTTTTGATTTTTTAAAGTTCTTAAGTTGCTATAAGTATTTCACTTGTGCATAAACTATTTTTTTTAATGTAATTCCTAATAGACTAATGTATTACAATCAATAAGAGATTTGTTATCTTCAAAATCTTAATTTGTATGACTAAAAAGTCAACAATCTCTCCCTTTTTTACCATGACAAATATCTCGTATAGTTGATGACTTTGGTGAAGATTTTTATAAAGATCAATATAAACTGTAATAATTTCACTTGTATACTTAAAGCTTTGAAACAACTCTTAAGCATAGTTAATATAAAAAGCATCAATATCATATATTCAATAAGGTACATATTTTCACATCAAAATACATCAAATTCTTCCCCTTTTATCATCAGCAAAAGGTTAATAAATATTATAGCAGTTATCATTAGTCTTATGCTTATATATATTTATATATATATATTTATATCTCTCCCCCTTTGAAGAACTATTTTCCAATATGCATATTAGTTCATCAAACATCATAAATATGTATATAACTCAATCATGTGCATTATAAGCAATATTAATCAAATCAAAGAGAATCTATGCTTATAATGCTATGCTCCTCCTAAACATAGCATACATAAATTTCCCCTTATAAAAACTAAAGTTGTAATAATATACTTAAAATAAATAAAATAGCAAATATGCAACATACAATATATGAAATATTGTAGCTCCCATGTGATGCCATAATCTACAAATTCCAACAATAACTCATCAATAAAATCAAAGATTTCAAACCACAAAAATTCATAATGTGCCATCAAGAAAAAAATTTCATACAATATCAAGGAACCATCAAATGTAATATCCATCAATAAGGTAAAAATTATTACTGATGTGAACCTCATAAAGAAAAATGAGACTCGACGTTCAATGAAGTTCCTTTGCCAATGATAGTTCTAGTTTAAATTCTCAAACAAACAAAAAAAATAAAGAATCTTGACCCGTTACCTGATGCGATATTTCAATATCTTAAAATTAAGCACAAGTATACGCTATCGTAACAAGTAATAAAGAGACTTATAAAGTCGGATGTCGAACCCACAAGAATAATTTTTATTTTTTACCAAGTACTAAAATTATATCTTTCTTATAATTATTCAGAAAAATCAAATCTTAATTTTGCAATAAATTTGAATAAAATAAAAGTGCATAAAATAAATGACATAATTTAAATAAAATAAGAAAATAACAATATAGAGAAAGCCTAGGGTTAATTACTATCCTTCAATATGGTTTCTAAAGATTAATCCTTTAGTATTTATATCCCTCAATTATTATTATTGGTCAAGACACTAATGTATTCACAAGCCTCTTCCAAGATCATGCAAGTATATCTTAATTTACCAAATACCTATATTCCTATGGTACTTGTAATAAATAAAGATTCATTAAGAATAAGTCTTATTGACCATACATGCCAATTAAGTATATTTCTATCCTAATTCGAAACTTGCATATGTAACATTGAATGTTACTCTACAATCATGCATCAAATTATTTAGGTCTAAATACAATGATGCCTCTTCCGAGTTTATCAAAGTATTACTAAAGCAATCACAATATTGATCAAATATAATGAAGCATTAAGAACAAATAATTTGAATAATGAAGAATTGAGTTCAAATAAATATTAAAAAGATCCAACAATTAAGCTCACATATTGAGTTTAAGTAATAATCCTAAAAAATAAATTTAGCTCATGATAACAAGAGAATTATGGCTGAAAAATAAAATAGACATGATACAATCCAAAGCAAACCAATATAGATGTCAATTCGCAGTTGGTTGATATGCCAAAGATTCGCCAATAATCTCTTACTTCCTTGAATTTTCTTTACTTCTCTCTCTAAAAATTACTCTTCTTCACTGTGTTGTGGCTATAAGAGCCCTAAATTGTGTGTTATCTGATGTATGAAACGAGTAGCCTTTATATAGGAATTGATTAGAATTTTGGAGTTGTATTTCTTTTAGGATTAGAAAAAATCGCATTGTTCACCGCTGCCGCAACCACTGTTCATCGCTGGGCGACAGCACTGTAGCACAGGGGCATTGTTCGCGCGTTATTGTTCATAGACATTGTAGCGTACTGTAGCATTATATTTTTCCTTGTTTTTCTTAGATTTTCATCCCCAATTGCTCCATTGACTTCAACTTACAAAATAACAATTAAACATATAAAAAGTCTAATATTCTTATTAAAATGAGCAATTAATTAAGTTAAGGGAGTGAAAATAATATATATATATATAATTTACGCTTATCACCTATAAGGAGATAAGAACCAGAGGTATAAGAATTTAAGATGGATGCCATACTCAAGAAAGATGAGAAAGATTATGAATGATAAGTCAATGATGAACACTACAAGAAGAAATCTTGATAAGTTTTGAAAAGTTCTTTGAAGAACCAAGAGAAAACTTTCAATAATATTAGTATCATAAACTTTGAATTCCCTTTAGAGCTATAACAGCTTATATAGCCAAAATCTCCAAGTAGGCAAAAGGAAAATAAATCAAATCCAAGATATAGTAAGAATTTGATTATTAAAAGAGAAAATAAATAACAAGCATAATAAGGAAAGAAATAAATAACAAGCATAATAAGAAAACAAAATATTCTTGTATCTTTGTTTCTAAATATAACATAAACTAAAAGACAAATAAGGAAAATAAAGACCTAAGAAATTGTGAAACAAAATAAAGAAACTAGGAAACAAAATAAAAGATAGATCTGCATGTTATTATTTCCCTTTATGTGCTAGATCTTCTTTCCTAAATTGATTATGCCTTATTTTGTTCTTCAATTAAATCACTCCAAATTACTTCAAAAAACTTGAATAACATTGACAATGTATTAATCATCTTGAACACTGAATTCGGACAGTTCAGTGTCTTGAACAAAGTATGAATTTGAGATGTGCTCAACTAGCCTATTTAATACTTTCTTCATTTTCTTAGTTCTTGCCTTATCATGGACCCTCAGGGATGTTCAACGGATCTTATGAAGCTTTGACAACCTAATTTGCATCAATTACCAATATCAATCATGGCTTTTAGCTCTCTTGCCTCACTTGATGTACTTACAAAAACAAATTTCAAATTGCACATTTTAGTATCCAATATTTTTTAGATCCTTCAATGTTAGTATTGTTCTTTTAAAACTCAAATATTTTTCATTCCAAATTTTTTTAAAGGACAATTATAAACTTTGTGACCATTTTTATTGCAATAGTGACAAATTGAATTTGGTTCATTTTTAAAAGATGATTTTATAAAATACTTTTTGAAATATTTTTTTCTTTAGAAATTATTTGTATCCTATATCTCCTAAGCAAATACACATTTTTAAGAACCCAACAATTTTTCAATCCTTTAGCCATTGGTGAATTTTATCAGAATCTCTTATTAATTAATGAGTTTTTTTTCTAATGATTGTATTTTCTAAAATTAACTTATTGATCTTGGAGTTCTCAATTAACTTTTGGATGCATGCTATAAACACTCCAAATTCATATTCAAGATTTTGTTTTTATCTCTTAAAAGAATTGGCGTCTTCTTCTAAGCAAAGATTTTTACTCTTTAATATTTCATTTTCATTTTGAAATTCTTTAACTTCATTTGAAAAAGCAAATTTTTTCTTTTTGATTGAAGTATTTTTGGATGTAAGTTTAGCCATATCATCATCCAATTCTTGGAAAGCATCATACAATTCAGCATACGAGGGTTTGGCATACCTTATCAAGATAGTCAATTTCATCATCTCCTATGACCATAAGTGTAAGATTTGAAATATCACATTCTTCTTCTTCATTATCATCCCAAGTTAATACCTTCCTTTTTTTTTCTTATTTACATTTTTCTCATATAGTGCTTCTAATGTATTCTAATTGCATATACAACATTATAATTGCAAATTTTATTAAACATATTTTTATTTGATGCAAAAAAATAAATACTTCTTAGCTTTTGCATTTAAAGAAGCATTTCTAATATCCCCTTACTCTACTTATCTTTAAGTTATGAATAATTTTGCCTCTCTTATTCTTTTTTATAGGCACATGAGGACTATTTTGTACAATATACCAAAGATCATAATTAAAGGCTTGCAAATAAGTTATCATCCTAATTTTTCAACAACTATAATTAAATTCATTAAAAAATAGAGGTCTAGTAATATATTAGCCCTCGTACATAAAAGAACCACCAAGGGATCACTCTACAATGGTAAGTCCTAAAATAGAGAACTTGCTCTAATACTGATAAGAGCTTAATTGTTATAAATTTTATTCTCATCTTACTTAGTATTTTGTTATTTAAATGAGAATAAATAGCTATTTATGGACTTTATTATTTATTTATAGATCTTGGGCAAAAATAGATGAAATATGAAGAAATTATAGCAAAATTGCAAGTTTTGAGAATAAATAGCAAAATCAGGGACTAAATTATAAAAAGAAACAAAATTGCTGTCAAAATTGCCCCAACAGTGACAACAATTTTCGCTCTAGCAGAAAATCGCTACAGTGAGAGAAATGAAATCGCCCCAGCGCTACACCGCTGCAACGGTAAGAGACATTTTGCTCCAGTGACATGATTAAAGGAAACGTCCCAAATTAGCCAAAAAAAATCACCCTCAACGCTACATATATTCGCTGTAGTAAAACAATATAGAAGCATTTCGCTGCAGCAGTGGAGGATTTTGCTGCAACAGTACATCATTTCTTGGATTGAAAAGAAATCCAAGAACTCAAATCAAGCTACTATATAAAGCCACTCGTTTCAGCCTTAAGGAAACATACAACACAAGTCTTAGAGAGCAATTTGAGCACAATTAGAATAATTTTTAGAGAGAGAAGCAAAGGCAATTCAAGAGGACAAGAGAGTATTGGCAAATCTTTGGTGAATCAACCAATTATAAGTCAACGTCTATATTGGTTTGCTTTTGGTTGTATTATGTTTATTTTATTTTACAGTCATAATTCTCTTGTCATCATGAACTAATTTCTTTTTATAGGGTTATTATTTGAACTCAATATGTGTACTTAATTGTCAAATCTTTTTAATATTTATTGAACTCAATTTCTTATTATTTAAATTATTTTTGCTTAATGCTTCATTATATTTAGCCAATATTGTGATTGTTTAGTAATACTTTGATAAACTTGAGAGACAAATCATAGTATTTTGACCTAGATAATTTTATGTATGATTGTCAAGAGATTTACAAGTTCCAACTTAAGATAGAGATATATCTAATTGGCATGCATGATTAATAAGATTTGTTCTTAATAAATCTTGATTTATTACAATTATCATAGAGATATAAGTACTTAGTAAATTAAGATATATTTGCTTGACCTTGAGAGAAACTTGTGAATATATTAGTGCCTTGATCAATAAAAAGGAGTTGAGAAATTTAAATATTAAAAGAATCAATCTTAAGAAGAAAAAAAACATATTGAGAGTATACTTATGCTTAATTTTGTGCTTAGAAACAATCACGTCAGATACCAAATGAAAAAAGAGGGAGGCAACTCAAGAAGAGGGTTGAATTTGGTATTTAGAAAATTATGCTCTAAAATGAATGCTTTATGCAATTACTAACATATAGGCAAATTCAACAAAAAAATCATTGCAATAAATCAGAGAATAAAGGATAAAGAGAATTGCACGTGGATGTTTGCATAGTTCAACCCTCCACATGACTTATGTCCACACCTCAAGCAACTTGCTTTGAGGATTTCACTTAACTTGCCTTAAACTAAGGCCAAGAATGAATATATTTGACTTCCAAGGTGTTAAAAAATCTTTGTAATAAATTAGTTTCTATGGTACTAATATAACCTTTACAATGAATGTGTTATCCTTCTCAAAATGTTCCCTACAAATATTTGAGTAAATCAAATACAAGGACTGAAACAAATAAAAATGATTTAAACTCTCAAATGAGATAATATAAAGGTTTTAGTACAACGATGGCTCAAGGATTTGAAGTGTAATATCTAGATGTGTTTGAGCTTTCTTAAATAAGGTATTTATAAATAAGTGAGAAAAATAGCTATTGGAGCTCATTTCTAACTGTGATAAAATTGCAAAACAATATAGAACTGATTCAGCTGGCTTGGAAAACTGCACAACCGCTATTAATTTTTATGTTGTGCATGCTTGAATGATTCAGTCATAACTTTTCGTAAACAACTCCGAATTGACGTCCGTCAAATTTTTGGAAAGATGAGACAATTATCTTTCTAATAACATTACGTTTCTACATACATTCAGTCTCATGAAGTGCTAGTATAATTTCCAAAAAGACTTTTAATTTATTAAAGTCTTGAAATTCTTAAATTGACATGAGTACTTCACTTGCTCATAAAATTATTCTCCTATATACTTAAAACCTTCAATGCCTAATAGACTGGTGTATTAAAATTAATATTAGATTTTTTATCATTAAAATATTAATTTGTGTAACTTAAAAGCCAATAATTCTATAAGTGGTTACTAAAACACCTCATACCCCATGTATAGACTGAACACATGGGATGCCCACTCACAAATTGGAAGGCTAAAACCCTTTCCTTGGCAAAGTACGTAAGCAAGATGCTTACTCACAAAATAGATGGTCGAAACCCTTGCTTTGAAACCGTACCCAAATAAGGTACCCACTCACAAAGTGGATAACTAAGCCTTGGTTCTTTAGCCAAGTAGAATGCCTCTTACGAGACCATATAAAATGTGGAAAACTAACATTAGGATCCAAAACTCCCTCAGTGTAGCACCCAATAATGAGATGTCAACTCTCACTTTGAAAAGAAGCAAAAGGCTAACACGAGGTTGTATCCTCACTTAAAACTATATCTAAAAGAGATGTCATACTAAAAAGTATGAAGCCCGTATTGTCTTGGATATAATTCACATGGAAGCACTCGTACCAAGCAAGTTGTATGGAAGTCCACGTTAAGGCCAGAACATTCACATAGGAATGACTCCCAAATAACATCCTATACTAACTACAGCATGGAATCTTGCACCGTATCAAAGACTTTGTATGTGAAAGCTTGTATAGAGGCCTTCAGAGTGTGTAACATATGAAAGATAGCTATATTGTTCTATGGATGCCCCAATATTTATGGAAACCTTTATGAAGTGGTTGAAAGTGTGCTAATTTTCTAGGGTACATACATGTGGTGTGTATTCATTACAATACAATTTACGCATCACACACATAAATTAAGTGCAGTGGAATTCAAAATCTAATTTTCTAATGCAATAAACACATTTAAAATTTAAGCATCATTACTTTAATGAAATTAAGGATCGAGAATCACTTGTTAAGCCTTTAAAAATTACAAAATTGGAGTCCACCATAAAGCACCTTCGTCGACAATTTTAGGATCCAACTGGGGTGGGCTTGGATCGCTAAAATAGCAACTCCAATTTCTAGCAATAGTGTTTAACTCTTAAACATCAAATGGTTAACTCTTTAACCATTGCTTAAACTCTTTTAAGATTTAGTCATTAGTTAAACGCTTTAACTAATTACATTTGTTTCAAGAAAATTGGAAATGATGTTTTGAGTATGTAACTCTTGCACAACACTTGAAAATAATTTCCAATAAAATATTATTTTATTCAAATCTTCAATAAAATAAGATTTTTTTTCCAATTTACTTAGTCGTGGGTGGCCATGGTATATGAAGAAGAAGAAGAAGAAAAAAAAGTCTCCTTAAGAGCAACTATTACTCTCATTCTCCAAACATCATCTATCTCTTTCTCTTAACTTAGAATGCCAAACCAAAAGCAAGCATAAAATGAAAACCTTTTTCAATTTATACAAATGTTCCCTCACTTTGTCAACAACACAAGGCTCCACGTAAAATGGGCAAGACATGGCCAAATGGAATATTTGCCAAATGAAAACTAAACTTTTTTATTTTAAAGCAATATCTTTCTTTCTCAAGACATCCCACGGCTCTACCAAGCCATGGTATATTGCATTTTATTTTTCCTTTCATTAATCAATTAAGAAACATGTGCTAATTTAAATATAAAAGCATTTTTTGACTTTATTGCTTGAAAAAAAAATTTGTTGTCTTGTTGAAAAACAATGGCTAGCCATGTTTTGGTGTAAATGAAAATTTTATTTTTCATTTCAACAATTTTCCTTCATTAGTCAAAAACATTAGGCCTTACTACACCATGTCTTTGTGTTTTTTCTTTCTTTTATTTATTTAATAACAAATAAGCATGTGTCATTCAATAATATAATGTTTGCTTGACTTTATAAAAAATTAAATAAAACAAAAATAATTTTTATTTATTTAATATACATTGCTTATCCGACAAGTAAAGATATTTTGGTAATTTCAAAGTCAAACAATGAATGGCCTAATATATACCACGTGTTATCATCTCATTGGTCAACAACTATTATTAACCAATTAATGTACTTAAGTCTTGACATGTGACAATCTTGAGGGAACCAAAAATAAATATCCCAGTTTGTTGAAATTTACATAATTGAACTATTCAATCATATACGCTACCCTAGTGCACAATGAGTATACTTCATATTGTGGGACTCTCTAGGTCTACGCTCTATTTTTCAAATGGAATTATTTTATGAGTCCGTGATCGATGCCCCACGCACACGTCGCGAATATTACAAATCAGCGCATTGAACCATATAAGCTGAGGTCATAACATATTCGTATAATCCTTTTGTCACCTATATCCTAGAAGAGTGGAGACATAGATCACCACCGTCAAATCTCTATGTGCTCATCCATGAACTTATCTCAAGATTCGTATTTTGATAAACAATATACATAAACACTTTTGCGATATTGTTGAACCCTACGAAAAACTCTTTTTTAGGGTTAAATACTTATGGCCATAAGAGTTTTTGAAATACAATTTCAGAGCATCAGGATATACAACTCACCCATATGAGCTGACAGATCCTATATCTATACACATTGGACTCCATGAGCATGGGACCATACCCAACTACATCCAGTGGTCACACTATAAAGGGTCATTAACATGCGTGAAATCAAAGTATAGTGGATCACTCACAAGTCCATCATGGCACTCAGGTCAAAAGACTACAAATACTACTTAACAAGAGAAGACCCTCTATTGATGGCTTTATAGGATGTCTATTGGAGGTCCTCATGAGTCTGTTTAGTATCCAGTCCTGACTGAATACCCGTATGCCTATACGAGCTCTAAACTCATAGTCAACTAAGAACAATCATGTACACTACAGAACTAGACATATACTGATATATATAAAAGGATTCACTAACAGACTCGCATTAATGAAAATATATCAAGAATATAGTGTTTGAGAACGTACTTGCATAATGACATTTTCTAGTACCTATTGCAACTCTTTGTAACTATATCATTACCAGTATACCCTTAAGTCTTTGTCTTATTACAGACAAGGCTCTAACTCTGTAGATATCGTTGACTTTTATAACTTGCTAACTCTTAGCAGTGCTAACTCTTAGTATTTATAACTCTTAATGTTGTTAACTCTTAACCCTGATCTAAACTTCTTTAAACTAGATCTAAACTCTTTTAGATCATATAATATCTATAACATTACAAGCATTGTATCATATATATTTAATATTAACGATTATATCTATTGAAGCAGAAGCACACAAACAAGCAAAATTCACCCAAGCAATATAATAATGCAGAACAAGTTACTAAATAATAAATAGAGAAAAGGGTAGAAGAAGAACACACAAAGAATTACGTGGTTCGGCAACTTGCCTACGTCCACAGCGGATCAAAATCGCACTCTTCTCTTATTATGAATCATAAGGCACTCACAAAGTATGCCTTTTACAAGAAACATCACAAAGAAAACTCTCTCTTTAACTCTAGGGAGTCTTATTAGGGAGTCCTAAAACGAGTAGGAGACGAAATAAGGAAGTTTCCTTATTTTGGGATACTATTCCCATCTCCAGCGCTGTGGCGCTGGGCTTTCGTTGCCGCGGCGCTGACGAGTATTTGCTGAGCGCTGCGACGCTAGCCTCCTATTACCGCGGCTCTCAAGTTCTGTTCTGGGCGCGGCGGCGCCCACGCCTGGTCGCCGCGGCGCTGGACCCTGGTGCTCTCTTCTTCGTTTTGCCCCTCCTTTCACATCCGTCTTTAATCCGTGTGCACCCTACGCACTTGGCTTGATCCCTAAATCATATTCCAATGATTTTTAATCAATATTCTTACAAATCCCCTCCTTGATTCAAAATCATCCACAAAGTAACTCGATCTCTCATTTTCGCATCTTCGGTCACCCTCACAAAGTAGTGACTCCGGTTAAGTCCTTGCATAGGACGAATGTAATGGAGCCTCACATCAATGTGTTTCAACCTCTCATGGAACACTTGATGCTTGCTTAGGTGTATGGCACTCTGGCTATCACAATACACACCGGTGTTCACATCTTCACTAGCCAATACCTCTGTGCATATGCCTTTTAACCACACGACCTCCTTGATAGCTTCACCAACAGCTATGTACTCTGCCTCTATGGTAGATAGTGCAACCACGTGTTGTAAAACTGATCGCCAACACACACTACACCCAAACACTGTGAATACGTAGCCCGTCAACGATCTTCTCTTGTCAAGATCACTTGCATAATCTGAGTCTACATACCCTCTTACCATTTCATTGCTGTCCTCATCCCTCTTATACATTAACCCATGATTTGATGTTCCTTTGAGATATCTCAGAATCTACTTTACTGCAAGCCAGTGATTTTTTCCCGGATTCGCCATGTATCTACTCACTACACTCAAAGCTTGTGCTATGTCTGATCTTGTGCAAACCATTGCATACATGATGCTCCCCACAGCGCTTGCATATGGTACTTTGCTCATTTGCAGTTTCTCCTCTCGGATGTCGACTGTGCTGCTGAAAGTCTAAAATGTATGGCCAAAAGAGAGACAGCCTTCGCGTTTGACATACCAAACTTCTCCAAAATTTTGACTATATATCGCTGTTGGGACAAGAAGATAACATCTCTTCTTTCCTTCACAATATCCATACCCAAAATTCTCTTCGCTGCTCCCAAATTCTTCATTTCAAACTCGCCACTCAACTGCTTCTTGAGTTTTTGTATTTCTTTCATGTTCTTGCATGCGATCAACATATCATCGACGTATAGAAGTAAATACATCATCCCACAACTAATGTTCTTGAAGTACTGTTGTGTGATTTCTATAACACAAACTAACGCAAGTGCACGTATCGCAACAAGTAATAAAGTGATAAGTAGAGTGTCGATCCCACGGGGAATTGTTATTACTTGCTAAGTACTAAAATTATGTTCTCCTATTCTTATTAAAGCTATTGGCAATTTAATGGTTTTAATATCTAAACTAACTAAACAAGAAATAATAATAATTACAAGAATTGAGCAAGGAGAACAATTGTGATAGCACAAATACTCAGATGCCTAGGATTACAATAATCCCTCAATACTTCACTTGAATCCAACTACTCCCCTTAGAACTATCAATATGAATGTCAACCAAGAACTCTAATATCCTCACAAGCCTCTTTTGCAGGTCAAGTGAGTATATCTCATTCAATTAACTATCTATATGTCTATGATAATCAAATTGAAATAAGATTCATTAAGTTCAAATTCTCTAAATGGTCATATATGCCTATGAGTATATGTCTATCTCATATGAAACTCATGCTTTTACACCATGATCATACATCAATTTATCCATGGCCAACACAAAATTTCCTTTGTCAAGTTCATTAAGGTTCCCTAATCAATCTAATACATTTTCATGTAATTAGAAGCATTTAGCATAGAATAAATTGAACAATTCCATACCAATATGATAAATAAGGGAAAATAATCAATCCAAGCTACATATTGAGTTCACATTGTAATCCTAGCAATAAAACTTAGTTCATAATTGAAAATATAAGTTTAGAGCATCTAACAACATCATTATACATGTTGGAATCAACAACAAATACGAATTTGAAGAGAATAAGAAATTTCCCTTGATGCAATGGTGATGTTCTTCCTCCAAAATGCAGAAATTCTTCTTCTTCCCCTTGATTTTTGCCTCTTGTTGTTGATTCTTGCTTCCAAGACCCAAATGAAGTGTTTATTTTCGTGCTCTCAACTGCCCCTTTTGCTCCTCCTCTTTCTTTGGCTAAACAATGGGTGTTTATATAGGTAGGGTTGCAAAAAGAGGACAAAAATGCCCCAAAGAAGTGCCCAGAATTCAGCGCCGCGGCGCTGCGATTCAATGCCGCGGCGCTCACTTTCTGCAATTGGCGCCGCGGCGCTGAAATCCAGCGCTGCGGCGCTGCACTGTTGCTGTAGCAGTACTGTAGCTACAGTGTTACTGTAGCAAACAGTGCCTCCTTTCGTATTTTTATCTCTAATGCTCCGATTTGCGTCCGTTTTCCGGTATTTTTGCTCCGATAATGCTTCAACCTATAAAACAACATTAATACGCATAAATAGCCCAATTATTGAGATAAATTGAACAAATATCAAGTTAGGAAGATAAAATAGTTTATACAATTACGCCTTATCAAGTACACGCATTCGTCATACTTGCTCCTACTAAAACCACAAGCCATCATAAACTCATCAAATCTCCCATACCACTGTCTAGGTAATTGCTTTATTCGTACAATGACTTCTTTATCAAACAAGCATGATCTTCTTTTTCAGGCTCCTCGAACCCTTGCAGCTGTGCCATGTATATCGTTTCTTCAAGCTCTCCATGTAGAAAAGTTGTCTTTACATCCATCTGCTCTAGATGTAAATCAAAGTTTGCACACATGGCTAACAAAATCCTAATAGATGTTTGCTTGACAACTGGAGAGAATATCTCATGAAAATCGACTCCTTCTCTCTGAGTAAAACCTTGTACTACTAACCTAGCCTTGAATCTTGTAGGCTCAATCCCCAGTATCCCCTCCTTCACCTTATATACCTACTTGCACCAGACTAGCTTCTTTTGAGATCTCTCTACCAACTTCCAGGTATTGTTCTTCCTAAGAGAACAAATTTCTTCTTCCATGGCCTGCTGCCATTCTTTTTTGTTTTCACTCTTCATAGCCTCACCATATGTCCTAGGCTCATCATATTCAAGAGTGTAAGCAGAATTAAAAGCATGAGCAACTAAGTCTGCTTGTACATACCTGACTGGTGGGTTAATCGTTCTCCTTAGCCTGTCTCTAGCAAGCTGGTACTTTTCAAGTTCTAACTTAGGAGTTCTAGTCTTCTTTTGGGTGGACTTGGAGGAACTCGCCGGTGTTCTTGGTTCATCTTCAAGGATCTCCTTGTTGAAGTGTTGATCTGGGGGCATACCAGATCTATGTTCAGGCTCTACTTCAACTTCTATTGACTCAGGTGCTGAGTCTTCCTTGGACACAGGTTCTTTTTTCTCATCTTCTTGGGAGGTTTTCAGCATCGTCATCTCATCGAACGTTTCATCACGGCTTATGATACTCCTTGGTGGTGTTAAGTCTTTACACCATACCTTGTATCCTTTTACTCCTTCAGGATATCCTATGAATACCCCTTTGATAGCTCTAGGTTCCAACTTCCCCTCCTTAACATGTACAAAGTTAGGGCAACCAAATATTCTGAGGTGGTCATGCTTTGGAGGATTGCCAGACCATTTTGCTTCTAACGTCTTAAAGTCAATTGCTGAGGAGGGACTTCTATTAACAAGTAAGCTGCAGTCACTACAGCTTCTCTCCATAATATCTTGGACATCTTCGCATTGGTAAGCATGCATCTAACCCTTTCAAGTAGGGTCTTGTTCATCCTCTCAGCTACCCCATTCTGCTGCGGTGTTGATCTTACCGTTCTATGCCTTGCAATCCCATGCTTGGCACAAAACCCATCAAACTCTCTGTTGCAAAACTCGAGGCCGTTGTCAGTCCTAAGCCTCTTTACCCTTTTACCAGTCTGATTTTCAACAAGAACCTTCCAAGTCTTGAATACTTCAAAGGCTTGATCCTTGCTCTTCAACACATAGACCCACAGTTTCCTCGAATAGTCATCAATCAAACTGAGAAAATACCTGGCACCACTATGAGTAGCTGTCTGAGCTGGTCCCCAAAGATCCGAGTGTATGTAGTCAAAGTCCTCTTAGTCTTGTGCTCTCCGGTACTGAACCTCACTCTATGTGCTTTCCCAAATACACAATGCTCACAAAACTCTAAGGGTTGGAACTTATCCTCACTAAACGCCTTTTAACTATATAACTCCTTTAGGTTTCTCTCGCCTAGGTGTGCCAGTCTAAGATGCCACAACTTGGTTTGCATACTCTCATCATCTATAAAGAATAGTGTAGACCCACTCATGACTTCACCCTTAAGCACATAAACATCTTTGCGCTTCTCTCCTCTCATTACCACCATGGAACCTTTCAAAACTCTTAAAATCCCTCCGCCGATCCTGATGGAACACCCATTCTGGTCTAAAATCCCCAGTGAGATCAAGTTTTTCTTCAAGTCAGGAACATACCTAACATCTGTCAACTCTCTCACTCGCCCATCATGCAACCTAAGCTTAACACTACCAATTCCCATCATCTGACATACAATGTCATTACCCATTAAGACCTTACCACTACTAATGGACTGGAAATTTGTAAACCAGGACTTGTGCAGGCACATGTGAAAAGTACAACCAGAATCAAGAACCCATTGGTCAAAGTTCTTACCATCAGTAGCGACGAGTGTCTCTGCGCTGTCATAGCTATCAACATAGGCAAGCGCAGCGTCCACTTTCTTCTTATCCTGTGCTTTCTTCTCAGGATAGTCCTTTATAAAGTGCCCATCTTTCTTGCAGCAATAGCACTTCCTAAGAGTCCTAGACTTTGACCTTGAGCCTTTTTTCTTCCCATCTCTATATGAGGGCCTTCCTCTTACAGATAGACTTTCTGCATTGCCCTCGGTCTACTTTCCTAATAACTTTGAGTTTAATGATGATTTCACATCACTCATCGTTAAACTTTCTCTGCCATAGAGTAGCGTATCAACAAAACTCTCATAGCTCTTGGGGAGTGAACTCAGCAGGATAATTGCTCTATCTTCATCTTCTATCTTGATGTTGATAGACCCAGGATCAAGAATGATCTTATTGAAGGTGTCTATATGATCTTTCATCGACGTCCCCTCTGACATGGACAGCTGATACAGCTTCTTCTTTATATGTAATCTGTTGGCCAATGATTTCCTCATATAAAGAGAGTTAAGCTTCTTCCAAAGACCTATTGCAGTCATCTCACCTGCTACTTCCCTTAGTACTTCATCGCTCAATGACAGAACGATTGTGCTATGAGCTCTTTCTTGAATGTCCCTTCTTTCTGCTTCTGCTCTAGATGACTCTAGCGTCTTCTCTTCATCACTAGATGGAGCTGCAGTCTCCTCTAATGCCGAACCAAGCTTTTGGCTCGCCAATAACGCCCTAACCTTCATCTTCCACATATTAAAGTCATTCGTACCGTTGAATTTCTCTACCTCATACTTGGGTGTGGCTATGTCTATTTAGAACCAAAGCTCTGATACCAGTTTGTTAAAGCGGAAGCACACAAACAAGAAAAATTCACCCAAGCAATATAATAATGTAGAACAAGTTACTAAGAAATAAATAGAGAAAGGGGTAGAAGAAAAACACACAAAAAATTACGTGGTTCGGCAACTTGCCTACATCCACGGCGGATCAAGATCACACTCTTCTCTTATTATAAATCATAAGGCACTCACAAAGTATGCCTTTTACAAGAAAGATCACAAAGAAAACTCTCTCTCTCACTCTAGGGATTTTCTCTCACAAAGAACCACTAAGATCTCTTATTTATCACAAAGATTATCAAGATTTAGTTGATCACAAAGATGTGTTTACAAGCCAATTAATAGCCTTTATATAGGCTTTGGGATGACCTAGGTTTACCCTATACGTGTGGGAGTCGTATTAGGGAGTCCTAAAATGAGTGGGAGACGAAATAAGGAAGTTTTCTTATTTCGGGATACTGTTCCCGTCTCCAGCGCTGCGGCGCTGGGCTCTCATCGCCGCGGCACTAGCGCGCATTTGTTGAGCGCTGCGGCGCTGGTCTCTTGGAGTCGCGATGCTCAGGTTCTGTTCTGGGCGCCGCGGCGCCCACGCCTGGTCACCGCGGTGCTGGCGCTTGGTGCGCCCTTCTTCATTTTTTGCCTCCTTTCGCGTCCATCTTCGATCCGTGTGCACCCTACGCACTTGGCTTAATCCCCAAATCATATTCCGATGAGTTTTAATCAATATTCTTACAATATCTAAACTGTATAAATATTAATAATTAATATGTATGCAATATTAGAATGGCACATAAGCACCAATTTCAATAATGGTTCCCATGTAAGATGCCTCTATGGCATTGTCCTTATAAAGAAGCCTTTATGGTGTGGTTCCATACAAGATACCTTCTTGGTGTTGTCCTCATAAGAGAACTCTTCATGGTATCATGCCTACGAAGAAGCTTGTATTGTAAAGTTCATATAATAGTCTAAATGAAGATTTAGAATAGATACGACAAAGACTATCCAAAAAAGCTCAAATACAACTAGGGTGCCAACACAATAAATACCTCCACAAGTGGTTTGCTACACCTATCACAAGTAGCTCAACTAAACCTTGGACAGTAAGATCCAAGTCATGAAGGTTTACCCTAAGATACAAAAGGGAATAAAAGTACTATTATCGCATTTTGAATACACGTTTATATGAGCTTCGAGAGTTATCACACAGGTAACACCAAGAGCAATATATACAAAAAAGGGCACTAATATAAGCCATACAAATAGGCATACAATTAATTCCCTTGACCATGACATGCTTACACAACATAAATTAGCCAGAAGAGAAAGCCTTCGAACATAAGAGACACATTGGAAAAAAGAAGGTCAAAGACACTTAAATAGAAAATGTAAATGCTGTTGCAAATAGCTAGCCATAACTATCATAAATAACTTAAAACAACCTTGAAACAACATTATCCAATTTAAAATAACATAATCCAAGTCATAAAAGGGCGAGGACAACCCTACATTCAAAAAAGGAGCAACGAGTTGTTAGGTGTGCCTACCACAAGTAGATTATCTAGAATCTTGAATGACATAATGCAAATTATTAAGGGCAAAGACGCCTTTAAACAAAATAAAAGGCATCATATAAGACAAGGCATCAGTACACGCATGGTAAATATGCAAACCATGGGACAGGCCATGGCCATAAATATTTGGTCATATCTACTACAAATAATTATAAGGGTTCATTACGTCTAAATTAAGATTATTTGATTTTTTATGTATTTTACTGTTATTTTGAAGGTTTTGAGTCAATTGAGCAAATGGGGATGAAAATCTAAAGCAAATAAGGCAAAAAATTAAATTGCTACAGTACTATACTACAGTGCCAAGCGCTGCAACGCCTAGAACAGAGCTCAAAAGTAATATATACAATTCCCCAGAATCTAGTGCCACAGCGCTGTATGAATAGTAATATGGTGAACAGTGCCTCTGAACAGTTCTCGTGTATTTGATGTTTTACCTTAATTTGAAGATATAAACTTATAAATAGAAGGTCAAAAGCCCTAATTCAGAAAAATCAAAGAGAGAGGCAAAAGTTAAAGAAAGAATCCACAATTCAAAATCAAATATCAAAACCAAAATATCAAGATTCAAAATCAAGATTCAAGCTTTAAGTCAAGATTGAGAGAGAAGCAACCCAAGTCGCCTTCTTGATAAGTTTTTCTTCTCTTTTATTATCATTATGTTCTTGTTTTTGTTGTTCTTCATGAATTGGTTTGATACTTTTAGTTTTGTGATAAGCAAACATTGTTTATCTAGGGTTAAACTATTGAACCTAATATGTAGTTGGATTTCATTGATTCTTAGTTTATGAACTTAATTATTATAATTGATTAATTCTATCTTGATCTTAATGCTTTCATTATATCATCCAATATTTTGAATGACTGAGGAACAATGATGAACTTGACAAAAAGTTCATGTGTTTAGCCTAGGATAGTTTGATACATAATCATAGAGTAACAACTATAAGTTCCACATAGAATAGACATATACCTAGATGACATGTATGACATAATTTAGACTTGATTTTAATGAATTACATTCTGATTTGATTACCATAAATATATAGGTGATTGTTAGAATAAGTAATATAGTCACTCGACTATCAACAGAGACTTGTGATGAGATTAGTGTCTAAGCCAACAATTCGTATTGAAAGATTAACTAAGATATTAATGAGTCCAATGAAATATTAGGGGATGAGTCTATAGCCTAGATTATTATCAATTTGAAAATTTACTCTTCATTTATTTTTTATCTAGGTTAAGTTTTAGGTTAATTACTTAATTTTTAAATCATAGTTTTTTGGATAAAAGTTATGTATATATAATTTTAGTAATTTATTGAAGAATTAGATTACATAGTTTTTGTAGGAATGATATTTGGACTTAAATGTTATATTATTTAATACGATAGCGTGCGCTTGCGCTTAACTACTATAGCATCAATCAAGTTTTGGTGCTGTTGTCGGAGACTACTTTTTTCTATTCTTAGATAATACTAATATCAAACTACTTACTTTTAATTCAGATTTTTATTTTTTTATTTTTGTTTTTATCTTCTTCTTTTTACTTTTATTTTCTTTTTATTTTTTTTTAATAGTTCATACTATAGAGGAAAACAATGATAACATCAATAATTCTATCTTTAAGCCCATGATATCATAAAAATCTTTAAAATATTATGCTATTCCTACTGTAAATGTTATTCAGTCAAGTATTCAGTGACCAATCATTAATGCAAATAACTTTGAGATCAAGCCGAGTAAGATTCAAATATTGGAAGAGTTTGTACAGTTCAGCGGAGCTCCCAATGACGATCCGAACATGCATATCATAAATTTCTTGGAAATTTGTTATACCTTCAAGTATAACAGAGCCTCCAATAATGCCATCAAATTAAAACTATTCCCTTTCTCCTTAAGGGACAGAGCTAAGAGTTGGTTGATGTTATTTCTATCAAGATCTATATCAATATGGGATGATTTAGCTCAGATGTTCTTAGCCAAGTTTTTCCCACTAGTAAAGGCAGCAAATATGAAAATTGACATTGCCTTATTCAGTCAGATTGATGGAGAGTCGTTGTATGAAGCATGAGAGCGCTTCAAGGACATGTTGAAGAAGTGTCCTCACCATGATGTCCCAAAATGGCTATTATTTCAAACATTCTATAATATATTAATAGGCCATTTAAGGACCATTATAGATGCCTCTGCTTGAGGACTATAATGAATAAGTCTACAAATGAGGCTTATGATCTATTGAAAGAAATAGCGTCAAACAATTACCAATGGCCTGTAGAGAGAGTTACACCCAAGAGAGTCATCGGTATACATGAGATTGACATATTCAATGCATTGACAGTGTAAATCAACTTATTATCCAAGAAGTTTGATGCATTGAATGCCGTAAAAACCCAATGAATAACATGCGACTTTATGGTGATAACCACATGAATAGACGGTGTATGGAAGCAAATTTTGTGGGCAATTTTAACCGACAACCACTTAACCTACAATCTAACTTCTATAATTCGAGGTGGAGAGATCATTCAAACTTCTCTTAGTATTACAACCAAGAGGAGCCATCTAGACTAATAAATCCCCTAGGATTTCCGCCATCATAAGAGAAGAAGCCAACATTAGAAGACATGTTTATAAAATAAATTAAGTCCAACGATGCCATCTTATAGAATCATTCAACATCCTTGAAGAAATTAGAGGTCCAAATGGGAGAACTTACTATTGCAATTAATAGGAGATCTCAAGGCACTCTACCAAGCAATACTAAGACAAATCCAAGAAGGAATGTAGAGCAATGTCAAGCCATCAACTTGAGAAATGGTAAGATCTTACAAGAGAACACATCCACACTACCACCATCAAGTATAAAGGAGAAAAAAGGGCAGAAAAAAAAAAGTACAGCCATATAGACCACCTATTCCTTTTCCTCAAAGGCTACAGAGGTGTCAAACAAGTGTAGAAACTGAAAAAAAATTGCAGCAAGACAATCTAGAAAATTAGCAGCATACCAATCCAGAAAAAAAGACAGAATTTTTAGCAAGGGAAAGTGTAGAAACTGGTATTAAAGTGCAGCAACGTTTTAAAATGCAAAAAAAATAACAACACAACAGAAAGTACCAGTAACAAAGAGCAGAATTACCCTATACACACTATATTACTTAACTGCTGCAGCATTAATATAGTGCCACTAAACACTAAAAAGCTCAAAGATATAGAGATGTTGAATTCTCATATCAAAAAAGAAGGCGTTAAAGCATAGGAAAAGAAGAAAGAGAAAGAAGAAGTAGTATTGTGATAATTAGGATAGAAGAGAAGGGCACAAGAGAACTATTTCACCGGTCTAAGATTCAAGTCTTTCCAAAGAAACACAATAAAGAAAAATAAGTTGCTGCCTAAGATCTAATAAAGAAGATGTGGAAGGTGAAAGAAAGGAAGCCTAATAGGCTCACATACAAAGATGCTTCTACCATTGACTTTGATCTTCTATAAGAGTACAAAGAACCCCGTCAAGCCAATGACGTTAAATCAAGCGCTTTCTATGAGGCAACCCAAATGATTTTTTTTTTGTTTCAGTTTTAGTTATGTTAGTTTCTTTTCTTTGTAGGAATAAAATAGCAAGATGAGCATTCAAGGAAGCAGCACAAGCAATTGCAAGCATTAGGAGCAAAAGAACATTGTAGTCCAACCAATAGAATACAATGTTGCATTACTTTAACTTCATTTACCAGAGAGTTTTCTTACTCTTAAGTTTATATTTAGACATTGAGGACAATGTCTAATTTATGTTTAGGGGTAGGAAATACATTGTCCTCTCTTTATTTTGCTGAATGATTTGAGTGGTTGTCTTGTATGGGTAGAATTGTTTTTTTTTTTTTTGTGTTAAGTTTTAGTTGAAGAAGATGATCATTAGTCTATGATAAGAAATAGAATATTGATTGAATTTATTTTCACAAGTTTCTAGAAAATAATAGACATTTGAGATAGCTCTTATTCTTAAGCACATTGAGATAAGTATGTATTAGTTAATTTTTTTTTGCTTAGAAATACTTTTTGCTTAAGTAGTACACCACAGTCTCGAGGACCAACACTCTAGAACTTATTTGATTACTACTTAAGGCAAAATCCTAGAAAACATATGAATAGAAAAATGACATTGTGTCATATTTGGACCATTTGATCCTTTTCTAGCTAACTTTTAATGTATATTTATTCTTAGTTACCCTCATTTGAGCTTAATTACCCATTTTTTCTATTTAAGATGCTTCCACCATTTGTTCGTTTAAATTAAGATTATTTGGCTTTTATTTATTTTATTGTTATTTTGTAGGTTTCAAGTCAATGGAGTAAATAGAGATGAACATCCGAAGAAAATAAGGCTAAAACATCAAATTGCTAGAGTACCATGCTACAATAGATTTGCTATATTGAATGACCTACAATAATTTTGCTATAGTGCCAAGCGCTATAGCACCCAGAACGAAGCTAAAAAATAGTATGTACAGCGCCGCTTGAATAGTAATATCATGAATAGTAACTTGTGAACAATAATCCTAATCTAATTTATATTTAATGTTTTATCCTAATTTGAAGACATAAACCTATAAATAGAAGGCCAAAAGCACTAATTCAAAAAAAAAATCAAAGAAATGGGCAAAACTTAGAGAAAGAATTCACAACACAAAATCGAAGATCAAAGCCAAGAAATCAAGATTCAACTTCAAGTCAAGATTGAGAAAGAAGTAATCCAAGACGTCTTCTTGATTAGTTTTTCTTCTCTTTTTTTATCATCATGCTCTTGTTCTTGTTCTTGTTCTTGTTCTTGTTATTCTTCATGGATTGGTTTGATACTTTTAGTTTTGTGATGAGTTAAACATTGTTTATCTAGGGTTAGACTATGGAACCTATATATAGTTAGATTTTATTGATTCTTAGTTTATGAACTTAATTATTATAATTGATTCATTCTATCTTGATCTTAATGCTTTCATTATATCTGGCCAAATTTTGAATGATTGAGAAACTATGATGAACTTAACAAAGGGATTCATGTGTTTAGCCTATGATAGTTTAATACATAATTATAAGGTAACAGTTATGAGTTTCATGTAGGATAAATATATACCTAGATGGCATGTATAACATAATTTAGACTTGATCTTAATGAAGCACATTCTGATTTGATTACCATAAACATATAGGTGATTATTAGAATGCGTAACATAGTCACTCGACCATCAACAAAGACTTGTGATGAGATTAGTGTCTAAGCCAACAATTCGTATTGAGGGATTAACTAAGATATTAATGAGTCCAATGAAATATCAGGGGATTAGTCTATTGTTGGGGATCTAATATATGTGGGTGTATGCATGTGCAATTGTGTCTATTGCCTAAAATATGTATCATATACATATTAAATGCGGCAGAAGCATTTAAATTATACAATAAACACAATAAATAATATATTGATCACATTAATATATTAGTAAGGTTGAGAAATCACCTGAACGTGTAACGTTATACACATTTTCTTGGAGTCTGTATAGAGACCAACTCGTGGGCAGTTCTAGTCACCAACACGGTGAGCTTGGCGAGCTAGAACAGTAGTCTCATATCTAGCACAGGATTAACTCTTAATCCCAAAATGGCCAGTAGTTTATTTTCATCTTTTTCTCTAAAATGATTAAAAATAAAAATTGAAGCAATTGACAATTACTTCATTTGGCACCATAGAGAAAAATAAAACAATTTCATTTTTCTTATTTTTTTTTCTTTTTTTCTTTTTCGGTGCCATTTCTTTTCTCTTCTTTCTCTCCATTTGCCATTTCTATTTCCACCAAAATACATACACATCTCTCTCTTTATATATCTAATATATTAAAATAATAATATAATATATTATAAAATATTAATAATAATATAATAATATAAATGGGTGCTAACTATTTGGCACCAAAAATAAATAATATAAAATAATATAATATTATATAATATAATAATAAATAATAATATAAAATAAAGAGATATTGATTATTTAAATTAAATAATCAATATATGAAATGACTATTTTGCCCCTCATAAATAGTTACCAAGTATACCCCCTAGTGGATCCCACCAAATTCGCACTTAGGTAAACTCAACTGAGGGTCCACAATGCGCTATGTGTCCTTATATAATTAGTAAATAATGATTATTGACTAATTGTTGTATTTAATGCTTAAATACAAACATGCACGCATTCTCATGGTAGTGTTGGATATTACTGGATTAAATAATTTAATCTGACACGTTGCCCCAGTGCACAACGAGTACACTTCATATCGTAAGACTCCCTAGTCTACACCCGATTCGTCATATAGAACTATTCCATGAGTCCATGAGCAATGCCCCACACACACGTCACGACTATACAAATCAGTCTGTTGAACTATACAAGCTGAGGTTACAACGCATACGTATAGTCTTTCCATCATGATATCCTGGATGTGCAAGGATATAGATTATCACCGTCAAATTCCCTTGTGCTCATCCATGTCTTATCTTTAGACTTGTATCTCTCTGAACAATATGTACAAACTTCTTTGCCATATTATTTTTTTGTACATATTGTTTCACCCTAATAGAAACTCTTTTATGGGATAAATGCTTGTGGCCACAAGATTTTCTGAGATACAGTCTTGAAGCATCTGGATATCTAACTCCCTATGCGAGCTGATGGATCCCATATCTGTACACACCAAACTCCATAAGTATAGGACCAAACCCAGCGACATCCAGCGGTCACACCATAAAAGGTCTGTGACATGCGTGGAACCAAAGTATGGTGGATCACTTACAAGCCTACCGTGGCACTCAGGTTAAAGGATCACGTATACTACTTAACTCCAAAGGACCCTCCGTTGACGACTTACATAAGGTGTCTATCGGAGACCCTCGTGAGTCTATCCCATACCCAGTCTTAATTGAATACTCATATGTTAATGCGAGCTCCAAGTTCACAGTCGGCTAGAAACGACCATCTATACCCTATAGGCACGACATATGCTAATCTATATAAAAGATATCCACTGATAGACCTGCATCGACAGAAATATATCAAGGACAATTATTTAAGAACATACTTGTGCAATTGACATTTTCTGGCACTTGATTGCAACTCTTGCAACTATACAATTACTGGCATATTCTTAGGTCTATGTCTCATTATAGATAAGGCTTCAACCTTTGAATCTTCGCTGAGTATTATAACCAGCTAATACTTAGTTGTGTTAACATTTAGCATTTATATCTCTCAGCGTGATTAACTGTGAGCCCTTATCTAAACTCATTTAGATCTGATCTGAACTCCTTCAGATTATACAATGTCTGTAATGTTACATTGCATGGTACTATATTAATAGGTATTAGCGATTTAATAGGAATGTACACTTGTATAAATACACAAGTATACGTACATTCAGGAATAGCACGTAAGCACCAACCTTAACATTTATACCTTAAATTATTTTCAATTTGTGAATTTACTCTTCGTTTATTCGTTATCTAGGTTAAGTTTTAGGTCTTCTAAATAAAAGTTAAGTAGATATAATTTTAGTAATTGATTGAAGAATGATATCTGGACTTAAATCCTATATTACTTGATATGATAGTGTGCACTTGCATTTAGCTACTATAATATCAATCAAATAACTCTAGCAGGAAAACCTTAGACAACTTACTCTAAGCTATAGAAAGCTCAAGTAGACTAAGGTAACTAAATCAGTAGTCATCTCACGAACACGATTTTCTAGCCATGTAATGCTTTAAACAAATCTAATAAAGTTACATATCAAGTAGCCTTATCAAAATGCTACCATGTCCATACAACAACACAAATTGAATGAGTCGTAAGCTCAACCATGTCTCAAAGCTAGTAGAAAGCTATATTTAGTAAGAAAAATCATTACAGCACTGGCCACCTCCCACTTTTGGATTAGAGAATAATAAGGGCTAATACAGCTAGAAATATAAAAGTGCAAAATCAGACTTGGGGGTCTTCACAAAGCCATAAGCTAACAAGAGGTTAGAAAACCCTTACAAAACTCGATTTTTTTTTCATAACTCTAGACTTAGGTTTACTATATATTGTTTGGAAAAGCCCCCAGTTTAGAATAGTGAGGGACTTAGTACGCCTAATAAATAGTTGTTCTTGTGCATGTTATGCTGATGAACTAATAGAATGCCACAATAATGCGAAGATGTTCACCAAATATATGACATCCCATCTCAAGATTAGAAACATGATGTACAGAGTCACTAGCAATTATGGTAATACCTATCTTAACTATAGACAACAAGCTGAGTAGCCCAAGGGAAATGTAATTTATTATATATCTCAGAAGATACATTGCGTTAAAAGAGGTCAAAACAAATGAAAGAGTAACAAAAAGGACACGCTATAAACTCACAAGATTACATAAAGCATACACTTATCTGCAAAAGGGAAGAAATGTGCTACGTCTTGAGCAAAGGTTCATCAAAAGAGGTCTCTTCTACATAAACCAATGAACATATGGTGTAAGAATCCAAGAATAGAAAAGACACAATAACGAATAAAGCTTAAAAGTACAACCATGTTAACTTACCAAACTCTTCAACCACACTAGTTTTCTTTCTAGCCAAATATTGTTTTATTGCCTTATTTCATGGCTAGGCTGTGAAATAAACATTCACCTCTTTATGACAAATAATAATTCGAGTTCAAATACATAATAGGTGTTACAACAAAGAACCTTTGTTTCTCAAACCAAAATGAACAAGGTGATATTTATAGCGAATTGCTCAATTTTTTACCAACATATAGAGTTTTAAGAGTAAGAATCTAGGGATAGAATATTTTTGTCCCTCGAGTTTGACTAAATAGATAATTTAGTCTCATTTAAATTTAAAATAACTAAATTTATTTCGGTCTACTAATTTTTCTATTAATTTAAACAGATTATGCTTTTGTGGTTTAAATGACTTATTAGCTCTCTAAATTAAGTGTATAATTTATCTAATATTGAGCATGTGCTAGATTTTATTTATTTATTATCTTTTAACATGTGACAGAATCTCATCTATTTATTTAATATAATATAATTATTATGTTTATATTTAATATTGTACTAAATATTTTTGTATTTATATCATTAAAAAAATAAATTAATATCACATTATAACGGATATCAATATTGTATTCTTTTATCAGTATTAGATTAAAAACTTTTAATTATTATAACATTTTATATTTGTATTTAATTATTATCCTTTTTATTTAAAATAAATAAAATTATTACTTAAATTAAATAAATATAACAAAATAATTAATATATAGTTGATTCTTATTAATAGAAATCTAATCATTTGAAATGCAATAATTATTTTTATTAATAGTCTAGTTCCTAAATATCACAAATTAAATTAAATTTAAATTAAATAGAATTTAGTAATTAAAATTAGAAAAACAAAATAGGTAATAGTGCTATTGTCCACAATCAACTTAGATGTCATTGACTGTCACTATCCATTGCCTTCAGCTACCGTTGTCAATGGTAACAGACTAAATCACTATTTACATAGTTGAATTCAAAATTTCTTGATTTATATGATGACGGTAGTTATTTTTATTAAGAGAATGTCAAAACAAGATAAACAAGTTTTTAAAAAAATAATTATCATAACGTTGTCAAATGACAACAAGTTACAGTGCACTACTAGCATCATAATGTAGATCGCACTGCTAACATTATAATGTAGATCGCCAATCGATAATTCAAATGATGATGGTGGCACATCATAATACACCACTCGTTTGATGGTGGTGTTATTGGGACTGCCACACCATACACCTAATTTCATCTTATTTTGGTACTTGTTTAATTTTACATTATGATATGTCACTATAATTTAAATATTTAATTAGATTAAAATGCCTCTATTATGTTTAAATTTATAAAATATTAATAAATTAAAAATTAGATACAACTAGTAATAGATTATCTATTTATTCAAACTCTAAGGACTAAATTATCCTTAACCCTAAGAATATATATGTAGGATTAAGTGTAAATAAAAATATACTTAATTTCTAAGGTTAGTAATAAACGCTTAAAATGAGCGGGTAAATTGATCTCCGTCGGTAAGATTTTTTTTTATAACAATAACTTGTTTGAAACCGAGGCAAAGGACTTGGTTGGCTCCGAGAATAGAATGACCACTATTTCTTCGCTTCTACTACTTTTATTTATTGGCTTCTCGTGTTATTGTCGGATGCCTCCAAAAAATTCGAAGAAAATGGTACCCTTATTAAGAAGCATTTTGCTCTTGGTATGAAAAACTAAACGGTGGAAAAAGACTAGCATGTTACCATATGCCCATTCAAAGTCATCCAAGGGAGGTTGTGGCATTACTGATTAAACATGTTAAGAATTTCCATGCAAAAGTTCTCGTTGTGAGGGATCATAATTTCGAGGGTTATGTTAGGTTTCTAAAATCATATTCAGCCATATACTCAATTATATTAATATCACACCGAATTAGCATCAACCTTTACCAGACATCACGCCTCTTCGATGACACTATTTATTTGTGGGAAATTATCAACAATATCTTTGAAATAAAGTTTTATATGGAAAAAAATTCCTTAATTTTAAAATTAGGTACTATGTCCAATCATTAAAAAATCTTCTATTAAAATTAATATTTGATATTATAAATTAAAAAAAATATATCTAAAATATCCTTAATAATATTTTTAACTTGACAATTATAACTTTAAATTTATAATTTATAAATTTTCTCTTGTTCTTTATATTTTTTTCTCTAATAGTTCTTCTTTCTCATTTAATAAATAAATAAAAGCAAGTTGAAACATTGTCAAAGAGACGGACTTACTGGAAATCTTTATACAATGGAAGCAAATTGTTATATACATGGACAAAATTCAAATTAATCAACACAAAATCATCTTGAAAATTCAACACTTAAACCAAAAACTTACAATACCAATCTCCACCTAACATCCAAAATCAACCCCGAAAGTTAGAGTTTTTGCTTTAGTTGCAAACATTAAAATTTATTGGGTTTTCTCGATATAAGGTCTTACCTTAAAGGTGTTACTGATAATTTTCTTTATTAATATCAGTCAAAATACAGTTTATTTAACTTGCCATCTCTAACAAAATATATCAAAATAAATTTTTTTTTTTTTGCCACTTATTAATAAAACTCTCTTTTAACCTTTCAATTTAAAAAATATATTTGTGTAACATGTATTATCAAGAAAATTTTATGGTTATTTATTTATTTATTTATTTTTTGCTTAATGCTGAATGACTTAATTTAGTTTATTCAATCATTTATGTTATTTACTCTTCTAATTTAATGAAAATTTTGAGTCAGTTTTGACTTGATTAGAAAAGTTGTTTTTTTTTTCTTCTTAAGCATATGTAAAACGTTTAAATGACATGATTAATTTTCTTTTAAAAAATACCTTTACCTATTTAATAAATTACATCTTTATCTATATTTAACTTCTCTCTTTTAATTTCTTATTAAGTACTCGCTATATAAAATAGATAATTCTTGTGTTTCACGAATATCACAATTAATGTATTTCTTCTTTTACGTACTTACAACTTCAAATATATGTATATATATATAAGTAATTATAATAAAATTCAAAATCAACATTGTCTCATAACTAATTAGTATAATTAAATATTATTTTATTTATATATTATTTAACTTATTAATTTATTATTAAAATTTTACATATTATTAAGTTCAATCATTTAACTCTATTTAACTTTTAAAAATTCAATCAAAAAAATAAACACTCTTGTGCAGTCTAGTCAAAAATAAATTTATCTAATTAAGAATATAACTTTGAAGAATATTTATTGACAATATTAATTTGAGAAAAAGAAATTTTAAAACATATAAACTGACCTTGGGACTGCTTGATCGAGAAGCGAGCTAAGGTTATCGTACAAGTGAGACGCATAGGATGGGGATGGTGAGTCCATCTATCTTCCATGTATTCAACTTGAATTGCTATTGCTTTTGCTTTTGCTTTTCCTTTTCCACCATGAACAAGCACAAGCACAAGTACGGGGTTGTTGATTATTCTTGTGAATAGGGTTGTATTCCAAAAGCAATTTACACTCGTTGGAAATAATCATATAATTATTTGCATATCACTCTGGACTGTATGGACTTGCCAGGAATCCATGTAGTTCCACTTTTTTGTCATAATATCAAGATTATCACTCAGCTTTTCACCTTCCCCCAACAACACCCCTAATCTTGTCGTTATTGACAATTTGTTAACTTGAAGTAGCGAAATGATCAAACTACCTAATCACATCTTAATATCCTGACCACCAAAACTAGGAAGTCTAAAACAAAACTCTATTGTCAGGTGACAATTTTATCCTTAAGGTGATGGAAATTCTTTCCACATAATTGGTACTTTTTCTCTTTTTCTCTTTATTGTTGTGATTATTATTTCCTTTTCTTTTCTCTTTGTTTATTCTTCCTTCTCTTTTCACCAGCAAAATCTAAATTACTAGATGTCAAGCCAGCTGCCCAGAGACCAATTTCATTTCAACCTCATTTCAATTTAATCTCCTGCAGTCAAGATTTTCTAGATATAATGCAAATGTCATTAAGGGCACTAATACCAGCGTTGGAAGAAACAACAGATAACAGGCAAAAACCACAAGAGATCCATCTAGCCTATGATCTTTGAATGGTCTGGGATCAAACATAAAGACAGCATTTACTGCCCTGGCAGAAACTAGCAATATATCCAACAGAATCACTTGATTCTTGACAAATAACTGTAACCTACCAAAACAATGCTTCATGACGCATTAGAAGCAATATAAGCATCCACTACGCCTCTATTGAAAGAGATCAGACACTTGCCAAATATTGAAGCAAAAAAACTAACAGAAACATCTTAACGAAGTCTTCACAAGAACTCACAAACACATCTTAGCACATGGCAGCATATCAAATTATGTCTCCCCATAAAAAAAAGGCTACAAAGCAGCTTCTGAGTTCAAATATATTGTTCTTGTTAAGCAAAATCAAAGCTTGCAACCTAAATAATTTTTTTGTGAAAAATGACCAATCCTAGGAAGAATTTGCTATTGTTCACAGCACACTCATCAGTGCTCACTGGGCATGCTCTTGATGATATCAGAGTCACCTAATAGAACACAAAAAATCACAATTAACAACTTACAGACTAAGTCACATTAAAAGACAGTTTAAAGGAAATAAGAAAATTATTATACCTGGATCAATAATGCTGAGGCAGCAAACTCTGAAATATTTTCCACAAGCAGTCCCCAAGTCTACATTGTCTGATATAATAATAGCACAGCATATCTTTTTAAGAAAATGTTTGCACACAAGCAAATGTGATACTCTGTTTATAATGTAAGTTGCTGAAGTGGAGACACCATATTTAAGACAATACAAGTTTACACTAGGCTGCTGAGTTTGTTATATTCTATACATATTAGCACAGATTACATTGACAATATGCATCAGAAGCAGACAGCTTTGCATGTAACAAAATAGTTCATCACTAGTAAATCAAATCAATATCACTGATCAACTAATTGAAATACAAATCAATCAAATATGACCAAGGCCTATAAAATTCCGAAACAAAAAAAAATCAGGTTGGAACTAATCACAAATCCATCTGCATCTGCATTACACAGCAGGACTAACAGTTTCTCCTCACTTAATCAAAGTTACTCTAGCTTATCCACTGCATACATTTAAGGACAAATCTCAACCAATCACTCCAGCTTTATTATTCTAAAGCAATGACATAGCATAGCAATGTAATTTAAAACCAGCATTGTGCTTGAGTTTACAAGCTATGTCAAATTTAAAACATTATCCAACAAATAAAATGAAAGAACACATTACATAAAAAGAACAAGTTAAGAAACTTACTCCCATTGTAGTGGTGGACTCCAACCTTAGCCAACATTGCATAATACTCTATCTCAGACTTCCTGAGGGGAGGGCAATTGTTGGAAATGATGACCAATTTCCCTGCAAAATAAAAATGAAAGTCATTCTTCAGCATATTGTCCATAACACAAATCTTCAATAATTGAACATCACAATTATAAGGTCGAAACTGATTCAAGCAACTTAGCCACCAAACATAAGGCTACAATAAAAACAAAAGCACAAGCATATGGATTAAATTTAAAAATCTGATTGGACATTGGCTGATTCAGATCCACACGAACAGTTATCATAAGATTGAAAAACACAAAAAAGGTTTTACAGCATACTATCATAAATCAATCAGGTAGCAAAATCCATTAATCTTCGTAATATCTACGAGTATCTACGAGTTAAAAAACAGAAAAGAAAAATTCACTACTCACACTTACATATGATAAAAACTTATCCGCAAATATTTCCGAAATTTTTTATTAATACATCTAATTTCTAGTCCGATCAAGATCTATATTATCATAAACAAAGCAAAACAAAATAAATAAAAACGAAACGCGAGTTAATATAAGAAAAAAGAAATACCTTTAGAGTTTCTAAGGGATTTAAGGACAGTTTTGTAACCCAAAGTGTACTTGCCACTCTTCATGACAAGAGCCAACCTGTTGTTGATGCTCTCGTGGGTTTTCTTGGTCTTCTTGGCTGCCACCATGGTTGCTTTACGGGTGCTTCACTCGAGAGAATATGCGTAGAGAAAGACGAGCGCTCACCACAGCCAGCAAACCCTAATCCGCTCTCTCAAGCTCGTTTATATATACTTCTTCGATTAGGGTTTTTCCGGGTGTTTGGTCTCTGTTTGGATGCGAGAATAACCTATTCTGGTCTTGCTAGGTGTAGTGTCACGTCAAACTGGATTAGCGGAGACTACTTTTTTGGACGTCAATTTTAATTCGATTATTTTGATTTAAATTACAATAATATTTATTTTTTAAAATTAGGTTAAATATTTTATTATGATTATTGAAAAACTATTGAATTGTGATGGTACGAAAGTAGGTTAAATATTAGTTCTACATAAATGTTTTTATGAAAATATATTAGCTGTTTATTAAATTCTTAATTTAAAGGTGGAATGAATGTTAATATTCTAAAAATCGGGCTTCCTTCTACCTAACATTTGTTGTTATGTAAATAAAAAAATAAATTTTATTTAACAAAAATAAATGCAGTGAAAGTCAGATCGTCTTGTTTATAATTACATGTATAAGGATAAAATATTACCTCAATTTTTCGTTATAGCAGATCTTGAATTGACTGGCTACAATCTTTTCTACTATCCTCAATCTTCAAACTCAACGAGTGTGGGCGTATGAATCTTCCTTAATCTCTAAAACCACTAATACCTATACCCAAATCTGATAGAATGGTATTAATTAAATTCTTTTTTCACATAAGAATGCGTAAAAGAATTTTTTTTCTGTATGGTTGTGGTCTCGTTTCTTATTACATATCTCATATATATATATATATATATATATATATATGAATCTCTCTTGGTATTTAGAATTTGATTAGAATTAGGAAATTAGAATTTGAGCTAGTAGAGGGACTGCAAGACCTATGGTCTTCCTAACTCTAACTTAAAAGGCCTAATCCTTATTATCTCATAATACACCAATTCTTTTAAATTAATCTCACGCTATTCTACTAAAAGCTAATGGCTATACTCTAATAACTAATATTATAAAGTAAAAGCTTATTTAATTAAAATTTATTTTAATAAAATTGGGTTTGGTCTTTAGACCAATAATAACCACTTACCACCTTGGCCCAAGTACCAAATGAGAAGTATAAGCTTACCAATAATAACCACCTTGGCCCAAGTACCAAATGAGAAGTATAAGCTTTTTTTTTTTAAGAAAAGCCCACTCTAAAAAAGACAATTTGTTGTTTCCTCTGCAACAAGAAAGGTCAATTTGCAAAGAATTACCCTCGCAAAGACAAGACCGAAGTCCTCAAATAGATCTTAGCCTCAGTACCCTTAGAAGACCATGATAATGATGTTGAGTCCATCCTTTCAGAGCAATTTGAGCTTGATGAATTAACAATCTTGCAGTTGATAATGAATTATTTTCTTATTCATCTTAATATAACATCCAAGTAGTCAGTTTTTTTGCCTTAACAGTCCCCATGATCGAGCTAAAGATCCTGATCTCCAAGTATGATAAACTAATTTCTATTTCAGGTCTTCTTGACACTAGAGCAGTAACCTCAATCATCAACCCAAAATTTTTACCAGACTACATGTGGAAAACCCTATCACCTATTTTTCAAAGTAGCCAATCATAAACCAATCCATCTCACATTCTTCCTAGGTCTAATCATAACCTATAAACTCCTTACCTTTGAATTACTAGGTAAAGACATTGTCATAGTTTTTGATGTCATCCAAAGTTTGCTCTAGAAGAAAGTTGTCCTAAAAGCCAATGGTTTGCAATATAAAGGTAACTTTCTTTCATGGACCAAAATTCCTAACTTTTTCTTAGCAGAATCATTATAGGACATAGCAAAACGAATCAAACAGAATTCTGCTATAGAATCCCAGTCTGAGTTTTTTTTTTTAAGAAAATGCAATAATCCTTTATGGAAAAACTCAGACATTTTCATTGCATTACCTTTTAAGAAAAATGAAGACATCAATCCTATAAAAGTAAGCCATCCTGAAATAAACCCATATCACTATGAAATGGCCACCCAAGAATTAATCCAACTCCTCAATGAGGAACTCATAAAGCCAACTAAGTCCCAATGGGTATATCAAGCTTTCTACATAAACAAGTATAGTAAGCATGCTCGAGGAAAATTAAGGCTAGTAATCAATTACCAACCTTTGAATTTGTTCCTTCAAGATGACAAATTCCCACTGCCCAATAAAAAAACCTTTTTTGTAAACCTTGCCAATACAAAAATCTTTTCCAAATTTGATCTAAAGGCAAGATTTTGGCAATTAGGTATTCTTCCAAAAGACATACTGAAAATAGCTTTCTGTATTCTTAATCACCACTACCAATAGAGGGTTATGCCCTTTGATTTAAAACCAACATTATCATTTTCCAAAAAGTCGTGGTCAAAATCTTTGAACCTATTCTTAATAATGCCCTTATCTACATTGATGTAATAGAAATTGACCACGACTTTGACCATAAAACTTTGTTAAACTTGTTTGGCTAACTCCTGATACAATATGGCATTATATTATCCCCCAGGAAAATGCAAATTGGTGTAATAGAAATTAATTTTCTAGGGATGCATATCCAAGATGAAAAATACTCCCTACAGCCTTACCTTGTCAGTAAATTAACCAAATTCCTAAGTGAAAACCTTAAAAAAAAAAGAAGTTCAACGATTCATTGGAATTGTTAACTACATGTCAGAATACATCAGAACCTGTCCCAGTACACTAAACCTCTCCAACAAATACTAAAGAAAAATCCACCAAACTGGAAAACAATTCACAGAGAAACCATCAGATCCCTCAAAGTAAAAGCTTCACCCACCCCCTCCATTTAACATTCCAACAAAGGGAATGGGGATCTTACAAACAGATGCAAGTGATCTTCATTGGGGAGCCTTTCTTTTTAAAGAACAAAATAGGATTAGAAATATTTGTGGATACAAAAATAGAAGCTTCAAATAATCTGAAGTCCACTATCATTCTTCCTTCAAAGAGATTTTAGCAGTAAAAAGAGGAATTGAAAATTCTAATTTCATTTAATAAGCCAGCATTTCCTTGTTGAAATAAACATGTAAGCCTTCCCATATATGATGGAATTCAAACAAATAAGGATCCCTCACAATTAACTTCTTTGATAGCAACAATGGTTCACCACATACTCTTTCGATGTCAAGCATTTAAAAAGGGCAGACAACATTCTTGTAAATTGCTTCTCAAGGCCACATAAACATCCCAACAAACCAGTCAACACAATCTCCTACCTCTTCATGATAAACCCTATCATTAGTCTTCATATTCCTATTTATCCGCCTGAATTACCAAACCTCGTCCTAAACCAAATACTTCGCCAAAAAGTTGTCAATCTGATGTTTGAATACTAATCCAAAGTAATAAGATCCACATGTTTATTCACCTTAGGTGGAATGGGAATCCATCCTAAATACCCTTTCATGACTCTATTCAATATAAAACCCTTGAAACCTTGGTCTATTAAAGTATTACATTTCTTGTAGTACCTTCTCCAACTCTACTCTATTGCCATAGAATTCTATATGGTAGAAATTGTAACATGGATCCGTGATGTAATGGCATAATCAGTCCAAACTGACCAGTAATTTTACAAAGTAGTCTTCAACCCAAAAGGAATTGCCTTGTAATAATACAAACCTTATCTAAGCTATACATTCTGATTTGGTTGTAGACTGAGAAGGCGTCTATGAAGCTGAGGAGCTCATGCTCAAAGGTTGAGTCAATTAATTGATCTATCCTAGGCAGAGGAAAGTTATTCTTAGGATATGCCTTGTTGAGGTTAGTGAAGTCTACGCACATACGCTATTTCCCATTTGCCTTCTTCATTAGCATAACATTTGAAACCCACTCTAGGTACTGAGCCTCTCGACTGAAGCCAGCATTGAGTAGTTTATCTACCTCAGCTTCAATAGGCTCATACCTCTCCTAGATAAAAGATCTTCTCTTCTATTTGACTGGCTTGTAGTTAGGATCCATATTTAGTCTATGGCACTCCAACCTTGGGTCAATTCTAGGCATGTCCTCGTGTGACCAAGCGAAAACATCTGAGTACTCCCTAAGAAAGATGACTAAAGACCCTCTAATCTCCTCAAGCAATGAAAGAGCCTATTTTGATAGTCTTACTCGGATCACTCAAAGAAATTGAGACTGAGGTGTGCTCCTCAGTAGGCTCGCCCATCTTTTCCTCATTCTTCTCCCTCGGGTCCAGTGTGGCTATCTGATAGCTTAGTTTCACAACAGTGGTATAGCAACTCCTAGCTTCTAACTGGTCACTTTCACAATGGCAACCTCCTAATTGATTAAAACCTTCATAGCTAAGTGATACATAGAGATAACAGCTTGAGTGGCCATCTAAAAAGGCCGACCTAAAATCACATTATAGGTGCTTAGTTGGTTTACAACCAAAAGTTAATCATACGAATCACAAAGTTTGGAGCACTACCAATGGAGACAGGAATGGTGATGGATTCGAGGGGCAATACACTATCCCTAGTGAATCTCATCAAGGGAATAGAGATATGCCACAGCTTAGGGGACTTAATCCCCATTCTGTTAAGTGCATCTTTGTAGATCACCTCTACTTAGCTCCCTGTATCTACCTCATATGGGCAACCTCATTGGTGCCTATCTTTAGTGTGATTATAAGAGCATCATCACGGGGAAACACAACTCCTTAATAATCTTTCTCGGTGAACACAATCGGAGTATACTGGAGAATTGGCTCATGAGGGGCTAGGTGGTTAACATGTATCGATATTCCCTCTACAATATCCCCTCTAGTCTCGTGGGTATAATTCCTCACTACCCTCTTAAAGGTTTCTACCCTATTAGAACCTCTTGAGATTACATTGACTTTAGAAGCTCTTCTTTTACCCTCAAGTATGCTTCTTTGCTCAGTGCTTAACTCGTGCTGAGCATTTCTCACCTCAGTGAGAAACTTCTTTAATAGGCTATTTCTGATCAGGGCCTTAATCTTCTTCATCAACTTGAAGAAATCAACAGTGTTGTGGCAATACCCCTTATAAAAATTATAGTACTTCTATTTTCTCCTTTGATCTGGGCTGTTCTTCATGCGTGGGGCCATAGGATTAGAATTGTGAGATCTCCACCCCTTGTTCCGAATAACAAAAAAGATATTTTCTCGCGATGTGTTCAAGGGGCTATAGGATTAGAATTGTGAGACCTTCAGACTCTACTGCGAGCTCAACTGGCTGGGCTTGAGTAGCAAGGGAAGTAGCCTCATGGCGGCTTAATGCTCCATGGGGCATAGCTTCCTTGGTGAGGACCGATGCACGAGTACAGGCTCAGTTCTCCTGAGTCTTTCTTTGGGCTATAAACTGTCTTCTCTTTTTTCTTACCTCTTCATCAGTGACTTCTCATCTATCTCGATCTACTTTAGGGCTCTGACGTAGGCCTCACCATAGGTCTTTGGTTCAAACTCTTAAAAAGCAAACCACAGCTTCCCAAGCCTGATATTCTTTTAGAAGTTAATAAGTCTCTTTCGCACTAAAAATACCCATGTCGGTAACTTCCTTGTGAAATCCCTCTACAAATTCTTTGAGAGCTCATACTCATTGTCTCACATACATCAATGTAGAAGGATCCTTAGGTCTGTTATACGCATACTAGAATTGAAACATAAAAGCTTCCGCTAGCTAATAAAAGCTACTCACAGACTCTAGCTTTAAGTTTCGAAACCAAGCTCGAGTTGTTTCACACAAAATGTGAGGAAACAAGGGACACACAACATCTTCTTCCACTCCCTGGATCAACATATGGTCTCGGTAGAGTTTCAAGTAAGCTGTTGGGTCAGTTTTTCCTTCATAATTGGCTATCTATAGTATCTTAAACTTTAGAGGCAACTGTGTACACTTGATTCCTTCTATAAATGGGGACTAAGCCTCCACTACTGGGACAGAACTAGGGATAACATCATTTGCTTAGCGAATGTCTTCCAGGTCTCATTAGAGCTTGTTAACCTTCATTAGGAGCTTGGCCGTGGTGGTACTCACCTCGATATCTTCTGTTTCCTTGAAAGCCTGGTGCTTGGCCTTGAGGGAGTTCTGAAGGTCACTCACAAAAGGTTGCTTTAAGCCCTTTTCCCTTGCATTTTTGGATCTACTTTCAGCAGTAAAGTGAAGTTCTCTTTGAAGCTCTCTATGGGTATGAGACACCAATTTGCTCTTGCTTGTATGTCCACTCTGCCTAGGCTATCGGGAATAGTGGGTCATGAACTGCTTAGGGTGAGAACGGGCAGAGACGACCTGAGTTAGCCCATAGATCTCTTTCTCAGTCATTCTCTAACCTCTGGTGACACTAGTCATTGTACGGCATAGCTCTTCAGTAAATTTTCAAACTGCTTTCAAGTAACTGAAGCGTCTCTATCAGGCACCCATGAGATGACCTTGAGCTTGTCTGAGAATCCTCTACACAGGTTCCCCTGAATCTTCAGCCACTCTATCAACTAGTGGGTTTTTAAGCACGTCACCAATATCTCTTGACATTTCGGACATGTTGAAAGGTTTATACACACCCTTGGCCAGTTGGACTTGGTGTAATGTCTAAAAATAAAGCTTTTCTTAGCTTCCCACAGATGGCGCCAGATGTTGGGGGTAAAGCTCGGCCCCTAACTTTCGAGTTTGAGTGTGAAGGATGATGAGGAAGTTTGAGCTTTTAGGCCTCTAATTTCTAAGGGCCAAGATAATGGTTGGGCTGGTGATAGATGTCTGAAATGGTGTTGAGAGGTGGCTAAACTCCAAACTGTAGTAAGAATGACTGAATGAGCCTGAGGGGACTTGAGAAACATAATACAAAAAGGGGTCAGGGGCAGGCGCCAATAAGGTTACTGGCGATAGCCCTTTGATGCTCAAACCAAGCAAAATACTCTAGAAAATGGTTCTATATAGTTAACTTCCCTAGAGAAAGTGAAGAAAACTAGAGAGAAATGGGAGAATTTAGTTCACTAGAAAGAAAGTTTTAATTTTGAAAATACCAAACATCCATTTTTCTTTGCATTTTGGAGACTTATCTTGAGCCTGGAGGGTGCTGACTAGAGAGTTCCCCTCAAAGGCAACAAGCGAAAAACTACTAGTAGTGGATTGTCCCTGTCATAAGGGGCATTTTTTAGATTTACACTTGAAGGGACACATGAGTCATTTTAGTCTTTCTTGAAATCTGGAGTATTAGGTATAATCTGACTGGCTGCTTTTGAAGGGTTTCTAACTATGTCCCCTCTGTACCTAGTGTGAATAGTGTTAACACTGTTCACCTACCATAGACAACCTCTGTGATTAGTGTCAGTGGCCTCAGTTGGGATTTGGTTACTGAGCATTATTGATGTGGAATTCAGTGATTTGCTCATGGAGGATTTTTTCTCTCATCTTATCCCCTAGGTCTAATAGCTAATTGAGGTGGCACCCAAGTGCTCCTTTATTGGACCTTGTTGGTGATATGACATATACTTGCCAAGGCTGATGTGGCACTTGCCTATTAAGCCTTTAGATGTTTTTCACCTAACCTCATCTCTAGATTAGATAGCTGAGGTACTCTTCATGTGCTGACTGGGCACTACCAGTGGGTCCATGTTGATATGGTAAGTGCCTGAGTTTAGGTAACATGTTCCCATTCATCACAGCTGAATGGAGGCATGTGGCAAGCTTGGGTCCTACTTCATAAGTTTTTTGAGCCAAGTTATGGAGGCCCAAGTGTCCTAGCCTGGGCTCAATCCCACTAAGATAGTCTTTCCTAGGCCGGGTATCTAGGAGACATAGGGCCCAAGTGTTGGAATAGGCTTTACATGGCTGGGTTTAGTGTCACTATTTTTTTTATCCCCAATAGAATCCAAGGCACTGAAATTAAAAAAAAATTAGAAACCAAAATAATGGAATTGTAATTGTTGAATTACTAGAGGAAAGAGTTATAGAATTTGAAATTTACATATAGGGTCTACTAATTTTAAAAGGGATCATCCTTTAAACAACCTTTATAAGTTTTATTTTCTTTATTATCACAAACACCACCAATAAAAACTAATCTCAGAGGGTAGAAATTTTTTCTAATATTTCAAAACTTTATTGTTCTATATAAGTATAACAATATGTTCAAAATCATAACCATTAGGATTAAAAAAGATCACCAAAAATATCACAAACATAATCAACAATTACTAATAATTATTAAGTCTTGTTTTAGAAAAAGAATATTATTCCCTTTTAAATTTCGAGATTAAGTCTAAATTTTAAAAAGAGGTCCTCATCTCCTTTTTAGGAAATTTGATTAATGAGGGAACCTAATCTCTAAACTCATGGAATTAACAAGGGAATCATTTCCTTTAAACTTTGAGATTAATATCCTTTAAATTATAGAATTAATACCCCATAGAATTTGAGATTAATATCCCTTAAATCAAGGAATTAAATACCTTTTTGAAAAGACTCTACAACACTTATAAAAAAAAAGGCTCAGCTTCAAAAGCAGGGGAAACAGGGAGAGCTCTGCGTGACTTTTCTTTTCTTCTTATTTCTTCTTTGTAATGGCTATGATGCCTTGCTATTAGTTGGAATTCTCTTTTTAGGAGAGAAAAAAAAGAAGAGTTTGCTATCTAGTGCCCGCTTCTCGAGAGGAGAAAGAGCTAGTGTGAAGAATTTTCCAAATATTAACAATGTGCGAGCACAAAATTACTTGTTCAGGAAGATGTTTTTCTTGCTTTTGTCTGATCAATGCCATTGTGATAGGGGCCAATGACGCTTTAATGATCCAAATGGCTGAAGTCAGTGTTTTTATATATAGTCAGAAATGGCACTAAGTAGTAATGACATCAGACTCTGCAATGGGTTAGTTTCAATTTCTGACCATATAAAATTAAATGTCAAATGAGGCTCCTCGGATAAAACAATAAAAAGGGCTCATAAAAAAACAAAAACAATTGTCAAAGGGGCTCCTCGGGTATGACAAAAAAGGAAAAATATGTTCCTCAAGTTTAAAAAAAAAAAGGTTCCTAATTTCTGTCACGGTATAGGCATCACCATACCTTTCATTACACATGAGAAAAATAAAAAATGCTCTTGGGGTTTATTAAAAAAAAAAGAAGCTGTTTAGGGATTAAACCCTGGATCTGTGAGAAAAACCAAGCAAATAATGGTAGTAAAACCACTAGGGTAGAAAGGCTTATGTTGACCAAAACTTGTAGGAAAAAATCTATAACAAAAGTGCTTATGAGAGATAGAACTAGGAATTCATCAAGATCTTTCTAGTTAGCCCTTTATAGTTTTAAAAATTCATTTATGACCGAATATTTTTGAACCTTTGTAAATAAGCCCCTATAGTATGTATGATTCATTATGACCTTCTACGGAATTGAGCATCGAGCACCCCTATGGCCAAGGTCGAGAACCAAGGACCTAACCTTGAGCACCTAAAACTCTCCCTGAGCCTAATCACCTAAAATTTGCCTTAAGGTCAAGCACACAAGTTTTTCCTAAGAACAACTACATAAAATCTGCTTTGAGGCTGAGCACGTAAGTTCACCCAGAGGTTGACATATAAAATCCACCTTGAGGCTAAGTATTTGAAAACTTAAGCCCTCCGAGGCCAAACACTTGAAAACGTAAACCCCTCTAAGCTTGAGCATTTGAAAACTTAAAGACTTATGAGGTTAAGCACTTGAAAAATTAAACTTTCACCAAGTTTGATCACTTAAGCTCTTATTGAGCCTGACCATGTAAGCCATTTTTGCTCATTATTATTTATTAACTACATGTTTACATTTTTATCATGCTTAATACTTTTACCCAACTTTAGGAGCAAAACGACATACATCCTAAGCCCGCCCAGGGTAAGGAAAGAGTTTTTACAATCGACATAGATCTTGAGCCCACCTATGGTAAGGATAAAGTTTCTACAATCAACATAAATTCCAAGCCTGCCCAGGGCACAGATGGAGTTTCTATAATCGACATGAATCTCAAGCCCATCCAAGGCTAGAATGGAGTTTCTATAATCGTCATAAGCATCTGAGCTGACTTAGGGCAGAGATTGCATTTATGAAAACACGAGCCCATTTAAGGGAAGGATAATTTCAGTAAGCACTCAAACCTGTTTAAGGCAGGGAAGGAATCTCCACAAAATAACCCAAGCACCCTAAAGATAGGCTTGAAATCCAAGGATAAATCTTTCAGCCTAAACTACAATAAAGTTTCTAGTATTAACAAGTTAATATTAAAAACTGAGAGACCCATGTTCCACCCTAAATTTCAGGATCAACTCTAAATCTAGAAAATGGGGTCCTTATTCCTTTTTAGGAAACCTAATTAATGAGGAAATCTAATCCCTAAAATCATGAAATTAATAAGATAATCATATCCATTAAATTATGAGATTAATATCCTATAACTTATGAGATGAATATTCCTTAAATCTAGGAAATAAAAAACTTTTTGAAAGGATTATACAATACCTACAAAAAGGGGCTCATATCTAAAAGCATGAGAACAGAGAAAGCTTTGTGTGATTTTTCTTTTCTTCTTATTTCTTTTTTGTATTGGCCATGATACCTTGTACTGCTACTATATAAAACTAATTATTTAATAGTATATATGTGTGAGTCTATCAAGTTCAATAAAGTAGACATAAGTCCAAATTGAGTTGAATCACTATATATCTTATCATTGTGTTTCTTTATTTTTGCTTTGTTAATCTCAATCAAATCATTCCCAACTAAAAATAAATTTAACTCGTTAATTTAAGAATTGCCTAAATTTTCATGTCAACAAATACTTTTATTTAAATAAAGATTATTTAAGAAAAGATTTTTATTTTGAAGAATACAAACAAAAATGAACATGGTTTTTAGAAAGTTATACAAGAAAAATAAAACAAAATTCAAAAAATATTATGAATTTATGAACAAACATAAAATTCTTGTGAAGTTTTTCTAATGCTTTGAAATATACAAAAATGTACATAAAATTAAATATCGATTTGAAACAAATACAATTGCAAAAAAAAAATCTTGAATCTACGCAACCATCTCTAACCGAAATTAAAATTATTTATAAAGATGTTTAGATTAATGCCTCTTCCTTCAAAGTCAAAGAAGATATAAGTAGTAATTTATCAAAGATATAAAGAGTATTTTTTACCAAATTAATTATACTAATAAATGCTTGTAAGCAATTAAAAAATATAATTGATAGAATTGAAGTAGTAATACAAAAATCTATTCCTTAAACTTCAATAAAACCATATAATAAATAAATATTCAAACCTTATGGAATCCAAAAAGATATTTCAAAACAACTATACAAACAAATATTTAAATGAAAATTAACAAATGACTTGCTAGTCTTATAAATGCTATTTTTAGTGTATGTCTTTGTGTGAGATTTCAATAATGTCCAAAAATTTCTATGTTGAGAGAATCTTTGGGTATTTGAATGGCACTATGAATCTAGAGGGAATCAGTTGAACCTTATCAATTATTTTAATCTTGATTATGCCAGTTACAAGCTGGATAAGAAGAGTACAAGTGGCACATTTCATTTTAGGTCATTTTGTAATCTCTTTGGTCTAGTAAAAAGCAAGCCTCCATTGCTACATCAACTACCAAGGCCGAATATATCATTGTCAGTAATTGTTGGGCACAAGAACTTTGGATGAGACAAAACTATTAGGGATTTTGAGGCTCATCTTGTTAATACCTCAATTTTTATGATAACACTAGTGTCATAAACCTGTCAAAGAATTCTTAAACACTCTTAAACCAAATACATTAAGATTAAACTTTTTTTTTGAGAGATTGTATTCAATAAGGGGACAACTCATCCTAATTCGTGCCTACGAATGACTAACTTATTGATATCTTTATCAAACCACTTAATGGGGAAAGATTTTAAAAAATTCAAAGGGAACTTAATATGTTATAATTATTAACATTATTTCTCATAATATATGGTTTGTTAAGTGAATTTTATATTAATACTTACGGTGATTATGATTGATTTAAGTAATATATGTCTATTTATGATATTTTGATGAAATAGTGTTTAATAATATGCTTATTTTGAATTTTAAATGGATGATTTCACTATGACAAAAATAGTCTTTACTAACACCATGTTACTAACATTTTTTTAAAAGATGTCGATAAAGATAAAAATAAATTGATATATCAATATCATCTTAGGACTCATTGATTTAATTGCTTTAGAAAAAACTCAAATATAATAGAATTGAATGAATTAGATATCTAACATTAAATAAATCGATTATATTTATAGTGAATGAGTTCAAATTATACTTTAAGTATGCATGAACACACAACGTAATTAAGCCAAGTTTAATTATTATTTAAGTTCATTTGTAATTTATAATGTAACAACTAAGGAGAATGATTTAAGTAAAATTTATCTATTTCATAAAACATTCTTGTCCATACGTAATCACAATTAATTCAATCTCAGTTTAAATAAAGTAATAATTTTAATCCTTCCTTGTTTTATTATGCTAACCCAAAATAATGTAATTTTGGTTGAAAAATAATTATTAAAAATAAAAAAAAGAATTGAAAAAAGCTCTATAAAACGCTTTACACAAAAAAAAAGCCTCCACTCTCCACTCACTTAATCTCTCAAATTCTCCAAACTCAACTTAAATCTCTCCCAATTCATTTTAACTTTCTTTAGAATTTATATTCTCTTAAATTTTTTATTTATTTTTCAATATTTATTTATCCAATTACAATTTCTAAATTGCAGATTATTAAAAAATGGACTTTCAACTACACCAAAATGACAACAATAATTTTTATTCTCAACCTCACCAAGATAGTGACGATGAAAATGTATCGCAATTACAATGCTATAACGCAATGAAGTTCATTTTAAATTATTTTACAATTAGAGATTTAGCACAAACATAAAATAATCATATTACGATATTGCGTTGCAATGTGTGTAACCGAACTTTGACATATTCTAATCATTCTGGCTTAGCGCACATTCGTCAACATGCCACAAAGTGTTAGGGGCTCTTAAAAAAAAAATATTTTAAAGTTTAATAATTATTTTATTTTATCTTATTTTACTTTTAGATATTTAATTTTTTAAGTATTTTAAATATTTTTTTAAAAAAAATTTAACTTTTATAATTATAAATATTATAATATAAAGAGATCATCGAGAGTTCCCAAGAAGTTCCAGCTAGCCACCAACCATCACCCACCTACCAATTCGAACACTAATCCTACGTCACTCGTCCAAACTTCCCTCGTTACCTTTTTCAAGTTGGGGATTGAGGTAATCAGAAGAGGTTGGACAAGTGGAGTAGGGTGAGAGTTCAAGTTGGTGACTGGTTGGTGATTGGAACTTTTTGGGGACTCTCACTGGTCCCTTTTTATTACAACATTTATAATTGTAAAAATTATAATATTTAACATATCTAAAGAAAATTAAATATCTAAAAATAAAATAAAATAACATAAATTAATTATTAAACCTTAAAATAAATTTCAATAAATTTATATTGAATTTTTGTAATTTGTTTTTGTATTTATATCTAGTAATTTCATATTTGACAAAGGAAATAATGTCACTAAATTTTTATATTTAATGACTTATAATTATAAACACTTATTTCAAATTGTCAATCCAATTAAAATTTTAAAATATTTGTAAAATTTAAAATATTTATAAAAATAATTATAAATATTAAAAAAGTATTAAAAATATATATACCAAATTAAATATTTAAAACAAATTAAGAAATAGGCACAGTTCACGGACCATGCCATGCTGAGTCTGTGATGGACAATACCTAACATGGGATTATCATGAGCCTATGCCAGTACGAAATGCTGAGCTGTATATAGTGGCTTGGCACGGCTTGATGTGCGGTGTCGCTTCTTGCCACCTCTACATCTAACTTTTACTTCCAATCCCTAATCCTAATCTGAAACACACTCAAACAAAGGTCAATATTAAATGTTTGTGCATCATGGTTGCTACTCAAGCGAGCTCGAGGTAGCTTGGGTTGCTGCTTAAATGCACGAGCTCGCCTTGGTTGTAGCTAGCGAGTATAGGCATGCTTGGTAAATCCAACGTGGGCTGCTAAAAGGGTAGCTAAATGTTAAAACTTTAAAGTATTAGGCTAGAAATATGACCTTTTTGGGCGCTAATATAGTTAATATTTTTGTTATTTATTTATTTTCCTTTTTTTTATATTCCTTTAGTTTGCTCAACATATAAAGAGGATGAGAGCAATTGGAGTGTTCACAGGAACTTCAAGAGAGATCTGGAAGAAGTGTAATGTGGTTAATTTATACGAGTCAGTTCAAGTTTTATTTTTTTTTATATGAGTTGATAATTTTTATAATTTATTTTCTTATGATGGTAAATTATAGGCATGTTTCTTTTCTTGTAAGTCTTTAGATTCTGGTTTTTTTTCCTTTTGTGTTTAAATTTATTAGCTGAAACCTGGCAAAATAATTTTTTGTAGATTTCAAGTTGTATCTTTTTTTTTTTTGGTAATTCGGTCCATCTGATTGATAAGCTTTGTTAAGGAATTTTCTCTCACGGGATTCTTTTAGTTTTGATGTAAAATGTTTTTGTTTGCTTGGATTCTATTTTCTATTCATACAATGTGTTGGGGGTAGAGATTATTAACACTTCATCAACTTAAGGAAGTCTAGTCCAGCACTTAGGCTCAGACCTCCTAAGCAACCGGCCTAGAACGAGTTGCCTCAATGGGACCAAGTCTGAACCTAAGCACTTGGGCCACTATAACTTGGCCCATAAAGCACATTAAGTAGGACCCAAGTCAAGACATGTGTCTCAACTTAATAGCGGTGTTAAAAGATATGTCGTCAAAACTCAAGCATTTGCCACATCAACATAGGCCCACTAGTAGATGTACATGTTAACCTAGGTCAGCTCTTGCCACATCATACACAGGACCCATTAAAATAGCACCTAGATGCTACATCATGTAGCTGTTAGACTTAAAGATAAGATTGGGTGAGAAAATTCCCAATAAGCCAATAAGTAAGTGCTAAATTATGTGGACTCAGAGCCTTGATCATTGCTGATACAGTAAATAGAAGATGTTTAGGGTAGTTGGGTAATTGAGCATGAGATTCACTAAGCTTAGGAGGACAGAGTCAGAGTTTCTCTCAGTACACTTAAACCTCACCAACACAAGGTTGATAATCCCAAAAGTGACCAATCATCAATATTCCTAGTACTTCGAACGTCAGGAGAGGTCAAAATGACTTCTTTGCCCCTCTTAGTAAAGTTCTCCAAAATACTCCTAATGATAGGGACTGTTCTCCAATAATAGCTTACCACGTGTTGCCTCAACTATTGAACAAAAATAAATTTAATTCATATTTTAATGGCTAACTTTAATTAGAGAAGATGATGAACAAAACATATTTTTAACTCTTGAAAACATCACCAATTTCATTCTCAAATTTGTCGGCCATCTAAAACACTTAACCAATTAAAAATGATTCATTTTACTAATATAAGCCAAATACATTTAATTAACACTTAATTTAACATGTATTTGATTTTAATTTCACTTAAATTTGAATTTACATTTAACTTAACCTAACTATAATTAACATTTAACCCTAATTAAGTTATTTTAACTTAACCCTTAAGTTAAATAAATATTTAAATAATCTAACCCTTGTTAACTAACTTAACCATGGTTAGATTAACCTTTACTTAACCATTAAATAAGGTTAACTTTAACTTAACCATATGGTTAACTTTTAATCATAGTTAAGTTAATTTATTTATTTAAATATTAAATAAATAAATATTTATTTTAATTATTTAATAATTAAATAATCATTAAGTGAAATTACTTTTATGTCCTTACTAAGTTACCAAGTTAACCTAAAGTGGGTCCCAGTGCTTTAGTTAACTTAACTATATACTTTAGTTAACTTAACCTTAGTAAATTGCTAAATTTTACTGTATTGAACAATTTAATATGGTACACTGTCCAAGTACACAAAGAGTACATTTCATATTGCGGGACTCCCTAGGTTCACACCCGATTTGTCAAATGAAATATTTCATAAGTCTGTAATCGATGCCACACACACACGTTAAGGATATTACAAATCAGCGCATTAGACCATACAAGTTGAGGTCACTACGCATATGTATAATCCTTCCATCATTTATACCCTAGATGTGCGAAGATATAGATCAACACTGTCAAATCCCTGTAAGCACATCCTTGAACTTATCTTTAGATTTGTATCTCGATAAATAATATACACAAACACTTTTGTAATATTGTTTAACCCTGTGGAAAAATTATTTCTCAGGTTTATGCTTGTGGCCACAAGACTTCATAAAATACAATCTCAGAGCATCGGATATACAACTTACCTATGTAAGCTGACGAATCTTGTATTTATGCACACCGAACTCCATGAGCATATAATCATACTTAGCAACACATAACGGTCTGACTATGAAAGGTCTCTGATATATATGAAACCAAAGTATAATAGATCACTCACAATCCCACCGTGGCGCTCAAGTCAAAGAACCACAAATACTACTCAACTCGATAAGACCTTCCTTTAACGGCTTCATAAGATATCTATTGAGTCTGTTCAGTATCTAGTCCTAATTGGATACTTACATGCCTATATAAGCTCTAAGCTCATGGTCAGCTAAGAACAACCATCTGTACCATACAGATATAAAGATGCACTGATCTATATTATAGTGATTCACTGATAGACCTACATTGGTGAATATAGATCAAGAACATGATGTTTGAGATATACTTACACAATGACATTTCCTAGCACATATTATAACTCTTTGAAACAATGTTACTACTAGTGTAATCTCAGGTCTTTGTCCCATTATAGATAAGGTTTTAACTCTTTAGATCTTACTGACTCTTATAACCTGCTAACTCTTAACAGTGCTAACTCTTAGCATTTACAACTCTCAGCATTGCTAACTCTTACTCTAGTCTAAACTCCTTTAAACCAAATCTAAACTCCTTCAGATGATACAATGTCTGTAGTGTTACAAGCATTATACTATATAATTATAAAATTAATAATTTTTATTCAAAATATTTATTGTATAAATATTAAACAATTAATATTCATACAATATTAGAATGGCACATAAGCACCAGCTCCAACAACTCTCACATCTTTAATTTACCAAATTATTTAGTTTAAGCAACTTTAATTCCATAATTTAACTTACTCTTTAATTTAGCCTAGGTAAAGTTAGGTTGTCAACACCATAGTACTTAATATAAATTTAGGATATCAATACTCATAAGAACGATACTTACTCATCATTTTATTACTTGATCACGACATGGCACTTGCGATTATAATTTGCAAGTGTATAATTTCACAAACATGAGTAATATACCATACTTTGGTTCCATGGATGCCAAAGATCATTCATAGTTTAACTACTACATGTCGCTAGGTATGGTCCAATGCTTATAGAGTTTGGTGTGTGTAGATATAAGATTTGTCAGCTTATATGGGTGGGTTGTATATCCTGATGCTCTGAGATTGTATTTTAAGAAGTTTTGTGGCCACAAGTATAAACCCCGAAAAAGAGTTTTCTATAGGGTTAAACAATATCGTAAAAGTGTTTGTATGTATTATTTATCGAAATACGAATCTAGAGATAAGTTCATAATAGGGTATATACAGATTTTACAGTGATGATCTATATCTCTGCTCTTCTAAGATATAGATAATGGAGGATTATATAAATATGATATGACTTTAGGTTATATGGTCTAACGCACTACTTTGTAATATTCATAACGTATGCGTAGGGTATTATTCATAGACTTATAAAAGCATTCCATTTGATAAACCGAACATAGACCTAAGAAGGTTCACAAGATGAAGTGTAATCTTTGTGCACTAGGGCAGCGTACTGGAATGAATAGTTCGATCCAGTAAATTTTAGCAAACTAGATATTTGTTTCAGCATCCCTTGAATTGTGCACTTGTCAAGACTTAATCGTTAAGTATATTATTAATTATTTAATAAAAGTTATTGACCGATAGAATGATGACAAGTGAAATAATATAGGCCCTTGATTTTTAACTTTTAAATAACTAAATTGCCCTTGCTTGTGTGACAAGCAAGAGAAATAAATTAATACAAAAATGACTTTTTCTTTAATTATTAATATTAGTCAATGAGACAAGAAAACAAAGGGCAATCATTGACATTGCATAGTGGGGCACATGTATTGGCAATAAAAGAGGTAATTGTTAATAAAATAAAATAAAAACTTGTTTTCATTTTACACACTTTGGTTCGACCACACACATGAAGAAGAAATGGAAAAGTGTTTTGCATTTCTTTGAAGACAATACGTCAACAAATAATATAACAAAGGAAAAATATGTTGGCATGGCAAGGCTTGCATGTGTTGACTTGATAAAGTGATAAACAAATTAGCTATAAAATGAAATGGGCTTTTTCCATTTTATCTTAGAGGAGTTCGGTCATGTGAGAGAAAAGGGAGCACTTTGTAAGAATTGTAAAACTATTCATATTCTTCAATTTTCTAAGTTGGTCGGTCTTTATAGAAAGCAAAGAAGATTATTTTTGTTGTTTAAAAGTTGAACAAGAGAATACAATTTCTTAGCTTTGAAATAATATCCCAAGTTTAAAAAGTTTAAACATATTGTGGTTTATGTTTAAGTGTTAAACACAATTTAGAATTGAAGCTATCATTCTAGAGACTCAAGTCCACTATTGTTGTGTCCTAGAATTGCCCACGAGTGTGTTTTAAGGCAGACTTCAATTTTAATCTAAAGGCTTGACAAGGTGAATTCTCAATTTTTAATTTTTACTATTATAATGAACTGAATTTAATGTGTTTGCTACTCTAGGAAATTAGATATTTGATTTCGCTACCTAAAATATATGTATGAGATACATGATTTTCTTTGTAATGAACACATTGTACATGCATGCACCCTAGTTATATGTCACACTTTCATAAACTTGGCCTAATTTCCTTTTCTTTTTCACACACTTCCTATGGTGTTGCCTCAAATTGAAATTAAACTAGTTCTAGTGTGTCTAACCATCAAGATTGAGATGTACTACTTAAGTATGAGCTTTTCTAGGTACACCACTAATTGATAGGGCTGTAAATGTACTATTAATTCTATCTCTCTAAACTTAAGTTTTTCTCCAAATTATGAATATTTGGCATTTTATTTGTATTTTTATCATAAATAGGTGTACGAGGCAAAATGTGACGATTTGGGACAAATAGGAGGCGAAACGGATGTGAAATGGCAAAGTTGCACCAAAAATACGAGAACTCCTAAGTGCAGGCATGGGAGCCACGGCGTCCTAAACAGAAATTTGGGCACCACAACATTCAATCCTAGTGCTGCAACACCCAAGTGGTTTCCTCCATAAGTTATGTTCCAGATCTGAGTGTTACGGTGCTCAGTCCACAGCCCCCGGTGCTCGTGCAACAACCAAAACACCTCCTTACCTCTCTTATTTCCGATTGAATTCAAAGGCCCTCGACCCTAGGATTTTTTAAACCTATTAAAGAACTCGTATCTGAGCCAAAGCATAAACTTTATCAGAGGCAAAACTTAGGGAAACAATTTACAAGACAAATTCAAGATCAAGATCAAGCTTTAAGTCAAAATAGAGAGAGATTCAAAGTAAGGCATCTTCTTGATTAGTTTTTCTTCTTTTTTTTCTTATCATTATGTTCTTGCTATTCTTCATGGATTGTTTTAATACTCTTGGTTTAATGATGAGCTAAACTACTTTGATTTAGAGTTGAACTTTTGGACTTAATATGTGGTTAGATTTTGTTAATTCTTAGTTTATGGAGTTAATATATATAATTGATTCATTCTATCTTGAGTTTAAACCTTTCATTATATCTGGTCAATATTTTAAATGATTGAGAAACCATGATGAATTTGACAGAAGGATTCATGTTTTTAGCCTAGGATAGTTTGACGCATGATCATATGTAAACAACTATGAGTTTTATGTAGGATAGACATATACCTAGATGGCATATATGGTATGATTTAAACCTGGTCTCAATGAATTACATTCTATTCTAATTACCATAGACAAATAGGTAATTGTTAAAATGCGTAATATAGTTACTCAACCATCGATAAAGGCTTGTGCTGAGATTAGAGTATAGCCAATCAATTTGTTTTAAGTGTTTAACGAAGAAATTAATTAGTCAAATGAAATACTAGGGGATGATTCAAAAACCTAGATTGTTCTTACTTTATGAATTCAACCCTTTGTTTGCATTTGATTAACCTTATGTTTAATTTGATAGTATTAGGATAAGTAGATTTAATTCATCTTTTAATTTTTCTAGATAAAAGTAAAGCATAACTAATTTTAATAATTGATTACAAGAAATAGATAATAGTCCTTGTGGGAACAATAACTTGGACTTAAAATTCTATATTACTTGATACGATAGCGTGTATATGTGCTTAACTATTATCGCACACATTACTAATCTAAGTATAACAAGTGCTCAAAACTTTATAATCACTAATAGGGTTAAATTTTATCTCGTAATTGGTGTATTGATTGTTTCAAGTCTCAATTATTTCCTATAAAGTTAAAAATTAAATGTTTCAATACTTTACTCATCATGGACAAGTGTTCATCATAATGACTCAACATAATAAAGCATGGTAATACATAAGATTTTACATGAAAAGAACTATATTACTCGTGCTTCTTGTTACTACAAGCTATAAAAACTAACACATAAAAGTAAAGGCAATAAATAAAAGAAAAAAATAATCAAAACTAACTATAAAAAATATAACTAAAATAGAATAACAAAACAAGGTAATAAAGTTTTTGTTCCACCCTCCCTCCCCCTCAAACCTAAACTAAGGCATGGTCCTCATGAAAAAAATATATATAAGAGTAACTAAGACTCTTTTGGTGACTATTGATGACATGCCATGTCCTCTAAGTCTGAAGCTGTGATACCCAGATCATCCCTTAGTGGGGTCTCCTCATTCTTTGGGGGTGGTGGTGACTATTTTGCCAATGCTGAAAGAGCTAGTGGAGTAGGCTAAAGGATGTGAGAGATGTTTAATCCCCATTATGCTGCACACAACTGCATCCACTAGGTCTAATAGGCTCTGAAATCTCTCAACTCCTGATGCATCGCTGCTAGATCCCTCATCTAGGCCTCAGACTGGCCTCTAAGTGAGCCATTTTGTCCAATGTTGTCATGCTTCTAGATTAGCCGGCTCCCTGATAAGTTATTGTGAAAGGCTTAGCCATATCGGTAATGACTAATTGTGGTGGCTATTGAGCCCTCTGCTGCTACGACTGTCTCTAACTCTCAACGGTCCATAATTGCTAAATTGTGTTGTAGTCTATGGGCCTAGCTACATGAATAATGCCCTCATGTGCCTCCCAGTGAACTTTGCCACAGCCACGGAGTGCTGTAATCAAACAGAGGAGGCACAGGCTTTTCTTAACTAGTTTGAAGCAATCTAACATCTTCTCATGTAGTATATACCCAATGTCAATGGGCTACCTAATCATATTGATGAAAAGAAGCACTACTCACAGCTTCGTGATGTCGCTAGTGTGCTTGACCGGCATGATGCATGAGCAAATGAAAGTCTACCACGCATTGGCATCCTTAGTTAGGGCGCTAGATCTGAAATAGATCAGTAAGTCATGCGATACGGTACACTCTGTGCCTGGCTTGCATAAGGTCTAAATGATCGTAGTCTGCCTTGCGTCGGACACCTGGATAATCATCTAGCCCATCATCAGTAACACATAAAACTTATTGATAGTGTCGTGATCAAAATGGCACCATCCTGCCCCGAACTCTCACTCTATAGTCAATGTGCTCTTGGGTGTTCGCGTAGAACTCCCTGACTATAGGTACTACCCCAAATGTCAATGTCATATAGAAGGTCTCCCAATGGCGATCTGCGATCACCTGGTAAATGTTGAGGAAATAATCTACCTCAAGGTTGAACCCTACTCTTGAATAATGGATTTATGGAGGATTGTGTTGTGAAAATGATCTGCTACATTCTCTGAAACAAAGGGCGTGGTGTCAATATTGGGGTCCTTGAGGTGCTTACTTTGCTTCTTTTCAGTGACATGGTTGAAAATTAGATGAAATTTTGTGAAATGAGATTTGGGGGTGGATGTTTGTGGTTGGGTGAAGGATTGTAGTTTTGATCCGGTGAAAGTGATGTATAACTGACGGGGTGAAGTGTTTGTAGGCTTGATTTAGGCGAGCTTGGGCTTTAGATGACTTACAATTGAGAGAGAATGGAAGTTTTTGAAGTTGTGTGGAGAGAAAATTGCGAAATAATGGTTTTAAAATTGATTTCGAGTGAACACTGCTACATTAAAGTGTAGAACGCTGAAGCATTCATCCTTGATTAAGAAGGTAGGGGTATGGCAGGTAGAGAATGCTAAGGCATCTTCAAGTTATCTCTTTGAATTCTGAAAATTCCAAAATGTTGATATGTTGAAGGTGGCGAATGCTAGCGCATCTTTAAATTAAGCGGTCAGCTACTTTTTAAATTTATCAAACATAAAGGCGTTGGTGTTCAGTAACGCAGTTGCGTTTGAGCAACAATAGTTAATCTTCTAGTGAAAGTTGGACATTGGTGAGTTTTCCCTTAATTCAGGGGCATTGGTGGCCCTTGGACTCCCCTAGAGCACACTAGAAATAATGTTGGGGCATTGCAATAGTGGTGCCCTAACATTGAGCTAGGACATAGAGGCATTGAATTTTAGCAATGCAGCTGTGTTGAAGTAAAAACTATTAACCTTAAAGTGGAACTGGGATGCTGGGTCATTCTCTCTTAACGCTGGGGTATTGGTAGGCCTTGGTTCCCCTAGAAATACTAGAAAATCATAGTAAGGCATTGCAAAAATGGGGTACCTTAGCGTTGAGTTAGGATGCAAGAAGGCTAAAGAATGAGAATGCCATAGTGTTTGACACCATGTATGAATGAAGGGCGATGAAAATTGAATATACAAGTGTTCATCCTTTCTGCATGAATGCTATGGAGTTTTTATAATGATGTTGGGGCGTTTTTAGAATTTTTGCCCTGTTCAAGTCTTAAATGCACCAAAAACAACATAAACACTTAACTAACATAAATTAAATTTTAAAAACCTAAATTATACCTTGGGTTGCCTCTTAAGCAGCACTTGATTTAACGTCCTCGGCTTGATGTCTGTTTTGCTCCCTAAGGCTTGGTAAGTTCAAAAGATGACTTTTGGCAATCATTGTCATCCCCTTAATAATGCTTTAGCTCTATCAATTCATTTTGAATAGTCTCTTGCTCTCTGCAACAGCAATCTCAACAACTCTATGAGGAAACACCTTGGTAACCCAAAATAGCCCAAAACATCTCAACTTAAGCTTTCTCAAAAATAGTTTTAGCCAAGAATTAAACAAAAGTACTCACTGTCCAGGATGAAATTCCTTTATTGCAAATTTTTGTCATGTCATTTCTTTATCTTCTCCTTGTACAACTTGGCATTTTCATAAGCTTGGAGCTGAAACTCATCTAGCTCATGTAGTTACAACAAACACTTATTCGCAGTTACTTGAACATCAAATTTCAATGCCTTGATAGCCCAATATACCTTGTGCTCTAATTCAACTAAAAGATGGAAAGCTTTCCCATAAACTAACTGGTATGGAGACATCCCAATATGTGTATTATATGCAATGCGCTATGCCAAAGTACATCATCAAGTCTTATGGCCCAATCCTTCTAGCTAGGCTTGTTTCTCTAAAATGTGCTTGACTTCCTAGTTTGAGATCTCCGCCTGGCCACTTGTTTGAGGATGATAAGTTGTCGCTACCTTATGTCTCACCCTATATTTTGAAGAAGGGTTGAAAAATATTTATTTCAAAAGTGTAACCCCTCATCACTTATGATTGTCTCTGGAGTGTCATGCCTAATAAAAATATTTTTGTTCAAAAACTTTAACACTACCTTGGCAACATTGGTGAGGAGTACAACTATTTCCACCCACTACATAGTTAACAACAACCAAGATTGTTTTGTTCCCAACGGATGAAATGAAATGACCCATAAAGTCAATACCCTACAAATAAAAAATTTCCACTTCCAAAATGTTTTGTATAGGCATTTTTTATTTCCTTGAAATATTTTTGATCCGTTGACACCTATCACACCTTAGAACATACATGTTAACATCCTTGAATAATGTTGACTAGTAAAAACTGTTAGGGTGGGTGCTTACATGCCATCCCTGAATGTACATATACTTGTGTATTTATACAAGTGTACATTCTCATTAAATTGCTAATACTCATTTATATGGTACTATGCATGTAACATTATAGACATTGTATGATCTGTAAGAGCTCAGATCAAATCTAAATGAGTTTAGATAAGACCCCATAGTTAGCCATGCTGAGACATATAATTGTTAAATGTTAGCACAACCTTATCTGTAATGGGACATAGACCTGAGAATATACTAGTAACTGTATAGTTGCAAGAGTTACAATCAGGTGCCAGGAAATGCAAGTTGCGCAAGTATGTTCTTGAATAATTGCCCCTGATCTATTTTTGCCGATGCAGGTCTGTCAATGGATTCCTTTTTACATAGATCAGCATATGTCGTACCTATAGGGTATAGATGATCGTTTCTAGCCGACTGTGAGCTTGGAGCTCGTATTGACATATGAGTATCCAATTAGAACTGGATATAGGACAGACTCACGAGGCTTCTGATAGACATCCTATATAAGCCATCAACGAAGGGCCCTATCAAGTTGAGTAGTATACGTGGTCCTTTAACCTGAGTGCCACGGTGGGCTTGTAAGTGATCCACATTCCACGCATGTCACAGACCTTTCATGGTGTGACCGCTGGGTATGATCTGATGCTTATGGAGTTTGATGTGTACAGATATGGGATCCGTTAGCTCGCATAGGGAGTTCGATATCCAGATGCTGCGAGCCTGTATCTCAAAAAATCTTGTGGCCACAAGTATTAATCTCGGGAAAGAGTTCCGTTAGGGTAGAACAATATGGCAAATGAGTTTGCACATATTGTTTAATGAGATACGAGTCTGGAGATAAGACATGGATGATCACTAGGGGATTTGATGGTGATGATCTATATCCCCGCACATCCAAGATATCATGACGGAAGGACTATACATATGCGTTGTAACCTCAGCTTGCATGGTTCAATACGCTGGTTTGTAATATCCGTGACGTGTGCGTGGGGCATTGCTCACGGACTTATGAAATAGTTCCATTTGACGAATCGGGCGTAGAACCTAGAGAATCTCGCGATATGGAGTGTACTTGTTGTGCACTGGGGTAGCGTGCCGAATTAAAGTGTTTAATCCAGCAATATTCAGCACTACCATGCGAATGCGTGCATGCCTGTATTTAAGTGTTAAATACAATAATTAGTCAATAATTGTTATTTACTAATTGTATAATGACACGTGACGCATTGTAGACCCTCGGTTGAGTTTATCCAAGTGCGGGTTTGGTGGGACCCACTAAGGAGTAAACTTGGTAACTATTTATGAGAGGTAAAATGATCATTTCACACTTTGATTATTTTATAGTTAAATAATTAAAATATCTCTCTTAATATTTTATATTATTATATTATATATTATTATATATTATATAATATTTTATTATATAATATTATATATATAATAATATTATATTTTCGATGCCAAATAGTTGGCACTCATTAGTATTATTTTATTATTATTATTATTATTATTATATAATATATTATTTTATTATTATTATTATATATATATATAAAGAAAAAAAGAGAGAAGTTAAGTGATTTTGTGTGTGTTGGGCAAAAATTGCCTGAGAAACAGAAAGAAGAAATGGAGAAAAGAAAGAAGAGAAGAAGAAGAGAAGAAAAAAAAAGGAAGGGAAAATGAAATTGTTTCATTTTCTCTATGCTTTTAATTGGAGCAATTATGAATTGCTTCAAATTCTCCATTTCTTATCCTTTTGGAGAAAATGATAAAAACACACACCAGCCATTTTGGGATTAAGAGTTAATTCCATACTAGATATCGGGCTGTTGTTCTAGTTCACCAGGCCCATCGTGTTGGTGACTAGAACTGCCCACGAGTTTGTCTCTATGTGGACTCTGAAAAATTACATGTATAACGTTACATGTTGAGGTGAGTTCTCTAACCTATAAATATATTAATGCAATTAATATATTTTATTTTTTGTATTTATTGCAAGTTTCATGCTTTCGTCAGACTTAAATACGTATTTAATATATATTTAGGTAATAGACACAATTGCACATACATACACCCACATGTATTTAAATCCCGCCAACAGAAACCACATTGTAGCACTCTCACTGCAGTCTTATTCACATTAAAATATCCTCCAAATATGAACCATATCAATGGTGTAGGATACTCTCTACTTCTTTCTGAGGCACACATCTCCTCAACAACTGATCTATGCACTACCTAAATAAAAACGACTGATAGGGCATATTTGTCATATTTTTTCTTATATTTTTATTTTGATATTTTATTATTTTATAAGAATAAATTGCTATTTATGTGCATTATTATTTAAGTATAGCAAAAGCAAGGACTAAATGTAAAATTTTCAAAATATACACCTATCGCCCCAGCGCCACAAGGATTTTCACCCCAGCGCTGGAATAATGATCAAAATAAGAAAATCAGAAAAATGACCTGTTAAAAATGCTCATTTTCATCCCAGCACTGGCTAACCACCGCTCCAACTCCAGCAACAGCCCAACGCGCCTCAGCATTATGTTCTCATTGCTTCTGCGATATGGCCTTTTCAATGTGGCGCCGAAGTAACAGCATGATAGCGCCCGAGCGATAGTGCAATTCATGACTGAACAAGAATAAGAAATTTCAAGCTCGAATCAATCAATTCCTATAAAAGGCCACTCATCCCTAGCCTTTAGAGATCATCCAATAACATCAAGAACATACAACACAATTATTAAAAAGTAATTGAAGCATAATTGAAGCATCTATAGAGAAAAATTTAAGGCATTCTTTGGCATCAAAAGTTTCTTAGACAGTGCAATCAAGAGCAATTTGATGTCTATATTGGTTTGCTATTGATTGTATCATGATTTCTTATTACTTTTGCCGTTGTTCTCCTGTAGCCATGAGCTAAATTTTCTTTCCAAGGTTAATACTTGAACTCAATATGTGCGCTTAATTGCCATCTCTTTCTAATATTTAATAACTTAGTTCTTCGTTATTCAAATTACTTATTCTTAATGCTTCAATATATCTGGCCAATATATGGTGAATGAATTGGTAATATTTTTTATAAACTCGAAAGAGGAATCATTATATTTAGACCTAGGTAATTTGATGCATGATTGTAGAGTAATATTCAATGTTGCATATATAAGTTTCAAATTGGGATAAGAATATACCTACTTGACATTTATGATCAATAAGACTTAATCTTAATAAATCTTTACTTATTACAAGTACCATAGGAATATAGGTATTTGGTAAATCAAACTCTTGTAAAAGTAATACCCATCTATTCAAGTGACACTTCACTTCCTTCTTGATGATTTAATACTTGATAGCTGGATGATCAGTGTACACCACCACCTTGATTCTAATCAAATAAGACTTAAATTTATCAAAGGCAAACATTATAGCTAGGAGCTTTTTCTTTGTAGTAGTGTAGTTCACATGTGCTTTATTCAAAGTTTACTGGCATAGTAAATAGTGTAGAATACTCTTCCTTTTCTCTGACCAAGCATAGCAACCCACGATTATATCACTAGCATCACATATAAACTCAAATGGTAGATTCCAATCTGGTGCTAGGATAATAAGGGCTGAAATGAGCTTTCTCTTTAATGCTTCAAATGCTTCTAAACAAGCATCATCAAAATTGAACTATGCATCATTTTTCAACAAGTTGCAAAGGGGCTTGGATCTTGAAAAATTCTTTGATGAAACTACTATAAAAACTTGCATAGGCAAGAAAACTCCAAACTCTTTTCACATTAATAAGAGAAGGCAACAAGTCATTTATATTTTGATGTAACGCTTTACCCATGGCTGAACCATAGACTGAATGACTACCTCAATTAAGACTTCTAATAAGGATGACAGTAGACTGAGTTTGTGACAGATACCATTAAACTCGCATTCGCATCTATTTAAAAAATAAAATACCAAATCTTTTTCAAACCCGTTACAAGTTTAAAGTTTCATTACCAAATTTGCTCTAGTAAGTATGTACTCATTACCAATCCCACAACAGATTATCTGTAGATTTTAAACGGGTTTTAAATTAATATATTGAAAAAATTAAAATCATAACCTTAATTTAAATATAAAAAAATTCAAAAAATATAGCAACTAAAACCGTATCAATTATAATTCTAAATTCAATTTTAATTTTGATTACGTTAAATGTTATACTTTTTATTCCCATTATAATTTTAATTATATTAAATATTATAATTCTAAATCTAATTTTTTTTATTTTAATTACATTAAATATTATGTTAAATATTATAATTCTAATTCCAATTTCGATTTCAATTACTCTAAATATTATAATTTCAATTCCAATTTTGATTTCAAATTACTTCAAATATTATAAAGGATATTATCATCAATACCTTTGAGGTATGACTTAATTACAACAATACTCATAAGTTTGAAAATCGACGTTTGTGCCCAATTTTTTGTCAAAATAGGCATGGATGCCCAAATCTTACTCTTATGCTGTGATAGTTAACGTACTTAGGGGTATGATCATCATTTTACCTAGATATTAAATTCAAGCAACATATGTCAAATCTAATTTGACATGTGTACGGCATTTGGATTACTATGCATGTTACATAAACACTTAAAGAATGATTTAGTACACGTGTCATCACCGCAGTGCACAACCAAAAATCTTTAAACCAATTACCAAACAAGATTAAACTAGTAACCAAATAAGATTAAGCTTGTAACCAAATAGACTGCAAGCCATTACCAATCTAGAACACTTTGCTTTACCCAGAAGCAAACTTTATGGAAACTAAACATCTTCTCATTCCAGAGCCAAAATCCATTATTATAGAGACACCGTCAAGGAATGGATCGCAACAGTTATAGAGACAAAGATGACCGGCTCAGGTGAGTCATTTTAAGTCTCATTTTTTTGCCTTTTTTTCCCCCTTTTTTGTTGCTTTGTTTTATTTTTTATAGGGTTCTTAATGGTGATGTTTACTTCAGACTATTTTGGTTTATGGGATTTTAGTTTCATTTGAAAACTTTTTGTTTTGTTTTGTTTTGAATGCCGATGTTCACTCTCAAAATTTTATGTTTTTGGGTATTTTAGTTTCATTTTAACAAACTTTTCATTTTTTATTGCTTAGTTAAATCAGTTATAGTGTTTTAATGCTAATCTGTATGCATAATTTTTTTTTTGTATTTTAGTTTCATTCTTGTAGTTTATAAGAGTGTGGTTTTATGTGGGTATTTTAGTTGCATGTCATCTTGTTTACATGTGAAAAAGCGTGTACGTGTATGTAAATGATAGAACATGTATGTGGGTTTTTTAGTTTCCTAACCGAGAAAAAAAGTAATGTATGAATACTTTGATTGGTGTTGGTTTATAATTTTTGTAATGGTAGTTAGAAAATAATATTACAATATTATATTGTTAGATTGTTTTAAAATTATACATTAGATTGTTATTTTATGATTTATTTTATCATAGATTACATCTTGAACTAGTTACATTTAATTTGCATTTCAGGATGATGCAATTTTCTCTTACTATTTCTATATTCGGTACTAAAGTTTTTATAGATAATATAGATCCAGATGAGTTTAATAGGTTTGTTTGCTAAATGATGTTATGAAGAGTGTTATTAATAGGATAATGTATCTGAGGGAGAAATACAAAATGAGGGCATACTTACCTTGGTCTGGAGGTAGGCTACAATTAGAGGATGATAATTATGTTAATTTAATGTTTGAATTATTTCTGTCTATAGGGGTAACAAGTTTACATACATCCATAGATGCAATGCCATTAGAGGTAGTGTACATCCATTTATTACAAGGTCTAGATGTTAGAGATTCAATTTATGATCAGGAGCAGCTTTATGAAAGCCAACAAATGTCTTGCACCACTCAATTTGACCCACCCGCTCAAACTCCTATTGTAATTAACCCACAATGAAATTGTCCCACCCAACCAAACTGACCCACCCACCTAAAGTCCGACTCAAATTGACCTACCCACTTAAACTCTTACCCAAACTGATCCACCCACCCAAAGTCCTACCAAAATTGACCCACCTATTCAAACTCAAACAAATACTGAAATTGACCCACCAACCCGAACAGTTGAAAGTCTCATCCACCATAACCCTAACATACCAAGGTTTTATCATGTAGATGATAATGTAAATTAGTGATTTCATTTTTCTGATAAAGAGGAAACTCTTGAAGGATGTGTTGAGGGAGCTGGTTCCTAACTAGCATCAAGTTTAGTAAATGATGAAGTAGAGGAATAAAGTCTAATGATGATGATTTTCTAATTAGCTCTTCGTATAAGGAGGATGAGGTTTATAAGATGGCTAGAAAGGTTAATAAAAAGGTATGGGTAAACAAAATTGAGGAGCAAATTTCCTTTGAAGTAAGGCACTTATTTGTTAATATTGCACAATTTATAGATGCACTAACAAAGTAAATTGTTCAACTAAGGTTTACACCCCAAAAGGGTGAAGAGTGAGTCTTTACGAGTGATTGCTAAGTGTGCATCTAAAGGTTGTCCATGGAGGATACATGCTTATAGGTTGCCAGATGGGGTGTCCTTTATGGTTAAGAGTAATACCGCTAGCCATACATGTTTAAGAACCTCTAATATTGTTAAGAAAAAATTACCATGGCTTGCAAAGAGTTTGAAAGTTTAGTGAAGGCAATGCCAAAGGTGAAAGCTGAAGTTTTGGAATAAGAATTATTACATAAATATAGAGTTAAAGTTTATAGGCAGAGAATTTAAAGAGCTAAGAGAAAGGCTATAAACATGATTGAAGATGACCATGTTCAGTCCTATGCTAACCTGCACAAGTATGCACACATGGTTATGAAATGTAACCCAGTGCAATTGTCCTAATACAATTAAAAGTGGTAACCTCAGTTGGTAGAACCAACACTGATTTTATACCTGTAAACCTAACTTTCAAGAGGTTTTTCTTAACCTTTCCCTCACAAAAACATTGGGTTTCTTGGGTGGTTGTAGGCTTTTCATAAGTTTAGATAGCTGTCACTCAAAAGGATGGAGTGCTATTGTATGTTGTGGCCTTAGATGCCAATAATGGAATATTTGTGAGGTTATTTTCTGGAAAGGTTGTATCATTTGATTAGATATGAGGAAAATAGGTCTGTCACATTTATGAGTGATAGACAGAAGGTGTTGGTTGGTACCTTGGCAGCATACTGGCTAAATTCACCAACTAGGTGGTGCGCTAGGTGTAGGGTGTTGTGTGTTTGTGTGCACCATATTACGGGTGAATGTGTACATTTTAAACAATTTAAAAATAACATGTTATACATGCTGCGCAACGTTATTAAAATACACATTTTATTTTCTCATTACACTAATGAGATTGAAAACTCACCCTTGAAGCATACTTTGAACAATTCTAGTTGCGGACATGGTGGACTTTTTCAAGCTAAAATAGTAACTTCCTCTTCTTGACAAAATTATTTATATGAAGCAACACTTGCTTTTTATTATTTATTGGCCTTTCTATTATTTCTTTGCTATTTTCACTTTTTATTCACTTTCATCTATTCCTTTTAAAATGAATGAATTAAGGCACATATATATAAACTGTATTGCTGCCATCATGCCAAATAAAAAAAGGGTTAATGTCTTTACCATTCAAGCATGAGGTGCTAATAATATGAAAACTAAAAATGCACCTCATGCTTGACTAAAATAAATTGTGGCAACGTATTAGGTGTGTTGTCCGAATGGAAAGGAGAATTAGTAGCAAAAAAGTTTGTAATTCATCAAATCAAGGCCACCTCACGCTAAATAAAAAGCATAACACCCCATTTAAATAAAAACAATTTTATTTTAGCTGAATATAATAAAGATGGTGGCTAAATGTTTTTGGCCGAGTGAATAAAGCATTTTGGTGGCCTAATAACCGAATATTTTTTCAATTTGTGGCAAAATGCTTCATTCAATGTATTGCCACATCTTTCTTTAATTACAAACAATTGCTATTTATAATAACCTTGTAAAGAATTGGTGGAAATGATTTCATGGCTTAATTATTAAATAAAATAATTTATTTAATATTTAATGTTTTCAAATTATTAATTAAGCCAATGAAATCCTACCACATGTTATGCCCTAACAAATTAATGGCATAATATGTGACATCTAATAGAAAGGTAAAAGTAGCAAGTCCTACTTATTGAGATCCCAGACTTAACACTTAAACATTATGATCTCCCAGAAAAACTCTGAAATAATTAAATGGCTGAATAATATAATTTAAATAAATAATAATTATTTTATTTAAATGGGAGCTATATCTACCAATGATTAATTTAGTACCCATGCAAATTATTGGCACAAATTAAAACATACACTAAGTAGATAAAAATGTCAAGTCTCACTTGATACAATTTTAGGTTTAACACTTAAACCTTAGCTACTCTGAAATAAATTCATATTTTTTGAAAACTTCCTAGATCGAACAATTCAATCCAGTGCACTGACCACGTGCTCAACGAGTACACTTCATATAGTGAGACTCCCTAAGTTCACACCTATTTTGTCTCATAAGTCCATAACCGATGCCCCACACACACATGTTATGGATAATACAAAATGGCGAGTTAAACTATACAAGTTAAAGTTAATCCATATTCGTACAATCCTTTCGTTATATATATCCCAAAAAAGTAGAGACATAGATTCACACCGCCAAGTCTCCTATTGCTCAACTATAAACTTATCTCCTTGATTAATATACCAATAAACAATGTGCGCAAACTCATTTGAGATATTATTTATACCACACGAAACTCTTTTCCCGGGTTAAATGCTTATGGCCATAAAACTTCTTGAAATACAACCTTAGAGCATCTGGATATTTAACTCACCCATATGAGTGGACGGATCCTTTATCTACATGCACCGGACTTCATAAGCATTAGATCATAACTAGCGACACCCAGTGGTCAGACCATGAAAGGTCTCTGACATATGTGGAATCTAAGTATGGTAGATCACACACAAAGCCACTATAGTGCTCAGGTTTAAGGACCATGAATATTACTCAACTCGAGAAAACCATCAACTGACAGATTTATGGGATATCCATTACAGGTCTTCATTGAGTCTTGTTTAGTATCTAGTCCTCACTAAATACCTGTATATCTATAGAGCTTCAACTAAGTTCATAGTCTGCTAAGATTAACTATCTGGATAATTTAGATATAAATATACACTGATCTATATTAATCAATTCTACTAGATAAACCCTACATCGTTGGAAATAGATCAGGAACAAATAATTCGAGAACATACTTGTACAATAACATTTTCTAACAACTTTTGAAACTATGTCATTGTTATTATATTATTAGGTATTTGTCCCATTTCAAACAAAGTTATAACTTTTTAAATCTGAACTAAACTCCTTCAGATCAATATAATGTTCGAAATATTATAAGCATCTTACATAATAAAAATAATTAGTGATTTAATAAAATATTTATTTATTGCATAAATATGAAATGACAATATTCATATAAAATTAGAATGGTACATGAGCACAAATCCCAACACTGCTGCTAGAAAGAGTGACAAATATCAGTTCAAATTTTTTTTGGAAAGTGTAAAAGCTGTTAATGTTAAGGCATATGACTGGTTTAGCAAACTGCCAACCAATAAAAGGTCTAGACATGGGTTGAGGCAGATGTGAAATGTGACCATGTGATAGGGCATACATGCACTAGTACATTTAGTCCTCAACTTTCGTATTTTGCTTCAAATCATGAACATTTGGCTATTTAGTTATTTTTTTTTTATCATAAATAGGTGCACAAGGGAAAATGTGACAAATAGGAACTAACTCGAGGTCAGACGGACAACGAGCGAGATGCGCTCAAAATATGCAACCACCAGGATCTAGGCTTGAGTGCGGCAGTGCCCATGGCTGGGCACTACAGCTCCCAAGGCAGAAAAGGCCAACGTCACTGCACCATATATATACGTTTTAATTTGATTACCATATATATATAGGTGATTGTTAGAATGCGTAATATAGTCACTCGACCATCGACAGAGGCTTGTGATGAGATTAGTATCTAAACTAATCAATTGGTATTAAGTGATTAAACTAAGATATTAATTAGTCCAATAAAATATTAGAGGATAAATCTATACCCCAGGTTATTATTAATTGGTGAATTTATCTCTTTGTTTATTTGCTATCTAGGTTTAGTTTTAGGTTAATTATTTATTTTTGGATTATAGTTTTCTGGATAAAAGTAAATTAGATATAATTTTGTAATTGGTTGATAGAAATAGATCGAATAGTTCTTGTGGGAATGATGTCTGAACTTTAATCCTATATTACTTGATAGAATATCATGCACTTGTGTTTAGCTACTATAGCACTAATCAAGTTTTTGACATCGTTGCCGGGGACTATTTCTATCTATTCGTTGATCAATACTAATACCAAACTATTTGCTTTTACTTTGAATTTTTTATTATTTTATTATTTTTGTTTTTATTTTTATTTTTACTTTGATTTTCTTTTTATTTTGCTTTGACATTTCATACTATGGAAAACAATAATGATAACATCAACAATTCTATCTTTGAGCCCATGATACCACAGAGATCTTTAAAAGATTATACTATTCTTACTACAAATGGTATTCAATAAGTATTCGGTGACCAACCATCAATGCAAACAACTTTGAGAATAAGCTAAGCACTATTTAAATGCTAAAGGAGTCTAAACAGTTCAACGAAGCTTCCAATGACAATCCTAACATACATATCATAAATTTCTTAAAGATTAGTGATACTTTCAAATATAATGGAGTCTCAAACAATGTCATCCGATTAAGATTGTTCCCTTTCTTTTTAAGGGATAGAGCCAAGAGTTGGTTGATATCATTACCATCCGGATCTATATCGACATGGGATGATTTAGCATAGAAGTACTTAGCCAAGTTTTTCTTACGGGTAAAGATGAGGAATGACATTACCTCCTTCAGTCAGATTGATAGAGAGTCGTTGTATGAGGCATGATGCGATATTTCTATATCATAAATTAAGTGCAAGTATACACTATCGTATGCAAGTAATAAATAGACTAAATAAGTCAGATGTCGAACCCACGAGGATAAGTTTTTCCTTTAAACCAATTACTAAAATTATATCTTTCTAATAATTATTCAAATAAATAAAAATTTAAGAATGAGTGCAGAAAATATAAAAGTAAAAACACAATGCAACGAGATTTAAGTGATAGCAATATAGAGAAAACCTAGGATTAATAATATCCCTCAATATGCTTTCTAATGATTACTCTTTTAATATTTAACTCCCTTAGTCTTTGTTATTGATCAAGACACTAATGTATTCACAAGCCTCTTCCAAGGTCATGCAAGTATACCTTAATTTACCAAATACCTATATTCCTATGGTACTTATAATAAATTAAGATTTATTAAGATTAGGTCTCATTGATCATACATGCCAATTAGGTATATTCCTATCCTAAATTGAAACTTGCATATGCAACATTGAATGTTACTCTACAATCATGCATCAAATTACCTAGGTCTAAATATTATGATTCCTCTTCCGAGTTTATCAATAATATTACCAACTCATTCACCATATATTGGCCAGATATATTGAAGCATTAAGATCAAGTAATTTAAATATCAAAGAACTAAGTTTATTAAATATTCTAAAGATATAGCAATTAAGCACACATATTGAGTTCAAGTATTAACCCTAGAAAATAAAATTAGCTCATGGCAATAAGAGAATAGCAGTAAAAATAATAATAAATCATGATACAATCAATAGCAAATCGATATAAACGTCAAATTGCTCTCAATTGCACTGCCTAAGATCTCTTGATGCCGAAGAACGCCTTGAATCTCTCTCTAAAGTTGCCTTAATTAAACTCATATTGCTCTCTAAGACTCGTGCTTTGTATTCTTGGTGCTCTTGGGTCGTCTTGGATTGATTCTTAAAGGCTGAGAACGAGTGGCTTTTTATAGGGATTGATATGAGCTTGAAAATCTAAATTCTCGTCGGACTAGGACTCGCGCTACCGTTGGGGCGCTATGCTTCTGTCGCTGGGGCGACGCATGAAAATGGCTTCACTGCTGGAGCGGTGGATTGATGGCGCTGAAGCGCTGTCTCGTCGTTGGAGCGGTAAAGGTGTGGCACTGGGGCGCCAGATGCGACTTCAACAGGTTGTATTTCTTATTTCGATCACTATTACAGTGCTGGGGCGATAATCCTCTTGGCGCTGGGGCGATGAACACATACTTTGAAAACTTTGCATTTTAGCCATCTATTCTCATAAAACCATAAAATATCAATAATAAAAATATGAGAAAATATATGATAAATTTGCCCTTACCAAGGCATGAGAGATCTTTAAGGACATATTAAGGAAGTGTCATTACCATAGAGTCCTTAAATAGCTATTAGTCCAAAAGTTATACAATGGATTAGTAAGCCATTTGAGGACCATTATCGATACCACTGCTATAGGAGCTTTAATGAATAAATCTATAGACAAGGCTTATAATCTATTTGAAGAAATAGTGTCAAATAGTTACCAATGGCCAGCAGATAGGGTTACACCAAAAAGAGTTGATGGTATGCATGAGATTGACACATTCAATGCACTGGCAGCATAAATCAATATGTCATCTAAGAAGATTGATGCACTGGACGTTGTCAAACCTCAGCAAGTAACTTGTATTTTTGTGGTGATAATTACATGAATGGATAATGCATAGAAGCAATGAATTATGTGTAAACTTTAAACCGACAGTAACTTAACCCATAATCCAACTTTTATAATCCAAGGTGGAGAGATCATCCTAACTTTTCTTGGCATAACAACCAAGGGGAGTCATCTAAACTATGGAATCCCCCAGGATTCTTGCCACTGCAAGAAAATAAACTGACTTTGGAAGACATGTTTATGGAATATATGAAGTCCAACGATGTCATCCTACAGAATCATTCAGCGTCTTTGACAAATTTAGAGGTTCAAATGGGATAACTTGCTGCTGCAATTAATAAGAGACCTCAAGGCACTCTGCCAAGTGATACTGAGATAAATTCAAGAGGCAATGTAGATAAATGCCAAGCCATCAACTTGAAGAGTGGTAAAATCTTATAAAAGAACACATCCACACCACCACCATTAAGTATAATAGAGAATGAAGTTTAGAAAAATGAAGTGCAGCCTTATAGACTGCCTATTCCTTTTCCTCAAAGGCTATAGAGGTACTATATAAGTGTTGAAACAGAAAATCAACAGCATATCAATCCAGAACCAAGTACAGAAACTCAGAATAGTATAGAAAAGTCAATGAAATATAGTGTAGAAATAAGTATTGAAGTAAAGCAACATTCTAAGGTGTAGAAAAGTGACAATACATCAGAAAATACTAATAGCAAATAGCAGAATCAGCCCATGAACGCTATATTACTTGACTACTGTAGTATTAATGTGGTGACACCAAACACCTAAGAGCTCAAAGACATGGAGATGTTGAATCCTCACATAAAAAAGAAGGCATTAAAGTATAGAAAGAAAAGAAAAAAAAAAGAGAAGCATAAATAAGAAATGATCAAAGAGAATGGCACAAAAGAACCATATCACCAGACTAAGATTCAAGTCTCTGTGAAAAAGCACAAGAAAGAAGAACAAGTTTCTGCCTAAAATCTAATAAAGAAAATTTGGAAGCCCAACAAGCTTACATACAAAGATGCTTTCACCATCACAGAAGAAAGAACCTCGTCAAGCCGATGACGCTAAATCAAGCACTTCTTGGGAGGCAACCCAAGTCATTTTTATTTTTATTCACTTATTTTCAGTTTTAGTTGTGTTAGTTTCTTTTTCTTTTTAGGAATTAAATAGCAAAGAAAACAGTCAAGGAAGCAGCGCGAGCAACTACAAGCATTTAGAGCAAAGGAACACTGCAATCCAATTAATAGGCAACAATGTTGCATTGCATCTATCAAAATTTATGCTTTCATGCCATCCCTTTTATATATGAATATTTATTTAATATTTATACTATTATTGTTTCATTAAATCACTAATTATATTTTAAATATATAGTAAGATACTTATAATATTTTAGACATTGTATGATCTGAAAGAGTTCCGATCTGGTCTAAAGGAGTTTAGATCAATGCTAAGAATTAGCAACACTGAGAGTTATAAATGTTAAGAGTTAGCACTAATAAGAGTTAGCAGGTTATAAGAGTCAACGAAATCTAAGGAGTTAGAGCCTTGTCTGAAATGGGACAAAGACCTGAGAATAATTAGTAATTATATAGTTGCGAATTGTGTTAGGAAATGTCATTATGCAAATTTGTTCTCAAATATTATGTTCCTAATCTATCTTCATTGATGTGGGTCTGTTAGTCAAGACCTTATAATATATATAGATCAGTGTATGTTTATATCTTGATAGTCCAAATGGTTAGTCTTAGCAGACCATGAGTTTAGTAGAAGCTCTTATAGAGATACAAGTATTCAGTAAGAACTGGTACTGAACAGACTCGTGAAAACCTCCAATAGATATCCCATAAAGCCGTCAATAGATAGTCTTTTGAGTTGAGTAGTATTCGTGGTCTTTTGACCTGAATGCAACGATAGGCTTGTGAGTGCTCCACTATACTTTTGGTTCCACATATGTCAGAAACCTTTCATGGTCTGACCGCTGGGTGTCGTTGGGTATGGTCCGATGCTCATAGAGTCCGGTGTGTATAGATATAGGATCCATCAGCTGATTTGGGTGAGTAACATATTCTAATGCTTCAAGATTATATTTCAGAAAGTCTTATGGCCATAAGCAGTAATTCCCAGGAAAAGAGTTTTACCCTATGGATAAATAATATCATAAAAGTGTTTGCAAATATTATTTATTGAAATACAAATTTGGAGATAAGTTTACAGTCGAGCATATGGAGATTTGACAGTGTTGATCTATATCTTCACTCTACTCGGATATAAATGATAGAGGGATTATACGTATATGTTATAATCTCAACTTGTATGATCTAATGCATCATTTTGTAATATCCATAACATATGTGTGGGGCATCATTCGCAGATGTATGAAGGAGTTCTATATGATAATTGGGTATAGACCTAGAAAGTCTCACAATATGAAGCGTACTAGTTGTGCATTGGGGCAACATTTTGATTGAACAGCTCCAATCTAGACATTCTAGCAAACCAAAAATATATTTCAAGGTCCCTCAAGCTGTGCACTTGTCTAACTTAAATGTTAAGTACATCACTTAATTAGTTGGCAAGAGTTGTTAACTAATAAGATGTTGACAATTGACACAATTTTGATCCGTGAATTTTTTTTTTCCATGAATTCACCTATTAACTTTGTTAGTAAAATCAAATAAGGTAAAATTAATTATTCAAATAGTTTTGAATAATTGAATAAATATTATTTTGATAAATAAATGAAATATTAATTTATTATGTGGAAATATATACTTAATTTGGTAAAGCACTATTTATTAAATAATGGTGCATTATTTTACTCATTTTTTAGGTAGCCACCATAACATGTTTTTAGGGTGTTGGCCACTTAGTAATGTTTTGAATGGAGCACATGTGAAGTGTTGTAACAACCACTAAAAATATTGATCAATTCATTTTAAGGGTATGAAAAAGCGGATAAAGCAAAAGGAGAGAGATTTGAATGAGATAGTGGTTTTCTAAGAAAATGGTTGTAAGAAAAACAAAAGGAAAACAAGAATAATTCATCTATTCTTCTCTTAAGTAACAAAAACTTGTAAAACTAAAGTGTTTAAAGGTTAAATACTTATTGCTAAAAATTTGATAGCTGCCTCATACTAGATTCATAATTCCACCAGATTGTTGTGAACTAGTATTGTACAAGGATTCACTTCAAGGTGAGCCCCAGAATTAAAATCTTGACCGAAGTTCTTCAAAGGTATATTTCTATCAACTTAAATTGTTAATGATTTAATTTACATGTATATATGTTGATTATATGCTTAAGTTCACTACAAAATCATGTATATAATACATGTATTTAGTTTTTTCAACATGTATATAATCACATGTATACACCCTAAGACATGTTAACATCTTCAACTTCAGTTACTAGGAGAGTTTTTCTTACTTCTAATATTATTGTTTGACATTAAGGACAATGTTTAATTTAAGTTTGTGCTGCATGATTTGAGTGGTTGTCTTGTGTGTTAATTGTTTTTTTAGTTGTTAAGTTTTGATTGAGAAGATGATCATTAGTTTATGATAAATATTAGAATATTAGCTGAATTTATTTTCACAAGTTTCTAGCAAACAATATATGCTTAAGATACTTCTTATATCATGATTCTTGAACGGAGTTCAAACTTATTTTTTATCACTTACTCTTGAGCACATTGAGATAAGCTTGTATTAGTTGAATTATTTTGCCTAGAGATACTTCATGCTTAAGTAGTACACCACAGTCTCAATGACCAACACTCTAGAACTTTTTTTTATTACTACTTGAGGTGAAATCTTAGAAAACACATGAATGGGAAAATGACATTATGCCAACTTTAGACTAATTAAGCCTTTTTTTTAGCCTACCTTAGATATATATTTATCCCTAGTCACCTCGTTTAAGCCTAATTACCTATTTTTTCTATTTAACCACATTACAAGCCTCAAAGCCTTTGAATTTATTTATCTTAAAATCTATCGATAGCACCAGAAACCTTAAGTTTAATTAGAAATAATTTTAAAATGTTGTATGTGTGAAAAAGGTAATGCAATGAAAAGCAATAAGTCTTGAAGGTGTATATCAATCTAAGTTTAGAGGTACATAAAAAAATACCTAAATGCATAAATAGCCCTAGCTTAAGAAAAAGAAGAAATTCTTTGCAAGAGTAATTAAAAGAAAGATGAGAATAACATAAGTTTGGGAGAAGAGATAAATCAAAGAGAAAATATCAAAAAGTTTTAAATAAAGTTAAGTGTTCATGGTGTGAGTTGTACTTCATATTTATACGTCTTTATATCCCACCTTGATCCTAGCCTTATGTTACAAGCTAATTAAAGTCCTAAATAGATCCCTAGACATATGTATTTCTACATTAGTGAAGAGTAAGTATGAAAAGTAAGCTTATGGTAAGGTATTATGAATTGAAATATGCCGAGACATCATTTTTATATGCTTTCTTAAGTATTGAGTAAATTTGAGTTTCATTTAAATAATTACTTGCCTATTGCACACACATACAAGTGGTCATTTATAAGAGAGAATGAAGTACTTGATGAATGGTATAATGAGTTATTGAAAGTTATCTATTGAGTTCTAAAAAGTTTTATGCCATTAAACAGCCTTTGAGATAATAAGGATGATCATCTAATCAACTGAAGCTTATTTTTAGTTTTTCTTAGTTAGAGTTAATAAGTTATGATTGTTTGTCTTTGTTTACTTGAGGACTAGTAAAGTCTTAAGTTTGGGGGTATTTGATAGGGGCATACATGCACTAGTATATTTAGTCCCCAAATTTCATATTTGCTCTAAATCATTAATATTTGACTATTTAATTGTATTTTTTTAATCATAAATAGCTGCACGAGAGAAAATGTAATGAATAAGAACAAATGAGAGGCAAATCAGATATAAAACGAGCAAGATGCGCTCAATACATGCGACCACTAGGATCCAGGCCGTGGTGCCTATAGTTGGGCGTTGTAGCTCATAAGGTAGAAAGGTCAACACTACGGCACCCATTGCCTAGTGTTGCGGCACCCGGGCGGCCAAGTAAAGATCATGCATTCCAAGACTTGGCACTGCGGCGCCAATGCGACATATGAAAAATCTGCCATTTTTACTCTTAATTTGACTTAGATTCAAAGCCCCTCGCCCTTAGGATTTCTCATACCTATAAAAGCACACTTTTGAGAGCGAAAATATAGACTTTTTAATAAGAAAAACTTAGAGAAAGAATTCAAAACACAAAGTCAAAGATTAAAGCTAATAAATCAAGATTCAAGATCAAGAATCAAGTTTCAAGTCAAGATTAAGAGAGAAGCAACCCAAGTTATCACCTTGATTAGTTTTTTTTCTCTATTCTTATCATTATGTTCTTGATTAGGATGTCTTTGTATTATTGGTTTGATACTCTTGGTTTTGTGATGAGCTAAACTTGTTATTCTAGGGTTAGACTATGTGAACTTAGTATGTAGTTAAATTTTGTTAATTCTTAATTTATGAACTTAAAACATATAATTGATTTATTCTATCTTGTGTTAATTGCTTGTTATTCTATCTGGCCAATATTTTGAATGATTGAGGAACCATGATGAACTTGACAAAGGAATTCATGTGTTTTGCCTAAGATAGTTTGATGCATGATCATAGGGTAGCAATTATGAGTTCTATATAGGATAAACATATACCTAGATGGCATGATTTAGACCTGTTCTCAATGAATTACATTCTAATTTTATTACCATATATATAGGTGATTGTTAGACTGCGTAATACAGTCACTCGACCATCGACAGAGGCTTGTAATGAGATTAGTGTCTAAATCAATCAATTAGTATTAAGTGATTAAACTAAGATATTAATGAGTCCAATAAAATATTAGAGGATAATTCTATACCCTAGATTATTATTAACTGGTGACTTTTAACTCTTTGTTAATTTGCTATCTAGGTTTAGTTTTAGGTTAATTATTTATTTTTAGATTATAGTTTTCTGGATAAAAGTAAATTAGATATAATTTAATAATTGGTTGATAGAAATAGATCGAATAGTCATTGTGAGAATGATATCTAGACTTTAAATCCAATATTACTTGATACGATAGTGTGCTTTTGCGCTTAGCTATTATAGCACCAATCACTATGTCACAAATAATTTTAGTGAGGCATTTAATAGTTGGTTGTTGAGTGAGAGAAAAATGCCAATTCTGACCCTACTAGAGCACTATAGAATGATGGTAATGGTTAGAATTCAAGAGAGGTATTAGTATAGACAAGCTTAGAAAACAAGCATATCACCAGGTTCTAAAACGAAGATGGATAAGTTAAGTGAGCAGGGTAGGGCATTGAGGATTCTTAAATCCAAAAATGGCTTTTTTGAGATATTATATATTAAGATAGCATATTTAGTTGATATGAATGCTCTAACATTGAGTGTTATACATGGCAAGTAAGTGGTTACCATGCAAGCATGCCATGTGAGTGACATTGTTTACTTACTTTTTCTTAGTAATAATTATATATCTCATTTATAATGTAGGGAGTATTTTCAATTGGCGAAAGTTCATCTCATACTGTTACAATGGGGATGCATTTTGGTGCTATGGTATACATGGAACTTAAACTTGAAAATCTATTGTTACCTAAATCTTTATCTAATTTTTGAATTTAAACATTTTTCTTTATCTTGCAAAGAAGGGGATCAAATAGTGAACAATGTTCCACATCAGCTAATACTCATACTGCAATAATCAAAAGTGCAGTGCTAGGTAGAACATTTTATTTATCTTGTAATTCATACATTTTATTACACACCATCAATTCTAATATATAAAATACTTCATTTTTAGGACATAGAGGAAGGGAAAGGCCTGGAAAACATCAAAGAGTCTGAGTTGGTTATTCATAAAGGAAATGTATTCTGGATCAAGTTTATAACTGTGTTTTTTTTTTCAAATGTTTTCATTGTTGTTGTTTAAAACTATTTTTTAAGAATGATAATGTATAGGTTAGCATAGAATTATATCAGGTTACCATAATTTTAGTTTATAACATTTTGAAATTTCACTCAGTTTATAACATTAGTTCACTATAATTACTTTCATGCATTAAATCTTTCACTTACAACTTTTATGTCATTTTTTGTACATGACAACACAGTAATTACTAAGACAACCAACAAAATACGATACACATTTTTCACTACATATTTCATTTCATTAATTTGATTGGCTATATCTACTTGTCTTGTAAGTACACTGCACACATCCACATTTACATACTGCATTGCTTCCACCGGTGAAATAATTTCAAGAACTTTAAGCATTAAATAGTTGAAGTCCTCCTCATTTGATTCCCAAAATCGATAGTAATTGCATCTTCTTCCCTTACAGTAGAAATACAACTTATTAAGGTTGTTATCTGAATCTGACATTCTTATAGCTATTTTTCTTCCACATAAATAATTTTGTTTCTGAATTTGATAATTCTCCCATTCACTTCACCTAGATTTATAGGGTTTGACATGATTTTCAAGGTGGTTGTTTAAGGATCTTTGTTGTTTTAGTTTGCTATGAAATAAAAGAAATAATTTTTAAGAGAGTGTTGTTTTAGGTGGCTGTAAATGAAAGAATTATTTTGTAAAGATTGTTGAAATTTGTTGCAGTAAATGAAGGAACTATATTGTAAAGATTGTTGAAATTTGTTTATGTAAGTGAAGGAAAGATTTTGCAATGTGTTGTACAAGGTTGCTGTAAATGAAGAAAATGAGCCTGTAATGTGTTTTTTCTGGTTGTAAAAGAGTTGTTTTTGTTTGTAATTGTTTTTTTAAAAAAAAGAAGAGAAATTGCAAGTTTCTAACCCAGAAATGTAACCATTAAATAAGGATTTAATTTTGGACCATTGAACACTTGCACATTTAAAAAAAAATTAATGTTTAAAAAAGTGTATAATTGGTTATTTCAGACCCTACAGTATAAAAAAAATGTAATAAACATTGTTATTTGATTGATTAAATTACAAAAATATTTGAAAATTAATTATAGTTCAAGATTTTTTTTTCTAATGACAGCCACTAAGACAACCAAGCAAATGTTTTATTATTAAATTACAAAAAGGAATGTAAAATAATTACAGTTCAAATAAAATAATTTTTTTGGCGATTCCAACACAAAAAACAGTGAAAAAATTACAATAAATGTCTTCAATTTCTATTAAAAATAACGAATTATAAAATTACAAAATAGTTCAGGGGGTATTAATCAATTCACTATTTTTATTATTCTTAAATAAAATATTCAAAAAGTCAAACTTTCTAAGTGTAAAATATCAGTCGCATGGAAATTGTATATCTCTTGAAACACGTGAAGAACAATATTGCCAAATTTGCCTTTATCAACGTGTTAAGGGTAAACTCATTATTTTGCGTACATCCGTATAGAATCTATTAAACTTAACGAAAAATTCCTAATTTTTGGACATCTGTGCCTATTGTCACGGACTGTTTTCAAACCGTGCAGCGTTAGACGCGTTGCGTGCTAAGCAGCCAAGAAAAACCACATAAAGAGAAGAAAGAAAGGCACACTAAGTGTTTGCACGAATGCTCTCTTATATTGCTGAAGAGAATACAAAGTTATGAGATGAAAAATACAAGTGAGGGTCTCCCCCTTTTATAGTAGCAGCCCTATACAATCAATGGCTGAGATCTAATTGATCTAACGGTGTATATACAGGATGGGATAATATTCTTTGGAATATTCCTAGATGCTCTCCTACCTATTATGGAAGTCTAACTAAGGTTAACATCCTTAATAAGTTGCGGGCCAAGCCCGGTTCTCCATCCTAACCAGCGGGCCTTCTAGAAACTTCGGTCCACGTAGCGCTCTATGGTCCAAGAGGCCTCCAGCAGGCCTAGTCGCGCACCAAGTGCTTGAGAAAATGCTTGAGAGCACTTGAGGCGTGACATTCTCCCCCACCAAATTCACGCGACGCCCTCGTCGCATCCTTGCTAGAACTCGTGCACCTTGTTCTCAAACTGCCACAGTGCGTTCTCGGGTTCCCAGCTTGCTTCACTATCGGGCAATCCTTTCCACTTGACAAGATACTCACGACTTGGACGACAATTCTTCTTCCACACTGTCCTCACATCAAGGATAAGTTTAGCCTCCTTGTCGTAAGATGTGGAAACTTCCAATGGTGCCCTGGTTTGTGGCCCACGTTCCGTGTCCTCCGCATCACCATGGTATGGCTTTAGGCAGCTTGCGTGAAACATCGGATGTAGTCGAAGTCTCGAAGGCAATTCCACCTTGTACAAGACATTGCCAACCCTCTTGGCAATAGGAAATGGCCCCTCATATTTTTGAACAAGACCCTTGTGAAGTGGGCGAGTAGACTTGTGCTGCGTCGGAAGAAGTTTCACCATCACTAAATCCCCTACGTTGTACTCAGCATGTCTTCGCTTACCGTCGGCCCATTTCTTCATCCGTTTTATCACCTTATCCAGACATACCCGCGCCTTATCCGATTGTTCCTGCCAGGACTTCGCAGCTTTGTAGGCTGCTGGACTCTTCCCAGTATCGCTAGACATGAGCGCATGCACCGTGAAAGGCTGCTGGCCAGTAGCTAACTCGAATGGGCTCTGGTTCATCGATTCACTCCTCTGCAAGTTGTACGAGACTGTGCCACATCGAGTAACTTGACCCAATCCTGCTTATTTATGCCCACAAAGTGCCGTAAATACAGCTCCAGTAATGCGTTCACCCTCTCGGTCTGCCCATCCGTTTGTGGGTGAAAGCTGGTGGAAAAGCGAAGCTCCAATCCCATGAGATTGAATAATCCAGTCCAGAATCTCCCCGTAAACCTCGTATCACGATCGCTGACTATCACTCTCGGCAACCCCCAGTACTTGACTACGTGCTTGAAGAAAAGTTTGGTTGTCTCTTCCGCATTACACTCTTTGGGCACCGGTATGAAAGTCGCATACTTGGAAAATCGATCTACCACCACAATGATAGTTCCACACCCCTCGGACTTCGGTAAGGCTACGATGAAATCTATAGAGATGCTTTCCCAAGGTTTCTCCGGTATGGGCAGTGGCTCCAGTAGCCTTGTGGGACTCCGCTGCTCAATCTTGTCCTGTTGGCACACAAGACAAGTCTTGACAAACTGTTCTATCTCCTCCCGCATATGTGGCCAGTAGTAAACTGTCTCCAATAGGGCGCGTGTGCGCCGCTGTCCTGGATGTCCTACCCATTTTGTGTCGTGACACTCTCTAATGAGGTTACGCCGCAGGTTCTCCCACTTTGGCACATAAACCCGACGTCCCTTGGTGTAGAGAAGCCCATCTTCTACCCAAAATCGCTGAGTCTTTCCCTCTTGTGCTTGAGCGGTGAACTGTGTGGCTGCGGGATCATGCTTCATTCCCTCAAGAAATAAGCTGAGTAAATCACCTTCCAGCTTGCTGATAACTGCTAACTCGACCTTCCGGCTTAAGGCGTCCGCCACCAAATTCACCTTTCCCGGTTTGTACTCGAGCTCATAATCGAACTCCGCCAGAAAGTCCTGTCACCTAGCTTGCTTCGGGCTGAGTTTCTTCTGACTTTGGAAGTAACTCATTGCTATATTATCCGTAATCACTATGAACCTTGCCCCAAGCAGATAGTGACGCCAAGTGCGCAGGCAATGGATGACCCCCGTCATCTCCTTCTCTTGTACCGTATAGCGCCTCTCTGGCTCGTTGAGTTTCCGACTCTCATACGCGATTGGATGGTCCTGCTGCATCAATACACCACCAATGGCAAAGTCAGACGCATCGGTATGTACCTCATACGGTAGCAAGTGGTTTGGCAATGCTAAGACTGGTTCCTCGATCACTGCTATCTTCAATCGATCAACAGCCCATTGGCACTCCTTAGCCCACTCCCATGCTTTAGTCTTCTTTAGCAGGTCGGTAAGGGGTGCTGCAATGGTGGAGTAGCTCTTGATAAACCTGCGATAATAGTTGACCAACCCAAGGAAAGACCGTAGCTCGGTAACTTTCGTGGGTGCCTCACAATCCACAATGGCGCAAATCTTCGCCATGTCCATCATCAACCTGCCTTCTTTGATCTTGTGACCCAAAAAGTTTACCTCCGACTTGGAAAATAAGCACTTCTCTCTCTTTACGTACAGCTCGTTCTCGCGGAGCACCTTCAATACAGACTTCAAGTGTTCCACATGCTCTTCGAGAGTGTTGCTGTAGATGACGATGTCGTCTAAGTACACGACAACGAATTTGTCAAAAAAGGGCTGGAGTATGTTGTTCATCAGTGTACAGAAAGTGGTTGGCGCATTTGTGAGGCCAAACGGCATGACAAGAAACTCAAAGGCCCCATAACGCATCACACAAGTAGTCTTCGGCTCATCACCCTCGGCTATCCGCACTTGATGGTAACCTGATCGCAAGTCCAGCTTCAAAAAGTACTTCGCCTGCCCCAATTGATCAAACAGGTCAGCAATTAAAGGAATGAGATACCTATTTTTGACAATGACCTTGTTCAGTGCCCGGTAGCCTATGCATAACCGCAATGATTCATCGTGCTTGCACTGGAAAAGCACAGGCGCGCCATAGGGCACCTTCGATGGCTGGATAAACCCTGCATCCAGTAACTCCTTGAGCTGCTTTCGCAACTCTACTAATTCTGGTGGAGATATTCAGTATGGGGCTTTGGCTGGAGGTTTAGCTCCTAGCTCCAGCTCGATCTCGTGATCAATTGCCCGTCTTGGTGGTAATTTCTGTGGTAGTGCTGTTGGCATCACGTCCTGGTGCTGCTTGAGCACTTTCGTGATTTCTGCTGGCAGCTCCTCTTCGCCCCCGTACGCCTCATCATCTGCCTCCTATATTGTGGCAAGGTATGTCTCTTCCCCCTGCTTAGCTCCCTTCTTCAGTTGCATGGCGGACAGGAGAGTGGTGTGGGCGTTGGGCTCAGATTTCCCACCTATTGGCTTGTTTACTGTCGGTACTATACATGGTCCTCCCTCCAGGATGCATACATAGTTGTGTCGAAGAAGTGGCACCACATTAAACTGCGTACTGCTTCTGCATACTTCATAAAGTTGTGCGTAGCTCCAGTATCCACTAGTGCTTGAGTTCTCTTCCCATTAATGTAGGCTTCAACGTACATCAGTGCCTTTCCTGTTGGCGCGTGGGCTGTCCGCTTGGCATTGAGGGCATTGAGCAACTGCAGACATCCCAATTGTCCCTGTTCACCCGCTTGCTGAGTCTCCAACATCGCATTGATAGCCTTCTTCTTTGGACAGTCATTCACCCAATGATCCCCGTTGCAAATGAAACAGCTAGATCTCGGCTTTCTCCCGCCGTTGCGCTTTTGCTCTCTCCCTGTGGGTGGTTTACCTTTTCCCTCCTTATCCTGCGGAAGGTGAAACTCCCTGGTTCCCCCACCTTTGCTGTGATTGGGCTTTGAATTTTTGGACTTCCCCGCATCACCCTTGCGGTAATCTGTGAGCATTTCCGCCAATGTGAGGGCGTTGGATATATTCTGCACTCTACGTCGCCTCAGCTCATTAGACGTCCATGTTTGTAACCCATCAAGGAAGTTGAACAGCAAGTCTTCTTCACTCATATTGAGGATCTGCAGCATCAGCAGTGAGTACTCCTCAATGTACTCGTCAATCGACTTGTTCTGTCTTAACTCCTTTAGACGCTTCCTAGCGTCATGCGCCACATTCTCCGGATAGAATTGGCGTTTCAGCTCCTGCTGCAACTCTGTCCAGGTATTAATGGTGCAGGTACCCTTGCGAATCTCCTCGCTCTTCCTATGCCACCACAGAATTGCATGATCAGAGAGATATAGGGTCGCGGTGTTTACCTTATCCTCATCCCGTACGCCTAAGGCGTCGAAGTATCTCTCCATCTGCCAGAAGTAATTGTCGAGCTCCTTGGCGTTCCAATTCCCGCTGAACTCCTTGAGCTTAGGAGCATCGACTCTCGGTGTAGACACCGTTACTTGAGCAGCGACAGACCCGTTTGCCATTGCCCGCTTGCACAGCACCACATCCTCCTTACAATTTCAAGTCCACGGTATAGCTCCCCTACTTGGGCTTGAATACTGTCCATTATGGTGAGGACGCTCTCCTGAAAAGCCTTAATCCAGTCTCGTTGCTTATCGGCGTAAGTCTCGATGGATGTATTGATGAGGGATCGCAGCTCGTCTCCTTGAGTGTCAAGGCCCCCCTCGATCTTCTCTACTTGCTGCTCTAGTTCTCCAAGGCGATCTGCTGCCTTCCCAACAGCGCCGCTGAGTGCTCTCACCATACTCCTGACATCCTGACCTGGATCCACTGACTTCTCGCGAGCGGCCACGCCGTGCTTCTTAGCTTTGGGGTTCCGACCCCTCTCTTCAGTCAAATCTGATGGTCCACCGTCTTTCTCTATCTCTGAACTGAACCTACTCTGATACCAACTGTCACGGACTGTTTTTGAATCGTGCGGCCTTAGACGCGTTGCGTGCTAAGCAGCCAAGAAAAACCACACAAAGAGAAGAAAGAAAGGCACACTAAGTGTTTGCACGAATGCTCTCTTATATTGCTAAAAAGAATACAAAGCTATGAGATGAAAAATACAAGTGAAGGTCTCCCTCTTTTATAGTAGCAGCCCTATATAATCAATGGCTGAGATCTAATTGATCTAACGGTGTATAACAAGATGGGATAATATTTCTTGGAATATTCCTAGATGCTCTCCTACCTATTATGGAAGTCTAACTAGGGTTAACATCCTTAATAAGTTGCGGGCCAAGCCCGGTTCTCCATCCTAACCAGCGGGCCTTCTAGAAGCTCCGGTCCACGTAGCGCTCCATGGTCTAAGAGGCCTCCAGCAGGCCTAGTCGCGCACCAAGTGCTCGAGAAAATGCTTGAGAGCACTTGGGGCGTGACACTATTTTGACAAAAAATTAGGCACAAATATTAAATTTTCAAACTTGTAGGTATTATTATAATTAAAGCATACGTTGAGGGTATTGATGATAATATCCCATATTTCTAATTTCAATTCTAATTTTAATTTCAAATATTATAATTTCAATTCTAATTTTAATTTTAATTATGTTAAATATTATAATTTCAATTTCGATTTTGATTTCAATTACGTTAAAATATTATAATTTCAATTCCAATTTCGACTTTAGTTATGTTAAATATTATAATTACAATTCAGATTTTGATTTCAATTACGTTAAATATATAATTTAAATTCTAATTTCAATTGTAATTACGTTAAATAATATAATTCTAAATCTAATTTCAATTACGCTAAATATTTTAATTCTAATTCTAATTTTAATTATATTAAATATTATAATTCCAAATCTAATTTCAATTTCAAATATGTTTAATGTTAATTTCAAATCCAATTTTAATTTCAATTACGTTAAATGTTATAATTACAATTTTAATTTTAATTTTAGTTACCTTAAATATCATAATTCATATTCTAATTTTAATTTTAATTATGTTAAATATTTAATTTTAATTCCAATTTTAATTCTAGTTATAAATATTATAATTCTAAATCCAATTTCAATTTAAATTATATTAAATAATAAATATTATGATTCTTATTTCAATTTCAATTACGATAAATATTATAATTTTAATTTTAATTTTATTTTCAATGATAATTATTAGTCCCTTTGAACTATGTTATTTATTTATTATTGAACGGTGTGAGTGATGTCAAACCAAACCTAGCGCCTTTGATATAGGCAATAACAAATGCAAAAGAATCGACGATGGCTCAACGGAGATCGAAGGATATAAAGGGCAACAATCATTGCTACCACTGCTAGGATAACATTAACAAAAGAGGAAAAATGAAAATAACAACAAAAAGGAGAAAAATGAAAAAAAAAACTAGAGAAGAAAAGAAAAGAAAGGCACCACCGGAATGTGGGTCAAAGCCTCTCATTCAGTGGGAATGGAGGATGCAACAATGGTTTTCTTTTAGGTTATTTGAGAGTTTTCAAGAGAAAGAAGAGAGAACTTTTGAGAGACAACTAGTTGTGTTTAAGAGACGCTTATTCTAATACCATTTGATGAAGTGAAAATCTAAGAAAATAAAAAGAAACTAAAGTGTCAAACAATCTCGAAGGAAACCATAAAATTTTATTGAATAAAAGACTAAAGAAAACATGCAATGGTATCTCTTTATTTATAATGAGTAATGCTATACTTCATAAATTATATCTTAAATTTTAGATCTAAAATGAGGTGTTAAACAACTATTAAGTAGAAAAATGATATCTCCTTATTTATAATGAGTAATGCTACACTTCGTAAATTATATCATAGATTTTAGATCTAAAATGAGATGTTAAGCAACTATTGGATAAAAAAATAGTGTAATGAATAATTTTAAAAATTACAGAGTCAACTAATTAATAATTGTTTAACACCTCATTTAAAATCTAAAATTTAAGATCCTAAGTTGAAATGTGTAGCATTATAAATTTATAATAGGGGTAAACTCACTTTTTTAAGTTAATACGATAAACCTACCTTGTTAAGTTAACACAAATAAAAAAAATGAGTTATTTCTTAACAATAACACAAATATTTAAAGGAACATACTTAAAAGAGGATTCTAATAATAAAATTAAATTGACAGAAAATACATAATTCTCTAAAATAATTTGACGAAAATTGTCCTGATATATATAAATGTTAGCTCTATAAATAAATATAAGAAATCAATTTAATACCAAATTTATTTGAAATTATGTGCTTGCTACAGATTTTCAGAAAAAAAAGTGCTTGCTACAGAAATCTCGTGTTTAACAAAAATTTCTTTTTTATTTTATTTTTTCTTGAAAGCATTTCTTTTTATTTTATTAATAATTAGAAAATAAAAAAGATACGAACGAACCAATTGCCTATCAGCTTTTACCTGCTGAAAAAAGTAGGAATTTAAAACTCTGTAGCCTTTTGCTTCTTGTTTCTTTTCGAATTATTAGATTTTTCTGAAGAGCGAATTATTAGATTAATAAAAATAAATGCTGAAAAAGATTTGAGAAGTTAAATTATAATCCCACAAAGTAAATAAAAAGAATAAAAAAACGATGTAAATAGGAAAAATTTTATAAATAGCCCTTGCATTTTATTATTATTAGTTTTAATCAATTTTGAAATCACTATTTTTTATTAACCAAAATTTTAATGTATGGACAATTTTATCCTAAAATCAAAATAAACTAGGAAAAATTTCACAAATAGCCCATTTATTTTTTTATTATGCTCTTTTAACCAAATCAAAATGAAATATATTTTATTAACCAAACATTTACATTTTGGACACATTTGCCCATATATCATATTAACGATTCTCTCACCCAAAAATCACCGAAATCACCGAAAATTATCAAAAATTGTTAGATCAAAATTTTTGAAGTTATCATTGCATAGATCGGAGCTTATACAACATATTTCTCACTTCAAACAAAAGAAATTGCCGAATTTTATTTAATTTTTGAAAAATTTAAATTTCTTTATAAAATTTTTAGAAATTTATTAGAATTTGTATTTGAAACTAAAAATAGATGAAATTATTGAATTCTATGTGACAAATGGGTTTGAATGGTGTAAGAAATGTTGAAAATTGACAAAAAAAATAAAAATTTTGGGTCGATATCCGTGATGCAGACGGCGGCCGGCCGCCGTTGCCAATCTTGGGGCCGAGATGGCCCCGCAGGGCGCATCGCGTGCAACATCACGGACGTCCGCGATGCCGCACTGTCCGCCACGTGGCGCCTGTATAAGATGCCACATGGCACGAAATGTTTTTTTTGAATTTGTTTTTTTAAATTAATTAAATTTAATGTTATTTAAATTAATTAAATATATTAATAAAATTACATTAATAGAATTTAGATAAATGTAATTTTATTTAAATTAAATAAAGAAAAATTTTCATAAATAGAATTTAGAAGGAATTGATCTAATAGATGGCAAAAATTATTTAAATGACTCATTAATTTGGGTTTGTAATATTTTTTATTATTATTGTGAGTACCTTATGTAATTATAATTTATATATGATTATTTTGATTTTAATATATAATTAATTATTAATTTTGGTTTGATTTTATTATAATATGTTGATTAATATGTTAGTAATTAATTATTATAATGTATTATGATTTTTATGTATGTTAAATTAATTGTTTCTGTAAATAATATTGTATGTTATATGTAGCATATTATTTATGAATTTTTTTCTTATTATTATTTTTTCTAATATTAATGTATTTTGTTTATTTTTTTTATTGTTACAGGAAAGAGAACGTATCGAAAAAATATAGAATTCCAGAGCATATATTTTTTCGTGCATCAGTGACGGCTTATGCGAAGATGTGGGGTCTAAATTGTATAAAAGATAAACTGATAAAAAATCAGAAAATATTATTTAGGCAGACGTGTATGAGGCATTTCTTAGATATGTCAGAGTTGACATTCTCTGATATTTTGGTGCATGAGTTATTGTTGCGTGAGGTGCATACCTCTAATTTAGAAGATGAGATGTGGTTTTACATAGGGAGGAAAAACACTGATTTAGCAGGAAAGAGTTTGTACTAATCACTGGACTACAAATGCGAGATTACCCTCCCGCCCAGCAGCTGTATAGGAAATTTGGCACTCGATTATGGGATACATATTTTTCTGGGATAAAGAAATTATCTTACATATTTGTTGATCAATGGTACGCACGTCTGAATTTGGAGAAAATGGACGATGCAGATGCAGTAAAGTTGAGTTTATTTTATTTTGTGCATCGTGTTTTGATCCCACGTGACGAGCGTAGTGGGATTCAAAATTTTGATCTATGTTTAGTGGATGATCTTGATAAGTTTAATAAGTATCCATGGGGCAATATTGCATGGACCGTGCTTCATAACTCACTTAAGAATGCTGCATTCCAAAAACTTGAGAAAATAAATAAGAAAGGGTTTGCATAGAAGAAGTTTGAGAGTTACAACGTGTATGGCTTTTCGCACGCATTTTTGGTACGCCATAATTTTCTTGTACTTAACTTTTTGATCTTAATTATATATTTATTTTGTATACGTCAAATTTATATTTTAAAAATAATTATATTAGGTATGAATTTTCGAGACAATTCCAGTGTGCAGAGAGGTTTTTGGTTATCATAATGGTGATCGCTTCCCTCGTATTTTGAATTGGACGACTTGAGGGACTCCATTGTTTGATGAGGTTCAGGATACAATATTAGGAAATGATTTGGTATGTGTTGATATGAATGAAATATATATATATATATATATATATTGGTTTATAACTTTTATTTTGTTTTAAGAGATTTGAGAGTACTGAAACTGCACAAGCTGCACTTCTACAAAGAATGGACAATGATAGAGATGAAATTTTAACAAGTCTTAATCAACTCCGGATCGATCTTACACAGCAGATGCAGCAAATGATGATGTGGTTTAGGCAGTCATGCTCATTCCAACAGAACGAAAGCCATAATATGGTAAGCAAAATAAATTTTAAACACAATAATTTTTCATTACCTTAATTGCAGTTTGATTTATTTTAATATATATATATTAGTTTGGAGAGAACACACCGGTAGGCTATCAATATGATTTTCAGACCCAGCTACTGGTCATGATATATTGCCCCAGCCACTAATTGACAGTCCTGTAAGTGTTAAGATCTTGCCTGCCCCGCATAAGGGAGTGAGTCAATTTGGGAGACCGTATAGGCCTGCATGGTATTTGCACACCCCACATACAAATCCATTTCCACAAAGGATACATGAGAAGAAGAAATTTGAAATTGAAGTACAACCTCAAGCAGACATGAATCCATTGTAGCAGATAGACTCGACTATCATGGTTGAGTTTTAGGCCTGGATGGACAAGGATGAGGGTGTAGTCAGCTTACCTGGGCTAGACGCTAACCCGGCATGGTTTTGGGAATTGCTACACAGCTGGCTGGATGACTTTGTAAGTAAATTATTCAATAATTATCTTTTTTTAAAAAAAATTTACACATTCACTTGACGGTTATTGTTTCTTAATGCAGCATATTAATGAGTATTTGAAGGTGATTCGGCTTAGGCAATACGGTTGCACTAATACATTGCCTCAATTGTCCACTTCTGTGGATTCGTACTTCTTTGTGAGTGATGAATTAAATTCATTATATTTTGTTATTTTAATTTTATTGATTATTCAATGGCCCTGCATTTGTAGGAGACTTTTAGACTCCTTTATGAGCAGTACAAAAATGACATGACTGGCATTGTATGGAGTGATGAAGTGATGGCATATGCTCAAGGCGTTAAAGAAGATTTACTCGGTGCACGTATGTGGATTGAGGTTAATAAGGTAAAATATAATATTTTATGTGAATGTTGTTATTTTTGTGTATAACTTGTAGTACTATTTGTAAGACTTATTTGAATTTTATGTAGGTTTATATTCCTGTCAACTACAATCAATTGCATTGGGTGACGGCTGAGGTGGACATCTTGCATTGGAAAATATTGATCTATGATTCTAGCATCAAGGGATTTGCCGATGGCGTGATTGAGAATCATGTCCTGCCATTAGCTACGTTGTTACCCCGTTACCTAGATGCTTGTAGATTATATGAGCAACGACAAATTATACCTGACTTAACCCATTTTCATGTAATTAGATTAAAGGATGGAGTGCCACAGCAAATAGTGAATAGTGGGGATTGTGGGGTTTATGTTTGTATGTTTATAGAATTTTTGATGTATTGTCATCCCCTAGATTTTGGTCCTGAGCACGGGTCATTTTTTAGGACTAAAATGGCGATTGACTTATGAAAATGTGCAAAAAAAATAGTAAAAGAAAATTAAATTTTGTATGTTTATAAAGTTTTTTTTATATATTTTATATATTTTATTGTAAATTATAAAAAGATGTTGATTGATTTGGGTAGGGACGGGAGGTCCTCTTTACAGCTAAGAGATGTGAGAAATATTTGAAGTGCATTTTCTGCAGGTTTATGAAATATAGATTTTAAGGAAAAAATAGGGAAATCTCTATCCGTTTTAATTCAAGAATTTTAGAAAATAAAATAAATATTTCATGTTTATAAGAATATATCTAAAAGGAAATTAAGAAACATTTTAGGGTTTGCCTCATGGAATTTCCCAAGGTTGATAGCGGACTTTGGGAAGCATTCCGTTAGGGTGCCCGACAGGGTTTACCTAGGTCCACGTTGTAGGATTCTGGGTCGGGTTTAAAATATAATTAGTCAAAGCATGCATTATTAACGACATTTGGGAAAAAAGAAATATAATAAACTTATCAATTAAAAGTAATTGTAAAAAAAATACAAATTAACTAGTCAAATAAGGCCCATAACTACATGACTTTAAAATACAAATATAACGCATAAAGAACACATCAACTACCATGTAATGGAATTGGGTTTCGACAAGTTTGTCAATTATATCCATGCTGCTTACAGCGACTGCATACACTCTTTGTGAGAGCCTCACCTTGCGATAGAATTCGATTCTTCCGACGTCTTCCTGATTGTCGGCGTACTATAGGAGGCTGGATGTCAGTAGCTCTCAACTTCTCTGGAATAATCCAATATGGATGACCAACCGGATTTACTGGTTCACTGTATGCACGCAACAAACACTTAGTCATGTAATATCGCGAACAAAGAGTTTGGTACTGGAATCTGACCTGCCTGCATACTGCAAGTGCATGAGGACACAGTAGTTGCCGCATATCAAACTTTCGATAACTACATGACTTCCCCGGGATGTCCACTATTTTATTTCTTTTTTCGTCCTTAACAACAAAATGAGATCGATTTATTGCATGCACTGACATGCGCGCGGAATCATCATTGTGCTTCCAAATCTTGTCATGGGCCCAAGTGGTCAAGAAGTTTTACATATTTTCTGCAGCCTCACGTCTCTCAACAAACCATTTTTGCATTAACTCTCGGATCTACTTAATTAAGGCAGTCACCGTCATGGCACGTACATCCTTCGCAACAGCGTTAATGCTCTCTGCAATGTTGGTGGTTATGATGTCATATCTTCTAAATGCTCCCATTGATCGAGGCTATTTTGAAAAACCAATCTCCTCCTCCAAGTATCTCGTTGCCTCCGGTTTCATTTCTCGCATCTTATAAATTTCCCTTTGATTGTGATGCTATAGTAGCTAAGCGCAAGTGCACACTATCGTATCAAGTAATATAGGATTTTAAGTCCAGATATCGATCCCACAGGGACTATGCAATCTAATTCTTTAAATCAAGTACTAAAATTATACCTACTTAACTTTTATTCAGAAAATTAAAATCTGAAATTTATTTAACTACTCTAATTATCTCAATTAACTGAATAAAAGTAAAGAGTAGAATTCACAAATAAAGATAATCTAGGGTTTTGACTCGTCCCCTAGTATTTCATTGGATTCATTAACTACTTAGTTAATCCCTTAATACCAATTGATTGGCTTAGACACTAATCTCATCACAAGCCTCTGTCTATGGTCAAGTGACTATATTATGCATTCTAACAATCACCTATATGTCTATGATAATCAAATCAGAATGTAATTCATTAAGATCAAGTCTAAATTATACCATACATGCCACCTAGGTATATGTCTATCCTAAATGGAACTCGTAGTTGTTACCCTATGATCATGCATCAAACTACCTTAGGCTAAACACATGAATCCTTCCGTCGAGTTCATCATGGTTCCTCAATCATTCAAAATATTGATCAGGTATAATGAAAGCATTAAACACAAGATAGAATGAATCAATTGAATGTATCAAGTTTATAAACTAAAATTTAACACAATACAAATCCATACTAAGTTTACATAGTCTAACCCTAGATGAACAAATTAACCCATCAGAAAATCAAAAGTATCAAACCAATTCATAAAGATCAACAAGAAAAAGAACATAATGATAAAGAAGGAGAAGAAAAACTAATCAAAGTGACTCTTTGATGTGCTTCTCCCTCAATCTTGACTTGAAGCTTAAATCTTGACCTTGGTTCTTCAATTTTTGGCTTTGATCTTTGATTTATGTTATGAATTCTCTCTCTAAGTTTTTTCCTCTTTTCTCTCTTTTTCTCCTCTTCTCCCCCTTAGGGTTTTTGGCTTTCTATTTATAGGTTTTTGTCTTCCAAATACTGTTCACGAGTTACTGTAGCAAAAATACTGTTTTTGATACTGTTCACCCCTTGAGCGCCACAACGCTGGGTTATGGGCTCCGCGGCGCTCAGCTACTGACCTGGGCGCCACGGTGGGCGCTGCAGCGCTCAGTCCTGGTGCCCCTTTTATATTTTGAGCGTAACTTCTTCGTTTAACGTCCGATTCGCCTCTCGTTTGTTCCTATACGTCACATTTTCCATCGTACATCTATTTATGATCAAAAACCATAATTAAATAGCCAAATATTTATGATTTGCAGCAAAATACAAAAGTTGGGTACAAATTATACTAGTGCTTTTACACCCCTATCAAATACCCCCAAACTTAAGACTTTGTTAGTCCTCGAGCAAAACAAAGAAAAACATTCACAACTTATTCATGACTCAAAAATAAAAATTAAAAACTAAAAATAAGTTTTAGTTGATTAAACAATCATTATCATAGTCTCAAATTAAGGCTATTAAAAATAGCACAAGGCTCTTCAGAAATCAATAAACAACTTTCAACAATCCTCATACCATTGATCAAATACTTCATTCTCCCTTATAAATGATCACTTATGCGTGTGTGTAATAAGCAAGTAATTAGCTAAATAGAACATAGATTTACTCAATACTTAAGAAAGTACATAAATATGATGTCTCGACATATTTAATTATAATACTACCATAAGCTTACTTTTCATACTACTCTCCACTAATGTAGAAATACATATGTCTAGGGATCTATTTAGGACTTTATTAGCTTGTAATGTAAGGCTAAGGTAAAGGTGGGTTATAAAGATATATATAAAGTGCAAATCACACCATTAACACCTAGACTTTACTTAGAAACCTCTTGATTCCTTCTCCTCCTTGATTATTCATCTCTTCCCCCCAACTTATGCTATTCCCATCTTTCTCTTAATCCATTTTACAAAGAATTTCTTCTTTTTCTTAAGTTAGGGGTATTATGCATTTAAATTTTTTTTTTTTTATGTACCCCCAAACTTAGATTGATATGCACCTTCAAGACTTATTGCTTTTCATTACAGTACCCTTCTTTCATACATCCACAACCTTCTTCATTTTAAGAATATTTCTAAGTAAACTCAAGGTTTATGGTGCTACTGGTAGATTTTAGGATAAGTAAACTCAAAGTCTTTAGGCTTATAATGTGGTTAAATAGAAAAAATAGATAATTAGGCTCAAACGGGGTGACTAGGGATACATATAAGGTAGGCTCGAAAAGGCTCAAACGGTTCAAAGATGGCCTAATGTCATTTCCTTAAGCATATGAATTCTAGGATTTCGCCTCAAGTTGTAATCAAGCAAGTTCTAGAGCTTTGGTCTTCGAGACTGTGGTGTACTACTTAAGCATGAATAACTCTATGTAAAAAATTCAACTAATACATGCTTATTTTAATGTGCTCAAGAATAAGTGATCAAAAATAAGTTTGAACTCAATCCAAGAATCATGATATAAGAGTTATCTCAAGCATATATTATTTCCTAAAGACTTGTAAAAATAAATTCAAAAAATATTTTATTTCTTATCATGGACTAATGATCATCCTCTTAACCAAAACTTAACAACCTAAAAAAATAATTTTTACTCCACAAGACAACCAACCAATATAAGCAGCAAAATAGACACAAGAAAGTGTGTTTTCTACCCCCAAACTTAAATTAGACATTGTCCTCAATGTCTAAAAATAAACTTAAAAGTAAGAAAAACTCCTCTGGTAGATAAAGTCAAAGCAATGCAACGTTGTTGCCCATTGATTGGACTGTGATATTCATTTACTTCTAACGCTTGAAATTGCTTGAGCTGCTTTCTTGAATGCTTGACTTGCTAATTTTATTCCTAAAAGAAACAAAGAAACTAACATAACTAAAACTGAAAATGAGCTAATAAAAAATAAAAATTTACTTGGGTTGCTCCCAATAAGCGCTTGATTTAACGCCGTCGGCTTGGCGGGGCTCTTTCTACTCTTATGGAGGATCAAAGTCAATGATGAAAGCATCTTTATATGTGAGCTTGTTAGGCTTTCTTTCTTTTAGCTTCCATATCTTCTTTATTTGATCTTGGGCAGCAACTTATTCCTTTTTCTCCTCGTGTTTCTCTGGAAAGACTCGAATCTTAGACCGGTGAAGTATCTCTTTTGTGCCTGTCTTTTTGATCCTATCATCGTACTGCTTCTTTTTCTTTCTTTTCTTTCTATGCCTTAACGCCTTCTTTTTTATGTGAGGATTCAACATCTCCATATCTTTGAGCTCTTTGGTGTTTAATGACACTACATTAATGCTACAACAGTCAAGTAACATAGTGCGTATGGGCTGATTCTGCTCTTTGTTACTGGTATTTTCTACTGTGTTGTCACTTTTCTGCACTTTAGAATGTTGTTACACTTTAATACCAGTTTTTGCACGTTCCATTATTGAGAATTCTGTACTTTTATGAGATTCTGCACTATTTTCTGGACTGGTATGCTGCTGATTTTTTGTTTCAACATTTGTTTGACACCTCTGTAGCCTTTGAAGAAAAGGAATAGGTGGTCTATATAGTTGTACTTTATTTTTCTGCACTTCCTTCTCCTTTATACTTGGTTGTGGTGGTATGGATGTACTTTCTTGTAAGATCTCACCACAGCTCAAGTTGATGGCTTGGCATAGCTCCACATTCTCTTTTGAATTTGCTCAATATCGATTGGTAAAGTGCTCTGAGGTCTCCTATTAATTGCAGTAGCAAGTTGTCCCATTTGAACCTCTAAATTCTTCAAAGATGTTGAATGATTCTGTAGGACGGCATCATTAGACTTCATATATTGCATAAACATGTCTTTCAATGTCGGCTTCTTTTCTTGTGGTGGTGGTGGAAATCCTTAGAGATTCATTGGTCTAAATGGCTCCTTTTAGTTGTAATGCCAAAAGAAGTTAGGATGATCTCTCCACCTCGGATTGTAAAAATTTGATTGTGGGATAGGTTGTTGATGATTGAAATTGCCCACATAATTTGTTGCTTCCATGCACCACCCATTCATGTGGTTATCACCACAAAAGTTGAATGTCACTTGTCGAGTTTTGACGGTATACACTGCATCAAACTTCTTGAATAATAAATTGATTTGTGCTGCCAATGCATTGAATACGTCAATCTCATATATACCAGCAACTCTCTTGGGTGTAACTCTCTCTGGTGGCCATTGGTAACTATTTGATGCCATCTCTTCTAATAAATCAAAAGCCTCATCTGTAGACTTATTTATTAAAGATCCTCCAGCAGCAGCATCTACAATAGTCCTCAAATGGCCTACTAATCCATTATAGAACGTTTGGACTAATAACCATTTAGGGACTCCATGATGAGGACACTTCCTCAACATGTCCTTGAAGCGCTCTCATGCCTCATAAAATGACTCTCTATCAATCTGACTGAATGAGGTGATGTCATTCCTCATCTTTGCTGTCTTTGTTGGTGGAAAGAACTTGGCTAAGAACATCTGTGCTAAATCTTCCCACGTCGATATGGATCTTGACGGCAATGACATCAACCAACTCTTAGCTCTGTCCCTTAAGGAGAAAGGGAAGAATCTCAATCTAATGGCATTGTCGGAGACTCCATTATATTTGAAGGTATCACAAATTTCTAAGAAATTTATGATATGCACGTTAGGATCGTCATTGGGAGCTCTGCTAAACTGTACAGTTTCTTTCAGCATCTGAATAATATTTGGTTTAATCTCAAAATTATTAGCGTTGACGGTTGGTCGCCAAATACTAGACTGAACACCACTTGTAGTTGGGATAGAATACTCTTTCAAAGCTCTCTGTGGTATTATGGGCTCAAATACAGGATTGTTGATGTGATCGTTGTTTTCCTCCATGGTATGAATTGTCAAAGTAAAATAAAAAGAAAATCAAAGTGAAAAGAAGAAGATAAAATAAAAATAAAAATAAAAATCTGAATTAAAAGTAAGTAGCTTAGTATTAGTATTGATCTAAAGAATAGATAAAATTAGTCCCCGGCAACGGCGCCAAAAACTTGATTGTGATGCTATAGTAGCTAAGCGCAAGTGCACGCTATTGTATCAAGTAATATAGAATTTTAAGTCCAGATATCGATTCCACATGGACTATGCAATCTAATTCTTTAAATCAAGTACTAAAATTATACCTATTTAACTTTTATTCAGAAAACTAAAATCTGAAATTTATTTAACTACTCTAATCAAAGTGACTCTTTGATGTGCTTCTCCCTCAATCTTGACTTGAAGCTTAAATCTTGACCTTGGTTCTTCAATCTTTGGCGTTGATCTTTGATTTATGTTATGAATTCTCTCTCTAAGTTTTTTTCTATTTTCTCTCTTTTTCTCCTCTTCTCCCCTTTAGGGTTTTTGGCTTTCTATTTATAGGTTTTTGTCTTCTAAATACTGTTCATGAGTTACTGTAGCAAAAATACTGTTTATGGGTACTGTAGCAAAATACTATTTTCGATACTGTTCACCCCTTGAGCGCCGTAGCGCTGGGTTGTGGCCGCTGCGGCGCTCAGCTACTGACCTGTGCACCGCGGTGGGCGCTGCGGTGCTCAGTCTTGGTGCCCCTTTCGTATTTTGAGTGTAACTTCTTTGTTTGACGACCGATTCGCCTCCCGTTTATTCCTATACGTCAAATTTTTCATCGTGCATCTATTTATGATCAAAAACCACAATTAAATAGCTAAATATTTATAATTTGGAGTACAATATGAAAGTTAGGTACAAATTATACTAGTGCTTTTACACCCCTATCACCCTTTGAAAGTCAGCTATGCGATACGCCTTGACAACAACAAAATAGGAGGCCAAATATCCCCCTCCTTTTGTTGTCTGCGATGGTATCTTATATCGTGCTACCAAATTACACTTCAAGTGATGGATGCATACACTATGATATACATTAGGAAATACCTCTTTAATGGCCTTCTCGATATTAGTATATCGATCAGATATAAATACAAGGTTCTCAAGATCGCCAATAACTCCTCAGAGTTTTTCCATAAATCACTTCCATGAAGCATCATTTTCAGAGTCAGTAATACGCAAGTGAAAAAATCTGGTTGTTTCCATCTTTGCAAACAACCACAAACATTGTTCCCAAGTATGCATTTTTTTAAAAATGTACCATCAACTGCAATAACCGATTGGATGGAAGACTGGAACCCTCTAATACATGGTCCAAGAGCCATGAAGAAATATTTGAAGTGCTTTCAATCGTCAATCTCCAAATGCGTGACTGTACCTGGGTTCTGTTGTTCCAATATTTGACAATATGCAAGAAGTAATTTATATGAACCCTCTGGAGTACCACGTATCAACACCAATGCATGCTCCTTAGACCGCCAAGCAGTAAGGTAAGTTATGTCCACACCAAACTCCTCACGTATGTCTGCTTGGATTTCATTCCGTCTATAAAGTCGACTCGCAGATGCAAACTTATTTTTTTATAAATTTGCCAATAATCCGAGACTTTGCTTGTCGATGACCATTGCGCAATCGATCTAATTGGCACACGTGACTTGAATCAATTCTGCGCACAATAAAACCTTTCCTTGCATCTGTCGACATTGCACGTAATCACCATCGACATCTATCATCAGCACATTTGATCTCAAAATGATCTTTTGTCGACCTTGACACTTTAAAGCTCCAATTACCTTTAAGTGCTATCATACTAATAGCCTGGTAAAGTTTGTCTTTGTTATCAAACAACTTTCCTACAAACACATTGCCAATTCCACTACTCGATATCTTATCCGAAATGCCCAAGTCTAATAGTGGTATTGGAGGCATAAACGCAAAGGGGTTTTCCGCTTCACAAAAATCTATTCTTCTAACTTCAACATTTAGGGAGTGATGCGATAATTCTATATCATAAATTAAGTGCAAGTATACACTATCATATGCAAGTAATAAAGAGACTAATTAGTCGGATGTCGAACCTACAGGGATAATTTTTTCTTTTTAACCAATTACTAAAATTATATCTTCCTAATAATTATTCAGAAAAATAAAAATCTAAGAATGAATGTAAGAAATATAAAAGCAAAAACATAATGTAATGAGATTTAAATGATAGCACGTAGAGAAAACCTAGGATTAATACTATCCCTCAATATTCTTTCTAATGATTAACCTTATAATATTTAACTCCCTTAGTCTTTATTATTGATCAAGACACTAATGTATTCACAAGCCTCTTCCAAGGTCATGCAAGTATACCTTAATTTACCAAATACCTATATTCCTATGGTACTTGTAATAAATTAAGATTCATTAAGATTAGGTCTTATTGATCATACATGCCAATTAGGTATATTCCTATCCTAAATTGAAACTTGCATATGCAATATTGAATGTTACTCTACAATCATGCATCAAATTACCTAGGTCTAAATATTATGATTCCTCTTCCGAGTTTATCAATAATATTACCAACTCATTCACCATATATTGGCCAGATATATTGAAGCATTAAACACAAGTAATTTAAATAATAAATGACTAAGTTTATTAAATATTAAAAAGATATGGCAATTAAGCACTTATATTGAGTTCAAGTATTAACCCTAGAAAATAAGTTAGCTCATGGCTACAAGAGAACAGCAGTAAAAATAATTATAAATCATGATACAATTATTAGCAAACCGATATAGACGTCGAATTGCTCTTAATTGCACTGCCTAGGAACTCTTGATGCCGAAGAACGTCTTGTATCTCTCTCTAAAGTTGCTTCAATTAAGCTCCTATTGCTCTCCAAGACTCGTGTTCTATATTCTTGGTGCTCTTGGGTCGTCTTGGATTCGTTCTTGAAGGTTGGGAACGAGTGACTTTTTATAGGGATTGATATGAGCTTGAAAATCTCAATTCTCATCGGACTAGGACTTGCACTACCGCTGGCGCGCTATGAAGTTGTCGCTGGGGCGATGCATGAAAAAGCTATTACCGCTGGAGCGGTGGAATCTTGGCGCTGGAGCGCTGCATGAAAACGGCTTCACCGCTAGCGCGGTATGTATATAGCGCTGGGGCGATGGAGCATCGCTGGCGCGGTGACTCTTCAGCGCTGGGGCGCTAGACGCGACTTAAGCAGGTCGTTTTTCTTATTTTGATCACTATTTGAGCACTGGGGAGAAAATACTTGTGGCGTGGGGGCGCTGGACTCATAATTTGAAAACTTTGCATTTTAGTCCCTGTTTTCGCTCCTTTTGCATTCTTTCTTTAAATTTCGTTCAAGTCCCCATAAATAACAATAATGCACATAAATAGCCATCTATTCTCATAAAATCATAAAATATCAATAATAAAAATATGAGAAAATATATGACAAATTTGCCCTTATCAGGGAGCTTGTTGAAACATAACAACGTCCGCCTTCTGCTAAATCATCCCCTTCTAAATTATCAACATTTCTAACACCATTATAGTCTCCTTCCACATCCCCAGCATTTTCAATGTCATCACAAGCGTAATGTGTATAGGCTGGGTCTTCATTAAAGGGTATAGGAGAAACATTGTGATACTCATTCGTTGTGTTTGCAGGAACCACTGCTAGAACTGATAGAGATGTATGGCTCACTTGGTTGTTACCGCTAGCTGACATAAAATGAGTATAAATTGATGGTGGATTTTGATTGAGGGGTTGTACATCATCTTTATAAATGGGAGCTCTAGGATCCACTGTTACACATAAAGGACAGTACGATCTTCTATTGGCGCTAAAAAAAATCGAACATCACTGTCGTTTCTAATCTCAATAGGCTTTAGGTTATACCTCGTTGCATCAATTTTGATTTTCAAAGTCACCTTACAGTTCACATTGTCGACTCCCAAGGTATAACATACTGCATTTAAAAGATCTTCAAAATTAATATCTTTCAGAACCGAAATTCTAAAATTACTATAATCAACATAACTTTCTTCCCCGTCACTAGAACTCTCCCACTTTCCTCCAAAACAAATAACTATTGCATCATACTCTATATGACCTGAAAAAACAAAAAAGAAAATTAGTAAAATTATTTAAAAAGATAAAATATTTAAAAATAAAAAAAATGGGCATCGCGGGGGCATATCTCGGGCTCGAGATGTGCCTCCGTGATGCGTATATTGTGCATGCCGTGGGGCCGTCTCGGGCCTGAGATGTGCACAATGTGCGCGCCGCGGGGGCACATCTCGGGCCAGAGATATGCCCCCGCGATGTGCATATTGTGCGCTCCTCGGGGCCGTCTCGAACTCGAGATAGCCCCGAGATGCGCACAATGTGCGCGCCGCGGGGCCATCTTAGGCCCGCGATGCGCACAATGTGCGCGCCGCGGGGCCATCTTAGGCCCGCGATGCGCACAATATGCGCATCTCGAGGCACATCTCCGGCCCGAGATGTGCCCCCGCGATGCCTAAATTGACGGCGGCTGCACCGACTGCCGTTTGGTTTTCGCCAAACACACTTAAAACTTATTTTTGGCAGGATTTCAATGTCTTTTATACCATTCTAACTCATTTAGTTCGTTAATAACAACTACTTTTAACTTTAAATATAAATTTTATCTAATTTCTAACAAATTTAAATTTTCTAAGAAAGTTTAGAAAACTTACCGGAGCTATTTCTTTGATTTAAAGCGATCCTCAGCAACACTTGATTTTTGCAATAACAACTTCAAAAATATTCGGCCATCAATAAACTTTGGTTCAGTATATCTCTGAAGTTTCATAGAAAAAAAGAGAAAGAAGTTATAAATTTGATATAAGGATAAATGTGTCCAAAAATAAGTTATTTGGTTAATAAAGTATAACTATTTTACATTTGGTTAAAAAAGAATAATGAAATAATTAAAAAACTATTTGTGAATTTTTCCCAATAAACTATTCTCTAACTCTCTCTATTGAAGAATTTGAACTTTTACAAATTTAGTTAAATAAAAAATTTTGAAGTTGTCATTACATAGATCAGGTCTTATACAACATATTTGTTATTTCAAATCAAGAAAATGACCGATTTTTGATAACTTTTTGAAATTTTTTGAAAAATTTTAATGTTTTTAAAAATTTGTTAGAATTTACATTTGAAATTAGAAATAGGTAAAATTAATGAATTATATGTGAAAAATGAGTTAGAATTGTATAAGAAACGTTGAAAATAGACACAAAAAAAAAAAATTTGGTGTATTTTGTCGAAACCAGAAGGCGCCCATCTGCCACTTGATTTTTTTCAATTTCAAGCCTGAAATGGCCCCCGAGATGCGCCAAAGGGCGCATCTCATAGCAGCATCGTGGACTCAAAGTCCGCGATGCTGCACTGTTGCACCACGTGGCGCCTTCATAGGCTACCATGTGGCGCAATTATAATTTTTTTTAATTTTTTTAAATTAAATGTAATTTTATTTAAATTAAATAAATTAGATGTAATTGTATATTTAAAAATTAAATGTAATTTTATTTAAATTAAATAAATTTTATTTTATTTTATTAAGTAATTAATTAATTAATAAGTTGATAAATATTATATGTTCATTTTTTGAAACCATATTGTTATTTGTTAAATGATTAATTTAAGTAATAATAATTTTAATTTTTTGTAATATTATTTATTTAATGAGTACCTTTTGTAATTAATTATATATTTAAAAATTTTAATTTAATTAATTATTATAATATGTTAATTAATATGTTAGTGTTTAATTTCCCTTTCTCTTTTATGTCTGTGAATTAATCTATATTATTTGTGAATCTTTTTAAAAATAATATTGTATGTTAGTTAATATGTATGCTTGTTATTTGTTAATAATATTAATTTAATTTATTTTCTTAATTGTTATAGAAAAAATAATGTATCGAAAGAATATAGACTTTCAGAGCACATATTTTTTCGTGCATCAGTGACGGCTTATTCGAAAATATAAAATCTAAAAAATATAAAGGAAAAACTAACAGAGAATCAAAAGTCATTATTTAGGTAGACGTATATGAAACATTTCTTAATTATGCCAGACTTAACCTTCTCCGATATTTTAGTGCATGAGTTATTATTGCGTGAGGTGCATACCTCCAATTTACACAATGAGATGTAATTTTACATAAGAAAGAAGCGCATCCAATTTAGCTGGCAGGAGTTTATATTAATCAACAGACTAGAAATGCGAGATTACCCTCCTACTTAGCAACTGAATAGGAAATTGAACACTCGATTATAGGATACATATTTTTCAGGGGTAAAAAAATTATCATACATATTTCTTGATAATTGGTACATACATCTGAAACTAACGGAGATGGACGATGAAGATACAATAAAGTTGAGTTTATTCTATTTTGTGCATCGTGTTTTAATCCCCGCGACGAACATAGTGGGATTCAAAATTTTGTACTATGTGTAATGGACGACCTTGATGAGTTTAATAAGTATCCATAGGACAATATTGCATAGATCGTACTTTATAACTCACTTAACAAGGTTACATTCCAAAAACTTGAGAAAATAAATACGAAAAAATTTGCATAGAGTAAGTTTGAGAGTTACAATGTGTATGGATTTTTGTATGCATTTTTGGTACGTCATAATTTTCTTGTACTTAACATTTTAATCTTATTTATTTATTTATTTTTGTATAATCTATACTTATATTTTAAAAATAATTATATTAGGTATGAATTTTCAATGAAATTTTAGTGTGCAGTGAGATTTTTGGTATTCACTATAGTGATCGCTTCCCTCATATTTTGAATTGAACGACTCGAAGGACTCCACAATTCAATGATGTTAAGAATACAATATTAGAGAAGGATTTGGTATGTGTTGAGATTAATAAAAAATATATGTATATAACTTTTATTTTGTATTAAGCGTAACTTAATTTTATATTTGTAGATTTTTTCAATACATCGTAAATTAGTACTAAAAGATCATAAGAAGAAAGAGAGCAGTCATGTAAATGGTTAGACATCTAGGCATTCTATGCAGGAGTTATGCTGGGGACTTACCAAATATGTATAATTATGAAAGGAGCAAGAACAAGCGCCAGAGGACCTATGTCAATTTCAGCAACCCTAACGATGATGATATGAATGTGGAGGGGGATGAATATGAATGGACAAACCCACAAATGCCAGCACCAGTGCCTGGAGCAACAGTATATTACTTATTTACGCGATTAACTAAAGAGAAATTTTCATATATTTATAAATAAGTTATTAACTATTATTATGTTTTTTATAGTCTGAACACAGTGCGTATGTAGACCATGATATTACACATCAGATTGAGCAACTGCAGGAGGAGGTGATTAAGAGATTTAAGCATATTGATGCTGCATTTGTGCAAAAAATGGACAAGGATAGGGATAAAATTTTTACAAGGGTTGATCAACTCCGGACCGATTTTATATAGTAGATGCAGCAAATGCTAGTACTTTAGACAGTCATACTCATTCCAACCCAATGAAAGCCAAAAATATAGTGAGCAAAATAAATTTAAAATCACATTATCTTAATTGTAGTTGGACTTATTTTAATATATATATATATATATTAGTTTGGAGAGAACATACCGACAGACTGTCAATATAATTTTCAGACCCCAACTACTGGTCATGACATATAGTCTCAGCCACTAATTGACAGTCCTAAAAGTGTTGAGATCTTACCTGCCCCGCATAAGTATATGAGTCAGTATGGGAGACCGTATAGGCCTGCATGGTATTTGTATACCTCATATACAAATCTCTTTCCACAAAAGATATATGAGAAGAAGAAAATTAAAATTCAAATTGAACTTTAGGCAGACATGAATCCATTGCAGCAGATAGATTCAGCCATCTTAGTTGAGTTTCAAGCCTTGTTGGACAAGTATAAGGGTGTAGTCATCTTACCTGGCCTTGAAACTAACCCGACATGGTTTCAGGAATTACTACACACCTGACTGTATGACTTTGTAAGTAAAATATTTTATTTGAATTTACACATTTACTTGACGGTAATCATATGTGTTGAAATATATACATATATTTATAATTTTATTTGTTTGCTAATGCAACATATTAATGAGTATCTGAAGGTGGTCCAACTTAGACAAAACTATTACATTAATGCATTGCCACAATTATCCACTTCTATGGACTCGTACTTCTTTGTAAGTGTTGAATTAAATTAAATTCATTTTCTTATGTGCATTTTATTGATTATTCAATGACATTGTTATCTTAGGATACTTTTAGACTCTTCTATAAGCAACACATAAATGATATTTCTGCCATTGCATGGAGTGATGACGTGATAACGTGATGTCATATGGCCAAGGAGCGAAAGAAGATTTACTCGGTGCACGGATGTGGATTGAGGTTAATAAGATAAAATATAATATTTGTTAAAAGTGTTATTTTTTTATAATTATAATACTATTTATGAGACTAATTAAAATTTTTTATGTAGGTTTATATTATTATCAAACTATAAGCAATAACATTGGGTTACGGCTGAGGTGGATATCTTACATCGATAAATAGTGATATACGATTCTAGCATCAAGGGATATGCCGATGGCATGATTGAGAATCATGTTGCGCCATTATCTACATTGTTACCCCACTACCTAGATGCTGTTAGATTTTATGAGCGACGAAAAATTACATCTGACTTAACCCATTTTCATGTAGTTAGGTTAAAGAAAGGAGTGCTACAACAGACAGTGAATAGTAGAGAATATAGAGTTTATATTTGTATGTTCATAGAGTTTTTGATGTTGTGTCGTTCCCTATAATTTGGTCCTGATCATGGATAATTTTTTAGGACCAAAATGACAATTGATTTATGAAGATGTGCCAAAAAAAGTAAAGAAAAATTAAATGTTTGTATGTTTATAGAATTTTTTTTATGTATTTTATATATTTAATAGTAAATATATAATTAGTCAATGCATACATTATTAACGACAATTGAAAAAAAAGAAACAAAATAAATTAGTTAATTAAATACAATGGCAACAATGTACAATTAACTAGTCAAATAAGGACCATAGCAACAAAGTACAAATAGAAATATAATTCATAAAGGACATATCAACTGCTATATAATGCAATTGGGTTTCGACAAGTTTTCTAATTATGTCAATGCTGCTTACAGAGGCTGCATACATTCTTTACGAGGGTGCCTCACTTTGCGATGGAATTGGATTCTTCCAACGTCTTCCTAATTGCCGGCGTACTATAAGAGGCTGGATGTCAGCAGCTCTTAACTTCTTTGGAACAATTTAATCTGATGGACAACCAATTACATTTACAAGATCACTGTATGTAGGCAATAAAGACTCAATCGTGTAATATTGTGAACAAAGGGTTTGGTACTATAATCTAGTCTGCTTGTATACTGCAAGTGCATGGGCACATGGTAGCTGCCGCAGATTATAATCGTCAGCTAGGCGATATACCTTAGTAGCAACAAAATTTAAAGCTAAATAACCATCTCATTTTGTTGTCTTTGACAGTATCTTATATCGTGCAACCAAATTACCCTTCAAGTTATGGATGCATACCCTATGATATACATTAAGAAATACCTCTCTAATGGCCTTTTCGATACTAGCATGTTGATAAGATATAAATACAAGGTTCTCAAGATCACCAATGACTTCTTAAAGTTTTGTTATCAACCACGTCCATGAAGTATAATTTTCAGAGTCAGCATTACCCCATGCAAGTGGAAAAATATGGTTGTTTCCATCCTTACAAGCAACCACAAACATTGTTCCCAGGTACGCATTTTTAAAAAATATACCATCAACTGCAATAACCAATTGGATGGAAGCCTGAAACTCTCTGATACGTGGTCCAAGTACCATGAAGAAACATTTGAAGTGCTTGCAATTGTCAATCTCCAATCTCCAAATGCATGACTGTAACTAGGTTTTGTTATTCCAACATATGACAGTATATAAGAAGTAATTTATATGAAGCCTCTAGAGTATCACGTATTAACCTCAATGTATACTTCATAGATCACTAAGCAATATGATAAGTTATCTCCATACCAAACTCCTCACATATGTCTACTTGAATTTTCTTCGGTCTATAAAGTCGACTCACAGATGTAAACTTATTTTTTTATGAATTTGCCAATAATCTAAGACTTTACTTGTTGATGACCATTGCACAATCGATCTAATTGGCAAACGTGATTTGAATCAATTATGTGCACAATGAAATATTTCCTTGCATCTGTCGACACCGCACATAATCCCCAACGGCATCTATCATCGTCACATTTTATCTTAAAACGATCTTTTGACGACCTTGAGACATTAAAGTTCCGATTACCCTTAAGTGTTAACATACTAATAGCTTGATGAAGTTCGTCTTTGCTATCAAACAACTTTTCTACAAACACATCGCCAATTCTACTACTCGATATCTTTATCTAATATGCCCATGTTTGATGGTGGTATTGAAAGTATAAACGCAAAGGGGTTTTCAACTTCATAAAAATCTATTCTTCTAGCTTCAACATTTAAGGAGTTCGTTGAAACATAACAATGTCCACTTTCTGGTAAATCATCCCCTTCTAAATTATTAATATTTTCAACATTATCATAGTCCCCTTCCACATCTCCGACATTTTCAATGTCATCACAATCGTAATGTATATAGGCTGGGTCTTCATTGAACGGTATAGAGAAAACATTGTGATACTCATTCGTTGTGTTTGAGGGAACAACTATTGAAATTGATGGAGATGCATAGCTCATTTGGTTGCTACCGCTAGTTGACATAAAATAAGTATGAATTGATGGTAGGTTTTGATTTGAGGTTGTACATCATCTTCATAAACGAGAGTTCTAGGATCCACTGTTACACATAAAGGACAGTACGATCTTCTGTTAGTGCTAAAAAAGAATCGAACATCACTGTCATTTCTAATCTCAATAGGTTTTAACTTATACCTCGTTGCATCAATTTTGATTTTCAAAGTCATCTTATAGTTCACATTGTCGACTCCCAAGGTATAATATACTGTATTCAAAATATCTTCAAATTTAATATCTTTAGAAACTAAAATCTCAAAATTACTATAATTAATATAACTCTCTTTCCCATCACTATAACTATTCCACTTTCCTCCAAAACAAATAACAATTACATCATACTCCATAGAGCCTATAGAACTTGAAAAGAAATAAACCCAAAAAAATTTAAAATAAATCAAAAATATTAAATGAAAAAATTTAAAATAATTTTTAAATTTCGAAAATAGATGGCAGTGGATCAATGCACCGGCTGCCGTCTAGTTTTAAGCAAATACACTAAAAAAATCATTTTTTTTAATAGGATTTCAACGTTTTTTACACAATTCTAACTCATTTTTATGTTTAATTCAATAATAACACCTGTTTTCAATTTCAAATACAATTTTTATCTAATTTTTAATGAATATTAAATTTTTTAAAAAGTTTAGAAAAACTTATAAGAATTAACTATTTTTTTTATTTAAAGTGACAAATATATTGAATAATACTCGATTTATGTAATGACAATTTTAAAAATAATCGTTTAATAATATAATTTTTAATTTAATAAAAGAAACAAGAGAAAATTTATATTTTTTATTTAAGATATAAATATTCTATTATAAGATGTTTGGCTAATAAAAAAATAAAAAATTAATAATTAATTAAAATTAATAATTATAAAATTTAAGAGCTATTTATGAAATTTTTTCTTGTAAATACTCATAGTTGCTTATTGGTTAAATATATTCCACCTCGAGATCGATCAAAAGCCCCAATTTGCCCTGCCCACACGTTACAAAAACACGCTCGAGTTTTTTTTAAAAAAAAAAACTTTAGTTCATTTTATTTGATATCATTTCATTTCGTTTCGTCTCCGAGTCATCTTCGTCTGCTAGGGTTCGTGCCACTGATGGCTCAGGTAATGAATATGGCGCTCGATTCGCTCGACCGACGCCGCGACCGCAAAGACAACGACGACGACAACAACGACAACGACAACGACAACAATAACATCACCGCTCAATCTCCGCCGCCACCTCAGCCATCTTCTAGAAGGCGCGAAAGAGACTCCCGTGAAAGGCGTGACGACAGGGACCTCGACCGCCCTCCCAACCGCCGCGGACCCGATTATTACGATAGGAATCGCTCCCCTCCGATGCCTAGGGATAGAGATAGGGACTATAAGAGACGTAGCACCGTCAGTCCTCCTCCTCCGCCTATTTACAGAGATAGAAGGCACTCGCCGCCACCTCGAAGGTCGCCGCCATATAAGCGGTCCAGGAGAGAGGATGGAGGTTATGAGGGCAGGAGAGGAAGTCCACGCGGCGGGTTTGGGCCGGGCGATAGAAGGTGAGTTGTCATTGATTGTTTATGATTTTTTTTTTGAGTGATAATTATGAGGTTAAGATCGTTGTGGAACTGTAAAACGTGGGAAATGTTTGGACATTGAAATTTGAATTTTAGGTACTTCAGGGTTGTTTATTAGAAACTGTGGACGCAACGACTATGGGCAGTTGTGCCTGATAAACCTCTTGTAGTTGTATTAGATCCTTTCACTTTGCGAGGCTTTCCAGATGTGATTTATTTCTATCAGTTTAAATTCAAAATTTCCTCTGCCATTTACAAGTTTATCTATAAATAGAGAACAATTACCAGTAGTTTAGTTGTTTTGTAAAGAAGTTACACCATGTAGAGACTTTGAATTTTACTTAGAATACATGTTTTTGTTATAACCAGAAATCTCTTGTGCCGAGTTTGAAATCCCAGACTACTATTTGACCTGCAACCTTTAGTATTCAGGAAACCTGTGGGATGTCGGACGTGATATTCCAGGTAGGTAACCCAAAGGGAATTTGAACCTGTAACCTCTTGCTTGGAAGGGAGGTTTCCTAGCAATCAATCTTCCACTATGATTAAATTGCACATATTATTCCTATTGACTCCGAGCACTGCCAAGTTTTCATGTTATTCTTCCATGAGCCATGTGACAAAATAGATGTTAACGTGTGTACACAATTTTTTCAGTTGCATGCTGCCACAATGAAGAATAACATTTGAAAATTTATTTACAGAATATGCAACTGAAGTAGTTTATATGAAAATTTTGAGAACTTATATTGGTAGCATCAAAGATATTGATGAAAAAGTTGAGCTAAATTTTTTTTAATGCACACATGAAAATGTAAACATAAATATAGATCTCCCATATGTACAATTCTAATCTATTGAGAAAATACCAATTTATATTGAAGTGGAAAATGCGATGTCAGAAAAGGGCAGTTTATGAAGTGAGCAAATATTCTGATAACTAGAGAATTAGAGATGATGAATTATATCACGTTGTGAGAGATGTATTAGATCTTCTACAGTTGTGAGAGATAACTGCCTTTAGTATAGACAAAATTTTATGCTTCAGATTTTTGGCGAAAAGGTAGATAACGTCGTGATAGCAGAAATCTACCTTTGGAATCCCAGCTATCAAATACGAAAACATGTTGACGGATTCCTTGAGCCTGGTATATGTTTGAGATGTAAAGTTTTGATCTTTTTGGCCGTAATTGAGATTGAGATATATTAACTCAATTGTATATGATTTGAAAGAAAGCTGTAATTAAAAAGTTGTTAACTTAGAAAATTAAAATATTGCATAGCAATAATCCTTTTTTTCTTTCTATTAGATACCAAAGAAGTTCAATAGGGAAAAATTGAATGGGAAAAGCTTGTAATGGACTCTATGCAGGAAACATTAAAAATGTGTTTCCCTAGAAACTAAAATCCTGCATGTGGAACTCTTGGTATGTCTAGTGATGGGGAGGCTGTTTATACAGTTGCTGGTATAATATTAGCAATGTTTTCTTGATAGAACGTTCTAAGTTTGTAAAACCTCTGACAATCATGATGATAGTAAGTTTTATACAGCAGAAAGTGTCTGGTCACATTCTTGTCATAGTTGTAAGAGCCATGAAGGAGGATCTTTTGATGGTAGTGCAACTGTTGGCTGGATCCATCTGACAAGTTGAGAGAAATTTGCTTTCTAGTACCTTCTCAATGCATTAACTATTGCACAATTACTATGATCTCATCCTGTTCTGGCCCTCACCTGTTATTTTCCTTCTTTCTTTGGGTTCTTGTTATGGAGTTCATTATTAGTTTTTGGTAGCATCCCCCGTTTACTACCATGATTGGAAAACTATTGTATGGACATCCTATTCATGGGAATGACAAGTTTGGGTTAGGTGTCAAGCAAGAGCTCCATAGTGTTATCTGAATACAAACATTGCAATTCTCCTTCTGCTAGGGATCTCAGCCTTCTCGTAGTTTTGATAATGGGATTTTTTTTTACAGGGATTTCTTTCTTAACAGTGTGATTATATTCTGATTAATTAAAACACCATGTCTTCCCCTGTACATGGGCTTAATATGATGACTAGAGATGTGATTGTAAATTTCATCAATTTGAAGGGGCATGATTAAACTTTTTTTTTCACTGTTTTGCAATATGAACTTTAAATTGAATTAGAAAATTTGCATAAGGGGTGTGATTAAACTTTCCATCTGATTTACTACATAAGCATAATTGAAGCAGAATGATGGGAAGAGCTACAATTGACAGAGTTAGGTTGATTGGTGTGAAGAGATTAAAATAATAGTAACTGTTGCTGCTGAAGTTGTTGCAGCGTTTAATTGAACAAAAAAGCAGAATAAAATCAGTTCTTAGGTACCGAAAGTTGCAGAGATTCTTTATTTGACAAGAAAAAAATAGGTGCTCATGCGGAAGTTATTTTCCCCCCAAAATCTATAGTACCTTCAATATTTTGCTATAGCTTTTTAATTCAGGATTCTGTGTGCATTTCATGCATCAGATATCCTAATATTCTGTGGGCTTTTCTTATAGTATCATTTATTGATTTACCTGCTTATCCACAAAGAAAAAGAGAATCATTTTCCCTTTCCTACCCCCTTTTTTCTCTTAAAATTACTTATCTGACTTCTGCTAAAATATTTCTCAAAGTTGTGTATTGTGTTTGAATGGTGTTATAGGTTTGGGTATGATTATGCTGGTGGATATGAACGTGAATTTGGGGGCAGGTCTGGCTACGGTGAAGAAAGGCCTCATGGGCGGTTTGTTGCTCGCGCATCTGGTGGTTATCAAGGTGGTCCTTCTGGTAAGTGCTCAACTGCTTTTGAACTGCTACACTTTAATGATTGTGATGTATTTTGGTCTATGTTTGCTCTTTAGTGGACTCAGGAATAGTTTTTACCAAGTAATGTGTCAAAATGTTTGCAATATGTGCAATGATGTGCCCTGCATTGAGCATCCAGTATTATTCTCCGTCCTCAATAGTCCGGCAATATTTCATACACAATAATCACCTACTCATCCCAGCTGATTCCCTATAAGGAGGTTTATGCAAAAAAAAAAAAGAGTTATTTTGGGTTTGCTTTAATGGCTTTTTATAGAATTTGTGGATAAAATTTTATTGTCACAGTTACATTGTAATTTTGATTACCAAAAAAGTGCGTACTTTTTCTATTTAGTTAACCTTTTGGAGCACAGCAGTTGAAAAAGAAGGTGGCCTAATGTAGGTGTATGTGTACGTCAGACTGGAGCAAGATGGAAGTGACGTCCTTTTCATAACTTAATTTATAACTAAATATAATGTTTTACCATGCCTTTACCTTTTAGTTCTTAATGCAAAGTAAGGCATCATCATTTTGTTATTTGACAAAGTAAACACCAAAAATTGATCCTTGCTTGATATAATTAGGCAGATGATGTGTGCGTATACATATGTAGTTCTGATTACATTGCTTCTTGTTGCTGATTTAGTTTATGACTTATTGAAGCATAGCAATTTGCATCAAACTGGTTACTTCCCCACCTTTTCGAATTTTCTGTTCATGTTGTTGAAACTTCATTTTCTTATTGTGCGTCTCCTTTTCAATTATGGATCATCAATTATACTCAGTGCTATATCGAAAATGAACCTAATGTGACATATTTGAGTTATATTATTCATATAATACTCGTGCTATTTGTTCTAGTAGAACTTATTGGGTTCTATAACTTTTGTAGAATGGGATTCAGGTCGTGGTGGTTATGGTGATGCTTCCAACACAGGAGGTGCCCAAAGGTTAGCATTATATAATATTCATGGACTTTACTTTTCAGTGTCCATTTGATGTTAATGCATGATATCTATTATGTTGATATTGTTCAATGTATTAAATCTTGGTTTAGATACTAATGGTTTAATTTGCAACATTATTCATAAGGAATTTTATCCATCTGGAGGGAGGTTGTGTGGTTTTGTTTATCAATTTATCGACTTTGTAATCTTGTTTTTAAGGCTTTTTTGTTCACAAATGCACTTTAATCAGTGTCCGCATTGTTGCAGATCTTTGATTTTCATTGTATTGGAATGCCAGGGAAGCATAGTAATATGAGTATCCAGATTTGCTTGGTACTCAGAACTTGCTTGGTACTCAGAATTTTCCTCAAGAGACTTGTGGGGTCAAGAGTTCTGAGTGGCCTTGTATGTAACCTTAGAATGCACACGTGGCAAGAAGTCCTTGCTCTCCTGCAAATCCTGCTTTCAGTTCTCTCTCTTTTTTTCTTCTTTTTATAATTTTCTTTTAAAATTAAATTTTAGTTAATCTCCAAATAGATAATTTGTAATTCTCAAGAGACTTCTGGGGTCAAGAGTTCTGAGTGGCCTTGTATGTAACGAATGCACACGTGGCAAGAAGTCCTTGCTCTCCTCCTGCAAATCCTGCTTTCAGTTCTCTTTTTTTTTTTTCCTTTTTAATTTTCTTTTAAAATTAAATTTGAGTTAATCTCCAAATAGATAATTTGTAATTCAAAGAACAGTCAAGTAATTCTAATTTCAGGAATTAAAAAAGATATCACACCATCTTTATGACTATAATTGCTTAATGAGGAGTGAAAGAGAAAAAAATGTTATCAATTTGGTCCAATTTGCTTTACTTCTCGTTATCCATTGCTCTGTTGTTATCTTTTTCTCTCTCCCTTCTCTCAGTTGTTTTCGTCTTGTTTTCACTTCAATGAAATATGACACCTATTGGACTATTCAAACTTTATTCTTGTGGTAAATAACATGCTATTCAAACTTTATTCTCGTGGTAAATAACATGATGTATATATTAAAATTTTCCCAGGGAAGGCTTGATGTCATACAAGCAATTTATTCAGGAGCTTGAAGACGATATACTGCCAGCTGAAGCTGAGCGCAGGTACAGATGGGAATTATTTCAGTTTCTGTAGAGTTTGACATTGTGATGTACTTATGACCTTAATAAGAAAAAGAATAACTAATGCAGTGATGGTGGCCTTTGATTTTGTAGATATCAAGAATACAAGTCAGAGTATATTTCAACTCAGAAGCAAGTATTTTTTGATGCTCATAAAGATGAGGAATGGTACTTTTCGTTTTGTTCCTGTTTGATTATGCATTTCTTGCTCTGTTTGTTTTTTTTTCTTTTTTTTGAATAGTTCATTATTGTAATTAAGTGTGCTTATTTGTAGGTTGAAGGACAAATATCATCCAACTAATTTACTTGCCGTCATAGAGAGGTGAGGTCTGCCGCATATCAGATGAGTTGAATTTATATGTTGAAAATATGCCAACAAAATTTTGCAGCCCCACATCTTGTTCTGACTCTAATATTAAATCTAATGTTTTGTGTTGACTATAATATAATGGCCCCACATTTTATAATTACCTCTTCTCTAGCTTTTTTCATAATGACATTATGTTAATTGCATTCGGAAATTTCTATTTAGGAGGAATGATCTTGCACGAAGGGTTGCAAAGGATTTTTTGCTTGATTTACAGAGTGGGACTTTGGACTTGTAAGAACTATACTTCTGCCCATAAATATGTATTTGCAAAATTTTAACCTGGCTATTAGCCTTTTGTTTTACGGTGGTTAACTAATCTTTTTAACTCTATGGTGCAGAGGCCCTGGTGTCAATGGTGCATCATCAAATAAATCTGGACAGACTAGTGATCCAAATTCTGATGAAGAAGTAGACAATGGTGGTAAAAGAAGACGGCATGGTCGGGGGCCAGCTAAAGAAACGGATCCTCTTTCTGCTGCACCTAAAGCTCACCCAGTTAGTTCAGAGCCAAGAAGAATTCAAGTTGACATTGAACAGGCACAGGCCCTTGTGCGCAAACTTGACTCTGAGAAAGGAATCGAGGAAAACATTTTATGTGGATCTGATAACAATAAAATGAACCGAGAGAAATCCCATGGTGGCTCTTCTGGGCCAGTTATTATCATACGAGGTTTGACCTCTGTCAAGGGCCTGGAGGGAGTTGAGCTGCTGGATACACTTATTACTTATTTGTGGCGCATCCACGGTGTGGATTATTATGGGTTAATTGAAACAAGTGAAGCTAAGGGTCTCAGGCATGTGAGAGCAGAGGGAAAGAATTCTGACATAACCAGTAATGGGGCTGAGTGGGAAAAGAAACTTGACTCTCATTGGCAAGAGAGAATGAGGAATCAAGATCCCTTGGAAATAATGACTGCTAAGGAGAAGATTGATGCAGCTGCTGTTGACGCTCTGGATCCCTTTGTCCGTAAGATTAGGGATGAAAAATATGGGTGGAAGTATGGTTGTGGAGCCAAAGGTTGCACGAAGCTTTTTCATGCTGCTGAGTTTGTGCACAAGCATCTTAAACTGAAACACCCAGAACTTGTGATGGAGCTCACCTCTAAAGTGCGTGAAGAGCTGTATTTCCTGAACTACATGAAGTAAGTGTTGCCTTTTTGTAGCATGTTGGTTTTTCTCTATATGTTTCTAAAGATTTTCCATATTACTTTGATGTCATTTACAGTGATACAGATGCACCTGGTGGGACTCCTATTATGCAGCAACCTATGCTGGTATGATTATCCAATTGCACTAGTCAATTATCATTTTGCTACATGTATTAATCTGACTGAACACATCTCATAAAAAACAAATTGGACGCAGCATGAAACCAAGCTTGGTTTACTTCTCAAAGAGCTATTTGTCACTTGAAGTAGGCAAGCCAGTATAGGCCGAAATTGTCAGAAATTGCCTTTATAGTATTCTGCAATGCCATCCAAGAATTGCCTAGGCCTATAGCTGTTTTTCAATCTTACATCCTACTTGGTGTTAATTTTAAGAGTTTATGAAGGCAATGAGGCAAGCTTAATAAAATATTTCGAATGTTATCTGGTGCCTGGTAGTGAATATGTGCCTTTTTAAGATTAATTTCTTTTGCTTTGTTTGTCTTTTATTTTCTATGTAGACACCTGGTCCACCTTGGTAATATTTTTTTCTCTGGTTTATATAATAAACTGTTTAGTTTCTTCTCATAAAAGAACTTAGGTTTCACTTTTGCAGCTTCTGAAGTCTCTGTTATTCCTTGCCCTTTGACAACGTTGATAATCTTAGCTTAGGTCTTCCCCATATGCGTGTATATATATATATATACACACACACACACACACATATATTACATCAATTTTTCCATTTTCTTTATGTAATGAATAGAAAAAATGAACTTTTCCTATTTCAAACTCTAGGCTGGGGTTTGAAAGCATGTATTATATATATATAGCCTAAATAATAGCAGTTAGGTATACTTTATGATTTACATGGTAGCCACAAAGACACTGGTAATTGTATGTTGATTCTCAAAGCTAGGTCTCAGTTTTGGTTATTAAATAGTAAAAATGTTGTTCTAGTACACATACAAATGTATATGCACATAACGCTCCGGCCATTAACGTCTTCTGTTTCTTGTCTATGTATGCCCAAAGGCTGTACACATCGGTATGTGTTGCCTTAAGCAGCAATCCTCGTTCACCAACTTATTTAAGCAGATGCAAAAGCATATAACCACATCTGACTGAAATCTCTGATATGCTTCTGTAAATCTCAGGTTTTATTGTGTGTATTTATCGTTTGGGGTTTTCAGAGATGATCATCATGTTCATTATTTGTCTTTGTTATTGTTAGTGCTGTTTTATTTTTATTTTTATGTATATATATTGCAGAAGGACAGGACATTGAGACGCAAACTAGGTTCAGACATCCGATTGAAAGATGAACGTGGTAGCCGTAGAGAACGTGACTATCGAGCTAATGGCAGTGATAGATATGATAGGTCTGATAATGCACAGTCAAGTGATTTTCCGCCGAATGATGATGGTCCTGATGGGGCCAATCGTGATGAATCAATGTTTGATACTTTTGGTGGACAAGGCATCCGTGTCGCTCCTCCTTTTCCCTCTGATATACCTCCTCCACCAGTTTTGATGCCTGTTCCCGGTGCTGGGTAGGTCAACAGTTGGTGCATAGAAATTGTTTTCATTTTGAAGATGTAGACAGTAGGTTTTACTAACAGTTAGTGCATAGAAATTCTTGAGAGCTAACGGATTCCTATACTTGCAGTCCATTGGGCCCCTTTGTCCCAGCTCCTCCTGAAGTTGCTATGCAGATGATTAGAGAGCAGGGTGGCCGCCCTCCTTTTGAAGGGGGTGGTAGAAATGGACGGCCTGGGCCACAAATAAGTGGGCCGGGCCCCCTTCTCTTGCCTCCAGCCTTTCGACAGGATCCTCGACGTATAAGGAGGTAGTCCATTGGAGCATCTTTAGTCAAGTTTATGGTTTTCTTTACAGCTACTTTAAATTTTGCAGCTGCTATTATGGCTGCAATTATTTGTAATATCAGGAGTCAGTTTTAGTCAACTTGTTAATAATGTTGATACATCATCAGCAGGAGAAATTTGAATGTTAGAGAAAGTAGATCAATTGTTTTCTTCCTTTAAATGACTTCTTTTAGCATTCACTTTTCTCTTAGTGGCTGTGCATTTTGTTTTACACGGATAGGAAAGAAGCGGAAAATTGGGGTCAGAACCTTGTTAATGTCTTTACTTCTATTCTGTTCTCCATACAGAATGTAATGCGAGAGTGACTTTTGTTCGCCACTACTAGGATGAAGTGTGCAATTTTTTTTCACACTAAGGGGAGAAACATATTTTCTGCAGTAGAAAGAAAATGTCTGCTGAATGAATATTCCCATTTGCTGAAAAGTATTTTACATATATGTTTGTTTTTATTTTCTACAGCCATCATATATAACTCCTGTGTTTTTTAATTGTCATGCAGTTATCAAGACCTAGACGCTCCAGAGGATGAAGTCACTGTCATTGACTACAGGAGTTTGTAGATAACTTAATTGGTGAATTGTTGAAACAATTCAAGACAACTTGGATTATATTGTGATGATTCAATTATCGAAGCAACCATGCCAAATGCTTGCAGGATGCTCAGTGTCAATGCCTCTGCCTGATGGTATTGCTATTTGCTGCTGCAAATCGACTGCCTGCATAATGTGTTAGTGATCAAAACTGTTTTTTTTTGTGCCCACTTACAATTTGACTTGAGAAGAGAGCTCTTTTATGAATTTGGGGGGGGGGGGGGGGGGGGGGTTGGGTGAGTTCAAGTATGGTTAATGGAAGTAGAATTTTTGATAGTTGTTTATTCATTTTTCTGCCAATCTTAGTGTTGAATAGATGAACGTAATATTTTCTGACCGACAATAAGATAGTTAAAACCTTATGTGCATCATTCTCTTTTAACTGTCAGTGACCAATGAATTAGCAGAGTTCTTATTAACTGTTCATGGGTGGGATGACCCCAATGATTAGGTGGCGAGCCACTTAAGTCACCTCATTGTGTAATGTGAGAAATAGATTCCCTCTCAATATTGTGGGAGTCTATCTATCCCTTTCTCAGTGTAGTTGCAGCGCATCTAACTCGATTGGTGGTGATCCCAATAAGCGCCTAATCTCAAATGTTAGCATTAAATGGTAAAAAAAAAAGGAAATACGGCTATGTTATATAGGCGTTAGCAATACAAATCTAAAATCTTGAGTAGGATCCTTCAACATTGAACTACAGGAAGCTCTATATGTAAATGTTAAGAAGAAATTGGGGTGGGGCGGTGTGAAGATTGCTCAAATTACATAGGTTCCTATAACCCTAATAATCCTAATATGAGCTAGCTGATGTGTAATTCGTTCTCTCTTGTTTATTATTATTTTCTATCTCCTTTCTTTCCCGAGTCGGTCGATAATTATGAATGAAAAATGAGGGACTCGGTTTTTAAACGAGCAATGAGTCTCCAATTTTGAACATACCAACTTTTGAAAGTTTTTACACAAATCCCTACTTATTTGTCCTCGTATAACTAAGAATTCTTCATTAGATAAAAAAAAAAAAATCACGAGACTACTCTAATTTATCACTTTGAGCTTCAGAGTTCAGACCAATCATATTAATGCATTCTCTACAAACGAGTTTATGATCTTGAAAGTTTTATGGAGACAAATTTCTTGTTCACACTATTTAATCTCTTAACTAGCAAAATCGCCGAGATATAACTTCTAAAGATTATTATATTTTGGAAATCTCACGACGGTCTTGGATAATATTATAGCATCTGTTACTATATTTCCATTTTTAGTATGGTTATTTTTGTGTTATTAACAGTTGCAAAAGTGCAGCACCCACAAATGAATTAAATGTCACGTAATGTGGTCAACTTATGTTCTTAAACAGGTGAAAGAGTACAGAGGGCTGGGCCTTATTCCACTCATCTTAATAATCCATGACAAGTTTAATTTTGTATATGATGTACGAAATTTTTTTTTTCAAAAAAAGGTGTGGACCTGCTATTTTCTTGAATGAGAATTTTCTGAGCGTAGAAACATTTCAAAATTAGATACTCTCCGAATACTGCTTTGGCATCCACAATACAAAAAAATTCCAGGTATGAAAGTTGAGCTATGCAGAAACAGAGAACGCTAACTGTTACAGGAATGGCTACCCATCATACCATTCACACCAATCAGAATTAAATGGAATGATCTAACAATCTCTTTTTGGACCCAGCTAGAAAGGATGTGAATTACAGTATCAGCTAATCCTACAGAACATAGTGAGGATGAGATTAAACCTTAAAATTAGAGGTCTCTTTGACGCCTTGGATTTCTGAATCTGATGCCAATACATGTACAAATATGGTACACAACAAGATTACAAAAGCTGAGGAAAGTAAAGAAAAGAAAAAAGGAAAGTGGGTGGGGAGGGACCTACAAAAGAGAAAGAAGGCTAGCAAATACAGGAGGTAAACAGAGCGCCCAGCTCATTGAGACTGGTGACCAAAAATTTGGTGAAACAACAATCCAGCTTGTCTGGTGACCAAAAATTTGGTGAACCCTTTCCATCCACGGACAAATTAGTTGAACACACCTAGATACCAAACAATTTAAATGACCAAAAATTACTTCCGGTGCTTCTTTGATGGAGGTTCTGAATGGGGCTCGGCCTGCGAAAGTAAAAGAACTCTTTACAATAAGAGAATACTAAAAAAAGAGTCCATCATCTTACACGAGTGCTTGGTTGTATAGTGCTAATATACAAGCATTTTGATATTCTTTTTAATTAAAAAAATTATTTTTTTCAATAAGAGACAGAATACTTTATTACTAAGAAAAAGTAAGACTGGAGGTCCACTACCAGATCTACAAAAGATCTAAAAAAGAACAGTATAATCCTATTACAACTGAAAAAAAATATCAAACGTTCTTGCAAAATGGCATCCAAATTTGATGAATGCAACATTTATGTTAGTTCCAAAATTTGAATGGCATAGAAGTTGCAGCCAACAAGCAAAGTGCTCATTTCTAAGGATTCATCACAGGATAAAAATGCCTTGTGGTTGCACTTATAATCATACTCAAACAAGGGAATAAGCAATTTTTAAAACCAGAACTAAAACAGAGGATCAGCCAACAAGCTTGGCAACTAGTTGTCTTTGACTTTCAGCAAATAAAATGTCTCACTAGTTTAGTTGTCATCATCAGAAACTATAAAATTTATGCCAGGAGGGTTCTTCAACTGGCAACTCCAAATAGAAGTGGTTATGCTGGGATAGAAAAAGAGACTACATGAATGGCCCTATAGAGGGATAAATAATTACACCAATTAGCCCAATCATTTGACTTAAAGAATTAAGTGAGAGGTTATTGAGAAAGAAGACAACACAGAGAGCAAAGGACTCAGTAGGGAAAACGAAAACATGTAATTTGTAAAGAGCTTTCACTGATAAGAGGTTTTTAACTCATTCCAAAACTTTGCAAGCAATTTCTATTTGCAGAGAAGAAGGATTCTTTTGATATCACAAAGGATTAAATTTACAGTGTAAAGGAAACAATTTGAAGGTTTGACAGAATTCACAGGCCAGAAAGAAGTATAATATTCCTTTCCACCTGGGATCATCAAATTAATTAAGTATATTCATCAAGGTCAAACTTTCTATCAAACACCTATGCTGTTCTTTTATCCCTACCTCAGCAGTCACAAGTGTAAGTTTCTTATGCAAATAAGATAATCCATCAATAAGTCAGTCACTGAGAGTGCCCATGCTCCATCCTCAATCAACATTGGAGGCAGAACTACACTTTCTCACTACTTTATGTGCCCAACCATTTCACTGTGGATAGAATAGAAGAATACATTTTTATCTGCAGACATGCCCCTAAGAGTGCTGCATCTAGTTGACACAGTATCGCATGTTATTTCCATCATCCTTACAGTGAATGACTAGATTTTTCTAAAAATAAAAACCATAACAAACTTGGGGTAGGTTCTAAATGGGTAAAGAAGATACACTATAGGCATTAGGTTTTAAATGGGTAAAGAAGATAAACTATTGGTTCTACATGGGTAAAGAAGACACTATTGGTTCTAAATGGGCAAAGAAGATACACTATGGGAAATTGGAAGGAAAAGGAAAAAGAAGCATATATGCATCTATTCAGCTATGCTATTGGTTATATAAAAAGAATAAAATGTAGCAAAAAGGAACATGATAACTAGATTTTATAGCAATATAAATAATTCATGCCCAGCCCTCAGTTTGTCAAGCTATGGAGGCAGGCATCTACTTTTACAGGTCAGCTATGTACAAGTATTTTTGGGATATAACTATAGGAGAGTGGAAGTATGCATCCAGTTAAGCTGCCTAGATAGTCCATCTCTTGTGAAACCAAATAATATTATCCAATTGAAGGCCCCTGTTCACATCTCTAAACATCAGGTAGCCAATATAAACCATATATATCATTACCACTATTTTTCTCTGAACAGTGTAATATTATTTAAAAAATGAAGAGAGAGGCCACTGAAGAGAATCATTACAACAAAGGGCAAGCAGAGCAGCAACGAGTGCACCAAAATTGTGTCAGCTGTACTGAAAATTGTTACAGTATTAAGTTTAATTTGAGCATAGAAAAGGGAGCCTCAATCACTATAGTGAACTGTAACTTTTGTCTTATACCTCATACAATGGTGTAAACTGCCCGTATTTGTTAGAAACATTTATAAATTTAAAAGATAACACTCCTCGAAGGAAGAAGAGAGAATATATTCATTTTATTAAAGAATAATATTGGTAATCCATGCACCAGAAAAGATAGTGATAACAAGAGTATGGAGTCCTTACAGCATTTGAAAGCTGCTCCCTGATGTAGGCCATTGATCTTAACATGGCACCTAAGGTATCTCTTGACACCTGAAATTTAACCTCTGACTCTCCTGAAGTTGTCTCAGTATCTTGAAGCTGAAATAAAAAAAAAAGAAAAAAGTAAATGCATTAACTGTATGAATAATGAACTAAAAGAAGCAGACAAAAAATAAGGTGATATAACTTCCTGGTTTTGTGATTAAAATTATTCAAAACTAAAGATCATGGGTACTATATAAACAAGTTAATAATGAGTAATAACAGTTGAGAATAGAGATTATATCAAATTAAGAGAATCTCAAACAAACCAGTTATGGCATTTGATGTCAAATACCAAAGACTAATATGATCTAAATCTTTCCATAATTTATGTTGAATGATCCAATGTGAATTTTTTGAATAAAAGTCAGGTTTAAAACAAATAGAGAGAGAAATTTTACACGGTGGTGAACTATTTAGCTCATCTTACTTAGCTAGGAGTGCAGGATAAGGTCACAGAAATAACACAGTACCTAGCACTCAGCACCACAATTTTGTCACCTTCATTCTTTATCAAATTCCACATAAGTTATCAATAATATTTCTACATTCACAAATGCTAATTTAAGTGAATATCTTTTTATTTCCTTTTAAAATTACTTCTCATTTCTTTCACAGTTGAATACCAATACACAATCTGTCTCGATATCACAAGGAAGCACTTAAAATGAAGAAGTGAAATGAAGGCACTAAGATTTGATCCCTAAATTTCAAAAAGAAAAAACCTTAAGTAGTTCATTTTTGGCCTTAAAGAGGTAAAAAAACAGATGAAAGAATTTTATACGTTGATATAATTTTCCTTTTTTCCTGAACCAGGAATTCCCCAGTTACATGAACGCATTTGAGCATGCATGTGAGCACACTCCTGAAAAAAAAAATTCCAAATAATCCAACAAGTGGATAGTACAAAATTCTAAAGAGGGGCATACAACAAGATGAATAGATGAAAACCTGAATGAAAAAGGCATCAGGGAAAGAAAGAAATTCTTTTAGCTCCCATCAAACATTAGATCTCCAAAAAACTTAAGAGCAACTATTTCATAATATTAGTTCCTTTTTGCTGCCTAATGGCATTGACTTCGTCAGAAAGGCTTGCAACTCAAAGCTTTCATGAATCACCTGAAGATCCCATCATTATACCTCTCAGTTTATTTTTCCTTTTGACCATCTAACCTCAGTTCAAATCCAGAACTAGATGCTGCATTTTTGTCACAGCAAAAATTAAATGCTACCAATCAAAGGAGGGCAAATATGTTTCTTTTTTGCCACCTATAAGAACCAAACCAAGATGCTATCATACTCTAATGTCCAGCACTCTTACCACTAAGGGCAGGACTTCAGTGGCAAGATGTTTTTAGCAAGAATAGACCATTTACCAGGGTGGACTTCAACAGGGTCCTAAAGCATTAGATTCAAAATAATTCTGCATGTAGCCCAACCCAACAGATGAAAAATCACCAAAACTTGAGCTCTCATTATATTCACGATCATGTTAAAGAAGGTACGCAGACTCGGTAAAAATAAATAATAAGATATATGCTCGTTTGTTGTGCGAGTGTATGTGAACATTAATATTTTTTTATAAGAGAATAACTATAGAGAGCAGTTTGAGAAGATAAGAAACATTGAATACAATATGGGAAAAATTTAAGTTAAATAATGTCAGAGCAGTAGATCAATCAAAATCAGATAGTCAGCTTAAAGTGATATAGGTCTTCAATTTGGATTTCATACCTTCAAATTGATGACTGCAACTCTATTAGTGGGGGTTGAGAGTTGCTCACTTATATAGGCCATAGATCTCAACATGGGTTCTAGTGTGACCCTAGAGAGCTGAAACTTAACCTCCAATTCTGCTGAGGGAGTCTTGCTGTAGTCTTGCAACTGCAATGGTATAAACAAATAAATATAAAAAGTGGCACCCAATCAGTAGTTGGTAAGTGTCAACAGAATCATATCAGCCAAGTATCCCATAAAATTCTATAAAAGCACCACAAGAACAGATGATAGTAATATCTTAAAGATTCCATATATAAAATTGTGACTCTTTGTTGTTAGTTGCCAGGGAAACCACTTTCACACTTGAAATGGTTCATGTTCCAACAATTCGTGCTAGTTATCAAGGTTTCAGATTATCAGCTCCATACCTTTAGGTTAATCACAGCTACTCTATTTCCCAGTGTAGAATTCTTATTCTCCATCACCCAAGTCATTGACTTTAAACATGGAAGTACCACCTAAGCAAATGAGCCACATGTAAAGGCTAAGTCAACATAAAGGACTTCTTTTCAGAAAGAAAAAAGGGAAATTAATGTAAAGAAAAAATGAAGTGGAAGAAACTAAGTAAATATTTCTTCTCCAAACCATGTTATCAGAAGGAGCATCATCTCGTTGTAAAGACACAGGTGCCATTCGTGGCAGATTCAAATCAGAAACAGGTTGAATTGGAGGACCAGCATCATTAAGATTAAATCGTCTTGTCATTTCATCTTGCCGAGGCCATAACAAAGGAGTACTATCTGAAGCTGATGTAGAGATCTTCCTATCATCATAACCAGAGCCACTAACCTGTGAACTGGGAGGTGCAACTTTGGCGACATTTTTCTTGACAGAAGCAACCTTTTTCCCACCTTCTTTGAGAGCAGCCATTGCAACATTATAAGTCTCTATGGCTATTGCCCCATCTTCTGCATATTTGATTGCTTCCCGACAAAGACTGTTATACCGAATAGTCATAGACTCCTGGCTGTGTAGCTCAGCACTATGTTCATCTGTTCCAGTCACAGTCTTTGCATTTCTGGTCCATCGTTTCAAGATATAATGAGATGGTAGTGTAAGTACATTTGTGACGGTGAAAACTGTCAATACATGTCTACAAAGAATGCCTGAATACTCAAACATTTGGCAGCTGCAGTTTGCTCTCATTTCAGGATAATTTAATGTCACAATGTACGCCTTATTGTCGTCTTCAAATTTGGCAACCCTGAATGTGCTGATAGCTCCATCACCCTCAATTCTATTTGCCGTATACACAAAAGTTTCAACCAGCTCTTCTTGAAATTTTGCAAATATTTTCCTTGTGTAAAAATTTGCTGCTTGTTTCTCCATGGGTGATGGTGTCCTCAAGACTGGTGTTGTGCAAATTGTATCAAAATTGGCTTCTCTCTCCTTTTCAAATGAGTTCTCTAAAGCTCTTTCGTACTGCCTGAAGAACATTGGGACTGTTGTCTGTTGATTCACATAGCCATCAAAAAAGGAGCCATCAAATCCTTGATTAGGAGATAGTCCAGCAAAAAATGAATCACGAAAATACACTGGCACCCATTGAGCACGAGCATTATACAATGACTGAAGCCAATCATGTCCCCTGAGGCCATATTTATCAAGGATTGAACTCCAGGACATTTCAAATTCCTCAATAGTCTCAGTCAAGTTGATACAATTGTACAACTCTACCTGAAAATTAGGATGTGCATGACATACATGGGCCAGCTTTTCATGGCCTTCTCTTAAGACATGCCACTTACAGATACAGTGGCGAGCTTCTGGAAAAACCTGAGAAACTGCTGTCTGTATGGCTTTGTCTTGATCTGTGGTTATAGAGACAGGCTGACGATCATTCATCGCTGTCAGAAATGTTTTGAACAGCCAAACAAATGAAGCCTCAGAATCATCTAGTAGTAGAGCACAACCAAACAAAATTGTTTGACCATGATGGTTTATTCCAGTAAATGGTACAAATGGCACCTTATACTGATATATCCTGTACATTGTATCCAGTATAACTGCATCACCAAAATGACTGTAAGCCATCCTTGACCTTGCATCAGCCCAGAATACATTAGCCATGCGGTTGTCATCATCAAGTTGTATTGCATAAAAGAAACCAGGGTTTTCAGCTTGCATTTTCTTGAAATAGTCCAGCAGATTCTGAGCATCCCTTCCTAATGTCCTTCTTCTATTAGCAGGCCTAACAACATAATTCACCATGCCAGTATTCTTAACTGAACGATTTGACTCTGTGGGAGCAGTTGTCCTAGCTCCACGATTGTTTGTTTCTACAGTTGTACGATTTCCATCCATGGACACATACATAATGCCACTCGGCACAATTCCCACCCCTTGGTAAACTTCAGCCATGTTCTTGGCAGCACCAACAAAATGCCTTCGGGGACGAAGGTAATGCACCTTACTGGGACTCACCATAGAATGGCTATGCTCTTTAACAAACTTTGTAACCACCCACTTGTCCTGACCCTTGGATTCTATCCTAAGCATAGCATTGCAACTATCAGCATGCCTTCTTTTCAAACCTTCTCTCCCACACACAAACTCCTGAAAACCAACTGCCCCATCGGCTCTGGAACGGCTATTTGGACTAACTTTGGAACTAAAACCTACACGTCTAGCATACTCATCATAGAAAGTCTTGGCAGCATCTTCAGAATCAAATTCCATACCCACGTAGGGGTCAATAATCCCATCATCATCACCTTGGGCTGAAGAATTTTCCGCATTGTTGGGTTCTCCACTTTCAATGGGTTCAGTGTCTCCATCATCTGAGACTCCACGATTACCCATGTCCCCTTCACCTTCGATTACGCCAACATCCATTTGAATTCAATGTTTATTAGTATATACTAATGTGAGCCAATTGTGCAGTAGTAATACACATATTTTCCCATTAATGCAATCTGCACATAGTTTTGTAGAATTTAATAACGAAATAATACCAGGATTTATCATACCAAAACCAAACGAACCACAAAGAAAAGGAAAAACATAAAATTAAAGAAGGATTAAAATCATAAATGGCCAAAATAACAAACCCACCAATTTAAAGAAACCATTATGCTTATGTACTAAGTAAAACATCAATTAGATGCAACCAAATTCCCTTATCTTTCAGGTTCTAAAACTTAAATCCAAAATTACCTATATAGTTTCGTTTATACGTAGTGTGTCAGCATTCAGCACTTGATTGAACATGAAATGAAACTACCACATGCACGTGCACAATAAGAAAGTTTTGACTATCTTGAGCTTCAACCCAAACATATGAATTAAGCATGCAAATTCTAACCAATAAGAAACAGTACTAAGAATAAAGTAAACACTCTTTAAACTAAAATAATAAGAAAGAGAGTACCTTTGTGTTGAAAAATTGATCTGCAAGTACATGGCGTGATAAAAGAAGATGAATTGGTGAGAGAAAACAAATGTTCTAGTGAACGTATGGGTTTGATCATATCATTTTTCGTAGAGAAATTTGATAATTTTGAGAAACCCTAATATTTGGCTGTTTATTAACCTTTTTTGAATTTACAAACACAACTAAAACAGCCTCGTCACGCTGCTCAACCCGGAATTCATACGGATCTTCTTCCCGGATTATGATTTTGACCCGATTACTTTTGGGCGGACTTTTCAGGAAGAAAATTTCAAAATGCTCCTCTGAAATTTTAAATATTCGTTGTTGGATAAATAGTCAACTGCCACAAAGATGGGGTCAATATGAGATATGACCCATGAACTTGAACCAAAATAAATAAATAAAAGAGATAAAATAACTAAGTTACTTAAAATAATGACTAATGACTTATTAGTCATATTATATTCCTGTTACTCGTTTAATATTTATGTTATATTTGAGTTAAATTTTTTTTTAAATCAGCTCATTTATAACATAATTAATTTTTAAAGTGATTATATCATATTGACCCGTGAATCGATTTATAATCTGTTTAACCTTAAAAAATTTTTTTTTAATCAAATATATTAAAATTATAACAAATATATATAGAAATCATTAGAGTATGTTGGTGAAATAACTAAAATGTAAAAACTCTCATATAATTTAAACATCATCTTTCAATATTCATCTCTCGCATTTCTTAAACCTAACTACCTTCACCTTCCTTTTCCACCTATTGCTCTTCTTATAGTTGACTTCATTTCCTCAACAAGCACAAGTCAAGTTCCTACTTTTTTTCTACTATTTTTGCTTTCTTTTTTTACTTGATTCATTTGCTTTTGAGTTTGAGGTGTCAACTTGGTTACAAATTGAAAGCCAATAAATTTATTTGGATTATCAGTTATAATAGCCAATAAATTTATTTGAAATATCAGTTATAGTGATGGGGAAAATTTTCTTTTGGTAATTTGCATGTCCAAGAAAAGTTTCAAATGAAACAATAGACTTTGTGTTCATTACTGCAACATGTTGACATGATGAAGCTAGTTATTCTTTATCAATATAAAAATGGTTTTCGATGTATTGTTTTTTGTTTTTTCATTGATTGACCGAGGTTTCTTCAAATATAATGTCAAAATTTATTTTTGCCGACTTTGCTAATTTCAAATTTGTTGAGCTTCACTTTCTAAATAATTGTAGCTCCCAAATGACCTAATTAGACTTCAAAAAGTTCAATCTCTATATGATGATTGCATAGTGATATATTTATAGCTATTTCTAATATCATTAACTTCTTACTTAGTCAATCTTAGTGATATAGTTCTATGATAATTTACCATTTGTAAGATTCTAATTAAAAACAAAGAAATTAGATTAAAGAAAAAAAATATTTTGATAATAATTCTTCTGTATATTCCTATTATTCTTCTAACAAATATATAAATATAGGTTTATTTAGGGTGATTAAACTCATATTCAAATTTAGGATTTGCTTAATTTAGGTTCAGATTCGGATTCTCACACGAAATAAGCGTGATGGGCTCACGATTTTATTCGCGAAGACGTAAATTTATTGATATCGTTTAACAAAACAAAATTGAGATTGGCTAAGCACCAACTCAAAAACAAATTTTTATGAAAAAACACTATTTATTTCTTTGAATACTGAAACAATGATTGACTCTCAAACTCTCAATTTTATGGTTTATATAGCAACCATTAGAATCAAGATACAAATGTAAAAAGAGTATAAGACAATTCAAAAACAAGTAAAATTCTAAAATTACAGCAAATCAGAGTCTTAAAGTGTTACTTGAAAGTCTTAAAATGCTTGTTGAAATTTAAATTCTAAATTGGCTACTCGAAAGTCCAATTTTGCAGCAAGTCAGAGTTCTAGAATAGAGGTACTGACTTCTCCATAATCTTTTTCATTTTTAGGTTTTATGGGCTAGTTTTGATAATTTGGTCTCTTCAATATTTCTTTTAAGAATGCCAGGGTCTGATTGTGATGTCCCTCATTATTCTCCTCCACGTGAAAAGAACTCGTCATCGAGTGATTATATAGGTTGCCTTTAGGATGATAGGTAGAGATATCTGCTATGTTGAAAGTTTTTGATATGTCCATATCATGTAGGTTTATCACACATGTATTGTCATTGATCTTCTTTAAAATTTTAAAAGGACCATAACGTTTCTACTTTAATTTTTCATGAACTCCCGTAGGCAACCTCTCCTTACGTAAATAAATCATCACCTTATCACCAACCTTAAACACTTGATGTTTTCGATGTTGTCTACAACTGCCTTATATTTGAGATTATTTTCCTCCAAGGATTACTGAACCTCTTGGAATACCTATGAGTAGGTATTTGCTAAAGCAAATGCAGCTGCACTAGAACCTGCAGTAGAAAGAAGTTTGACTAGATCCACAACATGTCATAGAATCTTCATATAAACAATAAAGAAAGGACTATTTCCAGTAGAATAGTTAATTGAGTTGTTGTAAGCAAACTCAGCTTGTGCTAAAGCAAAGTCCCATTAGCCTTTCTTGCTTCTACATATGCACCTAATCAGATTTCTCAAAGAACGGTTCACAACTTCTGTTTAGCCATATGTTTGGAGATGTGTTGTGCTAGAAATCTTTAATGTAGTCCCAAACTTTTTTCATAGAGTTAACCAAAGGTTGCCAAAAATTTGATGTCCTTGTTTGAAGTGATAGAAAGGGGTATACCATTCAAACAAACAACTTCTTTAAAGAACAACTTGGCTACATGATGTGCATCTGCTTTCTTATGACATGGAATGAAATATAACATTTTAGAAAATAGATCAACCATTATAAATACGGCATCACTTTTCTTGGTAAACCAAGTAAAAAGTCCATAGAAATGTCATCCCAAGGTGCATTAAGAATAGACAAAGGCATGTATAAACCTGTGTTTTATGACTACCCCTTGCTCGTCTGACAAGTTGGACATATTTGCATGAACTTTTCAGCATCTCGTTTAAGTTGAAGCCAATAATAACGTTCATCTAAACTAGCTATAGTTTTGACTCTACCTACGTAGCTACTCAAATCGCTAAAATACATTTCCCTTGGCAATTTGTCACGTAATGAGCTCCTGAGAATACACAATCTACTCCCCTTGAACCAATACCAATTATTCATCTAAGGGCTGCTTTATTAGGTACTTAATCAAAACATCACCAAAATCTTCATCATTCTCATAAAGTTTTTTGAGTTGTTCGAAACCTGAACTTCAGTAGAAATAGTAACAAGAAGAGTGGCACGACAACTTACAATGTCTGCTACTCGATTTGTGATTCCAGATTTATAAACAATAACATAATTGAATCTTTCAAGATAAGTTGCCCACCTAGACAACATACGATCAACATGCTTCTACCCACAAAAATGTTTAAGAGATTAGTGGTTTGAGTAGACAATGAATTCTTTAGGTAAAGGATACGCTTCCCATGTCTTAAGAGCACGAAATACTGCATAGAGTTCTGTTAGAGTATGTGCTTACGTGCCATCCCATTTTGTATGAATATTCAGTTTGTAATATTTATACAATGCATATTTTATTAAATCGCTAATATCTATTAATGAATGGTAATTAAGCTTGTAACATTATAGACATGATATGATCTGAGTAAGTTCATATCTGGTTTAAAGAAGTTTAAACCATGGCTAAGAGTTAGCAAAGCTGATAGTTATAAATGCTAAGTGTTAGCAGGTTATAATACCCAGCAGGATTTAAAAGTTAGAACCTAATCTATAATGTAACAAAGACCTGAGAATCTACTAGTAATGACAAAATTGCAAAGAGTTGCAAAAGAGACTAAGAAATGTCGTTATGGAAGTATCTTCTCAAATAAAGAGTTCCTGATCTACGTTTACCAATGTGGGTCTATCGGTGAAACACATAGATTAGTGTATGTCTATATCTGTATTGTACAGATGGTTATTCTTAGTTAACCATGAGCTTGGTTGAAGTTCATATAGACATACAGGTATTCAGTTAGGACTGGATACTGAACAGACTCCGGAGGACCCCAATAGACATCCTATGAAACCGTCAAAGGAAGTTCCTTTCGAGTTGAGTAGTATTCGTGGTCCTTCGACCTGAGCGCCACGGTGAACTTGTGGGAGATCCATCATACTTTGGTTCCACGTATGTCAGAAACCTTTCATGGTCTGACCGCTACGTGTCGCTGGGTATGGTCCGATGCTCATGGAGTTCGGTGTGCGTAGATATGGGATCCGTCAGCTCACATAGATGGGTTGTATATCCGAACTTCGAGATTGTATCTTGTAAAGTCTTATGGCCGTAAGCAATAAACCTGGGAAAGGAGTTTCCTCCAGGTTCGAACATTATAGCAAAAGTGTTTGCGTAAATTGTTCATAAAGATACGAATCTGAAGATAATAAAGTGATGGATGAAATTATCGGGATTTGACGGTAATGATCTATATCCCGTTCATCCTGGATATAATGACGGAAGGATTATACGAATATGGAGTAACCTCAACATGTATGGTCTGACGCGCTGATTTGTAATATCCGTAACGTGTGCGTGGGGCATCGTTCACGGACTTATGAAATAGTTTCATTTGACGAATCGGGCGTGGACCTAGGGAGTCCCAATATGAAATGTACTCTTTGAGCACTTGGGCAGCGTACCGTATTGAATAGTTCAATACAGTAAAATCCAGCAATTTACTAAGGTTACGTTAACTAAAGTATATGGTCAGATGGTGGGACCCACTTTAGGTTAACTTAGTAACCGAGTAAGGACATAATTGTAATTTCACTTGATAATTATTTAATTGTTAAATAATTCAAATAAATAATTATTTATTTAATTGTTGAATAAATAATTTAAGTTTAACTAAGGTTAAGAGTTAACCATTTAGTTAAGTTAGATTAACTATACTTAATGGTTAAGTAAAAGTTAACCTAACCATGGTTAAGTTAGTTAACCATGGTTAAAATATTTAAATATTATTTTAACTAACTAGAGTTAAATGTTAACTATAGTTAGAATATTTAAATGTTAATTTAACCTAACTAAAGTTAAGAGTTAACTATGATTAGGTTAGATTAAATTCAAATTGAAATTAAGTGAAATTAAGTGTTATGAAATGAAATTAAATTCATTTGTATAAATAAAACAAATGTAAATTAAATTGAGAAGGTTTTTGAGAATTTGATTTTGCAAAATTAGGTAAGCCATATTACAAAGAGAGAAAAGAGAAATTGTCTTCTAATTAATGGATTCAAGAGTTGAATTCATTATTTTCTTTTAAGGCTTTAAACTAATTTAGCAAAATAGGTTTTTGATTAATTGATTAAGTGTTAATCAAAAGAAAAAATCAAGAACACAAGTTTAAGTAGTTAAACAAGTGCTGGATCAAAAGCTGTCATTCTAGATAATCAAACCCACCATTGTTGATTACTAGAATTGATCAAAGACTACATTTTGGTGGACTTCAAAAATCTCCAACCAAAGGCTTCAAGGGTTATTTCTCAATTTCGTTTCTGATTAATATATTATGATTGTGTTTACTGCAATGTTTTAAGCTTCCGCTGCTTCATTATATATATGTGATATGTATAAATTGTGATTAAACACAAAACCCACATGCAAACACCCATGATTGTACAACTCCCAACAATTGGTATCAGAGCAATTTTGTGTTGTTTTGGGTGTTTTTTAGACTTGGCTAAATGTTAGTTAAGTTGTATGACAAGTTCTGGGGGTGTTCGGATGCAATTCAAGTGTTGAAAATGCAAAATTGAAAAAACAGTCCCTGGAACGCCGCAGCGCTCATGTTCAGCGCGGCAGCGTTCATATGAACGCTGGGGCGCTAAGTGTATAATGCGCCAGCGATGGTTATCGCGGGGGCGCAGAGTACATGGCGCTCCAGCGCTGAAGCACTGCTGCGCAGCGCCCCAGCGGTGCTAAATGAGCGCCGCAGCGCTGAGGCTTTTGAAGCCCTGGCGCCGCAGCGCTGAAAGAACAACGCCGCAGCGTTCATACCAAAAAAAAAAAAAAAAAAAAAAAAGAAAGAGTAATTTTTTATTTTATTTTATTTTATGCCATGTGGGGGGTTTATGAGTTGTAATAATAAGAGTTATTAATTTACATGATAAATCAGAAAAATTATTTTTTTCATGTTGGTAACCACAAGGGAACCCCACTGATGGGGGTTAGTTGTGTTTGCACATGATTGAATAATTGATTGAGAATAACCTTCTTATGAGATGAGTGCCTATATTTAAAATCTCTCTTAATCAGATTAAATATTATTGTGTTATGTGTTAATATTTTAATGATCCGTCTTGTCAATACGGTACTAGATAGGTCACTATGGTCTTTCCCAATATTGCTTTAGCATGAGGGATTTGGTCGGTGTGATTTAATCTAATGCCGGTAAAACATGAGATGAGTCAAATATATGCGAACATGTTATCCAATATTGCTTTAGCGTGAGGATAATGTCAGTAACATATATTTGATGATTGGCAAGTTAATCTGAAATACACTTACCCAATATTGCTTTAGCGTGAGGATAAGGTGTATTTAGGATCAGTTGTAAGAGTTGCAAGAGTTGCAATTGACAAGAGTTGTCTACCTATTGGGTTTACAAAGGCCAATATTGCTTTAGCGTGAGGCTGGAGTAAAATGCCAGTGGGGTCCACTTCTCACTGTATAGTTTAAAAATTCTTAAACTATCATTATCTCGTTAGAGAGATTAAAGGGATTATGTAAAGCAGTGGGAGGGCGTTTTTAAATTAAAAATTGTATAATTGTTATACCCATGATTTAAAACGTTTTAATTAGCGATTTGATTAATTAATAATCTGCTGATTTATATCTATTTTATTTTGTCTTGTGAAGATTAATATGGCTTCAAACAACCCTCTGATGCGCATTCTAGATGCCAACCAACTCAAGGGTGCTGATAACTATTCAGAATGGATGACTAATCTCAGAATTGTTCTGAATTCAAAAAGGCTTGGGTATATTGTTGATCAGAAAATGCCCTCAGGAGTTTCTGTTGATGCCACCCCAGAAGAGAGGGTGACATATCAGAAATGGCTGGATGAAGATTTAAAAGTTAAATCTTACATCCTTGCCTCGATGTCTCATGACCTACAGAGAGAGCATCTCCATATGGAGAATGCTAGTAGCATCATGCTTCACCTGAAGGAGCTCTTTGGTGATAGACCTCAGATTGAGATATATCGTGTCGCCAAAGCACTTTTTCAGGCTAGACTTCCTGAGGGTAGTCCAGTGAGTCCTCATGTCCTTAAAATTATCAGATATATTGAGAGGCTTGAGACTATGGAAATTTCTTTAAACAATAGTCTGGGGAATAGTTTGATTCTCCAGTCGCTTCCGGGGTCATTTACGCAATTCATCTTGAACTTTAATATGCAAGAATTGAACCCCACTTATGCTGAACTTCATAACATGTTGAGGACAGCATATGAGGATATTCATAAAGGAGGCTCTGCCCTCCTCGTTCAGGGTGCTTCATCTTCTACCCCGAAGGCTTCAGGGAAGTCCAAGGGTAAGAAGAAAGAAAAGATGAGGCAGATACCCCGAATGGGTCCTCAGAAGCGACCGATATCCAAACCTCTAGAGAAAAGCAAGGCAAAAGGAAAATGTTTCTTTTGCAGCGATGAGGGGCACTGGAAACGCAATTGCCCTAAGTATCTTGCAAGCTTGAAGAAGGCTCCCTCAGGTATTTGCTTTCCTATCATTGACATTTCTTTAGCATTTGATGCTAATGCGGGCTGGGTATTAGATACAGCATGTCCTTCTCACATCTGTAATATGTTACAGGGTCTGAGGGAAGTTAGATTGCTGCAGCCAGGAGAGGTAAAGCTTCGAGCTGGAAATGGTGATTTCCTGCAGGTTGAAGCTGTAGGACATTTGGATTTACTTCTCCCATGTAATAAATATGTTGTATTAAATAATTGTTATTTTGTTCCCAGTATCATCAGACAGATAATATCCCTTTCTGTACTCGACAGTGAAGGGTATCATATGAATATTCGGAACTGTTCCTTATTATTATATGATATGTATGATGTTTTATTAGCTGATTGTCGGTTAGTGAATGGGCATTATATATTAGATACAACAAGCAGTGTCATGAGTATGCAAGCTAGTACTAGTAGAAATTCAGAAACTTTAAATGAAACGAAAATATGGCATATGAGATTAGGTCATATAGGTGTGAGACGCCTAACCCGTCTGGTGAAGGATGGACAGATACCTGATCTGACCATACATCCTTATCCAGTTTGTGAATCATGGATTCAGGGAAAGTTGACCAAATCACCATTTGCAGGTGTTGGACACCGTGCCTCTGATTTATTGGAACTTGTACATACAGATGTATGCGGTCCAATGAATCATACTGCTATGGGTGGATTTCGATACTTTGTACTTTTTATCGATGATTTGTCACGATACGGGTATATGTTTCTTTTGAAACATAAGTCAGAAACCTTTGAAAAGTTCAAAGAATTCCGACTTGAAGTAGAGAAACAAACCGGAATGTACATCAAGTGCCTTCGATCAGATCGAGGTGGTGAATACATGAGCGGTGAATTTTCGGATTATTTAAAAGAGAATGGGATTCTAGCTCAATATAGTCCTCCAGGTACTCCGCAACACAATGGTGTATCGGAGAGGAGAAATCGGACTTTATTAGATATGGTCCGATCGATGATGAGCTTTACCGATCTTCCTGAATATCTGTGGGGTCATGCCCTACAAACGTCAACTCACATATTGAACAGAGTTCCATCTAAAACTGTTCCTTCCACTCCATATCAGATATTGACTGGAAGGAAACCGAGTCTTAAATATTTTAAAATTTGGGGCTGTCCTGCTTATGTAAATGTTGCACAACAGGATAAACTTGCACCCAGAGGGTATAAGTATCGGTTCATCGGGTATCCTAAGAATTCAATGGGATACCAATTTTATGATCCTGAACAACGAAATGTGTTCGTTGCTCGTAATGCCACTTTTCTTGAGAAACAGTTTCTTATGGATTGTGGGGATTGTAAAAAGATTGAACTTGATGAAGTCAATCAGAACACTGATGAACTACGGATGGAAACTCAGGATCAATCGAGTGAAATACCTTTAACACACCCAACTCGTAGGTCACAAAGGATGTCTAAGCCACCTGCTAGGTATGGTCAGATACCTGAAGGTGAGCTTGGAGTTTTCTTAATTGAAGAAAATGATCCTTTGACCTATAGAGAGTCGATGTTGGACATTGACTCGGGAAAATGGCAAGATGCCATGAAATCCGAAATTGACTCTATGCATCAGAATCAAGTCTGGGACTTGGTTCAGCTTCCTGAAGGAATAGTTCCTATTGGTTGTAAATGGATTTATAAACGGAAGCGTGGGCTTGATGGAAAGGTTGAAACCTTTAAAGCCCGACTGGTTGCCAAAGGTTATACTCAACGATCTGGGATCGATTATGAGGAAACTTTTGCACCAGTAGCGATGCTTAAGTCAATTCGTATATTATTGGCATTTGCAGCATATTATGATTATGAGATATGGCAGATGGATGTGAAGACGGCGTTCCTGAATGGATATCTCGACGAAGAGATATACATGGAATAGCCTGAAGGTTTTACATCCAGCTTGACCTCTGGTCTAATATGCAAACTGAAGAAGTCCATTTATGGACTTAAGCAGGCATCCCGAAGCTGGAATCTTCGTTTTGATGAAGTAATCAGAGCGTCTGGTTTCATCAAAAATGAAGAGGAAGCTTGTGTGTATAGAAAGGTCAGTGGGAGCATGATAGTTTTCTTAGTTCTCTATGTTGATGACATACTTATCATTGGGAATGATATTGGTATGTTGCAATCAGTCAAGAGCTATCTGAGTAAGAACTTCTCTATGAAGGATATGGGAGAAGCTTCCTTTATACTAGGTATAAAACTCTATAGAGATAGAGCAAGGAAGCTGATAGGACTCTCCCAATCATCGTATATTGATAGTGTCTTAGAAAGGTACAATTTCACTGATTGTAAGACAACTAGTGTACCTTTTAGACATGGCATTCATCTTTCGAGGAAAATGTCTCCTCAAACAGAAGATGAAAGAGTTAGAATGTCTAACATGCCATATGCATCAGCTGTGGGCAGCTTGATGTATGCTATGATGTGCACGAGACCTGATATCAGTATGGCTGTAAGTGTTACTAGCCGATACCAGTCTGATCCAGGTGACAGCCATTGGATGGCAGTCAAACATGTCCTGAAATACCTTAAGGGTACGAAGGACAAGTTTCTTGTTTATGGAGATGGTGACTTGCAGGTGAGAGGATACGCAGATTCAGACTTTCAGTCTGACCTAGATGATAGAAAGTCTACATCTGGGTATGTGTTTATTCTCAACGGTGCTGCAGTGAGTTGGAAAAGCACCAAACAGGGATCCACAGCTGATTCTACCACTGAGGCAGAATACATTGCCGCTTCTGAAGCTGCAAAAGAAGCAGTGTGGATACGTAAGTTTGTCGCAGAACTCGGAATAGTTCCAAGTTCGAAAGATCCTATCCCATTATTTTGCGACAATAATGGAGCCATAGCACAAGCAAAAGAGCCAAGAGCACATCAGAGATCTAAACATGTGGAGAGGAAATACCACATAATTAGAGAGATCTTGGCTAGGGGTGATATAATAATTTGTAGAGTAGATTCTATAAATAATGTAGCGGATCCACTTACTAAAGCCTTGACTCCAAAGTTGTTTGAGAAACACGTGGAGGCTATGGGTATGAGATACCAGTATGCATGGCACTAGAGCAAGTGGGAGTTTGTTAGGGTATGTGCTTACGTGCCATCCCATTTTGTATGAATATTCAGTTTGTAATATTTATACAATGCATATTTTATTAAATCGCTAATATCTATTAATGAATGGTAATTAAGCTTGTAACATTATAGACATGATATGATCTGAGTAAGTTCATATCTGGTTTAAAGAAGTTTAAACCATGGCTAAGAGTTAGCAAAGCTGATAGTTATAAATGCTAAGTGTTAGCAGGTTATAATACCCAGCAGGATTTAAAAGTTAGAACCTAATCTATAATGTAACAAAGACCTGAGAATCTACTAGTAATGACAAAATTGCAAAGAGTTGCAAAAGAGACTAAGAAATGTCGTTATGGAAGTATCTTCTCAAATAAAGAGTTCCTGATCTACGTTTACCAATGTGGGTCTATCGGTGAAACACATAGATTAGTGTATGTCTATATCTGTATTGTACAGATGGTTATTCTTAGTTAACCATGAGCTTGGTTGAAGTTCATATAGACATACAGGTATTCAGTTAGGACTGGATACTGAACAGACTTCGGAGGACCCCAATAGACATCCTATGAAACCGTCAAAGGAAGTTCCTCTCGAGTTGAGTAGTATTCGTGGTCCTTCGACCTGAGCGCCACGGTGAACTTATGGGAGATCCATCATACTTTGGTTCCACGTATGTCAGAAACCTTTCATGGTCTGACCGCTACGTGTCGCTGGGTATGGTCCGATGCTTATGGAGTTCGGTGTGCGTAGATATGGGATCCGTCAGCTCACATAGATGGGTTGTATATCCGAACTTCGAGATTGTATCTTGTAAAGTCTTATGGCCGTAAGCAATAAACCTGGGAAAGGAGTTTCCTCCAGGTTCGAACATTATAGCAAAAGTGTTTGCGTAAATTGTTCATAAAGATACGAATCTGAAGATAATAAAGTGATGGATGAAATTATCGGGATTTGACGGTAATGATCTATATCCCGTTCATCCTGGATATAATGACGGAAGGATTATACGAATATGGAGTAACCTCAACATGTATGGTCTGACGCGCTGATTTGTAATATCCGTAACGTGTGCGTGGGGCATCGTTCACGGACTTATGAAATAGTTTCATTTGACGAATCGGGCGTGGACCTAGGGAGTCCCAATATGAAATGTACTCTTTGAGCACTTGGGCAGCGTACCGTATTGAATAGTTCAATACAGTAAAATCCAGCAATTTACTAAGGTTACGTTAACTAAAGTATATGGTCAGATGGTGGGACCCACTTTAGGTTAACTTAGTAACCGAGTAAGGACATAATTGTAATTTCACTTGATAATTATTTAATTGTTAAATAATTCAAATAAATAATTATTTATTTAATTGTTGAATAAATAATTTAAGTTTAACTAAGGTTAAGAGTTAACCATTTAGTTAAGTTAGATTAACTATACTTAATGGTTAAGTAAAAGTTAACCTAACCATGGTTAAGTTAGTTAACCATGGTTAAAATATTTAAATATTATTTTAACTAACTAGAGTTAAATGTTAACTATAGTTAGAATATTTAAATGTTAATTTAACCTAACTAAAGTTAAGAGTTAACTATGATTAGGTTAGATTAAATTCAAATTGAAATTAAGTGAAATTAAGTGTTATGAAATGAAATTAAATTCATTTGTATAAATAAAACAAATGTAAATTAAATTGAGAAGGTTTTTGAGAATTTGATTTTGCAAAATTAGGTAAGCCATATTACAAAGAGAGAAAAGAGAAATTGTCTTCTAATTAATGGATTCAAGAGTTGAATTCATTATTTTCTTTTAAGGCTTTAAACTAATTTAGCAAAATAGGTTTTTGATTAATTGATTAAGTGTTAATCAAAAGAAAAAATCAAGAACACAAGTTTAAGTAGTTAAACAAGTGCTGGATCAAAAGCTGTCATTCTAGATAATCAAACCCACCATTGTTGATTACTAGAATTGATCAAAGACTACATTTTGGTGGACTTCAAAAATCTCCAACCAAAGGCTTCAAGGGTTATTTCTCAATTTCGTTTCTGATTAATATATTATGATTGTGTTTACTGCAATGTTTTAAGCTTCCGCTGCTTCATTATATATATGTGATATGTATAAATTGTGATTAAACACAAAACCCACATGCAAACACCCATGATTGTACAACTCCCAACAAGTTCTTGTTGATATATAGACCACTTTTGTCTTGCTTCACTTATCTTCTCACTAAAAAATGCAATGGGCCTTCTTTCTTGAGAAAGAACAACTCTTATATTAATCCCTTTTGCATCATATTCAATCTCGAAAGTTTTGACAAAGTAAGACAGAGATAGAATAAGTGATGTAGTCGATTTTTCTTTGATCAATTCGAAGCTACGATCAGTAGATTCTCCCAATTGAAATTGCCCTTTCTTCAAGCAATCTGTAATTTGTGCCATAATAGTACTAAAATTTTTAATGAACCTACAATAAAAAGTTATTAGGCCATGAAAACTCCTTACATCTGTTATAGTCTTCAATTTTGGCCATTCTCTAATAGCTTTCACCTTTTCTTCATCCACATGAATTCTCTCACTACTTATGACAGGACTCGACCCGAGACCCTCTACTATAGATCCCAGCGGCTCTGCCAGGCACCCCGACGGAAGTTTCTCCGAACCTAACTGGGTATGTTGAGAAATTCCCCGAGGCGAACCCCTTTTTAATTCTTGTTACTACTAAGAAGGTCTAGTAACATACATGAAAATGACATCTTAATTTTAAAAACAAACAGACAGAGTTTCCCCTATTTTTTTGGAAAATCTATATAAAACCTGCAAAGAAATTTCACTTCTATTTCCAATACATCTCAATTCTACAATTCGGACCTCCGGTCCTTCCTAAATCAAATCCAACACAACTCAATTATTTATTTGAATCACAAATAAGCGTAATCATAGAAGTAAAGAGAACGATCATCATAAAATTGAAATCTCTTCTTCTCAATTCAAAACATACATCTAAATATACATGCCTATAACTATTATGCATAAAGTAAAGGGTGCTATTTAGGACATTTACATGTACAAAAATAATCTTTGGATTCGGCCCACTACTTGACAATAGGAGAATCAGCAGCTTACGTACCGAGACCTGCACCTGGGAAAGGGGTTTAGAAAATATAAAATACAAAACGGGTGAGCTAAAGGAGCTTAGTGAGTGCAAATAAAATTTCAATAAAATAACATCATGTATAGATAGCAAATTCTAAAGTTCACCCAGAAATCATGCTTCTAAAACTGATGTAAAACTGTAAAACGGTTTCTAACATCATATGCTATTGAAATCTTGCCAAGTGGGTTTTATCTACATCTTTGGAAAACTATATTCAGAATCTGTATAACATAATAACTGCTGTGTGCATATAAATGTATAAATGCTATCGGTAAATCGAAAACTAGTAAAATCCTCGCTCGACCATTTTCTTTCTAAACTGTACCAATGGTAACCCTAAAGCTCTATACCCACGCAGTGACTCAACTAGCACCGCACACGTGAGTAGGTCACGGGGCACTTCAACTAGCAGCACCCACAGTGACATCTCAAGACATCACACTGGCTATACAGCGGAATCCTACATTGCATGCATATAGCGAGATAATACCCCGTACATATAGAGCGACTCACATGACTCAACTTCCCGACTTCCCGGAGTTAGTGACACACCCCCAAGACCTGCCCATATGCACGGGATATACCGGTCGGGTCTAATACAATCATCACCACTATAATCTGAGGGTACTAATGGCCTTAAAAACGAATGCAGAAACTTTAAAACTGTTTCTCAATTCGAACATGTAAAGGCATGTCTATGAATATGTATCAAGATTATAAATCATGGTTATGCATCGAAAGCTCATAAAACATGCATATTCATTATGCGAAAACATAATAAACGCAAAGTAAAAGAAATGGCAGATTTCTACTCACAACCGCTCCGCGCTCAATTTTGGTCTCGATTTCTACTCCCGTTAACGCTCTCGGTTATCTTCACCTACGCGCCACAAATGACATTTAAAACTAAATCAAATGCTAGAATCTCATTTAACTACTAAACGCCCTAATCGGCATACAAAGCTCGGATGCATACTACTTTTCAATTTTAGTTACGGAGCCATAATCGAAACTAACTCACCATCCGGCGCCCTGAAAATTATTGAACACCTTATAACTTGGTTGGACATAATTGCCCTTCACCTTTCCAACATGGACAATTATGTCCCATTTTCTTCATTTTTGGTTTTTCCATCAACCATATACATTCAATTTACAACATGCACCATTTACACACAATAATTCAATCAAAACACTACTCAATTCTTAACTTTCCTAAAGTGGCAGAATTTCACCCTAGGTTCCAACACATTCTTTTTCTCAATTTCTTGTTCCAATTACAACAAAATCATGCCAATTTCATTCTAAAGCCCTATTACAACCAATTGAAATCTCTACAACAAAATCACCAAAAACCCTAATTCTCACCTTGCCAATTTCTTCAAATTGATGACTCCTTCAACCTCCAAACTAGAATTCAACTCAATCTAAGCCAAGAATACACATAAGAATGTCAATTGGAGCATTCTTGAAAGTTCACTTATCAAACTCATAAAACAATGCTTTTCTTATCTCTTTTTCTTGAATTTCCACTAATTGAGGCTTCAATTGAGCTTAAGGATTCATATGTAACCTTATTTTAGCTTGATTACACATGAAAAATCATGAAAAAAAAATTGAAATTTCACTGTAGCAGCACCTCTTCACCTTGCCCGAATTTGCTCTCCTTTTTGCTCTAAGTGTTTGCTTTTTGATCACTTGAAAATTCTACACACTTCTAACATATATATAGTGCTCCCTCAATTGACCATTTTGCCCTTCAACTTACTCAAAATTACTAATTTGCCATTAGTTAAAAACTAATTATGTAATTAGTTCATTTGTAACTATCTAGTTATAATAGTTCAAAGAACTAACTAGAACTTCCAACTTGCAATCCATGAGATTTCTTCTAATTGGTCCATTCTCTAATATATGGATTATGTTTCTCAATAAAGGCTTGTTCCATTCATAACCCTTAAATGGAAATTCATGTAGTAAATTAGGATTTCCTTTTCTAAGCCAATAGAGAAAAATTTCAAAAATATTCTAGGGTCGTCCGGCGCACCGATCGAGTGTGAAATTACCAAATTAGGTCTAATATCTCTCACGTGCACTATAAAGGAAATATTTTTAATAGGGTTAAAATCGAGTAACCCTACGGTGTTTTATTTGCTCTATACCGAAATCTAGGCGCCAATACTACTAATAGGGATTGGATATTACAACTTACAACAAATCTTAGGAACACTAGTTTATTTGTTAAAAATACATATTTCTTTAAGCTTACAAACAACTCATTCTTTCTCAACACAACTAGAACTTGCCTAAATGATCAAGGTGTTCTTCTACATTCTTACTATAGCAACAAAATGTGATAAAAAAGGATTGAGTACCCGAGTCATGAGGTGTATGAATGTACTTGGCTTAGTAGATAACCTAAATGGCATGACTAGCCATTCATATAGTCCATTTATTTTTGTTTTGAAAGCTGTCTTCCATTCATCTCCCACATGAATTCTGATTTGGTGATATCTACTCTACAGATCTATCTTAGTGAATACTTTAGCACCACTTAACTAATCAAGCAAGTCTTCAAGCTTAGGGATGAAAAACTGGTACTTTATGGTTATTTTATTGATAGCACGACTGTTTACACACTTCTTTTAACTTTTACCATTCTTTGGAGTAAGCAAGGCAGGTACAACACAAAGATAAATGCTCTTTCAATTGTGTCCCTTTTGTAACAACTCTTCTACATTCTCTTTCAAGATTTTATATTTCTTTAGACTTATATGATAATGGGGTAGATTTGGCAAGCTTGCTCCAGGAACAAAATCAATGCAATGTTGAATATCTCACATTGGAGGCAACTATTTTGGTTCTGTCATTACATCAACAAATTCTGCCAATAAGCCTTGAACCTCCTTAGGGGTGGGTTACATGGGTTCCTTTATTCTCTTCGCTATTAGAAAAGCACAGGTTTTGACACTTTTCATATCTTCCATAAACTCATCCTTTCAAAGAGCCACAGATAGTAATGTTTTCTCCTCCATTTTTGGTAAAAGGGTTCTCTCGTTAGTTTGGAACCATAATTATCCGCTTGTGATCCCAAGTAAATGTATAGGTGTTGTTTCTGCCCTTGTAAGTTGCATTAACATCAAACTGCTACGGTCTGCCTAATAACATATGACATGTATCAATCTACACAACATCATAACAAACTTTAGATTTGTAAGTCTTCCTTAAAGACAATGACAAGTAGCATTGTTGTGTAATTTTTTTGCTGGGCCATTTTTTTATCCAACCAATGCTATACGGGGCTAGATGTAGTTACGTTTTAAGCTTAAGATGCTAAAAAAGGCTTTGTGAAACTAAATTCTCACAAATCACAAGTTTACACACTTTGTTAGCCACAAAACATTTATCTTCAAAGATACATTTGCATTGTGTCTCATCAGGTTGTTTTAGGGTGTATAGCAGCAACCTCCTTACAATGCATACGGATTTTTCACCATCTTCTTTAGCCACTTCAAAGCCACTATCCTCATCTGCTGTTTCTTGTTCATCGTAGTTCTTCTCAGGCTCACGTTAGGTGACATGGGCAAATTTACATCTAGGACAATCACTAGATCTGTGCCCTATCTCATTACACTTAAAATATCTAATATCGTTTGAACTATCCACTTTTTTCTTTCCCTTTGTCACAAGTTTTCTTTGGCTAACCTCTCCACCTTTAGACTTTGTAGGCTTGCTATCAGATGTATTATGGGTAGGTATAATGTTTGGTTCAATTTGGGAATAGAGTGGTGCCCTCGAATGCCTCCTCATTTTAGCTAGTCTCTCAACCGTCAATGCTAAGTTTTGTGCTTAATCTATTAACCATATTTGTTGCATAGATAACCTATCTTGGATCCCATCACTTAACCTATTGGCATGCTTAGCCACTTGTTGATCCTCCGTTTTTGTCAAGTCACACCTAACTTGTAATCTTAAAAACTCTTTTGTATAAACTAAAATAGAACGAGTTCCTTGGACACAATTTTGGAACTATTGCAAGAGAGTTTATTCATAATCCAATGGTAGAAATTATCCCTTTAAGAGTGTTTTCATTTGGTGTCAATGACGAATATGTGGCAGTTCTTTTAATCTTAGACCTTTATGATGGCGTTGCCACTAAGCACCCACACCCCCACAAGCTTGTAAGCCACTAAAGCTACTTTACGTTCTAGACTTACATTTATAATTTCAAAGAAACTTTTTACCTCATATTCTCAATCCAAAAACTGTTCTATATCAGTAGCACCATTAAAAGTAGGCAAATCAGCTTTTACCTTGTAAGAGTCATCATATTAACATTGTTGTCTTCCTTTTAATAAAAATTTGCCATCAAGTTCTCCCTCAATTTTGTGCACCTATGGCTACTCCTCTTGCTCACGGTCTGACCTCAAGCTTATCTCCAGCATCTTCCTCCAAATTGACATTCATTGGTGTAGAATTTGGCTGTCTGGGCGGTCTTTTCCTTATTGCCATTAATTTTTGTTGTACTAGATCATTAGCTATCAACTTCATAACCAGTTCGGTTAATGCTGCCATTCGTTCCTGCAATTCTATTATTCATGCTACCGTTCTTTGCTCAAACACATTCAAACGATCTCCGTTCAAGTCATTGGAGCCTACCATCTCAAGATGAGGCTCTGATACCACCTGATGTAGAACAAGCGCTAATGGGCACATGATTTTATTCATGAAGATGTAAATTTGTTGATATCATTCAACAAAATAAAACTGAGATTGGCTAGGCACCAACTTAAAAATAATTTTTTTTGAAAAAATACTTTGTTTATTTTTCTGAATACTGAAACAATGACCGACTCCCAAACTCTTAACCTTTTAGTTTATATAAAAACCATTAAGATCAAGATACAAATGTGAAAGAGTACAAGACAATTCAAAAACAAGTAAAATTCGAAAATTACAGCAAATAAAAGTCTTAAAGTGTTAGTGGAAAGTCTTAAAGCACTTGTTGAAATTTAAATTCTAAATTGGCTGCTTGAAAGTCTAATTTTGCAGTAAGTCAGAGTTCTAAAATGAAGGTACTGACTCCTCTACAATCTTCTTCATTTTTGGGCTTCATGGGCTAGTTCTAATAATTTGGCCTACTCAAAATTTCTTTTAAGAAAGCCAAGGTCTGATTATGATGTCTCCATTAGATTCGAGTTGAGATCCAGATTTTGGTTTTGCTCAACTCAAATTTGAATTCAATTTTTTTTTATAAACCTAGAATTTAGGTTTTGCTCGGGTTTTTCTAGGCCTATGTTGCATTTGGGTTTGATCTAAGTAACCTGGCTTGGATTAAACCCAATTTTTAATTTTCAAAATTTTTTTTTTGATAAAATTTGAATTTTTAGGGTATTTATTTTGTAAAATAATTGTTAGATTGTATAATTTATATTATATAATTTGTTAATATCATATTGTTAAATATTAATAAAAATACTACTAATATTTATGTAATTATTATTATTATTATTAAGTTTTAAAATGAAAAATATATCACTAATGTTTTTCATAGCGTCTACAATCTTTTCACTTCTTTTTCCCGTAAGTATGATCTATATATCTAAAGGTTTCAAAATAAATGAATAAGTATAATTTTTTAAATATATATATTAAAGATTAGAAATTTTAAGAATTAATTTAAAATTTTGTTTATAAAAAAAAAGGACAAAACCCAAGTTTCGGGCAAGATTTTCTGGGTCCCAAAAAATTTTGATTTAGCCCAAATTCAGATTCTACAAAACAAAGAACCAAGATAAAAAAAAAAAATGGATTTTTTAAATTTACTTTGAATCTGGTTTTTTTTTTTTAATTTCAGCTACATTATCATCCCTTAATTTTAACGGATAAGAAATAGACTTATAGAGTCATATAGGTTCAGATCATTTCTCCTTCCTTACAAATAAACATTGTCCTTAAGGTTGAATAACAAGAAGCTAGTCTGAAATAGATTTCAATTAAGGATCGCTATAAGGCAGGCACAAGGAGGCATTTCTCATACCCTGTCTCATTTTTTTATTTTAAGTCATGTTCCCTATACCATTTCCCAAAAATTTTAATGAGGCGGGGATGAAAAATCCTCATGTGGGAATTCCTTTCTCAACTCTGCCTCATTTCCACACTTTTTATTTATTAATATTAAATACTAATTTATATTCTTAAATTTTAACAATATAAAAAGTTTATTCTATATTATAATTAAAAAAATATGAAACAAATAAATTAAAATAATATAATAATATCTTTCAATAATGTGAATAGCAATTAAGAAATAAAGTTTTAAATAAATAACAAATAAAATACAAAAATAAGAATTTAAAAAATGTTATAGTGCCTAACATTATTGATTTTCCTCTTAATTGCTTTACATTCTCATTAAAATCAATAACCGGCCAACTTAAAAATAAATATTTTTTTATCATTTACAATAAAGAAAAAGAAGTAAATATATTATTAAAGCATGTCCTACTTAAATATAATTATAAAATAAAAAATCTATAAATTATTTATTATATAAATATATATGAAAAAATTATATTTAATAAATTCATATAAAACGAGGTGGGGATGGAGCGGGGGGGAGGGCTTAATCCCATCATCCCCCCATTAATAATTTAGGAAATAATTTTTTCCCATACCTTACCTTATTTTCATAAAAATTACCTATCTCCACCCTATTCAAGGTAAGGCCCACAGGGTATTTTGCCATCCCTATTTCTAATTCAATCATTGTCCATCAATTAAAAATAGTTGCATTGCCTTATTTTTTTGCTTTATTTTAAGATAGAAAAGGAAATTGAAGATTAGTTCAAGTTGTTGAGCTTGAAGGAGTTTGAAACTAGAAGAAGAAAGAAGTAATAAAAAGGAAAAGAAACTTTTTTCTTTTGAGAATTTAAGGGGAAAACTCTTAAAATAAAATAAAAAATATAATCGTTTGGGAATGGTAGGGATGAAGCCCTTAAAATAAATTAGAAAAATAGAAGACCCATTTGGGAATAGAAGAGATTTTTTTTTAAAAGAAAGTAGAAAAATAAAAGATCTGTTCGAAAATGGAAGAGAGTTAATCCTTTAAAATAAAGCAAAAAAATAAAAAGATTGATGGACAATGGAGACGAAAAAAAAAGGTTAACCTAAGAGAGGCTCTAATACCATGTATAGATTTAAAAAGAAGTGAACAACTCGATGAATTTATTAAATCTTTTTACGAGGACCCAATGACCATAGATCGAACCTATCCAATTTTTATAGTGCAATGGTTGGCTGTTCATGGACTAGCTATACCTACCATTTCTTTTTTAGGATCAATATTAGCAATGCAGTTCATCTAGATCTAAAAATAAAATGATCACTCCCACGATTTGTTTTTAGTCGTGAGACACATTTAAATTCACTAAATGTCTCCAAAATGCCATTAAAAAAAATTCTTATTAATGAATGCTTAAGTATATATAGAGTTTACAATAAATTATAAAAGAAAAAAATAAACTTAAAAGATAAATAAATCTAATAAGACTTAAGAAGTCAAATACTACTTGAATAAAAATTTATTTAAAAAAGAAAATGTTGAGGGAGGAAACACTCTTCTCCCTCTTGAGATTAGTTGAAGCGAAGAACTGAAAATTCAACCTAGAACCCTAACCTCTTTGCGCAGCGGAATAACCTATTTATCAAGCAAAGTAGCAAGAATTCAAAGCAGAATATAAAAGAGCACAACAAAATCTTACGTGGTTCAGCCAATTGTCTATGTCCACGGTGGATCCAAGGATCCTAGCATCTCTTATTAACTTCGTAGAGATTTTACAAGGAAAACCCAATGAAGAACCCTAAAAGGGACCTAATGTTTAGTGTACCATTGCTCTACAACGAACAATGAACACCCAAATAATGGTTTCACCCTAGCGCACATAAGCACTTAATGTCTACCTAGTTCTTCCCTTATCTTAGAGTCTCTCTTAATGCTTAATCTAAAATAAAGGGTTTACAAGTGTTTATATAGGGTTTATTTCGTGCCTACTAACCCTATTCCTTGTTAAAGTAAGAGTCCTCTTATTTTGAAAGTCATAAACTTCCCAAAACTTGAAATCCTGCATAAAAATAGAATTTTCCCGACTTTGGCACCGCAGCGCTGAGGTTCTGGAGCAGCAGCATTAAGCTTAATTGCGCCCAATGCCGCTGCGCTAAGGACCTAGCGTCGTGGCACTAAGGACCTAGCACTGTGGCGCTAGGCTTTTAGTTTGGGCACCGTGGCACTCAGTCCTGGGCGTCGAGGCGTTCAGCCCTGGTGCCTTCTCCACGCGTTTTCTTTGCTTTCTTCGCGTCTTCAATTCTTGTTTCGTTTCCCTCTTCGTGTCCCACACGTTCTAGACTTCTCCATATATGTTCCACATGTTCTAGACTTCTCCATACATGTCCCACATATTCTAAACTTCTTGTGACTCTCCTATTTGGTATTCATCTCAATCTTGTCTAACCAAGGTTGTTGAATCACCAAATCTTTAACAAACCCTTCATTGATTCAAAATATTCCAAAAAAGAAGGCTTTGAGATCCGATCTACACCAATAATCTATCACATAGAGTTGAGTCTAGTTAAGTCTCCACAAAGACTTAACTTTTCTCGGACTATTGGCTTTGGTCTCCAAAGGCATTCGTGCACCTTGCATAGGGTATGGATGCGTTGCACTGCTTTTTTACCCTCATCACCTCGGTGAACACAGTTTGGATGTTACCTAATGGTCTGCATTACCCCAACACCCCATGTTGGGCCACTCATGGCCATCCCAGTAAGCACATATAGCTCTCAATTATGCTTCTCACCCTCAAACCTTATAGGTCCTTTCTCTACCCTTAGTTTTTTTTTTTTTTTTTGTTTTAACCGAATACTCTTCCTCATCGAGCTTGCCAAGGATTATCAAGTTCTCCTTAACTTAAGAACATGCCTTACACCATATAAGTCCATAGTGTCTCTACCTTGCATCCTCAGCCTTATGTCACCAACTCCTATGATCTTACAAGTCATGTCATTCCCCATTAGATCTTTACCTCTCTTGGCTTTGTAGTTGGTAAACATCGATCTGTCAAGACACATATAGACACTGTACTCTAAATCTAGTATCCATATGCTAGCGTCCTTTCCCTTTGAGGCTACCAATATGTCTAAAACTTCGGTATCTTCCTCAGTACCGATGCAACCCACCCTCATTGGTTTTTTGATTTTAGAAAATCCTTCACAAAGTGCCCTTCCTTATTACAAAGGAAATACTTCTTGGATCTCCTCCTTGATTGGTTGCTATTCTTTCCTTGTACAAGCAATGCTGCTCCACTCTCGGACTCAGATCTCTTTGTCAATTCTTTTAAGTTCAATGATGCCTTGACATCATTCATCGTTAAAGAGTCATTACCATACAATAGTGTATCCATAAAGCTTTCATAGCTCTTTGGCAACAAACTTAACAGGATAATGGCCTTGTCTTCATCCTCAGTCTTGATTCACAATTGCTCAAGACTTATGATGATCTTGTTGAACTTGTCAATGTGAGCTCTCAATGAAGATCAATCGTGTATTATTAGTTGATGTAGTTTCTTCTTCACAAGAAGTCTATTTACAAGAGACTTCTTTATGTATAATGTCTCGAGTCTCTTCCATAGCCCCAAAGTGGTTTCTTCACCACCAACTTCCCTTAATACTTCATCACTCAAACGCTAAGATTATGGTGCTGTGAGTCTTTTTCTGAATCGTATCCCAATCTTTTTGCTCAAACTTTGAGGTTGTTGTTCCTTTTCTGGTTGAGGAGCTGGCTTCCTCCAAGGTTGAGTCTAGCCCTTCTTTCACTAGTAGAGCCTTACCTTTTTTCCTCCAAAGATTGAAGCCATTTATCCCATTAAACTTCTCTATTTCTTTCTTGATTGCAGCCATAGTTTAAATACCTTAGGTGTGTATTATCGAACATTTAGCTTTGATATCAGTTTGTTGAGGGAGAAAACACCTTTCTTTCTCTTGAGATTAGGTTAAAACGAAAAACCCTAAGTTCAACCTAGAACCCTAACCTTTTTGCGCAGTGGAATAACCTGTTTATCAAGTAAAATAGCAAGAATTCAAAGAAAAATATAAAAGATCACAACATAATCTTGCATGGTTCGGCCAATTTCCTACGTCCATGGTGGATCTTAACCTCTCTTATTAACTCCCTAGAGATTTTACAAGGAAAATCCAATGAAGAACCCTAAAAAGACCTAATGTTTAGTATACCCTTGCTCTACCATGAACAATGAACACCCAAACAATGGTTCCACCCTAGTGCACACAAGCATTTAGTGTCTACCCAGTTCTTCCCCTCTCTTAGAGTATTTCTTAATTCTTAATCTAAAATAAAGGGTTTACAAGTGTTTATATAAGGTTTATTTCGTGCCTACTAACCCTATTCCTTGTTGGAGTAAAATTCCTCTTGTTTTGGAAGTCTTAAACTTTCCAAAACTTAAAATCTTGCACAAAAACAAAAATTTTCCGGTTCTGGCGCCACGGCGCTAAGGTTCTGGCGTCGCGGCACTGAGCTTAATTGCGCCCAATGTTACGGTGCTAAAGACTCAGCGTCGCGGCACTGGGCTTTTGGTTTAGGCGCCACGGTGCTTAGCCCTAAGCGCTGCGGCGTTCAGTCTTGGTGTCTCATTTTTCTATTCGTGTCCCACACATCCTAGACTTCTCCATATGTGTCCCATACATTCTAGACTTCTTGTGACTCTCCTCTTTGGTATTTATCTCAATTCTTGTCCAACTAAAATTGTTGAATCACATAATCTCCAACAAAAAACAAGTCAATTTAAACTAAATAACTAAATTAAAGTCTTAATTCACATTGATTTCTTATAGTCTAGCTATAGTTGAAAAACTTTTTGTGTAGATGGGTTTGAGTCAATTTTCAAACTAATCCAAGCTTATAGGTTTTGAGTTGAAACAAACTAATCTAAATTGATAAAAATTTGAAACCTAATTCAAGCTGACTATTAATGTTTGGATTGGTATAATCCATCAATTTACACTTCATTGAAAAGCTCAATTTAAAAGTATAAAAATTTAAGGGATATGAACTAATAATAATAGTAGATTTAACAGGTGGTTATTGATAACTAGTGGAAAATGATCTTTATGTGTTGAAAACGAGAAAACAATGAAAAGAAAAATTAGAAAGATAAAATTAGAACAAATTTAGGTTTGGTTTAAGCAACAATGAAGATTGAAAGTTCGTTTATGTGGCCGTATTGATTCTCTAGAAACTATTTGTTGGTGGCAAGTATGCATGAAATGAAAAAACAAAAGATAAGTTTAGGAAGGTAACAAGTAAGAAGATGTGGCACAAGAGATGAAATTAGGGCTTAAAGTTTGATGATTTTATATTAGGTCATGAAATATAGGTAAAGGCACTAGCATTCATAAAAATAACCAATAACATATTACCATGGAAGCAAAATAGGAAATTGAATAATATTTGGTTCAGTTCTGTTTATCATAGTTGAATGACACTCAAACCTAAAACTAAACCAAGAATTTATTGATTTGAACTAGATTATCAATTTAGTTAAAATTTTCCTATCTCTATATCCCTTCACATATTATCCATCATACTTGTAGTATAATCTTTTTTTGTTGTCATTCACCAGCTTCTTCTAGTGTAAGACGCCATATTGGACGTAAAAAAAAATTGACTTTGTGTAGAACAAAAAATTAACTTTGTCATTCTCAAACAGTTAGTTTCTTTAGAAGTTTAACCTCTCTTCCAAGGGTCATGTTATATTTATAATTTCATTTATAGTCTTAGGTTTCAACAATTTCACAATAAAATGAATAGCATTCTGTAACTAGCCACCAATGAAAACAAACTTTTCTCCAATTCAGTAGTTACCCTAACAACACTATTGGCAACCTCGTGAAACTCGTTAATGTAATCCTTCAAGGTACCAGTTTCCTATAGCTTCGCTAGAGATTCAACAAAATCTTCATAACCATTAGTGCCAAACTTGACATGAAGTGCTTGGAAAAATGTATTCCAAACTAGATACCTCTTCGAGCAATCTCTCAATTGTAACTATTGTAATGCTTCATGTTCCATTTGGAAAGATGCAATTTTGACTTTTGCTCACATTATTGGTTGCTTGAACTAGTTTTAGCATCTTCTTAAGATGTTGTGATGAAGTTAGCCTTAAAGTTTCAGGAGGTTTTACAACTTAAGTTTTAATGATAATAAAACATTTAAATATTTATTATTCACATGTTTATTTGAGTTATATAGCTAAAAATATCATTTGACAATGCAATTATATTAGATGCACTAAAAAAAAAAAGATTTAGTGATAGATAGTTTTTGTTATTATAAATTTGTGATAGATACTATCACGTAATTTACGATATCAATAATTTATAATTTATTCTATAACAAGTAATTTTTTTTATCACAAATTTATGATAATATTTAACATAAATTTATGGTAGAAAGTATAGAAAATATATCTTAGAAATTAGTGATAGGAAATAACGTGCTAGTGCATAATCAATAAAACGACATCGTTTTAAGATTTTTTTTTCTAAAATATTTGAAGCAATGTCATTTTAATAATATTATTATTTTTTCAACATATATGAAACAACTCTATTTTAAAATTATTTAAAATTAAAAAATAAAAAATATTACTTAAAATAGAGGCATTTTAAGAAAAACAAAAGCATCCAAAAGTACTACGTTTTGGAAAAAACAAAACAATTGATTAAAAAATGCCCATCTTCAATACATCTCTAAATCTTTTGATCTCTAAATTATAGTAGTTTTTCTCTCTCTCTCTCTCTCTCTCTCTCTCTTGTTCTCTACAAAATTCTTGGGTTGAAGTAGTTCTAACGAACTTAGACGTTTCTCTCTTTTTTGAGCAAGCACTCACTCTATTCAAATAGAAGTGTAGATCTGTTAATGAGAAAGAATGTTGGGATAGTTATTCCATCTGTCACCATTAAATACCATAAGTTCACCCATTGATTAAATTATCCTTCTTCTACTTACCAAACTTTCCAACAAGCTACCTTGGATGTATCATCCATCATTAATATTACCCATTACTGTCTCATAACCTTTGGCCACACTTTCCTAAACTTTCTTGTATTTTAAGATTTTCGAGTGTAAAGTATATGGATACAAATGAGTTGGAAAAACTATGCAATCATCTCTCATTGTAAGATAAAGATAGGGAAGAAAGAAGATTAACTACCTATAGTTTGGTGGGAAAGGTGTTATCACCAAAGCAGGTTAACAAAGAAGCATTCAGATGGGTAATGCAGCAGGCCTAGAAAGTTATACATGGAGTATAAATTGAAAGCTTGGGGGAGAATATATTGATCTTTCAGTTCTAGGTAGAAGTGGACAAAAGAAGAGTACTTCAAAATGGCTTTTGGAATTTTGATAATGCATTACTAGTTTTGGCTAAACTAGTTGGCTTGGAAGACATATCAAAAATCAAGTTCACAAGGGCCTCATTTTGGGTTCAAATACATAACATCATAATATTTTGTATGAATAAGAAGATGGAAAGAAGATTAGGTCAATAGATTGGCATAGTTAAGTAGGTGGGTGCGAATGAGAATGGACTATGTTAGGGAAAAAATTTTAAGACTCAAGAGTCAATCTAGACATTACTAAACCATTAGTTAGAGGCATTAGAGTTCGATTGTCAGAGGGAAAAGAGAGTTTGAATTGCCAGTTAAGTATAAGAGATTGTCCAAGTTTTATTTTCATTGTGGTATAATTGAGCACGTCTATAGAGAGTGTCCTTCATGCTTATTGAAGAAAATCTATAATCAGGAGAAGAGGTTCAAATATGGAGATTGGATGAAAGCAAATTTTTTTATGAAAAAGCAGAGGTTGGGAAAATAATGGAATTCTAGTAAGAGTAGAGGTAGAAGTGGAAATTCAGAAGAGTTAAAAGAGGGTATTAATGGAAATGAAGAGATTAGGGGTAGGAAAATTGAAAGTTTGGGTGAAAAATTGAAATGATTGGCTCTAGATTAGTTTTACAGACAAATCTAATTTCCAAATCCTAAGATAATAGAGGGTTAATTTATACAATGGCTTTAGAAAATATGATACATAATGGATATGGAAAGAATTAGGTATTTAGTGAATTTGGAAGATCTTGTCAGGAACAGAAATGATTGGCAGAGATTGAAGTTTCTAAAAGGCAGGAGGGAAATAAAGATGGTTTAATGTAAAGCTTAGAGGTAAAAGGGCCTAACATGGTCCTTAAGGCTGAGATGGAAGATAGTTTTAAATATAGGCCTGAAAAGGAGATCATTAGGTTGGAAATGGCTATAAGCATTTCTTGTGATGCAAAAAGAGCTATATCAATAGCCAATGAGTGTTAGCCAAATGAGCAAAAACAGGGTGGCAAATGGAAAATGAAGGTTTAGGGTCTAGGTAACTAGGTTGGAGGGAATAGTACATTGATTGGGCTTAAAAGAGAAAGAATTTCTTCATGAAAAGGGTTAAGCCTAAAGAAACAGAAGGGGAGTAAGAAGTTAAATGTTGGTGGGGATGGTCAGTTCGTGTCTGAGAAAGCCTTATGCCAATTCACAATTGATAAAACCAGATTGAAAAATCTAACATATCCATAATAAGGGGAGATTAGTGGAGGCTAAAGAAGAGTCCAACCTTACCGGGAACAATGATTCTGATATGCTAGAATGTTCAAGAGACGGGGGAACTTTTAAAATTCAGAACTCTTTCTCAGATTTCTTAACAATATAAGACTGATATATTGTTCCTCAGTAAAACAAAATGTATAAAGGCTCTAATGGAGGAGGTAAGGTATAGGTTGAGTTTTGAAAGGTGCTTTATAGTATACAGATAGGGTTTGAGAGGGAGTCTAGCACTTCTTTGTAAGGAATAAGTAAATATAAAAAATTTATCATATAATGTTTTTCATGTTGACAATTTGGTTCAGTCTGAAGAAGGAAGTGTGGAGGTTCACAGGCTTCTATGGCAATTCAGATCAATAGTTAAGGTGTCACTCTTGGACTTTGCTTAAAAGGCTAGTTGGATTAATAGAAGATTTAGCAAGTCTCTAGTTGAAGAAAAACTAAATATCTAGGGAATATTATAAAGCTTCCATTTTCCATGTATGTTGCTTTTATTCCATCTCTGGCATCCCATAGACACCGGTAAATCTCCAAGTTGTAAAGTTTTCCTCCCTAATTAATGATTCTATATGACTCTTACTATATGACATCACTTGTACATTAGTATCATTGTCTAGTAGAAATGTCACACCACCTACCAATCCTTCCCTGCTAACTGTTAAGAAGTTGTCAAAACCTAGTTTAAACCCCATTTGCCTTATCTGCCTTTCCTTTAGTTTTGTTTCACTTAAAAATACAATATTCAGCCTTTGTTCCTTGAGAATTATTTTGAGTTCATAGAATGTTCGAGGATTCCTCAAACCTAAAAAATTCTAGCTAAACAGCCACATTGATCTCAGTGGAGCTGGAGATTAGCCATCGCTGATATCTGGTTGTCAATTTTATTAACAGCTTCAACTTCATCTTTTTTGCTCTTAAAAAAGACTAGCCATTGTGTAGAAATTCAGCACTCTTTTTTCGAGACTAGGCTTTCCTCATCTTCAACCCTATCATTTCTTTTGCCCAAACTTCTTACAAGCTCACTCTGACTATTTGACCTCGCCTCTCTAGCTATTTGTTTACATTTTTTATTTTCCTTCCCTGGCCTTACTGCTTTTGGTTTCCCCTTTATTTCTTCCTAGTCCAAAAAGCCCATATTTAAAATTTGATTTATAGATTCTGGCTTTTAGGCCTGACCTGTATCAGTTACACAAATAAAGCTTGGTTGACTTATTTCTTTTTTTTGTCCCGCCAAAGTCACAATTCCCTCCATATCTTATTTGTTTCCTGCTTCCTTTACGTCTCATTCTTTCTTTATTAGTAATCTACCCTTAATCAGTAGGCTTCTAGCACTTGCTTTACCAATGACTTCCATGTCTACATCCTTCATGAAATCATCTCTCCTCATTAATGATACTACAATTTCCTTCTAGTTTTCTCAAATCCAAGATTGCCCTGCCTTGTTAGACCAGATTACTTCTTCAGCTCAGATCTTCTGTGTGTTTTGATATTGCAACACTCATTTACTCAGCACATTCTTCACCATTGTTGTTACTTTGTTCCTGTATCACTTCTCTTGCGTTATGATAACTTCACTCCATAACTTTCTGAGACTTTCCTTACTTACCTAGGTACGCCTTACCTTCACTTTCTAATTCTTTTTATTTATGCACTTTCTCTTTGCCTTTTGTCTATATGTTTATATCTACCATAATCCCAGCCCTCAACCATGGCCCGTATTCAAAATCCTCTTCCATGAAAGTATTTAATTTAAACCCCTATGCCTCCATATCTTTCTGTTTCTTCTTTATTTGAAGATCCCTATATTCCTTGAAACTATGACGTAATCTACCACAATAATAATAGAAATTAAGGAGTCTTTCATAGAGGATTGGCATAATAACCTTTTCACACGATCCTTTAACTACTGCTTTAACACATCTTCTTAGGGGTTTTGTAATATCAACACTGACTTTACATAGTATGCATTCAGTATTCATTATATCCCCTTACTTTTTATAGTTAGCAGTAAATTTAACCACTTCATTCTCTTCTTCAGAGATGTTTAATGTATTCCATAACTGAATTAACGACTTTGTATCCATGATTGCTCTCTTTATGATAAATAATAATACATAGCTTTAAAGCATCTAAAAGATCAGTTTCCATTCATGGTGAGTGACTCACCAAAAGCTATGAAGACTTTTTTCTACTCTCAATGTTTTCTCTCCAGACAGAGGGATACTAAGAGGGACTTCAAAAAGTATTATAGATTAGGTACTTGATCTTGAGTAGTTTTTGGCACCTATTGTTTAGGCACAAGTAACATATAGAGTTTAGAATATAATAATGCCTTGTATAGCATGTAATGATGCCATGTTTTGTATGTACCTTTTGGTACTTGTATACGTACCTGTATCACTATTTAAAATATATAGAGTGAAGGATAATACCTTTTTTTCTCATGCTTTAGGGTGCCCTTGCCCTTTATGAATTAGATCGTGCTATCCAAGGTTTTGACTAATCTTCTTATAGTAGATATGACTAACTAATTGTTGTTGTTACTTCAATGTATAGGGTTCCTTACCTTTTTCTAACTTATTATGCTATCCAAGATTTTTTTAGGCTTCTTGTATCAAGTACAACCTACTGTTTATGGCACTATTACAAATGTGGCCAGTTTCGGTGTTTCTAACATTTTTTTTCCTTATATCCTCTTATGTTCGAGGGCTTTTTTCCTATGCTTGGCTTGGGTGGCATGAGTGTGTCATAGGTAGGGCAAATGTGTATCTTTTGCATGGCATGTATTAGTGCCCCTTATTGTATGTATTGCTCTTAGTGTTGCCTGCATGATAACTTTCTCAATTCATGTAAACATGTATTTAGAGTGTGAGGGATAATATCTTTCTCTCCCTTGTATCTTAGGGTGACCTTACTTTTTGTGACTTGGGTCATGTTATCCAAGGTTTCATTTTAGCTACTTGTTGCAAGTATGACTGACCACTTATCTTGGCAACCTAGTTGTACCTGAGCTTTTATAAGTAGACCTTCTGTAATTGTGTAGTATCTTCATATAGGCTATTTTATGCAAGCTTCTTCTTATGAGTACTTGCCATAAAGATTCTTGGTATGAGGACTTCCCTATATAAGCATCTTTACAAGGATGATGCCATGAAGGCTTCTTTTATAGGACAATGTCAATAAGACATCTTACATGAAGACCACACCATTAAGACTTCTTCATGAAAATGATGTTGTAAAGGTATCTTGCATGGGAATAATGCCATGAAGGCTTTCATAAATATTCATGTATCCACTGGACAACATGGCATCTTTAATGGGTTTCACTTAATAAAGGCAACTGAACATACTTTTTGTACATACTTTCGTATACCTAAGCAAATGCAACATCCTATGGGATATTTTCCATGAGGCAACTGGGTAAATGCAGGAATCCATAGGAATAATTTAGACATGAGTATCTTATATGGGATATTTTCCATTTTGGGCATTCGAAATATTGCAGGTAACCAATACAATATGATCTTTTGGAACAATGCGAACTTCCATGATATGTATAAGAAGCTTGTATTAGACGTTTTTACATATAAGGTCTTTAGTACGATGCAGACTTCTATGTTATTCTAGCATGGGATGCTGTTTTAGGGATAACTCTCGTGTCAATATTTCGGCTTTAATGTAAACTTCCTTACAACTTGTTAAGTATAGGTATTTATATGTGAATTGTATCCAGGACCATGCATCCCTCATACTACTTAGAATGATTTCTCTTTTGGATACAATTCCAAGTAAGGGTCTAGTTGATAAGGGTAAATTTGTCATATATTTTGTCATATTTTTATTATTGATATTTTATTATTTTATGAGAATAGATGGCTATTTATATGCTTTATTGTTATTTATAGGGACTTGAACGAAATTTAAAGAAAGAATGCAAAAGGAGCGAAAACAAGGACTAAAATGCAAAGTTTTCAAAGTATGAGTCTATCGCCACAGCGCCACGAGAATTATAGCCCCAGCGCTGGAATAGTGATCGAAAGAAGAAAAACGACCTTGGTAAGTCGCATCTGGCGCCCAAGTGCCATACCTTTATCGCGCTAGTGAAGAGACAGCGCCCCAACGCCATCATTCCACCGCTCCATCAGTGAAGCCTTTTTCACGCGTCGCCCCAGCGACAATTGCATAGCGCCCCGACGGCATCGCGAGTCCTAATCCGACGAGAATTGAGATTTTTAAGCTCATATCAATCCCTATAAAAAGTTACTCGTTCCTAGCCTTTAAAAATAATCCAAGACGACCCAAGAGCACTAAGAATACAGAGCACGAGTCTTGGAAAGCAATAGAAGTTTAATTGAGGCAACTTTAGAGAGAGATTCAAGGCGTTCTTCGGCATCAAGAGATCTTAGGAAGTGCAATTAAGAGCAATTCGACTTCTATATCGGTTTGCTATTGATTGTATCATAGTTTATTATTATTTTTACTGCTGTTCTCTTATAGCCATGAGCTAAACTTATTTTCTAGGGTTAATACTTGAACTCAATATGTGTACTTAATTGCCATATCTTTAGAATATTTAATAAACTTAGTTCTTTGATATTCAAATTACTTGATTTTAATGCTTCAATATATCTGGCCAATATATGGTGAATGAGTTGGTAATATTATTGATAAACTCGGAAGAGGAATCATAATATTTAGACCTAAGTAATTTGATGCATGATTGTAAAGTAACATTCAATGTTGCATATGCAAGTTTCAATTTAGGATAAGAATATACCTAATTGGCATGTATGATCAATAAGACTTAATCTTAATGAATCTTAATTTATTACAAGTACCATAGGAATATAGGTATTTGGTAAATTAAGGTATACTTGCATGACCTTGGAAGAGGCTTGTGAATACATTAGTGTCTTGATCAATAACAAAGACTAAGGGAGTTAAATACTAGAAGATTAATTATTAGAAAGCATATTGAAGGATAGTATTAATCCTAGGTTTTCTCTATATTGTTATCACTTAAATTTTCTTGCATTGTGTTTTTGTCTTTATATTTTCTACATTCATTCTTAGATTTTTATTTATCTGAATAATTATTAGGAAGATATAATTTTAGTAATTGGTTAAAAAGAAGACGTTATCCCTGTGGGTTCGACATCCGACTTATTTAGTACCTTTATTACTTGCATACGATAGTGTATACTTGCACTTAATTTTATGATATAGAAATATCGCATCACTAGTCTAATGTTAGCCTTTCACTTTTTAAGTGAGAATAAATTATCTTTAGATCTTAATATCAGTCTTCCATGTTTTTGTGTTAGTCGCGGACATTCAATTATGTGTTATGCATTAACTTAGATTTTATGCGAGGGAAAGTATTGATAAGTGCTATAATAGCTAAGCACAAACGTGTGCTATCGTATCAAGTAATATATAATTTAAGTCTAGATATCATTCTCACAGGGACTATTCAATCTATTTCTATCAACAATTACTAAAATTATACCTACTTTACTTTTATCCAAAAAAATATAATCTGAAAATTAAGTAATTAACCTAAAACTAAACCTAGATAGCAAATAAACAAAGGTTAAATTCACAAATTGATAATAATCTAGGGTATAAACTCATCTCTTAATATTTCATTAGATTTATTAACTTCTTAGTTAATCCCTTAATACAAACTGTTGACTTAGACTCTAATTATTAGTGATTTTAAACCTAGGGTGCATGTATGTGAGTTTGTGTCTATCATTCAAATATAGTATACGTATCACATACATACATGCGCAACGGATGAGCGGAATACAAATTACTCAATGATAAACACAAGTAAACATTACATGTTATCTCATAAATGTAAAGTACATCAAGATTGAGAAATAATACATTTTCAAGCATTTGGTATTTGGTCGAACCAGAGTACCCGCCTTAAAGCAACCCGTTCACAATTCTAGTTCCTCAACACGATGGGCTTGAGGAAGCTAAAATAGCAGCTTTTCCAGCAAAGGATTCAACTCTTGAATCCTTGTTTTTACTTTATAATATGGGTGACCAAAATGGAAGGAAAAATGAAAGAAGAAAAAGTGGAAGAGTTGCGTTTTTGTTCTCTCAACACTTGAGAGAATTTTCGAACACTTAGCAAAATTCACTTTTCTTTCTCATACACACCTTGCACGAATTTTGATGATTAATTAAGTAACTAATTGCTCTTTTATTAGTGTATTATTATCTTTCATTTTCTCACCTAATGGCAACTATTATGTTTGCTATTAGTGTTTTATTTATTACTATATTTTATTTTCTCACCTAATGGCATCCATTATACTTGCCATTAGTTTTTGTTTATTATATTAAAAAAAACCAAATTAAAATAAAATAAAATGGAATATCATTTAAATGAACTTAGCCTTAATCTAGGCCAAATGAGAAAACACTTTCTCATCATTAAGAAACAACTTAAGGCCTATCATTAACAAATGCCACCTATTATACTTATCTTATCATTTAATTAATATTAAACAAATAATTTAATCATATTAAATCATGGTAGAAACACATGCCAATTTAAATAAAAAATTTGTTTGATTTCAATTTAAATAATAATATCATATATTATTATTATTATTATTATTTTATTCAATAAATATTTTAATGAATAAAATAATGATATTATTTGTCCAACAACTAAGGTAATTTTGGTAATTTCCAAATCAAATAATAATTTGCCCACCTGTGCCATGTGTCAACATGCTATTGGTTAACAACTAATTGTTAACTAATTGATGTACTTAACTCTTAAGTCTTGACACGTGCACGACCGGAGAGAAACTGATGTAAATGTTCGATTTACTGGAATTTTCTAGATCAAACTATTCAATCTATTACGCTGCCCTAGTGCACAATGAGTATACTTCATATTGTGGGACTCCCTAAGTCCACTCCTGATTTTTCAAATAGAACTATTCTGTGAGTCCGAGATTGATGCCCCACGCACACGTCATAGATATTACAAATCAATGCAGTAGACCATACAAGTTGAGGTCATAACGCATAAGTATAATCCTTCCGTTAATCATATCCTGGAAGAGCAGGGACATAGATCACTACCATCAAATCCCTTTGTGCTCATTTGTGAACTTATCTTCAGACACGTATCTTAATAAATAATATATACTAATATTTTTACAATATTGTTTAACCATGTAGGAAACTCTTTTCCTGAGTTCGTTGCTTATGGCCATAAGACTTTCTAAGATACAGTCTCTGAGTATCAGAATATATTAACTCATCTATGTGAGCTGACAGATTCTATATCTGTACACATCGAACTCCATAAGCATCGGACCATACCCAGCGACACCCAGTGGTCACACCGTGAAAGATCCGTGACATGCGTGGAACCAAAGTATGATGGATCACCTATAAGTCTACTGTGGTACTCAGATCAAAGGACCACGTATACTACTCAACTTGAGAGGACCTTCTATTGACGACTTCATGGGATGTCTATTAGGGTCCTCGTTGAGTCTGTTCAGTATTCAGTCCTTACTGAACACCTGTATGCTATACGAACTTCCAGTAAGTTCATGGTTAGCTAAGAACAACCATCTAGACCATTTAGGTATAGTATACACTAGTCTATGTAAAAGGATTTCATCGATAAACCTACATCGGAGAATTAAGACCAAGAACATCTTATTTTAGAATAGACTTGCATAATAACATTTCTTAGCACCTATTGTAACTCTTGCAACTATGTTATTACTAATGTATTCTCAGGTCTTTATACCGTCACAGACAAGATTCTAACTTTTAGACTTTATTGATTAATATAACATGCTAACTCTTTAGCATTTATAATTTTCAGTGATGCTAACTCTTAGCATTAATTTAAACTTCTTTAGATCAAGTCTGAACCCTTTCAGATCATATAATGTATGTAGCGTCATAAGTATTGAACCATTTAATAATAGTAATTAGCGATTTAACAAATAATAAACTATATAAATATCACAAAATAAAATATTCATACAACAATGGGATGACACATGAGCACAAATCCCAACATTAATTTATCACAAGCCTCTGTCGATGGTCGAATGACTCTATTACCCGTTCTATCAATCACCTATATATCTATAGTAATCAAATTAGAATGTAATTCCTTAAAGTTAAGTCTAATATGCCATACAAACAATCTAGGTATATGTTTATCCTATATAGAACTCATAGTTGTTACCCTATAATCACGCATCAAATTATCCTAGGCTAAACATATGAATTCTTTTTTCAAGTTCATTATGGTTCCTCAATTATTCAAAATATTAGCTAATGAAAGCATTAAACATAAGATAGAATGAATCAATTGTATATATTAAGTTCATAAAGTAAGAATTAACAAAAATTCAACTACATTTAGGTTCAAAAGTCTAACCTTGAAAATAAAAACTTAAATTCATAATGAAATAAAGAATTCTAGAGCTTATAAGCTCTAGAATAACATTATGAAAATCATAGAAAACTAGAAAGATAAAGAGTTGAAGGGATAAAACTAATTTTTCTACAATCTTCAATCTTCTAGTCTTCTTGATCTTCCAAAAATTGTTCTTTTTCTCTCCTCTTGATTCTTTTAATTAGGCTTTTTGATCTTTTATTTATAGGTTTATGTCTTCAATTTAGGATAAAACATCCAATATAAGTCAAATTATGATTACTGTTCAAGCGCACTGTTTGTGAGTTACTGTTCACACATTCCGTGAAGTTGGATTTTAGTAGCTGGGGCGTTATACATACTTTGTTTATCACTGCGATGCTTATTTTTGGGCGTTGCATCATGGGCACTGTAGTAAAATTATTGTTGCTCATTACTGTAGTATGGAATTGTAGCATTTTGATATTTTTTTGGCTTATTTTTATTAGAATTTCATCCATATTTACTCCATTGACTACAAACCTACAAAATAATAATAAAGCATGTGAAAAGCTAAATAATTTTAGTTTCAACGAACAAATATTAAGTTTGAAAGATGGAAATATTAGACCTAATTAACCCTTATCAAGTATTGACTTGCTTCTTGCGAAAGGCATACTGCTTGACCATAGGCTTAAGGCTTAGTCATCTACTATGTGAGCAAAAATTTTACTTGGGTATAATGCTAAGGAAAATAATTGTAGCTATCCACTTTGTGAGTGGCATCTTGTATAGGTCAATGCTAAGGCAAGAGTTTTATTCATTCATTTCGTGAGTGGTCATCTTGCTTGGGTATAACGCCAAGACAAAGAATCTTTACCTCTACTTTGTGAGTGGACCTCTTGCTTGGGTAATGTGCTAAGGTAAGGGGTTTTAGCCATCCTCTTTGTGAGTGAGAATCTTGCTTGGGTACAATACTAAGGCAAGGGTTTTTAGCCATTAACTTGTAAGTGGCATCTATATGTTCTGGCTGTACATAGGATATGAGGTGCCTAGTTGTCACTTAGGCAATTATGATAACTTTTATTTTTCTTAACAAATGAAAGACTTACATAAAGATTTTATTTAACTTAAGTGTGCATGTTACACTTATTAAAGAGAACAACAATACCTAGCTGTAGTAACACTTAAGCCATTTGCCATTGATAGAATTATAAAGGGCCTTTCCTTCCATTGTGGCCAAGAGGTAGTGATCGTTATCATAGGCCTCCCTAATGATGTACTGACCTTCCCATTATGGTGTAAATGTAGAAGGTGTAGCCATGTTCTTCTTGATATGCTCGACCATTCTTAATACGAGGTCTTCCACATTAATGCCCTTGTCCTTGATGGACTTTGCATATGCTTTAACTATTTTAACCTAGTTTAGTACTTTATACCTTTAGGCGTCTTCTTGTATTTTGTCTATAGCCTCGAGCTCTACCATGAGGTTAGTTATAGTTATTGAAGAATTAGTTTGTGTGATTACTCTTATAGTGGTCACAGAAAACTCAACTAGTGTGATGTCTTCTGTTCGCTCACATACACATATACAAAAAAATACAAGTGCACAAGTTGTGATCAAGTAATAAAGTGATGAGTATAAGTATTGTCTCACGAGAATTGTTCTTTTAAAATTTATACTAAATAGTGTGAGTGTTCACAACTTAATTTTATTTAGGCTACCTACCTTAATTTTAAATTATTTGCAAGAATTAAAGGAAATCAAACTAACAAAATTTATTAAAGCTATTGAAAAAAACAATAATTAGAGTTGGTAATCTTACGAAACGGGGAATCTATAATAAAAGAGATCCTAAGGTCTTGATTTTACTCTATTTCTTTTATGTTCTTTCTATTTAGTAATTATTAACTAATTATATTCAATTCATTAATCAAGTGGTTAAAATTAACTCATTACTTTTTTCCAGTGTCAAATTAGATCCTATGCACACATATTCAAGTTGATATCTCTACCTAACTTGTCTACTTATACAATCATTAAATAACTCTTGTATTGATTACCTAAATGCTATTGGCCTCTTGAACTTAATAACAACTAAGATTATGTTTCCCAAATATAATAAATGAGTTAATCTCTCCCAAGCATTAAAATTCATAAATCTAAAATAATTAATTTATTTCACAATAAATTAAAAGTATTAAGCATAGAGAAATACAAATGAGTTGAACGAAACTTTATTAACAGTTAACTAAATAATACAAACATAGTATCAATAAAGCTACACTAAGCCCTAGAATAAAAATTTAGCCAAACATAGAGATATCTATAACTAAAATCATCAAAAAATTCATAGATGCAAATATGTTTAAAATAATGTTCATAAATACAAATTTCTAACTAAGAGAGAGAAAGAAAGAGAAAAAAAGAAACTATGATAGAGATATTTTTTAGGCTTCAATACTTTAAAATTTTTTAAGAGTTTTTAACGTCTAAGTCTATTTCTATCTAAAAAAGTGAACTAGATAGTACAGTTTAATCTGATTTAATTTTATCGGTACGGTTCAATTTTTACTTCCCTAATGTTTATTGTATAATGTAAAACAAATGGAAGGAAATACAAACTATTCTTTTAATCGGGACATATTTATATTATCTGGTTTACTTCCTTTATGTTGTAGTAGTCATTATTTTTTTTGTTATCTCTTTTTCTTCAAATAATAATAAAGTTCATCTTGTGTTTTTATTTCATAGATATAGATTATTACGAAAGTGATGATGATAGTAAGTATAATTACACTAATGATAATTCTGATGAATAAGAATTATTGTAAATGGTATAAGCTGGATTTTTATTTGCATGGAGGTTTTAAATTACCATGATCATATGTGTCACTGATAATTTAAGAGGGAGAAAAAAGTATTTTTAACATTATGTAAACATGTCTTAATCATATGGCCTAAAACCAATAAAACTTGTCTGTTACTTAATTCATTAGCTTTTTCTTTTCCTTTTTTTAATCATAATGGTCATGCATTTGAGAAATAAATGATACATGAGATATTTCAAATTTCACGTGAAAATATATCTAACTTAGGGGTGATAAATTATGTATTTACGTTGTATTCTCGTCGTGTCAAGTGAAAGTATAATAATATTTTTTAGGTCGAAACGAATAATATTTTATTCGTATTAAAAAGTTTAAACAAAAATTTAACTCATTTTATAAACAGATGACAAGACACGATATAGATAAATAATTTTAATTTTAATTTTAAAATTTTATTATAATTAAAATGCAAAAAAAAAATTAATTAAAAAAAAGTCATAATTAACACATCCTTATTAATTTAATTGATAATTCAATTGACTTGTTACGTAAATCTTAACATACCCATGCATATTTATAAGATAATTTAAGAATATGGTATAAATACAAAACAGATTTAGTTTTAAATGGAGGATCTTTAGGCTTCATAGATTCAATAATCTCAAGAAAAATTTGAGAGTGAATTTAAAATTTTAAAGAGATAGATTTTTGTAAAATAAATTAATTGCTTCGTTTTTGTTTCTATAAACTCCTTTTATAGTGAAAGGAGCCCAAGAGTTGAATACATTTACATTCTTAATGAACTTTTTATAAATTAATTTATTAAATTACCCTTTAAATAATTTTATAGCTCCTACACTAAAGTCTTAAATTAATTCGTGTCTAACCGGGTCTTTAAGTGAATTCATTTGTAATTAGGTCAATATAAGACACCGTAAACAAATAATAAATAAACTGATGAATTAGAGGTTTGAAACACAAACATGACACGCATAATAAACAGGTGACATGAATACAAAACAAATTTTATTCGTTTCAATTTTTTGTCAACCCGAGCCTATTTTCTTTTTAGTGCAAATTCATCTTGTGTTTTTTTTTGTTATTACCCAAATTGCCACCTTTAATATAAGTAATTTGAAATAGTGCTAGATGTAGTTTGCGGTTGTTAATTTGTTAAAGCCACCCAACCCATAATTTAATAAGGTTATCAGAAAAATAAAAATAAAAATGATAATTAATTTTGGCCATATTTTTAAAGTTTATATAAGGGTCATTGACGAAACATATGGACCAGTTGTGGTGCCCACACTGAAACAAATACTATATATTAGTAGAAAAGATAAATATTCATACCCACCATCTAGTGGATGTATGTGATTTTGATATATCTTTAATATTTACATAAATTGGATGGATTGTGATTCACGCATTTGTCTAGGGGCTTTGTGTAGATAAATTTTACATTTTTGTCGTTCACCTACAAGTTGGTAACAGTTTATGATTATATATATATATTTATATTACATTAATAAAAAAAATTTCTCTCTTCTACTTCTTTTTTTTTTTTTTTACATTTTTAATTATAAAATCCTTTTATTTTAGATAAATATTTTGTAGTAGATATCAGATATCTTCACATGAAGGTTTATTTAAATATATATATGGGTGAGCAATATTATACTTTTCAAAGCTTTTGATAAAAATTGAATTAAACATAATTTTTCTAGAAATAAAATACCTCCACAAAATGAAGTTGTTGAAGAGAAAAACAGACCTTTACAAGAAATGATTAAGACTGTGCTTGAACATAATTTTTCTAAGTGCTTTTAAGTAGAAACGTTTTAACACCGCATGTTACGTTATGAATAGAGTGTGTGTTCCTTTATAAACTACTTTATAAACTTTGGTTTGATAGAAAACTAATATAAAATATTTTAAAGTTTTTGAATCTAAATGCTTTATTTTACTAGAGATAATTTGAAAAGTTTTGATTCAAAAACTAATATCTAAGGTCCATCTCTCATTAGGTCCAATCAATTTATACTAAATATTTAGAATCTACTTCAACAGGGAAACCATGGCATTAGACTTATTTTCTAAAATACAAGTGATTCATCTTAGGTAAGCTAGCTTATCAATCTATGAATACCATAAACGAGTCGTAGATACTATAAAAAATAGGAATAGGCTAAAGCTTGGTATTTTTTTCAAATTATTTCACATTGAATACTATTTTTGTATGTTCGAAATTATCAAAACACTTAATTAATAAGGAATTAAATTTAGACAACATAAATTTAACTGAATACTATTAAAAACACATTCAATTCAAATTTAAATACTAAATCATAATTGTGATTATTTAAGTTATTACTATAAATACACATAAAATTTGATCTCAACTCTAATAAAAGGTCAAAAAATTGATCAAAAGAGGGAAAAAATCTATCTTCTCATTCCAGGAACTCGCATAAAACTCTTGGAACACAAAATATAGCCACCTAAGGGAAAAAATTGACTTCTCATTTTAGAAACTCACATAGAACTCTTAGAACAAAAAATATAGCCATTCTAAGCATAAAAAATATTTAACCTTGTTGGTTCTTGCATCATAATCCACTTTCACATACTTGCATACTGATTGAGGCTATAATAGCCTAACGTAAGCACACATTATTGTATCAAGTAATATAGGATTTTAAGTCCAGATATCATTTCTACATGGACTATTCAATCTAATTCTATCAATCAATTAATAAAATTATATCTATTTAACTTTTATCTAGAAAACTATAATCTAAAATTTAATTAATTAACCTAGATATCAAATAATCTATGGTATAGACTCATTGAAATCATTAGCTCTTTAGTTAATCCCTTTATACCAATTATTAACTTAGATAATAATCTCATTACAAGCCTCTATTGATGGTTGAGTGATTATATTACGCATTCCAATAATCACCTATATGTCTATGATAATTAAATTAGAATGTAATTCATTAAGATCAAGTCTAAATCATGTCATACATGTCATCTAGGTATACGTCTATCCTAAATATAACTCATAGTTGTTATTTTATGATCATGCATCAAACTATCATAGGCGCCATATGATTTCCTTTGTCAAGTTCTTCATAGTTTCCCAATTATTCATAATATTGATCAGTATCATGAAAGCATTAAGATCAAAATAGAATGTATCAATTATAATATATTAAGTTCATAACTAAGAATTAACAAAATCCCACTATATATTAAATTTATATAGTCTAACCCTAGATAAAAAATATCTAGCAAATCACAAAACTAAGAGTATCAAACCAATCCATGAAGAATAGCAAGAACAAGAAGAAGAAAAAAAAGAACATAACAATAAAGAAAGATAAGCAAAACTAATCAAGAAGACGCATCGTGTGCTTCTCTCTTTTCCTTGGCTTGAATCTTTAATATTGAACTTGAATATTAATTTTTTGGCTTTTGATCTCTCAATTTTGTGTGTGAATTATTTCTTTGCATTTTTGCCTCTTTAAAGTCTCTATTTTTGGCTCTAAAAAGAGTGCTTATATAGCTATGAGAAACCCTAGAGGCAAGGGACTTTGAATCCAAGTCGAATTAGAAGTTTTAAGAGGGTATTTTTGACTTGTTGCTTGGGCTAGAAATGGGTCTATCATGTTAGTCGGTCGGGCACCGCGGCGCCCAAGGTTCTGGTCTGGGCACTGCAGCACCTAGCCTTGGGTTCTCGCGGTGGCATAAATTAAGTGCATCTCGCTCGTTTCTTGTCTAATTCGTCTTCCGTTTGTTCCAATTCATTACATTTTCCCTCGTGCACCTGTTTATGATAAAAAATAATAATTAAATAGCCATATACCCATAAATTGGCATAAAATACAAAATTTAGGGACTAAATATAGTAGTTCACGTATGCCTCTATCAAATGCCCCCAAACTTAAGACTTTACTCTTTATCGAGCAAAACAAAGACAAATAATCACAACTTATTAACCCTAACTAATCCTAACCCATTTTCTCTCAATTCTAACACTTTTATAACCCAGAAATCATCCTTATATTGTGCAAAAATAATATTTAAAGTAAATTTAGAGATGGAGCACACATTCAAGAGCAATTTGGCTATCCATTGGAGGATTCAACCAAGGCAAAGATTGATTGGAGGACATCTTACTTCATAAATTCGGTTTGGATTTGGTTGTATCATGTTTTATTATTATTATTTAGCCTTTAAACTCTTGTTATATTGAGTTAATTTTATTATCAACAGTTATAGTTTTGAACTCAATATGTGGGCTTAATTGAATTATTTGATTTTCATTATTATAAATTCAATTTGTATTGTTCTTAATGCTTTCAATATGCTAGGAATAGTGATTGAATGATTATGAAACATTAGGATAATCTTAGAAAAGGCATCTTATTGTTTAGACCTAGATAAATGATGCATGATTGTGGAGTAATATATACAAGTCTCAATATAGGATGTGAATATACCTGTATTACATGTACGATCAATACAACTTATTTATAATGAACCTTGATTTATTCGAATTACCATAGAAATATAGGAATTTTGGTGAATCAAGGTATAATTACTCGACAATCGAAAGAGGCTTACGATAAAATTTGTGTTGTGACCAATAATTTAATTGAGTAAATAATAATGAGATAATAAAATCATATCGAGGGATAGCTATAATCCTAGATACTCTTCATATAGTGATTGCACTTTACATAGTTTACTTAATTAGGATTGATTTGTAGAAGTAATTAGTTTTAACATAAACAAAATCAAATTTATCATTTGTCTGAATAATAAGAAGAAGACACAATTTTAGTAATTGGTTAAGAATAATAATAATTCCTCATGAGATCAACACTCAACTCATTACTTTATTACTTGTTCCTGATAGCGTGCACTTGCGTTTAGCATAGAAATCACACAAATTTTTGGCTCCGTTGCTGGGGAATTAGATTTATTCTTGCTAATACTAATACTAATACTAATCTATCTTACTTTTAGTTTAGATTTTATTTTCTACTTTTATTTCTATCTTATTTTTTTATTTTACTTATTGATGTTTGCTTTTAATTAATTTCTATTTTATTTATTTCATTTGATTTTGTTTATTATATTTTTATTGTTATTTTTTAATTGCTTTTTTTATTTCCATTTAGATTGAATTCTATTTATTTTCTTGTAATTTGTTTACTATATTGTTATTTGCTTGGAATTATTTTGTTTTGGGTCGCATTATTTTGCTTTTTTTTATAAAATTCAAATATATCTTTATACAGTTACTTTTTTTTTTGTACAATTACTTTCATTTGTTATTATTTTCAATTTATAGTTTTGTTTTATTGATTCAAGATGGCGGAGGAACATCAAGTTGGAGCACGAAGATTACTGCATGATTTTTTAATTCCACAATTATACGACATCTAGTCTAGCATTCAAAAACCTACCATTGATGTCGACTACTTTGAAATCCAACCAGAGAGATTTAATTATTAAAAGCCTCTGTGCAATTCTATAGACTGCCAAACGAGGATCCGATTGACCACTTCAACAATTTCCTAAAAATTTATGATTTGTGAAAATACAATGGAGTCTCAAATGATGTAATACGGTTTTAATTATTTTCTTTTTCACTCTAGGGTAGAGCAAAGAGCTGGTTGAGGTTGTCACCATCGGGGTCTATTACTACTTGGGATGATTTGGCCTATAAATATTTAGCAAAATATATTCCACCAGCCAAGACAACAAGGATAAAGAATGATATCATGTCCTTTATCTAGTATGATTCAGAATCTCTATATAAAGTTTGGGAGAGATTTAAAAAATGTAGAGGAAGTGCTAGAACTATGAAATTCCTAAATGGTGCTTAGTATAAATTTTCTACAATGGAGTGGTAGGACACTTGAGGATAATAATTGATGCTGCAGTAGGGGTGCCTTCATAAATAAATCTATTAATGATGTTTATGATCTATTAGACGTAATGGCTTCCAACAATTGCTAATGGCCAGAAGAAAGAGTGAATCCTTTTTTATCAAAAAGGATTTCTAAAATTTATAATGAGAATGCGCCAACTTCAGTAGTTGCATAAGACGGACAGATGATACCATAGGTATAAATATAATGAAAAGCCAGCCAATCACTTATTACTTCTGTGGTGGCAGCCATTTAAATGGCCAATGTGATGAGCCTGCATCTTACATAAGACAATATCAAGTGCAGCAACACATCTTCAATTCAAATTACCACAATCTAAGGTAGAAGGATTCTTCTAACATTCTAGCACAACCTCAGTAGTGGCAAGAAAAGAAACCAGTTATAGAGGATATGCCTATGTAATACATGAAATAAATTAACACCTTCTTATATAGTCAAGATGATATCATCCAAAACCAAGCAACTTCTCTACAAACATTGGAACCTCAAGTTGGACAGTTAGCCTCAGCAATGATTAGTAGTCCACATAGAGCTTTACCAAGTAATATAGAAGTTAATCTGAAAGGTAATAGAGAGCAATGTAAAGCTGTCACGTATAAAAACGGTGAGGAATTGTAGAAAAGTGTAGTAAAACCTATATTGTAGCAGGAAGAGCAACATAAAAGTGTAGAAAATGATAACATGTATTCATGATGCATGCATGTGATTGTGTTCATTGTTCATTTTATCTAATGTATGAAAATCATTTAATTACGCATCGAAATTGGAAACTAATTTCCTAAGTAACAAACATACTAAAATTGAAGTCTTATTATGCTAACAAGTTTAGAAAATTATACCTTTGAAGCCTTTGGACATTTCTTTACTTGGAGCTCACATTAAAGTCAACCCTTAAAAAATTCTAAGCTATAACAAAGTAGTGGGATTAAAACTCTAGAATGGCAACATGTTTGATCAATGAACAAGATTCAATTTTGAAATTCTCTCAAAATAGGGTGAAATGAGGACCTCATTGAAAACAAGTTCAAAACTTGTTTATATAGTTAACAAATACGGAGGGCTAAATGTAACATTTACAAATCTTTAGCCACTTTACCCTTTGCATGGTTAACATTGTCACTTATACATCCCATGCATGCTACCAAGTGCCTATTATGCAAAACCCAAATGTGCCACTTGTCAAACAAGTGGCCATGTGTCAAGATTTCATTTGTCATGTAATAGGAACCTGTTTATGCTCAAAATATAACGCGGCTATCGTAGTATAGATTGAGGTGTCGATCCCACGAGGAAGCTCTTGGCAAAATAGGTTGATGAAGTAAAATATTAAAGCAGTAGCAAAGGATAAAATTAATTGATTTAAGTGGATGAGATAAGATTGTCTATGATTTGAAGGAAATGTCTTATGATAATTCAAACAAGGCTTCGAGAATTACAATTATGCTTTATAAATCTACTCTACACTTTGATTCAATGCTTATAACTCAGTTGAAAGTTTCACATCCCAAACAATCAACCGGAAGATAGGAAACTATAGCACATTTGATAACACATGTATTTAACGTAATTAAACTCTTTGCAAGCATTAACATACATCATGTTCATTTATACAAGTTATCTAAGATCGATAATATATCACTTTGACAATATTACAGTAAACGATCAACTTGAATATTAAACATTTATTGCTCTTATATGTTATCCAAGATCGACAATATATTAATTTGACAATACTGTAGTAAACAATTAACATATAAAACAATGTCACCAGTAACAATTATAGTTCACCAAGAATCACATAAGAAAAGCATGACTGAACTTATATGAGACATGAGAATTATAATCTCTGGATTATAGAAAATAGAATAGATAAGAGTTTAATCAAAACCAAACTTACAATATTTATAGCTCTTGACACCGAATCAAAGCATGGAAGTAGATTTATTACACATAAAAGTTCATCTCTTAGCCTTGCCAAGAACTCTAGCCTAAATTACAATATATGTTAATGAGAAGAAAATAAAAGAGAATTATCTATTTTTAAAAATGTCCTAATTGTCTTCTTATATAGGCAATGAATGGACATATGTCATGGATGACATCAATCTTCAATAATTTTAAGCCAATAACTCATTTATCTACTTGCAGCACAGTTTTGATAATGTAAATGACCGATTTAGCTTCTACAGTCGACATGAAAGTTGTAGAATTTTGACTCTTCTTTCCATAGGCACCAATTTCATGCAAATTAGATGAGTATCCAATGAGATATGAGCAAACTTCCAAAGATACATCAGAATTCGGCCAACAACCATTTTACCCATTTGCAATGCGATTTGGTCCATGATAACGGCTGATTTGGACTTTACCATCAACATACGAGTTGTTGATAGTTAAGTCATCAATTCATAGCTTTAAGAATTATACCAATTAAGTACGTATTTTGTGAGATACGATCCAAATACGTGAGTTGGGTCAAGCTAGACAGGAGTTGTAGTCCGATTTTGTTGTATCTTTATTTTTGGCCCATAACATGTTGGATTTGGCTTTTCCACTATTCTTCAAATTTGTGTAAGATTGAGTCATCTTGCACCAGGTTCAAGAATTTCTTCATTTCAATTTCTACATTGAGAGTTATGTCCATTTTACCTAAACCTGTCCAAATAACATTTATTAATCACAATTTAAGGAGAACACTTTATTTCAAGCTAAAAATATAGAAAATACTAAAATTAGTGACATTAAATGGTAATTGAATCTCTTAACAACATGCATTTTCATGTGTTCATCACAGCCCCCAACCAGCTTATTGCTAGTCTCTAGCAATTCAAGCGTAAATAGAATATGCAAAACTACCTAATCATTTCAATCAAAACGTCAGTTCGAGATCACTGTTGCTATCATGGTTTTTTCAATTACAACTTCCATAATTTGTGTGTGTGTGAACTAAGCCATAACCATCTAACCACAAACCACAATAGATATAGCCTTGAGAATTTCTCCAAGTAAAAGCCTCAACTCCATATCCTCACAGGTGTATGACTGTTTAAAAGGTTGAGACTTCTCTTATGGAGTTGGAAAACAGTTAAGCACTCAAGAAAAAGTCAATTTTAAGGACAGATATATAAACTAACATTGATCCAAAGATAGAAAATTATTTGTTTAAAAATCAATTATTCATATCATACGCCAGCTTTAGAATTTTAATTGGCTTGTGAGAATAATACAATTATAACTTGGTGAGAAAACTGTTTTACAAAATATTTGTCTTCTAAAATTGAATGAAGACTTTATTAAACTGAATTGCTTCTTTTTTTTTGTGGTATTTTTGCTCTTTGTTTTTTTAGTATTTTGCTTTTTTTTTTTGTATTTTTGAAGAATACAAGGAAGCATTACAAAGGTTTCTCACCAAATTATATTGTACACAAATGCAACCAAATTATCCCTTAATTTAAATAATATCATTCTAAACAAAATTTAACCAATTTAAATGATCAATGAAGGATCATAAGCTGTTTTCTCAACCTTTCCACTTACTCACAAAATATATGTGAGATTTAAAAAAATATATACTTAAACATGAGAATTCTCTTGGCTATATAAATTGAATCATCCATCTTACCACAAGGCTTAGCATTGTGCTCAAAAATATTTTAGAAGTCATTCTTTAGTAACCTAGATAGAAACAGTGACTCAACCTAAACAATTCTGAAATCATACTTAGGCAGAAAAGAAAATTCCTTTATACAAGAATTACCAAGACTACAAGCAGTAAACGACAATGCATGAAATATAAAACAAAACAACAAAAAGTTAGTTAAAATGCATTTCAAAAGTTAGTACTAAAACTCCTTACTCTGCCATTCTAATTTGACCTAGAATGCGTCTCAAGAGTTCAAGAATGAACTCTTTACTCTGCCATTTTAATCAAATGTCGGACCACAATTGTTTTTTTTTTTTGCAAAATGCAACGTATGTCTACTATCCTTCCCCTAAACCAGATGAAACATTGTCCTCAATGTTTAAATAGAAAGAGATAAAGTATAGGAGACATTACTTGAAATGCCAGTTATTTGAAAGAAACAAACCTGAGAGACACTTAAGCAAATATAAACTAAAATGATGATACTGATAAATAAATAAATAAAAAGAAAAATTTACAAACGAAGTGTCAGATCCAATTTTCGCTTGTTAAGGCCCATTGACCAATCGATCCGAGTTATTGCTAGGTCAGGTTCGTAGGTAACTGCCTGTAATTTGTTAATCAATTCATCCGCCTCAGTAGCAGAAACTAGGATCTGTCGCGTCGAATGTGAAATAAAATTCTGTTCCATAGCTTGATCAAGAAAACAAAGTAAGCAATCAAAATAGTTATTAACATTCAACAAACCTATGGGTTTTCGGTGGATATTCAGTTGGGCCCAAGAGACAATTTGAAAAATTTCTTCCAAGGTACCAAAACCACCTGGTAAAGCAATAAAAGCGTCTGCATTGCAAAGTATTCTAGCTATACGTTCATACATGGATGGGAGTCGTAATTCTTCCCCTATTATTTTCCCGGTCAGGTTTTCCACGGCCAAAGCTGTAGGAATAATACCTAAAACTTGACTTCCTTCTAAATGTGCAGCTGTTGACACATACCCCATTAGCCCAAGGCTACCTCCTCCATAAATCAAATGAATTTTTCTTGCAGCTAATGCTTTTCCTAGATTGTTTGCTGCTTCTACGAATACTTTACTCTCCCCAGGACTAGATCCACAAAATACACATATATTTTGAAATTGTCAAACTTGGGTTTCCTCCATATCTACACTCACCTTTATCTCAATATATGAAAATGAAGAAAATGAGGTGCTGTATTTATAGAGTACCAAATGATAACAATGATTATGGTAACCCGACAGTTTGTCAAAAGAGAGTTAAAAATAAAACACAAAAATTTAAACATAATGACCCACATGTATTATTGAACAAAAAGATTTGAATTTAAGACATCTACATGAGTAGCCCTACTATTCATAAAATAAAGTTTGAAATTAAAACACATGTATTTACAAGTAGTTGTGATTGTGGCTCACATCTTCCTCTGGTTTTACGTTCAGTAACGGCTTAAACGCCCTCTATGGGTCGGGGATAGGCTTCCCATCAAATTTTCTTATAAATTGGCAAACAGGGTCTTTTAGAGTCAGATTCCCGAGACTATACCGTTGATGTTCATTTTTGAATTTGTTCCACAAATCGAGAAGTTCACATTGCATGAGCCCACAGGGATGCGTCTCAAGAGTCAATAGAATATCATCCAAAGACTCCTTACTCAGTCCATCGATTTCTAGATACGAATCCTAAAGAACGACAACTCCAATTACAATTCCATCAAGCATATTTATGACAGACTTGTAACCTTTTTGCTCGTCGCCTTTTGGCATAAGAGCTTATTCCAAGACCAAGCATATGAGAAACAAAATTATTTTCAAACTCACCAGACAACCGAACCTTGGCTTCAATTAACCAACGAAGGTCCACAGGGATATTACCCAACATCAATAACCTTAGTTTTTCACACCGTGCTTTGTAAATCTTAAGTAGAGCATTTTGAGGCAATGAAGGAAAACATTTTTTAAGGTTGGCAAGAATGCGATCCATTTTGAAAGAAAGAAAAGAGATGAATGCACATTTTGAGGGACAGTTTTTAGGGAACTGAAAAACCGACTTTAATAGTCATGGAGTACCGTATCCGCCACTTGACCGGGAAATAAAATCACACTGATCAATCACGATAGACAGGATCCACAAGAGGGATCCCGCCTAGGTACATAGAGTCGTCTACCTTTTTCATGTAGCTTTTAGCCGCTGTCCATTCACTTTGAAAGTCCGTCCATCAGTGGGGTCTTCTATTTCAACAGCACCATTAGGAAAAACATGTCTTGCCATAAATGGACCAGTCCATCGAGATCTCAACTTTCCAGGGTGTAAATGCAATCGAGAATCATAAAGATAGACCCGTTGATTGGGTTCAAAGTATTTCCTTGAGATCTGTTTATCATGAGCTACTTTTATTTTAGCTTTGTAAATTCTGGAGTTGTCATATGCGTCATTTCGTAGCTCTTCTATTTCTGACAATTGTAACTTTCTCTGGAGACCTGCAGCATTCAAATCAAAGTTAAGGGTTTTGACAGCCCAATAAGCTTTATATTCTAGCTCAACAGGTAAATGGCAAGCTTTCCCATAAACAAGCCGGTATGGGGACATTCCTAAGATGGTTTTGTATGCAGTACGATATGCCCATAATGTATCAGAAAGGTGTAGAGACCAATCTTTGCGATTCGAGTTAACCGTCTTTTCCAAAATCTGTTTAACCTCTTTATTTGCTAGCTCAGCTTGTCCATTTGTCTGTGGATGGTATGCAGTGGAAACTTTGTGAAGAATACCATACCTGTGCATCAAAACTTCAAAAGAACGATTATAAAAATGTGTTCCTTGGTCACTAATGATGACACGTGCCGTACCGTACCTAGATAACACATTTTCTTTTAAGAATTTTACCACAGTTGTATTATCATTAGTACGACAAGCTACAGCCTCCACCTATTTTGATACATAGTCAACAGTTAAAAGGATGTAAAGATAACCAAAAGATGAAGGAAAATGACCCATAAAATCGATACCCCAACAGTCAAATATCTCGATAACAAGAATAGGGTTAACAGGCATCATATTTCTTCGAGATAAAGTACCTAACTTTTGACATCTTTCACAGGAACGACAAAAATTATTAGTGTCTTTGAACAAAGTGGGCCAATAAAGACCACACTGTAAAATTTTCACAGCTGTCTTCTTCATAGAAAAATGGCCACCGCAACCAGCACTATGGCAAAAATTTAAAACACTAGAAACTTCACTTTCAGGAATGCAACGTCTCATGATTTAGTCAGGACAGTATTTGAAAAGATATGGATCATCCCAATAAAAATTACGTACCTCAACCAAGAACTTACGCTTATCTTGTGCACTCCAGTCAGATGGAAGTTCACCACAAACCAAATAATTTACGATATGTGCATACCAAGGTATTTGGCTTATAGCAAAAAGATGTTCATTCGAAAAATCGTCTCGAATGGGTGGCAAATTAGTGGAGTCAGTGAACTCAAGGCGGGATAGATGATCAGCAACAACATTTTCAACGCCTTTCTTATCTTTGATGGTTATATCAAATTTCTGCAAAAGAAGAGTCCACCTAATTAAACGGGCTTTAGCATCCTTCTTAGAAAGAAGGTACTTAAGGGCTGCGTGGTCAGTAAAAATAACAATAGGTGAACCAATCAAATAAGAATGAAATTTATTTAAGGCAAAAATAACAGCTAATAGTTCTTTTTCAGTAGTAGTGTAATTCATTTGAGCATCATTCAAAGTCTTACTAGTATAATAAACAACAAAGGGTTTTCCCTCCCTCCGTTGCCCAAGAACTGCTCCTATAGCATAATTACTTGCATCACACATAATTTTAAATGGGAGGTTCCAATCCGGTGATTGCATGATAGGAGCGGTGGTGAGTTTGGCAATAAGTATTCTGAATGCCTCCTCACACTCTTGTGTCCATGTAAATTCTGCATCTTTTAGCAAAAGGTTACATAATGGTCTAGATATAGCAAAATTTTTTTGTATAAATCTTCTGTAAAAGCCAGCGTGTCCAAGAAAGGATCGGACATCTTTTACCGTTTTGGGTGTAGATAATTTAGAGATTAATTCAATTTTTGCCTTGTCAACCTCTATCCCTCTTTCAGATACAACATGCTCCAAAACGATTCCTGAAGATACCATGAAATGACGTTTCTCCCAATTTAGTACAAATTCTTTTTCTTCACACTTACTCAAAATAGATTTCAAGTTAAGTAGGCATAAATCAAAAGAATTACCAAAAACAGTCAAATCATCCATAAAGACTTCCATGCATTTTTCAACCATATCAGAGAAAATACTCAACATACAACGCTGGAAAGTAGCTGGTGCATTACATAATCCAAATGGCATTCTACGAAAAGCATAAGTACTAAAAGGGCATGTAAAATTAGTTTTTTCTTGATCTTCTATAGCTATCTCAATCTGGTAATACACTGAATACCCATTAAGAAAGCAATAAAAAGGATGTCCAGCTACACGTTCTAAAATTTGGTCGATAAAAGGCAATGGAAAATAGTCTTTCTTAGTGGCTGTGTTTAACTTTCTATAATCAATACACATTCTCCAACCACTTACTACCCTAGTTGGAACAGGTATCCCATTCTCATTTTCAACAACAGTAACCTCGGATTTCTTAGGAACTACTTGAGTTGGACTTACCCATTGACTATCAGAAATTGGGTAGATTATACCCGCATCTAATAGTTTCAAGACCTCTTTCTTCACTACTTCTTTCATTGTTGGGTTAAGTCTTCTTTGTGGGTCTCTACGAGGTTGGGTACCTTTCTCTAAATGAATTCTATGGGAGCATATCAATGGAGAAATACCTTTAATATTAGCTATGGTCCAACCTAGTGCAGACTTATGTTCTTTTAACAATTTTATCAATTTTTCCTCTTGTTCAGCACTACGTTCAGAAGAAATGATGATAGGAAAGGTATCACCTGGTCCCAAGAATGCGTGTTTCAAATCTTTGGGCAGTAGAGAAAGCTCAACTTATGGTGTCTCGAGGTTTGATGGTTTTGGTCTCTCCTCTCTCGTGGAAACTATTCAGAGCATGGCTGCCAAAATCGAGTCCCTTTATGTTATGAGTCAAAAATACTAAACACATCAATTGTTACATCAGGATAATACAATTCTTCAAAATCAAAATTGAGAAGGTTTTTTTGAAGAATCATAGCCATGATTTTTATAAGCTTCCTCTGCTACAAGTGTGTCTATCATATATGAATGATAGCACTCGTCTTCTTCTCGTGGTTGTTTGCCAATATTTAAAATATTCACTTCAAGAGTCATATTCCCAAAAGATAATTTCATTAGACCATTTCTGCAATTAATAAGAGCGTTAGCAATGGCTAGAAAAGGTCTCCCCAAAATAAGAGGGATTTTTGACTTCATGTTAATAACAGAATGAGTATCTAAAACAAGAAAATCAACAGGGTAGTAAAATTTATCAATTTGTAACAAAATATTTTTTACTATTTCCCGTGGTTTCTTAATTGATCGGTCAGCTAATTGTAGGACTACAAATGTTGGTTTAATCTCACCAAGTCCCAATTGCAAGTAAATAGAATAAGACATTAAATTTACACTTGCTCCTAAGTCCAATAAAGCTTGACCAAACTCATGTGTCCCAATTTGGCAAGAGATTGTGGGACATCCTGGGTCTTTATACTTGGGTGGTGTCTTTTGTTCAATCACTGCACTTACCTGTTCTGCCAAAAATGCAGTTTTCTTCACATGGTGTTTTCTTTTGATAGTGCATAACTCCTTGATGACTTTGGCATAAGTTGGAACCTGCTTAATCAAATGTAACAAGGGAAGATTAATTTTAACTTGTTTCAAATGTTCTAAAATCTCACCTTGAATTTCTGAATTTTTTCCAACCGGTCGAAGAGCTTGAGAAAAAGGCACTGGGATTGAAAACTTACTTTCGGGCTATTTTTCCACTGTGGCCTCTTTTCCAAGAGGGGCGTCTTTGCTATTTGTAGATGTGTTAATTTCAGAAGTAGGATCACTTACAATCTTACCACTTCGAGTAGTAATGGCATTGACTTCTTTGAGATTTTGATCATCAGAAGTAGAAGCTTGTGCCATGAATTGTCCTTTCGGATTGGATTGAGGTTGAGATGGAAACTTACCTCGCTCTTGTACAGTTAAGACACTGGTCAACTTTGTGATTTGACTCTTGATTTCTTTATTTTCGTCCACCACCTGTGCAAGAATTATTTCAAATTTTTTATTAGTCTTACTTTGTGCCTCCATAAATGCTTGTAATGTATCCTCTAAAGAACTCCTAGTTGGTCGTGCATTATATTGAGGTGCAACATAAGACTTGGGTGCTTGTTGTTCTTGTTTCCACTAATTGTTGGCTTGTTGGTCAGATTTCCAACTGAAATTTGGGTAGTTTCTCCAACTAGGATTATATGTTTCAGAGTAGGGTGAATAAGGCTTCTTGTACATCCCTAGGGCATTACATTATTCCTCATATATCCCTCTCATTTCACTATACGTGGGGCAATCTTGAGCTAAGTGTTCCGCTCCTCCACAGACAAAACAGACATCGTGTGACTCAACTTTAGCAACCGTGTAGGTGACCCTTCTATCTTTGGTTTTCAAGGCCTCTAATTGGGCTTTGAGGTTATCCTCTTCCCTAAGATGGAAAACTCTATTGGGTCGTGACCTATTTGTGCTTTCAGTAATGCTAGGTCCAGTCCATGTATGGGCTTTTTCGACTAAGTCATTAAGGAATTCTATGGCTTCCTCCGGATCTTTGTGAAGGAACTCCCCATTACACATCATCTCAACAAATTGGCGCTCTCTAATTGTGAGTCCCTCATAGAAATAACTAACCAAGAGCCAATTTTCATACCCATGGTGAGGGCACAGATTTAGCAACTCTTTAAACCTTTCCCATGCTTGATATAAGGTTTCACTGTCTTTTTGGAAGAAGGAAGAAATTTGTCTTTTCAGGCCATTTGTTTTGTGTTATGGGAAGTATTTATTGAAAAATGCTTGGGTCATTTCTGCCTAAGTTCCTATAGACCTCGGCCTCAAAGAGTATAGCCAACGCTTTGCTTTGTCTTTCAAAGAAAAAGGGAAAAATTTAAGTCTAACAGTGTCTATGGCTTCAGGTTGGCTATGGAAGGTGACAATTACCTCTTCAAATTCCCTAACATGTACATAAGGATTTTCACTATCTAGACCATGAAAAGTGAGAAGAAGTTGTATCATTCCAGGTTTAAAATTCGAATGTGGTGTGTTAGGTGGAAATATAATGCATTATGGTGTGGCTGTGCGAGTAGGAGGCAAGTAATCTTTTAGAGTTCTAAAGGGGTTTTCTTCGTGTTGGCTCATTATGTTAGAATTACAAAATGAACTAGAAGGTGAATTCTCTTCATTTACAAATTGTGGGGGTGGTTCTAGTTCTAGTTCTAGTTCTCTCACAAATCTTTCTCGTTTGTCTCTAAGTCGATGCATACATCCTAACAACAATATTTTTTTTTTTAAAGGAAAGAAATGCTTAAGGAAAATTATGAAGTGGAATAAACACAACAAGAAATAGAAATGAGTTAGGTGGTAAAACCAACCATGAAATATAAATACAATAACTAAACAAAAGAATGTAAAGTACGAAAAAAAAAGTACAATAAATAAATAATAAAAAAAATACAATAAGTAAATAAATAAAAGGTTAGGCGGTAGAACCGGCCATTAAAATAAAAAGAAAATACAACATGTTAACTAAAGAAAATAAAGTGCAATAAATACGTAAAAGAAAATGAAAATAAAGTGCAATAAATACGTAAAAGAAAATGAAAATAAAGTGCAATAAAAAAAAAGTGCAATAAATAAATAAAGTACAATAAAAAATAAAAAAACTAAGTTAGGCGGTAAAACCAGCCACAAAATAAAAAGAAAATACAACAAATTAACTAAAGAAATAAAGTACAATCAATAAATGAAAGAAAGTGAACGAAGTTAGGCGGTAAAACCAGCTATTAAAAAAAAGTGCAATAAATAAACTAAAGAAAATAAAGTACGATAAATAGATAAAAGAAATAAACTAATTAGGCGATAAACCAGCCATTAAGATAATATAAAATATAACAAATTAACTAAAGAAAACAAAATAAATTAGGTGGTAGAACCAACCATGAATAATAAATAAATTACAACAAAGGAAATAAAACTAAAATTTTACAAAGAAAAGAAAATATACAAAGTTACCACTTTAGTATTTATAATCGCAACCGACTTTCGCTTAGTGTGCTTCCCTTGCAACGGCGCCAAATTTTGTTTACGCTCAAAATATAGCGTGGCTATCGTAGTATAGATTGAGGTGTCGATCCCACGAGGAAGCTCTTGGCAAAATAGGTTGATGAAGTAAAATATTAAAGCAGTAGCAAAGGATAAAATTAATTGATTTAAGTGGATGAGATAAGATTGTCTATGATTTGAAGGAAATGTCTTATGATAATTCAAACAAGGCTTCGAGAATTACAATTATGCTTTATAAATCTACTCTACACTTTGATTCAATGCTTATAACTCAGTTGAAAGTTTCACATCCCAAACAATCAACCGGAAGATAGGAAACTATAGCACATTTGATAACACATGTATTTAACGTAATTAAACTCTTTGCAAGCATTAACATACATCATGTTCATTTATACAAGTTATCTAAGATCGATAATATATCACTTTGACAATATTACAGTAAACGATCAACTTGAATATTAAACATTTATTGCTCTTATATGTTATCCAAGATCGACAATATATTAATTTGACAATACTGTAGTAAACAATTAACATATAAAACAATGTCACCAGTAACAATTATAGTTCACCAAGAATCACATAAGAAAAGCATGACTGAACTTATATGAGACATGAGAATTATAATCTCTGGATTATAGAAAATAGAATAGATAAGAGTTTAATCAAAACCAAACTTACAATATTTGTAGCTCTTGACACCAAATCAAAGCATGGAAGTAGATTTATTACATATAAAAGTTCATCTCTTAGCCTTGCCAAGAACTCTAGCCTAAATTACAATACATGTTAATGAGAAGAAAATAAAAGAAAATTATCTATTTTTAAAAACGTCCTAAGTGTCTTCTTATATAGGCAATGAATGGATATATGTCATGGATGACATCAATCTTCAATAATTTTAAGCCAATAACTCGTTTATCCACTTGCAGCACAGTTTTGATAATGTAAATGACCGATTTAGCTTCTACAGCCGACATAAAAGTTGTAGAATTTTGACTCTTCTTTCCATAGGCACCAATTTCATGCAAATTAGATGAGTATCCAATGAGATATGAGCAAACTTCCAAAGATACATCAGAATTCGGCCAACAACCATTTTACCCACTTGCAATGCAATTTGGTCCATGATAACTGTTGATTTGGACTTTACCATCAACATACGAGTTGTTGATAGTTAAGCCAGAAATTCATAGCTTCAAGAATTATACCAATTGAGTATGTATTTTTTGAGATATGGTCTAAATACGTGAGTTGGGTCAAGCTGGGCAGGAGTTGTAGTCCAATTTTATTGTATCTCAATTTTTGGCCCATAACATGTTGGATTTGACTCTTTCACTATTCTTCAAATTTGTGTAAGATTGAGTCATGTTACACCAGGTTCAAGAATTTCTTCATTTGATTTCTACATTGAGAGTTATGTCCATTTTACCTAAACCTGTCCAAATAACATTCATTAATCACAATTTAAGGAGAACACTTTATTTCAAGCTAAAAATACAGAAAATACTAAAATTAGTGACATTAAATGGTGATTGAATCTCTTAACAACATGCATTTTTATGTGTTCATCAGAACCTCTTTACAATATTTGAAAAGTATGTTTTTCACATTCTAGAGAGGTCCTAAAATGTATCCCACTTTTTAAAATCATCCCAGATCAAATTATTCGATTCGTTTTGCTACCCTAGTGCTCAATGAGTACACTTTATATTGTGAGACTCCCTGGGTTCACCTCCGTTTATCCTACGGAACACTTTTGCAAGTCCATGAACAATGTCTCACACATACGTTATGAATATTACAGAACAGAGTGTTGAACCATACAAGTTAAGTTCAACTATATTCATATAATTCTTCTATTACCTATATCCTTAAAGAGCATTAACATAGATCATTACCATTAAATCTCTATGTGCTCAATTGTGAACTTATCTCTAGATTTGTATTTCCATAAAATAATATTCACAAATACCTTTACGAAATTTTTTAACCCTACAATAAACACCTTTTCAAGTTTTTGAGCTTTTGGCCAAAAGACTTTGTAAAATATAATTCTTAGAGCATTTGGATATGCAACTCACCCATATGAGCTGACAGATCCTATATCTATGTACACTAAACTCCATACCCAGTGACATCCAACGGTTAGACCATGAAAGTTCTCTGACATACGAGGAACCAAAACATTGTGAATCACTCACAAGCCCACTATGGTACTCAGGTTAAGGGATCACGAATATTACTTAACTCAAGAAGACCCTCTATCGATGGCTTTATAGGATGTCTACTGAAGGTCCTCATGAGTCTGTTCAGCACCCAGTCCTTACTGAATACCTGTATACCTATCCGAACTTTTGCTAAGCCCATAATCTACTAAGACTAACCATTTGGACAATCTAGATATAAACATACACTGATTCGTAAGGAATACCGATCGATCCATGTCGGTAACCATAGATCAGGAATGATGTTTTCGAGAACATACTGCATAATGACATTTTTGTTAGGGTTTGTACGTACGTCATCCCTGTCTGTATGAATATTTATTTTGTAATATTTATACAATGAATATTTTTTAAATCACTAATAACCTTTATTAAATGGTACTAAAGCTTGTAATACTATAGACATTATATGATCTAAGAGAGTTCAGATCTAGTTTAAAGGAGTTTAGACTAGGGCTAAGAGTTAGCAATGCTGAGAGTTATAAATGCTAAGAGTTAGCACTGCTAAGAGTTAGAAAGTTATAAGAGTCAACAGAATCTTAAGAGTTAGAACCTTGTCTATAATGGGACAAAAACCTGAGAGTCTACTTGTAATGACATAGTTGCAAGGAGTTGTAATAGAAGCTAAAAAATGTCATTATATAAGTATATTCTCAAACATAGTGTTCCTGATCTATATTCACCAATGCAGGTCTATCGTTGAATCACTATTATATAGATCAGTGTATGTCTATATCTGTATTATACATATAATTGTTCTTAGCTGACCATGAGCTTAATGGAAGCTCGTATAGAAATGCAGGTATTCAGTTAGGATTGGATACTGAATAGACTCACGACGACCCCAATAGATATCTTATAAATCTGTCAAAGAAAGGTCCTCTCGAGTTGAGTAGTATTCGTGGTCCTTCGACTTGAGTGCCATGATGGGCTTGTGGGTGATCCACTATACTTTGGTTCCATGTATGTTACAGAACTTTCATGGTCTAACCACTACATGTCGCTGGGTATGGTATGATGTTCATTGAGTTTTGTGTGCGTATATACGGGATTTGCCAGCTCATATAGGTGGGTTGTATATCCGATGTTTCAAGATTTTATCTTACAAAGTCTTATAGCCATAAGTAATGAATTCGGGAAAAGAGTTTTCCACAAGGTTGAACAATATAGCAAAAGAGTTTGTGTATATTGTTCATTAAGATACAAATCTAGAGATAAGTTCATAGATGCGTTTATAGAAATTTGACGGTAATGATCTATATCCCGCCAGTCTAGGGTATAATGATGGAATGATTATATGAATATGTAGTGACCTTAACATGTATGGTCTAATGCGCTGATTTATAATATCTGTGACATGTGTGTGGAGCATCGATCACGAACTTATGGAATAATTCTATTTGACGAATTGAGCGTGGACTTAGGGAGTTACAATATGAAATGTACTCGTTGTGCAATTGGGCACCATATCATATTGAATAGTTAAATACAGTAAAATCTAGCAATTTATTATTGTTAAGTTAACTAAAGTATATGGTTAAATAATGGGATCCATTTTAGGTTAACTTGGTAACCTAGTAAGGACATAAAAGTAATTTCACTTAATAATTATTTAATTGTTAAATAATTAACATAAATATTTATTTAATTTATAGTTAACTAAATAATTTAACTTAACTATGGTTAAAAGTTAACCATATGGTTAAGTTAATATTAACCTTAATGGTTAAGTTATTTAACTAGGGTTAGATTATTTAAATATTTATTTAAGTTAAGGGTTAAGTTAAACTAACTTAACTATGGTTAAATGTTAACTATAGTTAGACTAAGTTAAATATAAATTCAAATTAAGTGAAATTAAAATGAAATTAAGTTCATTTGTATATATGTATGCAAAATGAAATAAAATTAGGTTAAGTTAATTTATGCTAAGTAATTTTGGCCAACTATCAAAGAGAAAGAAAAAGAAAATTGTTTTTTTATTATTTTGAATTCAATTGTTGAATTTATAATTAAGTTTTGTTTTTCATTAAGCTTAAACTAATTAAGCAAAAATAAGTGTTTGATTTATTGATTAAGTGTTAATCAAAGAAAAATCAAATACTTAGGTTTAATTTGTTAACAATTGTTGTATTAACATACTGCTATTCTAGATAATCAATCACACCCTTGTTGATTACTAGGATTGACAAAGTTTGAATTTCAGGTGGACTTCAAAGGTTTAATTCTCAATTTTGTTATTAATTTGATTAATATATATTAATTGTGTTCATTGTAAATTTTTATAATTCTGCTGTGCATATATATGTATGAGTTATATATATTTTGAATGATGAACACATATATCACATGCAAGCACCCTATATAAATTAACACTTAACACTTTTTTAGCACAATTCGTAACTATATCATTACTAATATATTCTTAGGTGTTTGTCCTATTTTAGATAAGGTTCAAATTTTTAGAATTGTTAACTTTTAGCACTAACCCAAACTCTTTTCGACCAGATCTAAACTCTTTTAGATCTATAATTTCTATAAATGTTACAAGCTTCGTACCATATAATTATGAATTAATGATTATTATCGAAATGATTATTGTTAAATATAATGGCATATAAACATCATCTCCAATAGAAAATGTAGCTAATCCAGCAAAAACAAAGAGCAAATAAAGTGCAAAAAAGGGGAAAAGAGTGTAGAACATTGATCAGCTGAAATGTTCCAAGGACTGTCAACACTCGAAGACATCAACTTAAGTTCCATAAGAAGGATGCTTCGGATATGCAATATGATCCACCTTAAGCCAATAAGGAGGATGTTAAGCCGATAACATTAAATTAAATGCTTTTTGAGAGGCAAGCCAAGTAATTTTCATTTTTTAATTTGAATATTCTGTTTTTAATTTTGTTTCTTTCTTGCAAAATGTAAAACAGCAAGTCAATGCCTAATAGAGAATGATAAAAAAGAGTTGAAGCATAACCGAAAAGATGCAGCCAAGGAAACCATAAAATAAAGCAAGTTAAAAGCCTTGGTAGAAAGTTGGCGTATACTTCAGCAACTCAGCATCAGGTCAGCAACATGATTAACTTCAAAATTTGAACACTACCATGCTAAAACATCATCCACTAGTGGAGTTTCCTAACCTCATTTTCTTTTTCTTGCCATTGAGAATAATGTTAAATTTTAAGTTTGGGGGAGGAAAACACTCTTCAGTGTTTATTTATTTCTCTTTGTCATGTACGTTTATTTATGGCTACAGTTTTTAGTTGTTTTATTTTGCTTTAAAAAAAATTATTTTTGTTGAGTGTTTTGTGTTGGATTAAAATGATGATTGATAGTCCATGATAAGAAACTTGATTGCAAAACTTATTTTTAATTCCTTAGGAAACATAGATACATTAAATAATTCATGCACTAATACTTAGATAGATTTTAACCTTGTTTGTGATCACCGATTTTTGAGAATGCTTGTGTTAATTGAATTGTTGCTTAGAGATGCTCATGCTCAAGTAGTACACTTCAGTCTCGATGAATAGATAGACATTCTAGAATTTATTTGATTATGGCTTGAGCCGAAAAATGAAATTAGGCCATGTTTAGACTGTTTGAGTCATTTTAGCCTACCCTTGTTGTGTACTTATCCGTAGTCACCCAATTGAGCCTAAATACCTATTTTATTGAATAACCACATTACAAGCCTAAAATTTGAATTTAAGTACCCAAAATAACCTTAACATCATAAACATTGAGCATAGTGAATAATATTATGGAGTTTGTAGTGTTATAGTTTCTTAAAGAGGAAACAATAATGAAATTTAGTGAGTAAGTGCCACCTTAAGTTTGGGGGAATTATTCTAAGTTTAGGGGAGTTATAAAAAAATGAAACAAATAGAGAGAAAATGAAGAAAAAAAATAGAGAATAAGTGGTTGAAATTGGGTAAAAGTCATAGGTTTGTGGTGAACTAAATCAAGTGTAGGAAGTTCAAGTGGTAACCAAGGGGACTTAGTGTTCATGGTGTGAATTAAACCAACTTTGTATCCAAAATAACCCACTTTGACCCTAACCCTATATTAAAAGCTAATAAAAGACTTAATAGATCCCTAAATATGTGTATTTCTACATTACTAGAGAGTTGTATGAAAAACAGGCTTATGGTAGTGTTTTGTACTTAGGATATGCCGAGACACCTCTTTTCTATACAATATTAAGTACTTGAGCTTATCTAGGTACAATTCAGTGAATACTTATTTTACGCACACATATGGTCAATCATTTATAAGGAAGAATAAAAGTGCTTAATTATGGTGTTTGTAAATTGTTTAGAGTGTTTATTAATTTCAAAAGGATTGGGAAAAATGATGCAGTTTTTGAGACAATAAGGGTAATTATTAAGTCAATTTGACTAATTGTTACTTTTATGTTATTTAGTTTTCATATGAGTTTGTGTGTTTATTTGTGTTTTTTTACTTTGTGTGATTCTTTCTAATTGCTTGAGGACGAGCAATTGTCTAAGTTTGGGGGTATTTGATGAATGTATTTTGGATCTATAATCGACCCTATTTATCTTAGTAATTGTGCATTTTGAGTTATTTAAAGGCTATTATATGTTAAATATTATTGTTATAGGGTTAAATCGGGAGAAGATGAGAAAGGGTGAAATTGGAGCAAAAGAAAGAAAATTGCTACAGTAAATCACTACATTAATTCTAAACAGTGTCAATGAACTGTAGCACTGCACTGCACTGTTTATGACTGTAGCAACGACATTGTTCACTAACGGTTAAATTACTATTGAAGCACTGTAGCAATGGCTAGAGCACTTTACACAATTTGCATAATTATGATTGATTTGTATAATTAGTAATTAGTTTTAACATAAACAAAATTAAATTTATCATTTGTCTGAATAATAGCAAGAAGACACAAATTTAGTAATTGTTTAAGAATAATAACAATTTCTTATGGGATCGACACTCAACTCATCACTCTAATACTTTACATGTTCAAGATGATCAATGCTTTGTTAATGTTATTCAAGTTTCTTTAAGTGATTTGGAGTAATTTACATGAAGAACAAAATAAGGTGCATATCAATTTAGGAAGGAAGATTTGGCGAATACCAATTCAGGAAGGAAAATTTGGCATCATTGTTCATGCGTAAATGTTTATACGATACTGTTAACGCGGCTTTGTTAGATCCTTATTTTCTTTGTTTCCTTTTTTTATTCTCAAGTTTAATTTAGAAATAAAGATACAGAAATATTTATTTTAAGCAACTTATTCAAAAAGCCTATAATAAGTCACCTCAGCATTTTTTAACTCGAAGGGCATGTCTTTATAGTAGTAAGTCCTTTAGAATGTGATAAAAGATGTATTCTCTTGGTCGAACAATAATATCTTAATTTTTTCGTAACCCACTAAGGCATACATAAAGCTAAGAAGAGCATGCTCTACCACAAAATCCACTAACTGATCGATCTTTAAGAGAGGAAAACTGTCTTTAGAGTAAGCCTTATTCATGTCCATAAAGTCTACACACATTCTCTACTTTCTATTAGCCTTCTTGATCGAAATCACATTGGCTAACCACCCGAGATAGTAGACTTCACGAATGAATCTCTCAGTTATGAGCTTCTCTATCGCTGCAGCCATAACCTCATTCCTCTCAATGAAGGGTCAATTCCTAAAATGTCTTCATGAGACTAGGTGAAGATATTCGAGAACCTTTTGAAAACATACTTTGTCTTCTTGATTTTCGGGCTCAATTAAAAGCTAACCTTTATGACTTTCTTAAAGGACCTTAATTTGACTGGCACCGTGATCATCTCCCACATGGCTTTGGTGACTTCAACTACCCTTCATCTCTTGAGTCCATTATGGAGATACAAATAGCTCCTTGCTATCTTCTAATCCCTAAAGATGGCTCTTACTTCATCCCCAACTAGGAACTTCAACTTCATATAGTTAATGGACATGAAAGTGTTAGAGTTAGCTATAAATAGTTACTTTAACAAAACCTTATAGGGGAAAGGCTGATCAACCACAATAAAGCTAACCATCATAGTCTTTACGTAAGGATTTTTTTAATAAAGATGTATGAAAATTAATGACCCCAAACTGTATGATGCAACCATTTTTAAACCCATACAAAGAAGTTTTCCTTAATATACTTGTTATTTATTTTCTATTTTTGCAATTAATTCCTACTATGACTTAGGAATTGACTTAGTTTTTTCCTTAACGCTCCTGGTAAAATTGGCTATATAAAGCCTTGTAACCTAAGGGGAATTCAAAATTTTAACCTTAATAATAGTGAGAGTTTTCTCTTGGTTATTCAAAGAACTTTTTATAACTTATCAAGATTTCTTCTTATGGCATTCACCATTGAATTATCATTAACAATTTTTCTCATCTTTCTTGAGTATGACATCTACTCTAATTTTTTTATACCTTTGGTTCTTATCTTTTTATATATAACGAGTCAAGGTTCTTTGTTTTTGTTTGTTTGTGAATTTGAATTAGAACAATCCTTGGCGAAAGAGCCTCATTAAGTGTCAGGTCTCACTTTTCTTTGTGAAGTTCACATTAATTGGTATCAGAGCTTAGGCTTTAAATTAGGTTCAATCTATCTTTTATTTTCATTCTTTGTTCTACTTTTAAATTTAGTACCTTTTGTTATATTCCCTTGAATCTACAAACTACTATCTTTATTTCTATTTTATCACAACTTTAATATATTTCTTCACCTTAATTCATTTAAGTTTTATTTTTTTTTATCATTACATATAAGTAAAAAAAAAATTGAAAAAAAAGGAGTATAGAAAAAAAAATTCAGATTCAGTTAATTTCAAGTTTTAATTCTGAATTTTGATTTTTGTTTTTAAAAAAAAGAGATTTTAGAAATCTAAATTAGCTGAAGTGTTGTTTGCTATGCAAATTTTGTTTGTGTATAGTGTGCATTCTGCCTATTTTGTGCAATTCGACTTAAAATAAAATAAAAAACCCTAAATTGCATCAAAATCTATATTTCTTTTTGTTTTTCTCTTTGCTTCTAAAAATTCTTCATATTCTTTATCTTTACGTTTAACTCATTCTCATTCTTAGTGATTTGATTTGTTAAGTTTGGATTATCATAAAGTAATTTCAATTAAGTTTAATAAAAAACTAAAGAAGAGACTAACGAGAGGAAAAAAGCAAGAGAGTGTGAGCTCATAAGATGGTAAAAGCCAAATTTGAGTAAACATAAGTGTTAGTACTATCAATCTAAGGGAGTGTTTGTGAGGTTTTCTTACTTTTATTTTCTTACAAGTTAGTAAACATGTCTTAAGAAAAGATAGAGGCTCATCCAATAATGCTTAGAAAAAGATAGATTTCAAACTCTTCTTTAAATTCTTATAACAAAATTTGAATCGATTCAAATCAAAGTTTGATGAAGTGAATGACAGAATAGATAAAGTTGAATCTAGTACAAATGGGGCAACCACCTAGAGCTCCTAATATGTAACAAAGAGAGAGAAATACACTTAGGTATAATTATGAAGATGACTATAGAGATGACTTAGATGATGATAACCATGCCTCTATATTAATTTAGGTAGATTTAGGCATAGGAATAGAGATAAAGGAGTTAGATTTGAAGATAGGATTGATAGCAACTTGGGAAGAATTAAGATAAATATTCCATCTTTCCAAGGCAAAAATGATCCTGAAGTGTATTCAGAGTGGGAGAAAAAGACAGAATTAGTATTTAATTGTCACAACTACTTCGAATTGAAAAACGTAAATTTGGCCGCCATATAATTTACTAATTATGCTATTATTTGGTGGGATCAACTTGTTTTGAGTAGGAGACAAAATCACGAAAGACCCATTGAGATATGAAACTATTATAAAGAGGTGATTCATTCTAAGTCATTATTATATGGACTTATTTCAGAAGTTGCAATTGTAAAGCTTTACTCAAGGATTTAAAAGTGTTAAAGACTATTATAAGGAAATGGAAATAGCCATGATTCAAGCAAATGTGGAGGACCAAGAAGCTACTAGGCTAGGTTCCTAGTTTGTTTGAACCGTGATATTAAAAATGTGGTAGAGTTACAACATAATGTTGAGTTGAAAGACATTGTGCATATAGTTATAAAAGTAGAGCAACAATTAAAGAGGAAGTGTTCCACACAAATTGAGCAGAATTCAAGTTCTTCTTCAACATTGAAACTAAATTAGAGCAAAAAGGATGAAAAGCCTAAAGCTGAAACGTCCAAAAATAACAAAGTTGAAGGCACACCAAACAAAGATAAATCTGATTCCCAACCTTCTAGAAATAGAGATATCAAATGCTTTAAGTGTTTGAAAATAGGTCATATTGCATCTCAATGTCCAAACAAAAGAGTTATGATATGAAAGATAATGGTGATATTGAGACCAAAGGTGAATCTAATGATAAGCCCATACCACAGTTGGAGGATGCAAGTGACATTGAGTATCCAATTAATGGAGAGCTTTTGGTTGCAAGATGAGCTCTTAGTGTGCAAATAAAAAAAGTTGAGAAGGTACAATGTGATAATATTTTTCATACTAGATGCCATGTCAATGATAAGGTATGTAACATGATTATTGATGGGGAGAGTTGTACTACTGTAGCAAGCACTAGTTTAGTGGAAAAATTAAATTTGACAACTTTGAAACGTCCTAGGCCATATAAGCTATAATGGTTGAATGATTGTTGAAAAGTTAAAGTAAATAAACAAGTGTTGGTTTTATTCTCAATTAAGAAGTATAAGGATGAGATTTTGTGTAATGTAGCGCCAATGTATGCAGACATATTCTTTTGGGGCGACCACGGTAATATGATAGGCATGTAATCCATAATGGTTATACCAATAGGTTTCGTTTGTATTTAGTGGAAAATCAATTACTCTTGTACCTTTAATCCTAAGATAAGTGTTTGAAGATTAAGTTGAGTTGAAAAGGAAGAGTGATATGAAAAAAGAGATTGAAAGTTTAAAAGCAAAAGAGGCTGAAACAAAAAGGAGAGAAAAAGAAAGTAAAAAAGAAAAGAAAGTTTTGGTTAGTTAGAAAAGAAAATAAGTGAATATCTATGCAAGAGAGAGTGAGATAAAAAAAATGCTTTATTTTTAAATCAGCCTATAATTATACTTTTGTACAAAAAGGCTTATTTTAGTACTAATGATCTTAACCCCTATTTGCCTAGTGTTGTCGTTTCTATTTTACAAGAATTTGATGATGTGTTTTCCAAAGAAATACCTAATGGTTTACCATAAGGGGAATCGAGCATCAAATTGACTTTATACTCGAAACATCGATTCCAAATAGGCCAGGCTATAGAAGCAATCCCAAGGAGATAAAAGAATGTCAAAGGTAGGTTAGTGAGCTTATAGAGAAGGGGTATGCGGATGAAAACCTGAGTTGTTATGCGGTTCTAGTATTGCTTGTGCCTAAGAAGGATGGGTTATGGAGGATATATGTTAATTACCACGCCATTAATAATATCATTGGAAAGTATAAACATCCCTTTAAAAGTGGATGATGAATTGTATGAAAAATTAATCTTAAAAATGGATATCTTTAGAATAGAATGAACTAATATGATGAATGGAAAACTGCATTTAAAAAAAAAGGTTTATATGAATAGTTAGTTATATAGTTTAGGTTAACTAGTGCATCTAGTACTTTCATGAGATTAATGGATCATGTTTTACGTGTTTTTATTGGAAAATTTGTGGTTGTATACTTTGACGATATTTTGATATATAACAAAACATAGATGAGCATATAGAACATTTAAAAACTTATTTTAGATGTTTTAACAAAAGAAAAGTTGTTTGCTAACCTCATAAATTGTACTTTTTGATAACGTGTTTTAGGGTGTATGGATTATGTACATGTTGAAATAACTAAATGCATATCTCACATACACGATCTGCAGCGGAATTAAACACATAATCAATATATACACAAGTATTATGGACCAAAAACAACTTAAGGTTACGAAAACTTACCCCTAAAGAACTTTGGTGAAGAATCATCATACGGAGCTCACACGGAAGTCCACTCGTGATCAATACTAGTCCGTAAGGATCTGTGGGGTTACAAGAGCTAGAATGGTAGCTTCTTTGATCAATTTCTAGTAAGATGCAACTCAGAATTCTCTCAAATGTGAGCTTGTTTGATAAGACAAAAATGGGGACTACTTTGAAACAAGTTCAAAACTTGTTTTTATACTTAGTAAAAATGGGAGGGGGCTAAATGCAACACTTACAAAGTTTTATCCATCTCACTCTTTGCATGGTTGACACTTGTCACTCATGCATCCTATGCATGCTACCAAGTATCAATCATACAAAGTCCCCATATGCCACTTATCACACAGGTGAACATGTGTAAAATTCCCCTAGCCACACAACAGGGACCTCTTTGCAACATTTGCAAAGTAAGTTTTTTGCTTTTCAGAGAGGTCCTAAAGTGTACCTACTTTTCGAAATCATCCCAAAGTGATCTGTTCAATCCATCTTGCTACTTCAGTACTCGACAAGCATACTTTATATTGTGAGACTTCCTAGGGTTACCTTCGTTTGTGTTACAGAACACTTCTGCAAGTCTGTGAATAATGCCCCACATACACGTTACGGATATTACAAAATGGAGCGTGAATCATACAAGTTGATGTCAACCATATCCGTATAATCCTTTCGTCATCTATATCCTTGAGGAGCAGAGATATAGATTATGACCATCAAATATTTGTATGCTTATTCATAAACTTATCTCTAGATATGTATTTTCGTAAATAATATCCGCAAACGCCTTTACAATATTATTTAACCCTAATGGAAAACTCTTTTTTCGGGGTTAACGCATATGGCCATAAGACTTTATGAAATATGTTCTTAGAGCATTTGGATATACAACTTACCTATATAAGCTGATAGATCCTATATCTACGCATACCAAACTCCATAAGCATCGGACCATACCTAGTGACACTCAGTGGTTAGACTATTGAAGGTCTTTGACATGCTTGGAACCAATGTCTGATGGATTACTCACAAGCCCACCGTGGTGCTCAGGATGTCTATTGGAGGTCTTCATAAGTATATTCAATATCTAGTCCTTACTGAATACCTGCATGCCTATATGGACTTCTACTAAGCACATGGTCTACTAAGACTAACCATCTGGATAATTCAGATATGGACATACACTGATCCAAAAGGAATACTGATCGACCTGTGTTGGTAACCATGGACTAGGAACAATCTTTTTGAGAATATATTGCGCAATGACATTTCTTAGCACCATTTGCAAACTCTTTGCAACTATGTCATTACTATAATATTCTCAAGTCTTTGTCCTTATTTCAGATAAGGTTCTAACTCTTTAGAATTGCTAACTCTTAGTGTTGACCTAAACTCTTTTAGATCTACAATATTTAAAAAGTTACAAGCTTCTTACTATATAAATAATAATAATTAACGAATAAAAGAAATGTTTATTGTATAAATATTAAATAAATAAACATTCATACAATAATTTGAATGGCACGTAACATCATTCCCAACAACTTTCACTTGCTCTAGTGTCATTCACGATGATATTTAATACCCATTGTGTCCACGTATTTCTCAAACACTCTAGGAGTTAAGACCTTAGTGAGCAGATCCGCTACATTATCTATAGAATATACTATAGAAACTATTACATCTCCTCTAGCCAAGATTTCTCTAATTTTATGGTACTTTCTTTTCAAATGTTTAGAATTTTGGTATGCCCTTAGCCCTTTTGCTTGAGCTATTGCTTCATTGTTGTCACAAAATAACGAGATATGATCCATTGAACTTGGGACTACTCCAAGCTCTATGAAAAACTTGTGTATACACTGCTTCCTTTGCAACTTTTGAAGCCGCAATGTATTCTGCCTCTGTGGTAGAATCAGTTGTGGATGCTTGCTTAACTCTTTTTAAACTAACTATGGCACTATTGAGAAGAAACACATATTCAGATGTAGACCTTTTTATCATTCAGATCAGACTAGAAGTCTGAGTCAATGTATCCCCTCACTTGCAAATCATTTTCTTTATAAATTAAAAACTTATCCTTTGTACCCTTAAGGTATTTTAGGATATGTTTCATGCCCATCCAATTGTCGCTACCTAGATTAGATTGATACTGGCTAGTAATAATTATAGCCATACTAATGTTAGCTCTTGTACATAACATAACATACATCAAGCTACTTACTGGTGATGCATATGGTATGTTAGACATTCTATCTCTTTCATCTTTCATTTTATGAGACATTCTCTTAGAAAGATGAATGCTATATTTGAAAGGTACGTTAACTTTCTTATAGTTAACAAAGTTATATCTTTCAAGAATATTTTCTATGTACGAAGATTAAGAGAATCTATTAGCCTCTTAGCCTTATTTCTATAAAGCTTTATACTAAGTATATAGGAAGCCTCTCCCAAATTATTCATGAAAACGTTCTTACTTAAATAACTCTTGATTGACTGTAACATATCAATATTATTTTTGATAATGAGTATGTCATCTACATAAAGATGAGAAAAATAATCAAGCTTCCATTAACATTTTTTGTTTATACACACTTTGATGCGATATTTCTATATCTTATAATTAAGTGCAAGTATACACTATCGTATGCAAGTAATAAAGGGACTAAATAAGTCGGATGTTGAACCCACAGGGATAATTTCTTCTTTTTAACCAATTACTAAAATTATGTCTTCCTAATAATTATTCAGATAAATAAAAATCTAAGAATGAATATAGAAAATATAAAGACAAAAACACAATGCAAAGAGATTTAAGTGATAACAATATAGAGAAAACTTAGGATTAATACTATCCCTCAATATGCTTTTTAATGATTCATCTTCTAATATTTAACTCTCTTAGTCTTTGTTATTGATCAAGACACTAATGTATTCACAAGCCTCTTCCAAGGTTATGCAAGTATACCTTAATTTACCAAATACCTATATTCTTATGGTACTTGTAATAAATTAAGATTTATTAAGATTAGGTCTTATTGATCATACATGCCAATTAGGTATAATCCTATCCTAAATTGAAACTTGCATATGCAACATTGAATGTTACTCTACAATCATGCATCAAATTACCTAGGTCTAAATATTATGATTCCTCTTCCGAGTTTATCAATAATATTACCAACTCATTCACCATATATTGGCCAGATATATTGAACCATTAAGATCAAGTAATTTGAATATCAAAGAACTAGGTTTATTAAATATTCTAAAGATATGGCAATTAAGCACACATATTGAGTTCAAGTATTAACCCTAGAAAATACGTTTAGCTTATGGCTACAAGAGAACAGCAGTAAAAATAATAATAAACCATGATACAATCAATAGCAAACCGATATAGACGTTGAATTGCTCTTAATTGCACTGCCTAAGATCTCTTGATGCCGAAGAACGCCTTCAATCTCTCTCTAAAGTTTAGCTCATGGCTACAAGAGAACAGCAGTAAAAATAATCATAAACCATGATACAATCAATAGCAAACCGATATAGACATCGAATTGCTCTTAATTGCACTGCCTATGATCTCATGATGCCGAAGAACACCTTGAATCTCTCTCTAAAGTTGCTTCAATTAAACTCTTATTGTTTTCCAAGACTAGTGCTCTGTATTTTTGGTATTCTTGAATTGCTCTAGGTTGTTCTTCGATTCCTCTTAAAGGCTAGGAACGAGTGGCTTTTTATAGGGATTGATATGAGCTTGAAAATCTCAATTCTCGTCGGACTAGGACTCGCACTACTGCTGGGGCGCTATACAGTTATCGCTGGGGCACTGAATCATCGCTGGCGCGATAACTGTTAGGCGCTGGAGCGCTAGAAGCGACTTAACCAGGTCATTTTTCTTCTTTCGATCACTATTCCAGCGCTGGGGCTATAATCCTTGTGGCGCTGTGGTGATAGACTCATACTTTGAAAACTTTGCATTTTAGTCTCTGTTTTCGCTCCTTTTGCATTCTTTCTTTAAATTTTGTTCAAGTCCCTATAAATAACAATATAGTATATAAATAGCCATTTATTCTCATAAAATAATAAAATATCAAAATAAAAACATGCGAAAATATATGACAAATTTGTCCTCATCACGCTTCTTTTTCATTTTTGACAAAACCAGACCTTTTAATTACTTTATCAAAATGAAGATTCCAGTTTTAGAAAGCCTACTTAAGTTCATAAATAGAATTTTTTAACTTGTATACCAAATTAGAAGTTAGGCTGGATATAAAACCTTCAGGCTACTCTATGTAAATCTCTTTCTCGAGATTTTCATTTAGGAAAGCCGTCTTTACATCCATCTGCTAGATCTTAAAATCATAGTATCCAACAATAGCCAATAGAATATGAATCAACTTTAGAATGGCAACTGGTGAAAACATTTCCTTATAATCAATTCCAGATCATTGAGTAACCTTTTGTTATCAGTCGAGTTTTAAAGGTCTCTACCTTTACATCGAGCCCACACTTCCACTTGTAAAACCATTTACAACCAATAGCAATAATTCAATCGAGAAGCTTAACCAAGGCCTAGACTTGATTGACATGTATAAAGTCAATTTTGAATTTTATGGATTCTTACCATTTCCTCGAATCGATGTCTAACATAATCTCTTTATAGGTCATAGGATCCTTTTCTTTAACTAAAAAAACATCAAAGACACATTCAGGCATCATTCCATTACCTTACAAGTAGTCTTGACATCCTTTCTGATCTACGTGAAGGATGTGATAAAGGTATTTCACTCGATTAAGTCTGCGGTTCTATCATTGGTTCATTAATTTCTGGATTGACTTCATTAAGTTCAATCCTTGTATAATCCCATGACCCATGAGGAACTGTTTCTCTAAGAAAGTGACATAGCAAGTAATGAACACGTTTCATTCCTCTGGATCATAGAATATATATCTGATAGAGTGTTTGGAATACTCAATGAATCGATAGTTGTACCCCTTGGGTGCAAGTTTATCCTATTGTCGTAACATTTACGTAAGCGGGACAACCCCAAATCTTAACATACCTAAGACTTTGTTTCCTATTAATCTATATCTCATACGGAGTAATAGGAACAACTTTTGATAAAACTCTGTTCAATAAGTGAGCATTGGTTTTTAGAGCATAACCCCATAGATATTCTGGAAGATCGGTAAAACTCATCATCGATCGGACCATATCTAATAAAGTCTGATTCCTCCTCTCTGAAACACCATTGTGTTGAGGAGTATCTGAAGCACTGTATTGAACAAGAATCCTATTCTCCTTCAAATAAGCCGTGAATTTACTACTCATATATTCACTGCCTCGATCTGATTGAAGGCATCTGATATATATACCGGTTTATTTCTCTGTTTCATGTTAAAATTCTTTAAACATTTCAAAGGTTTCCAACTTGTGTTTCATAAGATACACATGTCTATATCGTGACAAATCATCGATAAATACGATGAAGGATCGAAAATCACCCATATTAGTGTGATTCATTGGACCATATACATCATTATGTACTAGTTCTAATACATCAGTGGCTCAGTCTCCAACACTTACAAAGGGAGATTTAGTCATCTTCCCTCAAATACAAGATTCACAAACTGGTAAGGGTTTTATAGTAAGATCATGTATCTGATCATCCTTAACCAGATGGGTTAGACGTCTCACACCTATATGACCTAACCTTATATGCCATAATTCTATGTTATTTAAAGCTCCTAAACTATTACCTATGTTTACCTGTGCATTTAAGACATTTCTTGTTTCATTCAAAATACAATGCCTATTCACCAATTGACATTCAACTAATAAAACATTATCCACATTACATAAATACAAGGAATAGTTCTAAATAAATACATATCAGATAGCCCTCAGTGTCTAACATAATAAGGAATATAATATTTCTGATAATGTTTGGTATATAATAACAATTATACAACATTAAAGTTTGATTACATAGGAGAATTAATGGAAAATTTCCAACTGCTTCGACCTGTAGAAAATCACCATTTCTAACACAACATTAGAATTCTCTCTGTTATAGCTACCTAATTTTTTTCAGACCCTGCAACACATTACGGATGTGAGAAAGACATACGGGATCTAATACCTAACAACTAGAAGCATTACATGCTAATGAAATATCAATAATAGGTAAATAAATACCTTATGGGTTCTTATTGATTGTGGCAATGTACTTTCAATAGTTACATTTTCAGTATCCGTTATCGCCACAGTGGAAACACTTTCCTTTGTTCTTCTTCTAATATTTTAGCTTGGATACTAGCTATCTATGAGAAATTGGATATAGTGACTTCTTTACCTTCTTCTTTTCATTAGACTTCTTAGAATCCTTTGGAACAGAAGATGAAGCATTATTCTGAACTATGAAGGCCATACCTCTTCTTTTATATCCTCCTTAACTGTATGCAACAAGTTAGACAACTCAGCATAAGTCAAAGTCAGTCATTGTATGTTAAAGTTTATAATGAACTGTGTAAAAGATCTCAGCAGAGACTGGAGAATTAAGTTATTCCCCAAGTTATTATTTATAGAAACATCCATAGTTTTTAAGTTTTTTATGTAGGAAATCATTTTAAGTACGTGGGGACTTACCGGATTGCATTCAGGCAACTTAAGTTGAAAATGTACTTTAGAGATCCTATAGAGTTCTACATGTGATCTATCTTTAAATAACTCCTTCAGATAGAGCATAATACTATACGCACTATCAATGTGCGCATGCTCCCTCCAAAGCTCATTTGACATTGAGGTGAGGATGTACGACTTGACTTTCAAATCGTCATCGACCCATTTCTTACAAGTCAGAACCTCTTTATTAGTGGCAGCTTCAAAAACACCTTTAGGCATTCTCTGATCTATTATGTATCCAAGCTTCTCTAAATCTAGAATAATTCTAAGATTCATTAGCCAGTCTGAGTAGTTGTGCAGGTTATCATCAAGTATGCGTACTAATGGGTTGCTTGAAGCCATATTATCTTTATAAGAACCATGAACGAAGAAAGGCATGCGAGAAACATATATTGGCTAATGATTGTGAGGCCTCAATTCTTGACTAGAGGGAACACCAAAGGCCTCTGCCCTTCCGTCCCTTGGATAGATAGACAAAAAAAGATATGTTGGCATTAACATTTCAAAATCGTCAATTAATAACACTTTAGATCATAGATATAACTAGTATATTTTTTTAATCTAAAAGAACTCTCCCACTACTTTACATATTCCCATAAATCTCTTAAATGAGAAAATGAAAATTTAAACATTTTAAATTTTATAGCGAGAAATAGATCCAATCAACATTTTACCCGGGCCTTACACTTTAGTAATATTGGCCTTTGTAAAACCCAAAAGGTAGACAACTCTTATCAATTGCATCTCATGCAACTCTTACCACTGATCCTAAATACTCTTTATCCTCACACTTTAGCAATATTGGGTAAGTATATTCCAGATTTACTTGTCAATTATCAAATATAATTTATTGATATTACCCTTACATTTTAGCGGTATTGGATAATACTTTCGCTTATATTTGCTTCATCTTATGTTTAATCGGCATATTTTGAATCACACCGATCAAATCCCTCACACTTTCGTGAAATTATAAAAAAGACCGAGATGACCAAATTAGTACCATATTGACAAGGCAGATCATGTATAACATTATCTCATAATGTAATACATTTCAATCTAATTAAGAAAGATTTTTCATTTTCATAATTTATCCACATCTCATGAGAATATGATTTATAATCACCCATTTATTTTATACAAGCACAACTAACCCTCACCAATAGGGCTCCCATTGTGGTTAATAACATAAAAAATGTTTACAGTTTATAATACAATAATATAACAATTAATTTGCATTAAAATAATAAAAAAAAATATTTCACATTCAAAAATACAAATTGGAGTATATAATTTGGAACGATTAGCATAAAAAGTTGAATAACCTGGCATAATATAATATAATGTACTCTTTTTTTTTTTGCTGACGCCCCAACATGCAACCTAAAATGCCCTAGCATCAAATTACTTCAATGCCCCAGTGTTTAACACATGAACGCTTCAACATTCTATGTTGAAGAACACCCATGCATTCATATCTTCAACACTCCAGCATTCTGCATGCAACAAACTTACTCTGTCTTATGAACGCCCCTACATTATATACATAAATACCATAGCGTTTTGCCCTGAGAATGCCCCAGTGTCCAACACTTGAATGCCCTAGCGTTCTCCAATATTCATGTCTACACATGAACACCCTAGCGTTCTACTCGTAACGCCCTGGTGTTCCCTCAACAATAGGTTATTTTTTGTACTTTAAACACTTTAAAATGCACCAAAATGCAACTTTTACTAATTTTGGGCATCCCCATTACTTCCAACAACACTCCAACAACCCAGAAGCACAAAAAATATGATATGATACCACTTTTAACATATTTTAGGGTGCATGCATGTGGATTGTGTATATGTTGAAATAACTAATTGCATGTCTTGCATATACAATTTACAGTGAAATTAAATATATAATCAATAAATACACAAGATTTTGAACACAAAATAACTTAAGGTTACAAAAACTTACCCTTGAAGAACTTCGGTGAAGAATCGTCCTCTGGAGCTCACACAGAGGTTTACTCATGATCAATTCTAGTCTGTCAGAATCTGTGGGATTATAGAAGCTAAAATGGTAGCTTCTTTGATCAATTTCCAGCAAGATAAAACTCAAAATTCTCTCAAATATGAGCTTGTTTGTTAAGAAGAAAATGTGGACTACTTTGAAACAAGTTTTAAACTTGTTTTTATATTTAGTAAAAGTGGTGGGCTAAATACAACCCTTGCAAATTTTTTATCCACCTCATTCTTTGCATGGTTGACACTTGTCACTCATACATCTTATGCATGCTACCAATTATCAATCATGCAAAGTCCCCATGTGCCATTTATCACACAGGTGAACATGTGTAAAATTCCTCTTGCCACGCACGCAACAGGGACCTCTTTGCAACATTTGCAAAGTAAGTTTTTCACTTTTCAGAGAGGTCCTAAAGCATATCCTGCTTTTTGAAATCATCTCAAATCAATATGTTCAATCCATCTTGCTACTCCAGTACTCAACAAGCACACTTCATATTGTGAGACTCTTTAGGGTTACCTCCGTTTGTGTTATGGAACACTTCTGCAAGTCCGTGAACAATGCCCCACATACACGTTACGGATATTACAAAATAGAGCGTTGAACCATACAAGTTGATGTCAACCATATCCGTATAATTCTTTCGTCATCTATATCCCAGAGGAATAGAGATATAGATTATGACTGTCAAATCTCTATATGCCCATCCATAAATTTATCTCCAAATATGTATTTTCGTAAAATAATATTCACAAACTCTTTTACGATATTGTTTAACTCTAATGGAAAAAAAATATTTTATAGTGTTAACACTTATGGCCATAAGACTTTATGAAATACGTTCTTAGAGCATCTGGATATATAACTTATCCATGTAAGTTGACGGATCCCGTATCTACACACACCAAACTCCATGAGCATTGAACTATACCTAGTGACACCCAGCAGTCAGACTATAAAAGATCTCTGACATGCTTGGAATCAAAGTATGGTGGATTACTCACAAGTCCACCGTGGTGCTCAAGTTACAAGATCATGAATACTACTCAACCCTTTATTGACGGCTTCATGGGATGTCTATTAAAGGTTTTGTGAGTCTGTTCAATATCTAGTCTTTACTGAATACCTGTATGCCTATACAGACTTCTACTAAGTCCATGGTCTGCTAAGACTAACTATTTGAACAATGCAGATATGGGCATACATTGATATGAAAAGAATACCGATTGACCTGTGTCAGTAACTATGGATCAAGAATAATATTTTTGAGAACATATTGTACAATGACATTTCTTAGCACCATTTGCAAACTCTTTACAACTATGTCAATACTATAATATTCTTAGGTCTTTATCCCTGTTTTAGACAAGGTTTTAATTCTTTAGAATTGCGAACTCTTAGAGTTGACCTAAACTCTTTTAGATCTATAATGTCCAAAATGTTACAAGCATCTTACCATATAAATAATAATAATTGATGAATAAAAAAATATTTATTATATAAATATTAAATAAATAAACTTTCATACAACAATTTGAATGGCACTTAAGTGTCATTCCCAACACCTTTTACACGAATAAGCTTGTATTTCTTTAATTTATTATTAATGCTACAAGGATTGAGGTAGATGAAGAAAAAGTTAAGGTAATCCAAGATTGGCTGAAACCTATGAGTGTAGGTCATGTTAGAAGTTTTCATAGTTTGGCTAGTTTTTACAAGAGATTTGTTAAAAAAAAATTAGTAGCCTAGTTGCACCTTAGACTGAAGTTATTAAGAAGAATTTAGTTTTTAAATGGAGTGACGAACAAGAAAAGACATTTAATTTTATTAAGAAAAAATTAATTAATGCACCTTTACTTGCTTTACCTAACTTCATTAAAACTTTTGAAATTGAGTGTAATGCTTCAGGAATAGGTATTGAAGTTGTACTAATGCAAGAAGGACGACCCATTACGTATTTTAGTGAGAAGCTAAGTAGAGTAGCCTTAAATTACCCTATATATGATAAAGAGATGTATGAATTGTTTAGAGCATTGGAAACTTAGGAACATTATCTTTGGCTAAAAGAGTTTATTTTTTATACGAATCATGAATCATTGAACTATTTGAAGGGACAACACAAGCTAAACAAGTGGCATACCAAGTGGGTAGAGTTCATTAAAATATTTTCCTATGTGATCAAGTACAAACAAGGTAAGAAAAATATTGTGGTTGATGCATTATCTCGAAAGTTCAACTTACTTTCAAAATTATTAGGTTCTGAATACATTAAAGACTTGTATGTTAATGATTCTGATTTTGGTAATGTATTTACTACATTGAGAAAGTGGCATTTGATAAGTTCTTTGGTCATAATGGATTTTTGTTTAGAGAAAATAAGTTATGCGTGCTTAAAAGCTTGTTGCGGAATTACTTGTTAGAGAAGCTTATGAGGGTGGTTTAATGGGGCCTTTTGGTATATCTAAGACTTTAGATATTTTGCATAAACTCTTCTTTTAGCCTCACATAAAATGTGATGTAGAAAGAATTTATAAGAGATGTTTTACTTGTAGACAGGCTAAGTCTAGAGTTAAGCCTTATGGATTATCTACACCTTTGCCTATACCTAATGAAGCTTAGATTGACATGTCTATGAATTTTATGTTACTTTTACCTAGGTCAAAGAGGGTAGGGATTCCATAAATGTGGTCATTGATAGGTTTTTTAAAATGGCACATTTATTCCATGTTATAAAATTGATGATGCATCACATATTCTTGACTTGTTTTTCAAAGAGATTGTAAGATTGCATAGCACACCTAAGAGTATTATTTTAGATAGGGATGCAAAGTTCTTAAGCTAAATTTGAAAGACTTTGTAGGGGTAAATTAGGAACTAAACTTTTATTTTCTAATACTTGTCATCCACAAGCTAATGGACAAACTGACATAACTAATAAGACTTTATCTACTTTGTTGCATGCTATAATACAAAAGAACTTGAAAAGATGGGATGAATGTTTGTCGCATGTAGAGTTTACATATAATAAAAGTGTGCATTCAGCAACTAAGTTTTTAACTTTTAAAATTATGTATAGTTTTAATCTATTAACTCCTTTACCTATGAATGAGTGTGTTAATTTAGATGGAAGGAAGAAACTGACTTTCTTATGCACATCTATGAAAAGACATGATTAGAAATTGAAAGAAGAACTAAATAATATGCCAACCAAGCTAATAAGGGGTGCAAAAAAGTTATATTTGCACCAGGTAATTGGGTTTGGTTACATATGAGGAATGAATAGTTTTTTGTTCAAATTCATTCTAAACTACTTCGAAGGGGAGGTGGACTACTTTAAGTGATTAAAATGATCAATGATAATGCCTACAAGTTAGACCTTTCAGATGAGTATAATGTTAATGCAAATTTTAATATTGCTGATTTGTCTCCTTTTGACGCAGTTGAAGATTTGAGGACAAATATTTTTCAAAAAAGAGGGAATGATGTGAATTAGGCTGTCAAAGCTTCAAAATATTCATTGAGCAACCATGAGGGTCCAATAACAAGGGCAAAAACCAAGTGATGCGATATTTCTATATCTTAAAATTAAGTGCAAGTATACACTATCGTATGCAAGTAATAAAGGGACTAAATAAGTTGGATGTCGAACTCACAAGGATAATTTCTTCTTTTTAACCAATTACTAAAATAATATCTTCCTAATAATTATTCAGATAAATAAAAATCTAAGAATGAATATAGAAAATATAAAGACAAAACACAACGCAACGCGATATAAGTGATAGCAATATAGAGAAAACCTATGATTAATACTATCCCTCAATATGCTTTCTAATGATTAATCTTCTAATATTTAACTCTTTTAGTCTTTGTTATTAATCAAGGTACTAATGTATTCACAAGCCTCTTCCAAGGTCATGCAAGTATACCTTAATTTACCAAATACCTATATTCCTATGGTACTTGTAATAAATTAAGATTCATTAAGATTAGGTCTTATTGATCATACATGCCAATTAGGTATATTCTTATCCTAAATTGAAACTTGCATATGCAACATTGAATGTTACTCTACAATCATGCATCAAATTACCTAGGTCTAAATATTATGATTCCTCTTCCGAGTTTATCAATAATATTACCAACTCATTCACCATATATTGGCCAGATATATTGAAGCATTAAGATCAAGTATTTTAAATATCAAAGAACTACGTTTATTAAATATTCAAAAGATATGGCAATTAAGCACACATATTGAGTTTAAGTATTAACCCTAGAAAATAAATTTAGCTCATGTCTGCAAGAGAACAATAGTAAAAATAATAATAAGTCATGATACAATCAATAGCAAACTGATATAGATGTCGAATTGCTTTTACTTGCGCTGCCTAAGATACTATTGATGCCGAAGAATACCTTGAATCTCTCTCTAAAGTTGTTTCAATTAAACTTCTATTGCTTTCCAAGACTCATGCTCTGTATTCTTCGTGCTCTTGAATTGCTCTAGGTTGCTCTTGGATTATTCTTGACGTATGGGAATGAGTGGCTTTTTATAGGGATTGATATGAGCTTGAAAATATCAATTCTCGTCGGACTAGGACTCGCGCTACCGCTGGGGCGCTATGCAGTTGTCACTAGGGCGACACGTGAAAAAAGCTTCACCGCTGGAATGGTGGGTTGATTGCGCTAGAGCTCTGTGCCGTTGCTGGCACGATAAAGGTCTGGCGCTGGGGCGCCAGATGAGACTTCCACGGGTCATTTTCTTATTTCGATCATTGTTCTAGAGCTGGGGCTATAATCCTCATGGCGTTGGGGCGATGGACACATACTTTGAAAACTTTGCATTTTAAATTTCATTCAAGTCCTTATAAATAACAATAATGCACATAAATTGTCATCTATTCTCATAAAACAATAAAATATCAATAAGAAAAATATGAGAAAATATATGATAAATTTGCCCTTATCACCAAGAAAATGAAGGAAGTATTAAATAGGCTAATTCATTATATCTCAAATTTGTGTTTTGTTTAAGATACCAATCTAACCGAATCGAGTGTTTAAGATGATCAATGCTTTGTTAATGTTATTCAAGTTTCTTTAAGTAATCTGGAGTAATTTACATAAAGAACAAAATAAGGCACATATCAATTTAGGAAGAAAGATCTGGTGAATATCAATTTAGAAAGAAAGATCTAATGTCATTGTTCATACGTTACTGTTCATGCAGCTTTGTTAGATCCTCATTTTCTTTGTTTCCTTTTTTTTATTCTCTGGTTTAATTTTGAAACAATGATAAGGGCAAATTTGTCATATATTTTCTCATGTTTTTATTATTGATATTTTATGATTTTATGAGAATAGATGGTTATTTATGTGCATTGTTGTTAATTATAGGGACTTGAACGAAATTTAAAGAAGCGAAAACAGGGACTAAAATGCAAAGTTTTCAAAGTATGTGTCCATCGCCCCAGCGCCACAAGGATTTTTGCCCCAGCGCTGAAATAGTGATCGAAATAAGAAAAATGACCTGCTTAAGTCGCGTATAGCGCCCCAGCGCCAGACAGTCACCGCGCCAGCGGTGAAGCCGTTTTCATGCAGCGCCCAGATCCCACCGCTCCAGCGGTAATAGCTTTTTCACGCGTCGCCCTAGTGACAGATGCATAGCGCGCCAGCGATAGTGCGAGTCCTAGTCCGACGAGAATTGAGATTTTCAAGCTCATATCAATTCCTATATAAAGCCACTCGTTCCCAACCTTCAAGAATCAATCCAAGACGACCCAAGAGCACTAAGAATACAGAGCACAAGTCTTGGAGAGCAATAGGAGCTTAATTGAATCAACTTTAGAGAGAGATACAAGACGTTCTTCGGCATCAAGAGTTCCTAGGCAGCGCAATTAAGAGCAATTCGACGTCTATATCGGTTTGCTAATAATTGTATCATGATTTATAATTATTTTTACTGCTGTTCTCTTGTAGCCATGAGCTAACTTATTTTCTAGGGTTAATATTTGAACTCAATATGTGTGCTTAATTGCCATATCTTTCGAATATTTAATAAACTTAGTCTTTTATTATTTAAATTACTTGTGTTTAATGCTTCAATATATCTGGCCAATATATGGTGAATGAATTGGTAATATTTTGATAAACTTGGAAGAGGAATCATAATATTTAGACCGAGGTAATTTGATGCATGATTGTAGAGTAACATTCAATGTTGCATATGCAAGTTTCAATTTAGGATAGGAATATACCTAATTGGCATGTATGATCAATAAGACCTAATCTTAATGAATCTTAATTTATTACAAGTACCATAGGAATATAGGTATTTGGTAAATTAAGGTATACTTGCATGACCTTGGAAGAGGCTTGTGAATACATTAGTGTCTTGATCAATAATAAAGACTAAGTGAGTTAAATATTAGAGGATTAATCATTAGAAACATATTGAGGGATAATATTAATCCTAGGTTTTCTCTACATTGCTATCTTCTTATTCTCTTTGCATTGTGTTTTTACTTTTATATTTTCTACATTCATTCTTAGGTTTTTATTTATCTGAATAATTATTAGGAAGATATAATTTTAGTAATTGGTTAAAAAGAAAACATTATCCCTGTGGGTTCGACATCCGACTTATTTAGTCTCTTTATTACTTGCATACGATAGTGTATACTTGCACTTAATTTGTGATATAGAAATATCACATCAAACAAAGATATAGAAATATTTATTTCCTTAATATGTTTGTTATTTATTTCTTAGTTTTGAAATTAATTCCTACTATGACTTAGGATTTGACTTAGTTTTTCCTTTTATGCTATTGGTAAAATTGGCTATATAAAGCCTTGTAACCCTAAGAGGAATTCATAATTTTAACCTTAATAATAGTGAGAATTTTCTCTTGATTCTTTAAAGAACTTTTCAGAACTTATTAAAATTTCTTCTTGTTGCGTTCATCCTTGACTTATCACTCAAATTCTTTCTCATCTTTCTTAAGTGTGACGTTGATGAGATAATTCTATATCATAAATTAAGTGCAAGTATACACTATCGTATGCAAGTAATAAAGAGACTAAATAAGTCGGATGTCGAACCCACAGGGATAATTCTTTCTTTTTAACCAATTACTAAAATTATATCTTCCTAATAATTATTCAGAAAAATAAAAATCTAAGAATGAATGTAAGAAATATAACACAAAAACACAATGCAATGAGATTTAAAGATATAGCAACGTAGAGAGAACCTAGGATTAATATTATCCCTCAATATGTTTCTAATGATTAATCCTCTAATATTTAACTCACTTAGTCTTTATTATTGATCAAGACACTAATGTATTCACAAGCCTCTTCCAAGGTCATGCAAGTATATCTTAGTTTACCAAATACCTATATTCCTATGGTATTTGTAGTAAATTAAGATTCATTAAGATTAGGTCTTATTGATCATACATGCCAATTAGGTATATTCCTATCCTAAGTTGAAACTTGCATATGCAACATTGAATGTTACTCTACAATCATGCATCAAATTACCTAGGTCTAAATATTATGATTCCTCTTCCGAGTTTATCAATAATATTACCAATTCATTCACCATATATTGGCCAGATATATTGAAGCATTAAACACAAGTAATTTAAATAATAAATGACTAAGTTTATTAAATATTCGAAAGATATAGCAATTAAGCACACATATTGAGTTCAAATATTAACCCTAGAAAATAAGTTAGCTCATGGCTACAAGAGAACAGCAGTAAAAATAATTATAAATCATGATACAATTATTAGCAAACCGATATAGACGTCGAATTGCTCTTAATTGCGCTGCCTAGAAACTCTTGATGCCGAAGAACGTCTTGTATCTCTCTCTAAAGATGCTTCAATTAAGCTCCTATTGCTCTCCAAGACTTGTGCTCTGTATTCTTGGTGCTCTTGGGTCGTCTTGGATTCTTTCTTGAAGGCTGGGGACGAGTGGCTTTATATAGGGATTGATTTGAGCTTGAAAATCTCAATTCTCGTCGGACTAGGACTCGCACTACCGCTGGCGCGCTATGCATCTGTCGCTGGGGCGACGCGTGAAAAAGCTATCACCGCTGGAGCGGTGGGATCTTGGCGCTGGGGCGCTGCATGAAAACGGCTTCACCGCTGGCGCGGTGAATTTATGGCGCTGGGGCGCTATACGCGACTTAAGCAAGTCGTTTTTCTTATTTCGATCACTATTTCAGCGCTGGGGCTAAAATCCTTGTGGCGCTGGGGCGATGGACACATACTTTGAAAACTTTGCATTTTAGTCCCTATTTTTGCTCCTTTTGCGTTCTTTCTTTAAATTTCGTTCAAGTCCCTATAAATAACAATAATGCACATAAATAGCCATCTATTCTCATAAAATCATAAAATATCAATAATAAAAACATGAGAAAATATATGACAAATTTGCCTTTATCAGACGTCTACCCTAATTTCTTATACTTTTTGTTCTTATCTCTTTATAGATAATGGGTCAAGATTATTTGTTTTTATTTTTATGAGAATCTGAATTAGAACTATTCTTTGCAAAGGAACCTCATTGAGCATCGGGTCTCATTTTTCTTTATAAGGTTCACATCAAAAGTTTTAACTTGACATCATTTATTTATAAAACACTACTATAAAGATGGTTTTTCATATAGGTCTCTACTTATGTAGAAATACACAAGAATATAGATAGATTAGGACTTTTATTAGCTTGTAATGTAGGGCTAGAGTCAATATGGGTTATTTGGATAAAAATGTGGCTTCATTTACATTGTAAACACCAAGTCCTTTTGGCTACCATTTGAATTTACTAACCTTGATTTAATTCCCTCCTCTCTTCCAAACTTAAATTTTTTTAATAATAAACTAAGCATTACTCTTCCTAACTTCGAGTTATTCCCCCTAAACTTAATGTGGTGCTTACTCGCCCAATTTTTGTTACATTTCACCTTTACACCACCTAACTCAATACATTCCCAATACATTTAATTTTCACGGTGTTGAGGGTATTTAGGGTACTTAAATTTAATGTTTAGGCTTGCAATGTAGTTATTTAAGAAAAATAGTAGTCCAGGGCAGGCTAGAAGAGAATCAAACGATCAACAGACAACCTAATTTTCTTTCCTAATTCACGTGCTTCCTAGAATTTTACCTCAAGATGTAATCAAACTAGTTCTAGAGTGCCTAGTCATCAAGACTGTGGCGTACTACTTTGCGCATAAGTAATTCCAAGAATAAAATTAAACTAACACAAGCACTATTTAAGTGCTCAAAAATTGGTGATCACAAACAAGGTCAAATTTCATTTAGATATTGATGCATGAACTATTTCAAGTATCTATCTTTTCCTAGGGACTTAGAAAATAAGTTTTTACAGCCATATTTCAAATTCTTATCATGAACTAATAATCATCATCACAACCCAACCCAAACACAAGAGAAAGCATATAATAAACAATATAAAAATTTTAAAATTAAATAGGCCAAGTTATATTACTACTGCTTTTCTTTTTCCACTACATGATTGAAAATATAAAGAAAAATTAAACACAAAACAATAATAAAATCAGTATAAACAAGGATAAAAGTATAAGCTGAACAAGTAAGATATAGGAAGTGTCCTTGAAATGTGTAGCTTAGCTTTGATGCCCTCAAAATCGGTTGGATCAAACCTCAAGTTAAATCAATCTGAATCGTTGTCATCATCTATCCTCATCTAGCCTTGTGGAATCAGGACTAGTTCCCTTCGTTCCGTCCTTGCCTCAAACCTGAAGTAAGTTTCAATCTTTTTGCTCTAAACGTTCCCTTCCCGTTCCCCACTTTTTGGTTCTTACGTTGTGTAAAATGCAAGAATATCTAAGCAAGGAGATGGTGAAAGAAGAAAAATGAGTTGAATAGAAGGTTCCTCATTAGGCAGTCGGGGGCCTTTAAACCTTGACAATGTCATAAGGATGCTGTTCGATTCTGGGAGGAGCCGGGTGAGGGGGCCTTCAGAGGGAGGGGCTCATCTTTGCCATCTGCTGGTGATCGGCCCCTTGAAGATAGGGCTTCGCGATAATAGAATCGAGTGGTGGTGTTGTGGTCAATTCTATTTGTTAGAAATGGTGCTTATGTTTTATTGCATGATTGTATGAATATTAATTATTTAATATTTGTACAATAAATATTTTGAATAAAATCATTAATATTTAATATTATATGGTAAGATGCTTGTAATATTTCAGACATTGCATGATCTGAAGGAGTTTAGACCAGGGCTAAGAGTTAGCAGAGCTGAGAGTTATAAATGCTAAGAGTTAGCAGATTATAAGAGTCAGTGAACTTCTAATGTGTTAGAGCCTTATTTTAAATTAGACAAAGACTTGAGGATATATTAGCAATTACATAGTTGCAATGAGTTGTAAATAGTGCTACAAAATGTCATTGTGTAAATATATTCTCAAATTTTAATGTTTCTGATCTATCTTCACTGATACAAATATATCGATGAAGACCTTATCATATATAGATCAGTGTATGTGTATATATAGATGCTCCAGACGGTTAATCCTAGTATTCCATGAGCTTCATGGAAGCTCGCATAGGTATACAAGTATTCAGTGAGGACTAGGTATTAAACAAACTTAATGAGGACCTCCAATAGACATTTCATAAAATCGTCAATGGAATGACTTCTTAAGCTGAGTAGTATTAATGGTCCTTTGACTTAAGTACCACGATGGACTTATGAGTGATCCACTATACTTAGGTTCCACACATGTCAGAGACCTTTTATAGTCTAACCGTTGGGTGTCGCTGGGTATGATTCGATGCTCATGGAGTTTGGTGTATGTAAATATGGAATCCGTCAGCTCATTTGGGTGAGTTGTATATCCTGATGCTCTAAGATTATATTTTAAAAAATGTTATGTCCATGAGTAATTCACCCAGGAAAGAGTTTCTCATAGGATAAATAAAATCGCAAATGTATTTACAGATATTGTTTATGAAAATACAAATTTGGAAATAAGTTTATGGTTGATCATATAGAGACTTTGATGGTGATGATCTATGTCTCCGTTCATCTAGGATATAAGTGGTGAAGGAATTATATGAATATGTGTTAACCACAACTTGTATGGCCTAACACACCGTTATGTAATTTCTATAATATATTTGTGGGGCATCATTTACAGACTTATTAAAGAGTTTCATAAGAAAAACAGGTGTGAACCTAGGGAGTCTCACAATATGAAGAGTACTTGTTACGCACTAGGGTAGCGCACCAGGTCGAATGATTCGATTTGGGAAGATCTCAAAAAGTAGGAATTATTTTTGGTCTCTCAAAAAGCTGATAGGGCTTAAGTGTTAAGCGTAGTAAGTTGGCAAGTAGGGATTGTTGGGATTTGTACTCATGTGCCATTCCAATTTTGTATAAATATTGTATTTTCATACTTATGCAATAAATAAATATTTCATTAAATTACTAATTATTTTTATTAAGGTAAGATGCTTGTAACATTTCGGACATTGTATTGATCTGAAAGAGTTTAGCTCAAGTCTGAATAGTTAGAACCTTGTTTGAAATGGGACAAAGACTTGAGAATATACTTGCAATGATATAGTTGTAAATAGTTACAAGCGTTGCTAGAAAATATCATTGTGTAAATATGTTCTCAAATTAAATGTTCCTGATCTATTTCTACTGATGCAAGGTCTGTCAAATGGAACTGATTAATATAGATCAGTGTATGTCTATATTTGAATAGTCCAGATGGTTAATCTTAGTAAACCATAAGTTTAGTGGAAGCTCATATAGATATACATGTATTTAGTAAGGACTAGATACTGAACTAGACTCAATAAATACTTTTAATAGATATCCCATAAATCCGTCAGTGGAAGGTCTTCTTAAGTTGAGTAGTATATGTAGTCCCTTAACCTGAGCACCACGGTGGGATTTTGAGTGATTCACTATATTTAGGTTACACATATGTCAGAGACCATTCATGGTCTGAACGCTGTGTGTTACTGGGTATGGTCCAATGCTCATGGAGTCAAGTGAGTGTATATATGGGATTCATCAGCTCATATGGGTGAGTTAAATATCCAGATGCTCTAAGATTATATTCCATGAAATCTTATGGCTATAAGCATTAATTTCGGAAAAGAGTTTCTTGTGGTATAAATAATATTGCAAAGGAATTGTGGATATTGTTTATTGGAATACTAATCAATGAGATACGTTTATGGTTGAGCACTAAAGGACTTGACGGTATTGATATATGTCTCTGATCTTTTAGGATATTAATGACAGAAGGATTATACGAATATAGATTAACCTTAACTTTTATGGTTTAACTCGTTATTTTGTATTATCCATAACATGTGTGTGGAGGGCATCGATTATGGACTTACAAAAATGTTCCGTGAGACTAGGGAGTCCCACTATATGAAGTATACACGTTGAGCACATGGCTAGCACACCGGATCAAATTATTCGATCTGGAAAGTTTTCAAAAAATATGTATTTATTTCAGGGTCTCTCGGGGAGTAGTTAAAGTTTAAGTGTTAAACCTAAAATTGTGCCACGTCAGACTTGACACTTTTATCTACCTAATGTATATCTCAATTTGTGCCAATAATTTGTATGGGTACTAAATTAGGTATTAGTGTATATAACTACCTTTAAAATGAAACAATTATTATTTTATTTAAATTATATTAATTGGCCATTTATTTATTTCAGAGTCTCTTGGAGAGATTATAGGGTAGTGTTAAGCCCGGAATCTCGACAAGTGAAACTTGTCACTTTAACATTTTTATTGTATATCACATTTTATGCCACTAATTTGTTAGGGTATAACATGTGACATAATTCTATTGGTCTAATTTATTAAGTATTAATATTTAATTGATAAAGGGTTATCAATGATATTTTGCTTATAAAGTATATAAAAGCTAAATCAATTTTTCGTTGTGAGGTGCCTATTTGAATTCGTTAACTATTATTTTGTTTTTACTTTCTCATGTGAATTGTTACACTTTTAAAGTAAATGGCATTATCATGCTTTTATTTAAGCATGACATGCCTTTAAAACAAATTATTTTGGCCACTTATTCTTCATATATTCGGACAACTCTTTTAAGTTGTTATTCATCATTTCAAATAAGCATGACAATACAAATTTTATACACTGTCATGCTTGTTAAATATTAGATGCTATATTCCATTTAATTGGCTTAAAGGGGTGGCAACAATTGCTATATAAAGGGGATTATAGCATTGTCATAATATATATACGAATTCTAAAGTAAGTTAGAATTAAGAGAGAAGAAAATTGTGGGCATCATATTTAAAGGCCTGAGAGACAAAATACTTAAAAGCAAGAGTTTCTTCAGTATTTCTTCAGAAATAGGAAGCTATTATTCTAACTTGAGGAAGCCTACCACATCCCCAACTAAAATTGTTCAAAGCACTCTTTGAGAGTGAGTCCCTTAATCTCATTAGTGTAATGAGATTATTTTAATGTGTATTAATTCTGCTGCATTGTATGTGAGATATGCAATATTTTAAATTGTTTAAAATACACACATTCACCCGTAACACGGCACACACACACACATAACACCCTACAGGGACTTGCCATCTAAGCCACTATTTGAATATATTGTCATGCTTTCAATTTTATTTTGAAAGCATGAAGTGTCATGGCAATGCATTGTCATTCAGCCACTTCATTTCAATTGAAATGAATTGTCATGCTTTCACATTGAGCTTTACAAGTATGAGATGGCTTTCATCTAATGGTAATTAAGAAAGAAAATAGCCACTAATCAAGTTCTTAATTCGGCCAACACATAGCATTGACACCAAGCCATTTTGTTTAGCATGAGGTGGGTTTCTTTGAATGAAATTAAGAAAGAAAATGCCACACCTCATGCTTTAAGTTCAAAGCCACTTTAATTCTTTTGATTGATAAAGTGGGCTGCAAATAAAGGCTATATAATGGTTTGCAAGTTCTAGCAATAAATTAGCTTATTAAATTATAAAGCTAGGAGTTAGTCATAAGGTCAAGAGAAATAATTAGAAGACAAATTTGCTTTAACTTTAATCCTTGTTGAGATATGAAGCTACCATTCTAGCTCTGCAATTCCACCGGATGTTACAAATTAGAATTGCTTGTGGGATTACTTTAGGGTGAAGTCTGAAAACTGAAACTACCCTGAATTATCTTCAAGGAGAATTTTTAATCTCATTAGTGTAATGAGACTTATATTTAGATATGTGTTTTAGTTTTGCTGTGCATACTTTGTATGTGTGATGTGCAAATATATTAAAATGAAAATTAAATTGCATACATTCACTCTATACATATCACACTTACAAAATGGTATCAGAGCGCATGTTTGCATACTGATTATAATTAATTTGCATGTTCATGGCATAATTAAAATGTCGTAGGGCTGCTGATTATATGTTTTAAATGTTTAAAAAGTGCATAATTAAAACACATCTAAAAGGGACGCCGCAGCTCTGGGGCTGTCCAGGCTCCAGCGCTAGGGTTTTCAGGCCTTAGCGTTGAGGGCCTGGCATCGTGACATTAAAGGTTCTGCCTCCAGCGCTACAGTACTGGGGTTTTAGGTCCTATTGAAAGTGTTTCATTATGAAATAATGTTACATATTAGTATGTCTTGTTGATACGATAATAGACAGGTCATATCGGTCTTTTCAAGATCACTAAAGTGTGAGGGAATTGGTTGGTGTGATTTATCTATGTCGGTTAAACATGAGATGAGGCAAATATATATGAAAATATTGCCCTACATTGCTAAAATATGTGGATAATATCGGTAGCATGTATTTGATAATTGACAAGTTAATCTGAAATACACTTACCTTAGATACCTAAAGTGGTATATTTAGGTATATTTAGGATCAGTTGTAAGAGTTGCATGAGATGCAATTGACAAGAGTTGTCTATCTTTTGGGTTTTATGAAGTCCAAGATTGCTAAAGTGTATGGCTAGAGTAAAATGCCAATGGGGTCCATATATAATTTAAAAAGTTTAAATTGTCGTTTTCCCCTTTGAGATAATGGAAGAAAAATGACAAGTAAATTACTAATGGTATCTTTGATTAAAAAATATATAAACGTTATACCTATAATCTAAAGTGTTATTTATTAAAAATTAGAAATGTTTCGCTATCATATTTCCTATTTAATCTTCTAGAGATAAGATCAGTATGAGCAATTCGTTAGTATACTTGATCTAAGCACACCAATTGTAGGGTACCAAGAAATATTTTGACTTACTAATGAATATGAAAATAGTCCCATATTCAAAACAATTTGGATATATTATTGATCAAGAAGATAATAAAGAGGTTGAAATTTATCAAAAATGGATTAAGAATAATTTGAGAGCCAAATCATATATCCTGACCTCGATGTCTAATGATCTTCAGTAGGAGTATGTGCACATAAGATGTGCAAGTGGTATAGAGCTCCGTCTGAAATATTATTTGATATATCTAAATCACAGATAGAGAATAGTCACAGTGAAAAATGTTTCCACTGTGGTGAGGTTTGAACTAATAGACGTTACTATTCAAGACACCTTAATTTAGAAAAGATAAATCCCTTATATGTCTATTTTTCAATCATTGACATTCATTAGCATTGATGCTAAAATGTGCAAGGGTATGAGATACCGTCTGTCTTTCTCATATCTGCAAGGTGTTGCATGATTTAAGGAATGCTAAGAAGCTATGAAAAGAGAAGTACAACTTTGCATAGGAAATAGAGATTTCATAGACGTGGTAGCTGTTAGCACTTTTAAGTCACTTCTCCATTCTGACAGAAGCATTATGTTGTATAGTTGCTATTTTTGGCTAAACATTATTAGGCGAATTATATCACTCTCTAAAATAGACAGAAAGGGTTATCATAAATACATTAAGAATAGTTTCTCATATTTATATGATAAAGATAATGTTTTTGTTAACTGACTGTAAGTTAATAAATGACTATTATATCTTAAAGTTCTGGAACTTTGAATAATAATGAATAGTGGGACATAAGATTAGGTCATGTAGACGTGAGATGACTATCCCATCTGGTTAAGGATAGGCAGATACTTGTTCTTACTATAGAACCGTGGCTAGTTTATGAATCCTAAATTCAAGGGCAAATGACCAAATACTTATATAGGTATTAAACACTAGCTCACTGATTTATTGGAACCCGTACTTAGTAATGAATATGGTCCAATAAATCATATTGCCACTGGGTGGATTTTCATACTTATTGTCTTTATTGTGATTTGTCATAAAATAGACATATGCTTTTGGGAAATACAAGTCGAAAACTTTTGAAGTATTAAAAGAGTTCGAACTAAAAGTAGAGAATCAACCTTTATGTATATTCAATGCCTTTGATTAGATAGAGGCAGTTTATAAATGAGCAGTAAATTCACAAATTATTTAAAAGAGAATAGATTTCTTGCTCAATATTATCCTCCAGATACTCCTTAATGCAAATGTGCTTTTTAAAGTAAATGAGTTTATGCAGTAGAAACGTGGGCTCAATATGAAGGTAGAGACCTTCCAAACCTGATTATTGATAAAATGTTACACTCAAAGATCTGAGATCGATTAATGATGAAACTTTTTCACCAGTAACCATGCTTAAGTCAATTCAAATTTTGTTGGCTGTTGTAGTGTGCTAGAATCTTCATTTTAATAAGGAAATTAAATAGTCTAGTTTCATCAAGAACGAAGAGAAAACATATATGTTCAGAAAGGGAAGTAATAGAATATTTGTCTTTCTAATTCTCTATGTGGGTGACATACTTATTGTCAAAAATGGTGTTAGTATATTACAAATTAGTTGAATAAGAGTTATTTGAGTAAGAAGTTCTCTATGAAAGATTTGGGACAGACTTGCTATATACTAGCTATAAAGCATTTGTTGAGATTTGTACTGATGTGCCATCCCATTGTTGTATGAATATTTTATTTTATAATATTTATACAGTACATTATTTTTAAATCGCTAATTACTATTATTAAATGGTTCAATGCTTGTGACGTTATAGACATTATATGATCTAAAGGAATTCAGATTTGGTTTAAAGAAGTTTAGATCAATTCCAAGAGTTAGCATCACTGAAAACTATAAATGCTAAAAAGTTAGCATGTTATATTGATCAAAGAAGTCTAAGAGTTAGAATCTTGTCTGTGACGGTACAAAGACCTGAGAATATATTGGTAATAATATAATTGCAAGAGTTGCAATAGGTGCTAAGAAATATTATTATATAAGTCTATTGTCAAATTATATGTTCACGGTCTTAATTCACCAAAGTAGGTCTGACGGTGGAATCTTTTTAAATAGACTAGTGTATACTATACCTAAATGGTTGTTCTTAGCTAACCATAGGATTATTGAAAGTTTGTATAGCATATAGGTGTTCAATGAGGACTGAACACTGAACAAACTCAATGAAAACCCCAATAGACATCCCATGAAGCCGTCAATGGAATGTCCTATCGAGTTGAGTAGTATACATGGTCTGTTGACCTGAGTACCACGGTGGGCTTGTAAGTGATCCATCATACTTTCGTTCTACGTATGTCACAAATTTTTTATAGTGTGACCGATAGGTGTCGCTGGGTATGGTCTGATGCTTATAGAGTTCGGTGTGTACAGATATAGAATCCGTCAACTCACATGGATGAGTTATATATCCCAATGCTCATAGACTGTATCTTAGAAATTCTTATGGCCATAAGCAACAAACCTAGGAAAAGCGTTTCCTACTGGGTTAAACAATATTATAAAAGTGTTTGCATATATTTTTTTATTAAGATACGTATCTGGAGATAAGTTCATAGATGAGCACATAGGGATTTAACGGTAGTGATCTATATAACTGCTCTTCCAGGATATAATATGCTATGACCTCCCTCAACTTGTATGGTCTACTGCACTAATTTGTAATATCCGTGACGTGTGCGTGGGGCATCGATCTCGGACTTGCAGAATAGTTCTGTTTGACAAATCGGGAGAAGACCTAGAGAGTCTCACAAAATGAAGTGTACTTGTTGTACACTGGGGCAGCATATCGGATTGACATTATATGATCTAAAGGAATTCAGATTTGGTTTAAAGAAGTTTAGATCAATTCCAAGAGTTAGCATCACTGAAAACTATAAATGCTAAAAAGTTAGCATGTTATATTGATCAAAGAAGTCTAAGAGTTAGAATCTTGTCTGTGACGGTACAAAGACCTGAGAATATATTGGTAATAATATAATTGCAAGAGTTGCAATAGGTGCTAAGAAATATTATTATATAAGTCTATTGTCAAATTATATGTTCATGGTCTTAATTCACCAAAGTAGGTCTGACGGTGGAATCTTTTTAAATAGACTAGTGTATACTATACCTAGATGGTTGTTCTTAGCTAACCATAGGATTATTGAAAGTTTGTATAGCATATAGGTGTTCAATGAGGACTGAACACTGAACAAACTCAATGAAAACCCCAATAGACATCCCATGAAGCCGTCAGTGGAATATCCTATCGAGTTGAGTAGTATACATGGTCTGTTGACCTGAGTACCATGGTGGGCTTGTAAGTGATCCATCATACTTTCGTTCTACGTATGTCACAAATTTTTTATAGTGTGACCGATAGGTGTCGCTGGGTATGGTCTGATGCTTATAGAGTTCGGTGTGTACAGATATGAAATCCGTCAACTCACATGGATGAGTTATATATCCCAATGCTCATAGACTGTATCTTAGAAATTCTTATGGCCATAAGCAACAAACCGAGGAAAAGCGTTTCCTACTAGGTTAAACAATATTATAAAAGTGTTTGCATATATTTTTTATTAAGATACGTATCTGGAGATAAGTTCATAGATGAGCACATAGGGATTTAACGGTAGTGATCTATATAACTGCTCTTCCAGGATATAATATGCTATGACCTCCCTCAACTTGTATGGTCTACTGCACTAATTTGTAATATCCGTGACGTGTGCGTGGGGCATCGATCTCGGACTTGCAAAATAGTTCTGTTTGACAAATCGGGAGTAGACCTAGAAAGTCTCGCAATATAAAGTGTATTCGTTGTGCACTGGGGCAGCGTATCGGATTGAATAGTTTGATCTAGAAAATTTCAGCAAACCGAAAATTTACTTCGGTCTTGCTTCGGTCATACACGTGTCAAGACTTAAGAGTTAAGTATATCGATTAGTTAACAATTAGTTGTTGACCAATTGAATGTTGGCACATGGCACATTGTGGGCCAGTCATTATTTGACTTGAAAATTACCAAAATCCCTTTATTTGTTGGACAAATAATATTATTGTTTTATTCATTAAAATATTTATTAAATAAAATAATAATAATATATGATATTATTTTTTAATTGAAGTTAAGCAATTCATTTTTTTTATTTTAATTGGCATGTGAATCTATCATGATTTAATAAGATTAAACCATTTAGTTACTATTAATTAAATATTATAATAAAAGTAAATAGGTGACACTAGTAAATGGTACGCCTTAAATGTCACTTGCAAATGAAAAAGAGTTTTTCATTTTAGCCAAGATTTTGACTAAGTTCATCCAAGTCATTTTCCATTTTATTTGTTTTCATTTTGTTTATTGTAAACAATGATAAACAAATTACTAATGACAAACATTGACCATTATAATGGATGCTATTATGTGAGATAATAGAAGAAAAATGATAAGTAAATTACTAATGACAAATAATGACCATAATAATGGGTTCCATTAAGTGAAAAAATAAAAAGAAAATAATAAACAAATAAAAGAGTAATATGTTACTAAATATTATAAGGTGAAAATTGGCCAAGGGATGAGTGGGAATGGTAGAGAGAATTTGAAAGGCTAAGTGTTAGGAAATTCTCTCAAGTGTTGATAGCAAACATATTCTCTCCATTTTTCTCTTCCATTTTGATCACCCATATTACAAGGTAGAAACAAAGATTCAAAAGTTGAATCATTTGCTGGGAAAAGTGCTATTCCAGCTTCCCCAAGCCCACCGAGTTGAGAAACTAGAATTGTGAACGGGTTGCTTTAAGGCAGGTACTCCAGTTCGACCAAATACCAAAGGCTTGACAAGATATTATTTCTCAATTTTGATGAATTTTATATTTATGAGATAACATCTAAAAGTTTAATAGTGTTTATCATGAGTAATTTTGTATTCCGCTCATCCGCTACGCTTACATGTATTACATATGCTATTTTGAATGATAGACACAAACCTACATGCATGCACCCGAGGTTTAAAATCACTTACAAAATGGTATCAGAGCTATTTTGAGTTGATATTGGGTATTTTGAGTGTACAATTTTTGTTGGTAATGTTCCGATGCTTAAAAGGTACATTTCAAGTTGTTGAAATTGGTATACCAAAGGTGGGAGCACTAGAGCGCAATGGCCATGAGTGCTCAACATTGAGGCACTGGAAATTTTTGTTCCAGTGTCCGAGCGCTAGGGCTTCCAGGCCCCGGCGCTACAGTGCCAGGTGATGGGCGCCCCAGCGCTAAGAGAATTGACGCTTATGCACAAATTCTAAAATTCGCACCGCAACGCCATGTGTTAAGCGTTGTAGCGCTGAGGAGCCTCCAGGCCCTGGCACTACAGCGCTAGACACAGGGTGCCGCAGCGCAGCGCTACAGCACTAACTGTTGAGAGCCGTAGCGCTAGAATCTGGGTTTTGCGACACCAGGGGCTATACCCCCCCAGTGCCTGCCTTATTATGGGCCCAGCATCGTGGCACCGATGATACTCATTCTAATTATGTTTTAAATTATTTAAAATATTATTTCAATTATGTGGGAGTTTATGAGATACAATGATAAGAGTTATTAGGGTGTATTATAAACCAAGATCATTTATTTTGTGTTGGTAAACACAATGGGAGTCCTACTAGTAAGGGTTAGTTATGGTTACACATAATTAATGTATGATTGAGAATTACCTCCTCATGAGATGGGGATTAAGTCTTTGTGATACTAAAAAAAGAGAGTAAAAATCTCTCTTAATAAGATTGATTTGTAATACATTATGAGATAGTGTTTTATCATTGATCCGTCTTGTCAACACGGTGTTAGCTGTATTATATGCTTTTCACAAGATCGTTACAGTGTAAGGGATTTGGTTGATATAATTTAGACTATACCGGTTAAACATGAGATAAGGCAAATATATGCAAAAGTATTGCCTTAAATTGCTACAGTGTGCGGGTTGTACCAGTTATATATTTGATAATTGATAAGTTAATTTGGAATACACTTACTGTAGATCACTACAGTGTGCGGATAAAGTGTATTAAGGATCAAGAGTAGGAGTTGCATAAGATGCATTTGATAAGAGTTGTCTACCTATTAGGTTTACAAAGGCCTAGATCGCTATAGTGTGCGGCCCGAGTAAAATGCCAATAGGGTCCACTTCCTACTGTATAGTTTAAAATAGTTTAAACTGTTTTTATCTCGTTTTGAGAGATTAGATGGATTATGTAAAATAGTGGGAGGACATTTTAAATTTAAAAAAATGTATAAATGTTATATCCATGATTTAAAATGTATCATTAGCGATTTAATAATAATTTCGGCTAACATCTCCTAATATAATTGTTTTTTACTTGTGTAAGCTAGGATGACATCTTCAAATCCCTTGGTGCATATACTAAATGCTTACCAACTCAAAGATGTTGAAATTTATTTGACTGGTACATGAATCTCTGAATTGTTCTAGATTTCGAAAGACTAGGATATGTTATTGATCAAAAGATGCTTAGAGGTGTTTCTGAGAGATGCCACAAAGGAGGAAAATGTGGCATATCAAAAATAGTTGGATGACGATTTAAGAGTTAAATCGTACATCCTCACCTCTATGTCCACTAAGTTGCAGAGGGAGCATGTCCACATGGACAATGCCAGTAGCATTATGCTCCATCTCGAAGAGCTCTTTGGTGACCAACCCCAAATTGAGAACTATAGGATCTCCAAAGCGTTGTTTCAGGCAAAGCTCCCTGAGGGCAGTCTATTGAGTCCTCATGTTCTCAAGATGATAAGATTAATCGAGAGGCTTGAGTTCATAGACATCTCTTTGAGTAATAACATTAGATACTGCAAGTCCATCTTACATCTGTAATATGTTGCAGAGTCTGAAGGAAGTTAGATTACTACAACCGAGAGAGGTACAGCTTCGAGTAAGAAATGGTGATCTCCTACGGGTCGAGGCTATAGGACATTATGATTTGATTCTCCCTTGTAATAAAATTATTGTACTTCATAACTGTTATTTTGTGCCTGCTATGATTAGACAGATTATCTCTCTTCCTATACTTGACAGTGAAGGGTATCATATGTACATTAAGAATCGTTCTTTATATTTGTGTGATATGTTTGATGTTTTATTAGTCGAGTGTCAGTTAATTAATGGGCATTATATTTTGGATACAATGAGAAATGTCATGAATGTACAGGGTAGCACTAGTAATAGTGCACAAGCTTTAAATGATACTGAATTGTGACACATAAGATTGGGTCATATAAGTGTGAGATGCTTAACCCGTTTAGTTAAGGATGGTCGAATACCTGATCTGACCATAGAACCTTACCCAGTTTTTGAATCTTGTATTCAAGGAAAAATAACTAAATCTTTATTCACTGGTGTTGGACATCGTACCATTTTTATTGGAACTAATACACAGTGATGTATACAGTCTAATGAATCATGCTACAATGGATGGATTTTGATACTTTGTTACATTTATCGATAATTTGTAACGATACGGGTATATGCTTCTTATGAAACACAAGTTAAAAACCTTTGAAAAGTTCAAAGAGTTTAGACTTAAGATAGAGAAACAAACCAAGATGTATGTCAAATGTCTTTGATCAGATCGAGGCGGTGAGTACATGAGCAGTGAATTCTCTGATTATTTAAAGGAGAATTGGATTCTAGCTTAGTATAGTCCTCCGGGTACTCCACAACACAATGGTGTGTCGGAGATGAGGAATTAGACTTTATTGGATATATTCCGATCGATGATGAGCTTCACCGATCTACTTGAATATCTTTGGAGTTATGCTCTGAAAATTGTTGCTCATATATTGAATAGAGTTCCATCTAAAGCTATTCCAACCACTCCATATGAGATGTTGAATGGAAAGAAACTAAGTCTTAAATACTTTAAAATTTAGGGTTGTCTTGCTTACATAAAAGTTATACAATAGGATAAATTTGTACCCAGGGGGTACAAGTACCGGTTCATTGGGTATCCTAAGAATTCAATGGGATACCAATTCTATGATCGCGAGGAGCAAAATGTGTTTGTTTCTCGATATGCCACTTTCTTTGAGAAAGAGTTTCTCATGGATCGTGGAGGTTGTAGAAAGATTATGCTTGATGAAGCTAATCATAGCGAATATGAAACCGTGATGGAACCTCAAAATCAATCAAGCGGTATACCTTTAACACACTCTCCACGTAGGTCTAAAAGGATGTTCAGGCCACCTACTAGGTATGGTCAGATGCCTGAAGATGCACTGGGAGTTTTCTTAGTAGAAGAAAATGATCCTTTAACCTATAAGGATATGTTAGACATCGACTCAAAAGAGTGGCAAGAAGCCATGAAATTAAAAATTGACTCAATTCATCACAATCAAGTCAGTGACTTGGTTGGGCTTCCTGAAGGAATAGTTCTTATCGGTTGTAAATGGATTTACAAGCAGAAACGTAGGCCCGATGGAAAGGTAGAGAAACTTTCAAAGCCCAATTGGTTGCAAAAGGTTATTCTCAATGATCTGGGATCGATTATGAGGAAACCTTTTCATCAGAAGCGATGTTGAAGTCAATACATGGAACAACTTTGAAGGGGTTGCATCCAGCCAATCCACAGGTCTGGTATGCAAATTGAAGAAGTCCATTTATGGGCTTAAGCAGGCTTCCCAGAGTTGGAACCTTCTTTTTGATGAGGTAATCAAAGGATCTGATTTCATAAAAAATGATGAGGAACCATGTGTGTATACAAAGGTCAGTGGGAGCATGATTATCTTCTTAATTCTCTACATGGATGACATACTGATCATTGAGAATGATATTAGTATGTTACAATCAGTTAAGAGTTATCTAAACAAAAATTCTCCATGAAGGACTTGGGAAAGGCTTCCTATATACTGGTATAAGGCTTTATAAAGATAGAGCTAGGAAGCTGATAGGACTCTCCCAATCATCATACATCAATAATGTCTTAGAAATGTACAATTTTACTAACAGTAAGATACTTAACGTACCTTTTAGACAAAACATTCATCTTTCGAGGAGAATGTCTCCTTAAATAGAAGATGAAAGAGTTAGAATGTCTAAGATGCTATATGTATCTACTATTGGCAGTCTGATGTATGCAATAATGTGCACGAGACCTGACATCAGTATAACTGTAAGTGTTACTAGCCGATATCAATTTGATCCAAGTGACAGCTATTGGATGGCAATCAAACATGTCCTCAAATACCTTAAGGGTACAAAGGACAAGTTTCTCATTTATGGAGAAAGTGACTTGCAGATTAGAGGATACACAGATTTAGACTTCCAGTCTGATCTAGATGATAGAAAGTCTATATCTGGATATGTGTGTATCCTCAATGGTACTGCAGTGAGTTGAAAGAGCACCAAATAGGGATCTACAACTGATTCAATAATAGAAGCGAAATATATTACAGCCTCTGAGGCAGCAAATGAAGCAATGTGGATATGCAAGTTTTTTGCCGAGCTCGGGATCATCCCAAGTTTGATAGATTCTATCCCTTTATTCTGTGACAACAACAGAGCTATTGTACAAGCAAAAGAGCCAAGAGTGCACCAGAGATCTAAACATGTGGAGAGAAAATACCACATAATTAGAGAACTCTTGACTAGAGGAGATGTAATAATTTATAGAGTTGACTCTGTAAATAATGCAGCGGACCCACTGACTAAGGCCTTAACTCCAAAGGTGTTTGAGAAACATGTGGAGTCTATAGGTATTAGATACCACTATGAATGGCACTATAGCAAGTGGGAGTTTGTTGGGATTTGTGCTCACGTGCCATCCCATTGTTGTATGAATATTTTATTTTATAATATTTATACAATACATTATTTATTAAATCGCTAATTACTATTATTAAATGGTTCAATGCTTGTAATGCTATAGACATTATATGATCTGAAGGAATTTAGATTTGGTCTAAAGAAGTTTAGATCAATGCCAAGAGTTAGCATCACTAAAAACTATAAATGCTAAAAAGCTAGCATGTTATATTGATCAGTGAAGGCTAAGAGTTACAATCTTGTCTGTGATGGTACAAAGACCTAAGAATATATTAGTAATAACATAGTTTCAAGAGTTGTAATAGGTGCTAAGAAATGTTATTATGTAAGTCTATTCTAAAATTATATGTTCATGGTCTTAATTCACCGAAGCAGGTTTGACGGTGGAATCCTTTTAAATAGACTAGTGTATACTATACCTAGATGATCTAGATGGTTATTCTCAGCTAACCATAGGCTTACTGGAAGTTCGTATAGTATACAGGTGTTCAGTGATGACTAAACACTGAACAGACTCAACGATGATTTAAATGGTTGTTCTTAGCTAATTATAGGCTTACTGGAAGTTCGTATAGTATACAGGTGTTCAGTGAGGACTAAACACTGAACAAACTAAACACCGAATAGACTAGACATCCCATGAAGTCGTTAATGTAAGGTCCCATTGAGTTGAGTAGTATATATGGTCATTTGACCTGAGTACCACGGTAGTCTTGTAAGTGATCCATCATACTTTGGTTCCACGCATGTCACAGACCTTTCTTAGTGTAACCGCTAGGTGCTGTTGGGTATAGTCCGATGCTTATAGAGTCTGGTGTGTACAGATATGCTCACATGGATGAGTTATATATCCGGATGCTCAAAGACTGTATCTTAGAAGGTCTTATGGCCATAAGTAACAAACCCAGGAAAAGAGTTTCCTATAAGGTTAAACAATATTGTAAAAGTGTTTGCATATATTATTTATTAAGATACGTGTCTGGAGATAAGTTCACGGATAAGCATATAGGGATTTAATGGTAGTGATCTATATCTCTGCTTTTCCAGGATATAATTGGTAGAAGAATTATACGTATGTGCTATGACTTGAACTTGTATGGTCTACTGCACTGATTTATAATATCCGTGACGTGTGCTTGGGGCATTGATCTCGGACTTGCAAAATAGTTCTGTTTGACAAATCGGGAGTAGACCTAGAAAGTCTCGCAATATAAAGTGTATTCGTTGTGCACTGGGGCAGCGTATCGGATTGAATAGTTTGATCCAAAAAATTCTAGCAAACCAAAAATTTACTTTAATCTCCCTCCGGTCATGCACGTGTCAAGACTTAAGAGTTAAGTATATCGATTAGTTAATAATTAGTTATTGACCAATCGAATGTTGACACATGGCATATTGTGGGCCAATCATTGTTTGACTTAGAAATTACCAAAATACCCTTATTTGTTGGACAAATAATATTATTGTTTTATTCATTAAAATATTTATTAAATAAAATAATAATAATATTATATGATATTATTATTTAATTGAAGTTAAGCAATTTATTTTTTTATTTTAATTGGCATGTGATTCTACCATGATTTAATAAAATTAAATCATTTAGTTACTATTAATTAATTGTTATAATAAAAGTAAATAGGTGGCACTTATAAATGGTAGGCCTTAAATGTCACTTGCAAATGAAAAAGAGTTTTTTATTTTGGCCAATATTTTGACTAAGTTCATCCAAGTCATTTTCCATTTTATTTGTTTTCATTTTGTTTATTGTAAACAATGATAAACAAATTACTAATGGTAAACATTGACCATTATAATGGATGTCATTATATGAGATAATGGAAGAAAATTGATAAGTAAATTACTAATGGCAAACAATGACCATAATAATGGGTGCCATTAAGTGAAAAAATATAAAAATAATAATAAACAAGTAAAAGAACAATATATTATTAAATATTGTAAGGTGAAAATTGGCCAAGGGATGAGTGGGAATAGTAGAGAGAATTTGAAAGGCTAAGTGTTAGGAAATTCTCTCAAGTGTTGAGAGCAAAAATATTCTCTCTATTTTTCTCTTCCATTTTGGTCACCTATACTACAAGGTAGAAATAAGGATTCAAGAGTTGAATCATTTGTTAAAAAAACTGCTATTCTAACTTCCCCAAGCCCACCAAGTTGAGGAACTAGAATTGTGAACGAGTTGCTTCAAGGCGGGTACTCCGGTTCAACCAAATACCAAAGGCTTGATAAGGTATTATTTCTCAATCTTGATGAATTTTACATTTATGTGATAACATCTAAAAGTTTAATAGTGTTTATCATGAGTAATTTTGTTTTTCGCTCATCCGCTGCGCTTATATGTATGTGATACATATGCTATTTTGAATGATAGACACAAACCTACATACATGCACCTTATGTTTAAAATCACTTACAACATTATATAGATAGAGTTAGAAAACTAATAGAACTATCCCAATCTTTGTCCATAGGAAGAGGTGTCATATGTCCTAAAATGGCACAACTTCAGTAACCGTGAGACAGTTAATGTATTTTTTAAACATGGCGTTCATTTTTCTAGGAGGAGGGATCCTCGACAAGCCGGATCTGGATGACTATAAGTATTAAAAGTCAATATCGGTCTAATCTAAGTAACGTCTATTAAATGACTGTGAAACATATCAAAATATCTAAAAGGTATAAAGGATAAGTTTCTGTATCATGGAGAAAGTTACTTACATATGAAAGGATACACAGACTTAGATTTCTAGTCTGGTTCGAATGATAGAAAGTCTACATCTCATTTTGTATTTCTTCTCAATGGTACCATAGCTAGTTGAAAGTGCGGTTTAGATGTCTACAACCAATTCTACCGTGAAAGCAGAATATATTATAGCTTGAGAAGCCTATAAGAGAAGTTTTGTGGATATTCAAATTAGTTGTAGAACTTAGAATAGTTGTAAGCTCAGTAGATCTTATCCCACTATAATGTAACAATAATGGGATAATTATTTAAGCCAAAACAATATATGGTGCATAGAACTCTGATCATGTGGACTCTAAATACTACATAATTAAAAAGTTCTTGACTGTTGGAGATGTAATAGTATTCAGGATATAATAAAATAACGTAGCAGACCTACTCAAGACTTAACTCCTAAGGTGTTTGAGAAACACCTGAAGTTTATTAATATGAGATATCATCATTAACGGTACTAAAACAAGTGGGAGTTTATTGAAAATGGTGGTTACGTGCCATTCTATTATTGTATGACTATTAATTGTTTAATATTTATACAATAAATATTTCAAATAAAATTATTAATATTTAATAATATATGGTAAGATGCTTGTAACATTTCAGACATTGTATGATCTGAAAGAGTTCAAATTTGGTCTAAAGGAGTTTAGACCAGGGCCAAAAGTTAGCAACGCTGAGAGTTATAAATGCTAAGAGTTAGCACTACTAAAAGTTAGTAAGTTCTAAGAGTCAGGGAATTCTAAAGAGTTAGAGTCTTGTTTGAAATGGGACAAAAACTTAGAGATATATTAATAATGACGTAGTTGTAAAGAGTTACAAATAGTACTAAAAAATGTTATTGTACAAATACATTCACAAATTTTAATGTTCGTGATTCAAATCAAATCCAAATTAAAGAAAAATTCATATCAAGGATTTAATAATTAATTAATTTAGTTTTATCACTTTAAATGGCCGAACATCACCCATTTCTTCTACCAAATGCTTTTGTTTATTTTATATGTAAAATACAAGATTTGGTGACCAAGCTTAAATGAGATATTTGTAATATAAAAACAAATCATTTTGCTTGGCTTTAAAGTGTTTGGACGGAAATGATTTGAACAAAAGTTGTTTTCATTATTTTATACTAAGTGAGTACAAGTTTTAATGGCTTATATTTGGTCGGCCAATTGTTTAAATGTCTTATAAAAGTGAATTGAATTTTCATTTTACCTTACTACTTCTTCTTATGGTTCGGCTAAACTAAAAAGAGTTAAAAGAGAAAAAGTTTTGTTTTATTTTCTTTCTTCAAATGTTGAAGAAAAGATTCATCTCCTTTTATTATATGTTGGCTGGCCACCAAAAATAATGGAAGAAATTGATTTTGTTCATATAAGAGTTATATTAACAAAGATAATTTCTATTACTTTGAGACAAATATATATTGGTTAAAGTGTTTAGCTATAATCATTAGTTTAAGATTTCAACTAGAGATTAAAAGTTAATCTCAAGGTTTAAGAGTTAAATCACTGCTAGAAATAAAAGTTATTATTCTAGTTATTCAAGCCCACTCCGTTGAGTCTTAAAATTATTAACGGGTTCATTACAGGCGGTACTCCAGCTTATACTGTTCCAAAGACTTGCTAGGTAATTATTCTCAATTTTGGTATTAATATGATTAATATATATTTAATTTTATTAGTGTAATGAAATGTAAAATTTATCGTGTTCATTATATAGGAAATTAGATTTTTAGTTTCCTCTCTGCATATAATGTATGAGATACACTTGTATGTATTTATAAATAGTGGAAATGCACACATGCATACACACACTCAATGAAATATGCTTTAGAACCATACTCTAACAGAGACTCCCTAGGTTTGCACCCGTTTTTCTTATTAAACTTTTTCGTAAGTCCGTAAATGATGCCCTACACATACATTACAGAAATTACAGAAAGTTGCGTTAAACCATACAAGTTGAGGTTAATACGTATTCGTGTAATCCATTTGTTATTTATTTCTGAGAAGAGCAGAGACATAGATCATCACTATCAAGTCTCTATATGCTCAATCGTGAACTTATCTCCAGATTTGTATTTCCATAAATAATATATACAAATACTTTTTGCGATATTATTTGTCCCATGGGAAACTCTTTTCCCTAGTTTTATACTTGTATCCATATGATTTCCTGAAATACAATCTTGGAGCATCAGGATATATAACTCACCTATATAAGTTGACGGATCCTATATCTATACACACTAGACTCCATGAGTATCAGACCATACCTAATGACACCAAACAGTCAGACTATAAAAGGTCTCTGACATGTGTAGAACCTAAGTATGGTGGATCACTCATAAGCCCACTATAGTGCTTAGGTCAAAGAACCACGAATACTACTCAAATTAAGAAGACCCTCAATTGACGATTTTATGGAATGTTTATTAGAGGTCTTCATTAAGTTTGTTCAGTACCCAATCCTCACTGAATGTCCGTATACCTATAAAAGCTTTCAATAAGCTCAAGGTCTACTAAGATTAACCATCTGGACTATTTAGATATAGGCATACACTTATCTATATATGATAAGTGAGAAAGGTTAATTAAATCTAATATTTCCATCCTCTAAACTTAATATTTATTTGTTTAAATTAAGATTATTTGAATTTTTTTTTATGTATTTTATTGTTATATTGTAAGTTTGGAGTCAATGGGGATGACAATCCAAACAAAATAAGGTAAACACATTAAAAATGCTACAGTACCATAGTATTGAGTTACAGTACTTTGCTACAGTACTAGTGCTAAAAAAATAGTATGTACAGTGCCTCGTACCCAAAAGTGCTGTGTGAACAGTAATGCTGTGAGTAATACTCGTTACAGTGCACGTGAATAGTATCATAATCTGACTTATATTTGATGTTTTACCCTAATTTGAGACATAAATTTTTAAATAGAAGATCAAAAAGCCTAATTAAAAAATTAAGAGAATCAAGAAGAGGAGAGAACGAAGAGAGAGAAAGAGCAATTTTTGGAGGATCAAGAAGACTAAAAGATTGAAGATTGTAGAAAATTAATTTTATCTCTTCAACTCTTTATCTTTCTAGTTTTCTATAATTTTTATGATATCATTCTTGATAAACTCTAGAAATCTTTATTTCACAATGACCTAAACTTATTATTTTAGGGTTAGACTATTGAACCTAATATGTGTTGGAACTGGTGCTTATGTGCCATTCCAATATTGTATGAATATTAATTGTTTAATATTTATACAATAAGTTTTTTGAATAAAATAGTTAATATTAAAAATATATGGTAAGATGCTTATAACATTTTAGACATTGTATGATTTGAAGGAGTTCAGATATGGTCTAAAAGTGTTTAAACCAGGGCTAAGAGTTAGCAATACTTAGAGTTATAAATGCTAAGAGTTAGCAAGTTGTAAGAGTTAGCTAGATATAAGGAGTTAGATCCTTATCTGAAATAGGACAAACATATGAGGGTATGCTAGTAATGAAATAGTTGTAAATGGTTGCAATGGGTGCTAGAAAATATCATTATATAAGTATATTCTCAAACCCTATGTTCCTAATCTATTTTCAACGATGTGGGTTTGTTGATGAATCTCTTTTATATAGATCAGTGTATGTATATATCTGTATGATACATATAGTTGTTCTTAGCTAACCATTAGCTTAGTGGAAGCTCGTATAGACATGCGGGTATTCAGTAAGAACTGGATACTGAATGGGCTCAATTAGGACCTCCAATAAATATCCCATTAAGCCGTCAATAGAGGGTCCTTTCGAGTTGAGTAGTATTTATAATCCCTTGACCTGAGCACCACGGTGGGCTTGTGAGTGATCTACTATACTTAAGATTCACACGTGCCAGAGACCTTTCATGGTCTGATCATTGGGTATGGTCCGATGCTCATGGAGTCTGGTGTATGTAGATATGGGATCCGTCAGCTCATATAGGTGATTTGTATATCTTGATGCTCCAATATTGTATTTCAGAAAGTCTTATAGCTATAAGCAATTAACTTAGGAAAAAATTCTCCCATTGGATAAACAATATCGCAAAAGTGTTTGTGAATATTTTTTATGGAAATACAAATCTTGAGATAAGTTCATTATTTAACATATAGAGACTTGATGGTGATGATCTATGTCTCATCTCTTCCAGGATATAAATGACAGAGAGATTATACAAATATGTATTAACCTTAACTTGTATAGTTCAATACGTTGTTTTATTATTTCCATAATGAGTTTGGGGCATCGTTTATAAACTTACGAAAGAGTTTCATAGGATGAAACATATATGAATATAGGGAATCTCATTATCTAAAGTATACTCGTTGTACACTGAGGTAGTGCATCGGATTGAATAGTTTAATTTGAGAAGTTCTTAAAAAATCAAAATTATTTTAGGGTCTCTCGGAGAGATTATAGAGTTTAAGTATTAAGCCTGGGATCTCGACAATTGAGACTTGCCACTTTAACCTTTCTATTAGATGCCATATATTATGCAATTAATTTGTTATGGTATGACACATGGCATAATTTTATTGGCTTAACATTTAATGTGCAAATGTTGCAAGATTAAATAAAGTGTAAATGAAATAAATTGTAAAATGTTTACAATTAAAGCATGAAATAAATGGCATGCTATTTCAGCTAATTAGCAATAATTGTAAATGATAACATTATGCTAGCCATATTTTATTTAAAGTAAGCAAATGTTTACTTACTCTTTTATATTGGCAAAATATATTCGGCCAAAGCAAATGGTGGTATAATTTTATTTGGTCAAGATATACTAAGCAAGTTGTGGCACTTTGTTAACAAAGTAATATTGCCACTTATCTTGTTTTTGTTTAGCCACTAAATTACTTGCTAGACAACAATTAATTCATAGCATGAAGTGGCAGCATATTTAAGCATTGTCATGCTTGAATTATGCTATCCATTAATTGGATTATTATTGGTCGAAGGTAAGGTTGCTTTGGCTATAAATAACAAAGTCCATTTCAATTGATAATTACATTTGTTTAAGGTAAATATATGTAAGCAAAGTGTGAGTAAATTAGAAAGGATGTTGGAAGCAATAGTTGTTTCAATATAAAATATTCCAGTGAGAATAGGAAGCTACTGTTTTATATCGAAGGATCTTACTGAGTCTTTGACCAGAACTGCGCAAAACACACTTCAAGGGTGAGTTATCTAATATCTCATTAGCGTAATAAGATGTTTATTTATTTTTCACTGCGTATTTATGCGTGTGATGTGTGAATTAAAAAATAAAAAATGTACACGCTCACCCAATGCATAGCGCACTTTCAATATATAGTTGGATTTTGTTAATTCTTAGTTTATAAACTTTATACATACAATTAATTCATTCTATCTTGTGTTTAATACTTTCGTTATATTTGGCCAATATTTTAAATGATTGAAGAACCATGATGAACTGACAAATAGATTTATGTGTTTAGCTCATGATAGTTTAATGCATGATCATAGGGTAACAACTATAAGTTCCATCTAGAATAGACATAAACTTAGATGACATGTATTATTTGATTTAGACTTGATCTTAATTAATTACATTCTAATTTGATTACTATAGACATATAAGGATTGTTAGAATACGTAATATAGTCACTTAACCATCGATAGAGGCTTGTGATGAGATTAGTGTTTAAGCCAATCAATTGGTGTTAAAGGATTAACTATCATATTAATAAATCTAATAAAATATTAGGGGATGAGTCTATACCTTGAATTATTATTAATTTGTGAGTTTAACCCTCTGTTATTTGTTATCTAGGTTAAGTTTTTGGTTAATTAGCTAGATTTCAGATTTCTCTGAATACAAGTTGAGTAGTTATAATTTTAGTACTTGATTGATAGAATTAGATCGTATAGTTCCTGTGAAAACGATATCTAGACTTAATCCTATATTACTTGATACGATAGCGTGCATTTACACTTAGCTACTATAGCACAAATCAATAAAAGTCTTTAGCAATAGACTCACATCAGTGAAGATATATCAGAGATATAAAATTTGAGAACATACTTGTACAAAGACATTTTCTAGCACTATTTGCAACTCCTTGTAATTATGTCATTGCTAGTATATTTTAAATTTTATTATACGCAGTGGAAGTATCATATACATAATACACGCAATCTAGCATAATCATATATATGTTCATATTTATCAATTAAATAAATTACAAGTAAGAAAAACTTACTCGAATTGAAGGCGACTTTCAATTTCTTATGAGTTTCAATCTCCAAATCTTGAGAGCTAACTTTAAAGTGTACTATTGTACAATTCTATTTCACAACATAATTGGTTGGATTGTGAATCTAGAATAACAACAACAAATTTTCTAACAATAGGTGTTAACCTCTCAAACACTTTGATTCTATTTTTCTTTGTTTTTTATGAGATATGAGATGAAATAGAATGGTTTTGTCTTTGTTCTATTTGTCATTTTACAACATTTTGTTTAGAACTTATAAAAGGCTTAGCAAAAAAAATTCTCTCAACTCTTTTCCTCTCATAATGGCTAAATGATGTATCCTATGAATTAATGAATTATTCAATTTTGGTTCCTACAACTAATGCCTTTCATAGTCTACCATTAAACATACCTAAGTTGAGATTATTGTTCACATTCAACCAATTTCTCCACTACACCAAAAATGGCCGGCCATATCACTTGTGTATTCCAAATGATAATGGTTCTTTGCATTATTTTTTTATTCATGTGTTTTACTATGAAGTTTTACCACATTATTTAATTTTTATTGGCAAACATGAGATGATTACATATTATGTGTATATGGTCCCATTTAATAATATTTAACTAATTATCTAAAATAACTTGAATAATTACTTTTACCTTACTTATTCTACTAGTAAGATTAAATGTTAAATTAATGATAAAAAATAATTAATGAAACTGCTAACTTTTATAAACTGCTAATTCTTAGTATTTATAACTCTCAACGTTGCTAATTTTTAGCATTGATTTAAACTCCTTTAAACCAGTTTCGAATTCCTTTAAATCATATAATGTCTGAAACGTTATAAGTAATTTACTATATATTAAATATAATTAGCGATTTAATGAAATGATAATAATATAAATATAAAATAAATATTCATACATAATAGAGATGACGCGTAAGAACAAATTCTAATAAAATAAACCATATTCAACTAATATATTTTTAACCTTTTATTGAAAGCCACTATATCTCTATATCTTTGCAATTACCATATCTCTTTATAATTTTTTTTTAATCATAGGTACTAGTATTTTATTTTTAATTTTTATTCTAAACATAATAATTTATTTAATTCGTTGATTGTTATGTATTAATTTATTTAAATTCTTATAAATTTATATTTAGAGTTCTAATTATTTTGCCATTATTTCACAATGATCGCAAATTAAATTTTAGTACAAATCACTTTTGTATTGTTTATAAAAATATGTTAGTAAAATTTAAAAATTAAAGTATAAATTTTATTTAATTTAAAAAAATTGAAGAATATAAAATTTTAATATAAATTTTATTAAGTGTTCTTTTAATAATTTAATAATAAATGAGTACTTTTAATAATATATAACTAAATAATCTATTATTTTAAATAAATTTTTTAATTAATAATCAAATAATCAATAATTATTTTTAAATTTTATTTAAAAATTTATATTTAAAAAAAAAAATTATAATACATTTTTTTTTGTACGCAGAGAGAAAGTCAAATCCAAATAGGGATGTGAGAACTGGAGGCTCACATGCTCATTTAAAAATCTATACTTGAAAATTTCAATCAAGCAAATCCATCCCGGAATTTGTAGCCTCCGAATAAACCTACTGAAACTGGGTTCGTTCGTAACGAGTTGGGCTTAGACCAAGGTCCTCGGTGGGGCAACAACAATCACTATATTTTTGTTATTTCATTCAAGGATTAGGCAATAGCACAAGATCTCAAAAGAAACTGGAGCAACAGAATAGCACTTGGCATTTACGTTCGTGGAAAATGGCTACGATGAAGAGTATCCCTCTGATTCTCATGGGATGTGGTGGTGTTGGACGCCACCTTCTCCAACACATTGTCTCCTGCCGGTCCCTTCATGCCAAACTGGTACCTATTTTTTCTCTCCAATTTTCAGAAAAATAAAATGAGAAGCCATCCATTTGATTTATGGCTGACGAATAATTTTCTTTCTTTTTTTTTACTAATTTTTGAATTCTTCCTATAATTAAATTCATCTATTTTCTTGTGGGTGATCCTGTTAATGGGAATTCAAACTACTGGACTTTGATGGTAAATGTTTACTGTATAATAACTTGTACTGTAAACTCAATATTTAATAGTTAGTTAAGCACTGCCAATGCAATAGCTTTGTTATCAGTTCCATGTTTGTTGTTTGTGTGGCAGGGAGTCCATTTACGAGTGGTGGGAGTATCCGACAGTAAGTCATTGGTTGTTGCCTCGGATGTGTTGACAAGGGAGTTAAATGATAACTTCTTATTAGAAATTTGCCGGGTCAAGTCAGATCGTTCTTCTCTCTCAATACTTTGTGGTTTAGGTAATCCTATTATTGTTTCTCTAGTTATGAGAATCGATTACTATTTTGTTCATTTCTCATGCTTTTTTTTTTCTTCCCCTTTTTGGTTATTTCTTCAATAAGGTGAGTGCCAAGTGTTTGTCGACTCAGAGTTGAGAGGAAAAGTTATAGAAATTGCATCTATTCTGGGTAAATCAACAGGTTTGTGATATTTACTATGTTACCATCATGCATATTTGTTAAAACTTTTTGTCTTACAAGTTATATTATGCTTTGAGCACTGATTAATAGATCCTTCAAGAAAGAAAGTTTCATATTTGTCAACAGAATTTAGGGAATCTTTTGATTCATTTGCTTCATAACACCATCATTTAGAGCTTGGTATTTTGTTTAATGTTCTCGCAGGTTTGGCCATTGTTGATTGCTCTGCCAGTTCTGAGACTGTCAGAGTATTAACTCAAGCAGTTGATTTGGGTTGTTGCATTATCTTGGCAAATAAGAAGCCTCTTACATCTACAATGGTAATAACTCTAGAAGGCATTCTTATTAGTTTGTGATAGAAAACATTTGGAAATGTATGCTAATCCTGCGACTGCATATTTTTTTGTTTATGCATACTATCTTATGTGTAACTTCATCAACATAAATGGATATCCTGTGACTAACCATTAAGAGAGTTGATTGTAGAGATAGTGGCATTTCATGCAGTTACTAAATGATTCAATGTCATGACTTTTGACGGAAGAAGTGGATCGAACCCACATTGTGGCCAATTGGTCTAGGTCATATAACCTCAGTGTTCCTTCTTTTTTTTTTTTTATAACTTTTACCGTTTTAAGTGAGTTGTTCTTGGTGTTAAATATTATAAAAATTTCAAATAAATAAAGAAATGTTCTTGTTGCACTTGAACATGATTTTAATCCTTTTGCAGTTCATCTATTGATGTTTTTTCCTCTGTAAATCATTTATTACATTTATGAAATGCAATTGGAAGAGCATCTATGAATAATCTATTGTGGGAAAATCATTCCTATTTGCCATATCTTTATTTACCATATTGCTCTGTCAACCATTCATGCTTAGTAAGATGTTGCTCTTTCATGTAAAATGTCTTTAAAATCTTATGCTACTCTATCATGTAGGAGGATTACGATAAATTGGTCTCACATCCACGCTGCCTTCGGAATGAATCAACCGTAAGTAAATATATTTTTCTTAAAGATGCAAAATCATTTTATATCAGGCAATGCTTAGGCTTGGGATTTGCAGTTTAGTTCCTTATACTCTCAAGCTTGTGAAATGTGCTGTTCTAATGTAGTAGAATTCCATTTCTAGAATCAAGCTTTGGGCCTGATTTGGATAATTGATTTAGTTCCTTATACTCTCAAACTTGAGCTTTTAAAAGAAGATGGAAAGATCATTATGTAGTTTGAGGGACATTGCTATCAAAAGTCATTTGAATGGAAAAACCATCATAAGTTTCTTATTGTGAGATGGGAAAAGTATATATTGTTTTAAATTTGGATAATTGATTATACTCGTGATTCTTCTAGATATTTTTTTAGTTTCTATTAACCTTTTAGGCATCTTAGGAAGATTATTTCCTTTCCCCCATGTCTAATGGTTACCTGTTAAGCATTATGAGATCTTTCATGGCCTAAAACCTTGTATCCTCTTCTATTCTTTCATTCCCCACCCCCCGCCCTTTGAAGAGTTTGTGATTAGAATTGTAATTTCATTAGTTGTCCATGGTATTAGATATGCTGAAAATGTATGCTTTCTTCATAAGCTTTGCTGGCAGCGAAATAAAATTCCTTTTGTAATATGACCAGGAATATTGATTCTGTTTTCTCTAAGATATGGAAATCATAGGTCAAGTGTCTTTAACATTTCACTTATTTAATGTTTCTTTCTTCACAGGTGGGCGCTGGCCTTCCTGTCATAGTATCCTTAAATCGCATCCTTTCATCAGGAGACCCTGTCCATTGTATAATTGGAAGTCTGAGTGGTATTAATTTTATTCAAACATTCATTCTTCCTTGGCTATATGCTTGTATTTCTGTGCAACCATAAATCATATGTGAATATTCGCTATCATTTGCATAATATGCTTGTTGTAGGTACACTGGGGTATGTAATGAGCGAGGTTGAAGATGGGAAGTCACTGAGCCAAGTTGTTAAAGCTGCTAAAAGTCTGGGATACACGGAGCCAGGTTTTAGTGTGATTTTAATTTATATATTTGCAGTAAATCATAACTTTCTGGTGAGTTTATTCTGTTGCTTTGTCTAAGCATGTTTGTGCATGTATACTAATTTCTATACAAATGCTTTCCACTCTTAATAAAAAAAATGAGAGTAATCAAAGCATTTAAAAGATTTAGTTCAGATTATTTTTAGGTTAGGTGGAATTTCGTTTTTCGCTGACGTATTTTTTCCAAATATTCGTGCATAAATCATTGTTGCTTCTGAGCGTTGTTAACAATTGACTAGTGATTCGGAAACTAATAAAAGGAAGTTCTGTGACTTGGTTTAGATAATTAAAACACAGTGATAACCTGGTTAAATTTGCTGATATTCTTGGTAAGTTTCATAAAGCCATCTAACTTTGGGGAGTTTTAGTTGCAGGAGCTGGAATCTTTTTTGGTGGCTAGTTAGATGAATATGCATCACATTTTATAGGTTGTGTTCCTTTGTAAACTTGCTTATGGCTCTCCACTGGACATCTGGTCCACCTTGTACTTTTTACACATTGATGAATTTTTCTTTTTCTTGTAAAAAAGGAAAAATAAATAAATAAATATGGTAATAAGATTCAATTTGTCTTTAATTATATTTTATGGACTCTGAACTCCGTGATGTCAAATAATGATGCAAATGGGACCAAAGCATGAACTTTGATACATGCTCATGTTTTTATAATTGCACGTGATTCTATTTAATAAAGTGCAGAGTTTTGATTATTAATTTGTTTAATAAGATAGATTTGTAGCTTTTAGTAAGGACTGATATCATTTGTCCCATATAATAGAAATTGATCTTTAATTCTTTAAACTAAACTCAAATGAGTAGTTCGGCTAGACTACTAACCTGTTTTTTAGTAATAATCTATACATTGTGCTGAGTCTCATTGGTATTATTCTATTAGCAAATTCTTCTGTCCTTGAGAAGTTAAAACAATTATACAAACTCCTCGCTTGAGGGAACTGGCTTGAAAGGAAAAGAAATTGTTGTTTTGCTCCTTACTACTTACTATGAAAGTATCACTGTCTTCTTATTTAATGGGTTTATTTTTAGCTTTTTGATACTTTTAAATATTACAAGTAGAGCTTGTATCAATTTAGTGTTTTAATTAATCTTATTAATGCAGATCCACGTGATGACCTCAGTGGGATGGATGTTGCTAGGAAGGTTTGGATATTTATGTTCCCAATATTATTGATTAGTTATGTTTATGCTATTTTAAGCCCCCATGCTTTAAGCTCTTATGAAACTAGATATAAAATGTTTACCATCTGTCAGATAATCTTATGATCACCAATGTATTATGATCATATATAGTGTACAAATGAATGATCTCTGTATCTAGTTTTCTATGCCCTTGTGAATGAAACATTCGTTATAAGATAATTTGATCCTGCAATGTTACAACGGGCAAAAGAATTTGTTTATTTCTCAGAAGATATGTGCAATTAGTCATTAAAGTATCCATTTTGTGATATGCAGCATATTGACTCCCTAAAAAAGCCTTTTTTGGGTTGTTGTAAATATGTTGGTATATCTTGACTAATCTTACTGATGCTATCCATCTACTATAACTTGCTTTTTCCTAAGGTTTATTGAATATATTGTTTGGAATGTAGTAATAACTGACTGTGATGTGATGAAATAGTTATATTACAGTCTCTTAGATCTGCTATGTCAGGCTTGTCAAGCAATTCATTTTTTCAATCAGAATACAGAATAACAGATAAATTGGCTAAACATGAATTCATGTATTATACTTGTCATTAATTGTTCTTTCTTGATGTTAAAACAGGCTTTGATCCTTGCTCGACTTCTTGGAAAGCGAATCAACATGGACAGCATCAAAGTACTTACAGTTATTTGTTTATTTATTCTCCTTTATTAAATAAATCTTATGATGTGATCATGACTATGCATAGTTTTATACTCTTTATGGCTGGCAAATCTTAAGTTATCCAAGACCTAGTCTTACTTCTACTTCTGAATTTTTGTAATACTTATTTCTGTTTCATAGATTGAAAGTCTGTACCCTGAAGAAATGGGATCCAATGTGATGTCCGTGGAGGACTTCTTGAGCAAAGGGCTTCCATTGCTAGATACTGATATCAAGGAGAGAGTTAGTAAGGCTTCTCTTAATGGGAATGTGCTCCGTTATGTCTGTATGATCGAGGGTTCAAGGTATTCTTACCATTCTTTACAAAATTTTATCAAATATGCATTAAGACAGTCTAGCAATAAACCTCGGCACCACCGGACGCACACCTACAGTACATTGAGAGTCCAGTCACTTTCTCTTTTCTTTAACAGTTATGAAGTTATAAAAAATTTGGTAAATTTTAATCATGTTCACTTGTGTTGTAAGCCTCAGTGTTGTTGAGGTGGATACATGAAACTTGAAACTGGAGAAATTATAAAAATGATCATACTAATAGTAACATTTGAGTTAACATATATATATATATATTTTTATGTAATTTCTAGTTACTAGCTTGAGATCCAATTTTTGAAGTTGGCAGATCAATAATTCAATACGGAAGAAAAAGTTATTAAGTAATTTAGTTACTATTAATTATGATAAGGTAAAAGGACAATCTCACCCCTAAAGTATGGCCTAATATACAGTCATATCCCCTTGGTTTTAAAATACCCAACGAAAATCCATATCGTTAGTAGTTTCCATTTGTTTGGATGGAAATTCAACTTGTTACAATTATTGCATAACCCCAACCAAAGTGTTGATTTCAAAGTTTATTAATGACACATGGCACAATCAAGAACACACACACACACATATATATATATATACAATGTAATAAATTAAATCAAATAAATATAATTATATTTATACATTTTATATTGATGTTGAAATTAATATAATTTTTATTTTATACCATGAAATAAATTGAAAATTTATATTAATGTGTTATACTTTTGTATTATATGTTTTTAATGTTTATAATATAGTATTTTATAAAATATATTTCGATAATATTGTTATTTATTTATTTGTTCATATAATAAATATTAATACTTATGGAAAAAAACTAATTAATAAACCAAACCAGATTGTTGGCCATTTGTTGTTCCGTCACTATCATTGTTGCTATTCTCCTTGTCTATGACGGTGCCAATGAGCTCGAAGGGACATAAACTACACCATCGAACTCAAAATTGTTGAATCTATGAGAATGTGTGGGCATAATTTTGAAAGGAGCAACCAAAAACAACTATGCGTGGCATCAAACGCGGTGACACGATAAGGAGCTGTGATGCCTCTTTTATATAGATTTGAAAATGTCGATGTTGATGGGAGGTAATGCGACTCCTCAGCTTTCTGCAGCGATTGACACCACTCTTTGGTGGTTTTCCATCGCTCGTTATGAAATTCTGATCACACCATTGTGTAGATCTAAATATTTTGAGTCTGATGGTGTGGTTCCCTCCAAGCTCACCGGAGTTGTTGTCGGAGACAAAGGCGGTGCTGGTGTGTTAATTAATGACGATCTGCTTTTTAAGTCAATTTCACTTATTTTTTTATTATTTTCTTATTTTTTCATTAAAATTATTGGGTTTTGTCATGTGTCACTACATTTGATTCTAAATATCTAACTAGATGGTTGTACCAACATACCCCTTTGTCCCTCCAAACAAATGGAATCTACTTAGGCTGGGGGTCTTGCTGGGTATTTTCAAAACCAATGGGTATGACTGCCCTTTTCCTTATGATAATGATCTACGATGATCTGAAATAGGTAGGAAAATTTATTTTAGATTAAATGGAATTTTATCAGCTATGATCAGGTTGACTCTTGAATAATCAAGAGTTTCTCCACTTGCCTTGTATAGTATTTTTCTTTGATATGGCTTTGTCTCTATTCTGCACTAGTTCTTAGTATATCAGTAAGATATCTTATCAGGTTTTGCCATTATAGTTTAGTTGGAATTGATTAATCACTTGGAATTTTCTGGGTTGGATTTTTCTGACAAGGTGCTAGAATCAAGTTCTTTGGTAAATCCATTGGGATTAGTTTTTGGTCCTGTGGAAGAATCATTTGGTTAAATACTGTATTTTGCATACTCACGTGGGCCAGTGTAAATGTTTGCCACATTGGTTTACATGTTGGCATTCAAGAGCATCCAAAATTTTTTGGTTAATTTGTCTAACAATGAATTCATTTCTATGATATTAGCTTATTGCTTTCTTGCCAGGTGTGTTGTTGGCATTCAAGAACTTCCCAAGAGTTCTCCTTTGGGAAGGTTGAGAGGAAGTGACAATGTGGTGAGTGCCTTTTTTTTTCAGCTTAAAAGAGTTTGAAAGGAAAAACATGGAAATCCTTTGCAAGTTTAATCTGAGATAGGAGGTTTTTAATGTGCTAGAAGTGTATCAAAAATGAAGAAATTGCTTTTCTGTTGCATAGAAAGAGTGAAAGATTCAATTCAGAAGCTTAGCTGAGTAAGGAAGAAACTAGGATGGATTTTCCTTTTTCCAGTTCTGTTTTAGAATCTGCTTTTTAGTGGTAAAAATCATAGGAAAGTAACCCTATTCCATCCTGTCCTTTTGCCACTTGAGATAATGCCTAAGGGCGGATGAGAAAATGTTTGAGGTATTTGGTGAGAAGCAAGTAAAATGTATGGAGTGGGATTCACCAAGTAGCCAATGAATTATTCAGTCTAAATGAGGTAATATAATCAGACGGAGAAATAAGAAGTAAAGGTTTTCAGTTTTCCAAGCATTGAAAGAGTGACTATATATTAGAACTACCCAACATAAATTACTATTTTTTTAAATTTATGGCAAATGAGGCATATCCATGAAAGAAAAGAACTTGATTTTTGCCTAGCATATTTGACATTATGTGGCAAGTACAGAATCTGTGTATCGACACATACCATTGATGTACTGCTGTTCATATTATGGTCTATATAGAGGAACTGAAACCACTGCTCTCAACTTCATATAACAGTGGCATAGGAAACGTGATTTCATTCTCTTTATTGCATTTGATCATTAGCCCATTTGAAAAATATAGTTTCAAATATCATAAGATGCTGTGTATATTTAATGCGTCCATGATGGTTGAGAATTTCATCAATATCCTTTGCAGTCTGTTTACTAGGCTTATGCCCTCCATTCTTAATCTGGTCATGGTAAAATATCTCCTTAATCTATTAAGTAGAACACTGACATTTTATTTCCCTTTTGCAATTGCAGTTGGAGATATATAGTCGGTGCTATAGTGAACAACCATTAGTTATTCAAGGAGCTGGAGCTGGGAATGATACAACTGCAGCTGGTGTGCTTGCTGACATCCTTGATATTCAGGATTTATTTCCTTGATAGGAAATCGTGCTCCCTAGGTAGAAAAAGTGAGGGGTCAAAGTAGCTAGGTATATGTATGCACATAGACACATGACAAGAGAATGCCTGTTTTTGAGAAATGTGGCACTGATAAAACTAGATGATGTGGATGCTTTAGGCTGTGATATGATGAAACCGAAGACCCCTTAACAATGAAGTGTGAGATTCCAACTATGTTGATGATCCTGACGTCATGTACAATTCTGCTAGGACTTTTTCATGGTTTTATTCTACATGTAATGTTTTGCAGTTTTGCAGTATCGAGCTTGTAAAGAAGCACTTCATCTTCCAAAAAAAGGAGAAACATAGGTACTAGAGATGGCAAAATGACTAATAAATCTGCAAACCCAATAGAATCCGTCTCGGAAGGATTTGATGATGCTTAAATCGAATTTGGAATGAGTTTAATATAAAAAATTAAAACTTGCAATGTGTTCGGGTGGATACAGATGTAATGAAATATTTGCAGATACCTTAATATATATTTGTGAATATTTACATTTTTAATTTTTTTTTTTAATTAAGAAGGCCAAACGTGGATTTGTAGTTTTGTCATTTTTAATTTGTTATTCTTACAAAGTTACGTTCTTTAAATATTTTTTTAATTTTTAAATGATATTTTAATTTTTCTCTCATTAGAATTACATTATTTAAATAAATAATATGAATATTTTAAGACAGATTGATTAATTTTATTTGTTTATTTTCTTCATAGGAAATTGATAATTATTTTCTTTAATTTTTTTATTTGTTTGATAATATGTTTGCTAGAGCGAGTTTAATAATAAAAATTTAAATTTACAATGAATTTAAAAAGAATTTGATTTTTTTTTAAATGAAAACAGATGTAAGTTTTAGGGATATACGTCTCAAGCTTGATTTGCTACCATTCTTAGTAGGTATTTAATTCAATCTATTTTTTTTACATGATAGATTTTAATTGTCATTTTTTTTAATATTTTACTCTTTTAATGTTGAATATGTTAGTGGATTGATTAATTGGCTTTTCTTACAATTATAATATGTTAATATAAATTTATTTTATAAGATGTGTTCTTAAATTTTGAATCAAATTTAAGAAAAATTATTTTTATTTAATTAGCCTGTTTTGTAATTATATTGTTTAATATTTGTGTTAACAATTTATGAGTTGCTTTTATTACTTTTAACTTGAAAATGAGTTTAACTTTGATAGGAAGACTTATTGAATTTAAATTTGTGATATGATTAATTATTATATTTATGAATTTTTTTTAAAATTAATGTTGTAATTTTATATTTTTATTATATTAATTTATAATTCATTTAATATTCACGAATAACCCGTTGCGAGTTTGATAATATGTTCACTAGAGCGAGTTTAATAATAAAAATTTAAATTTGTAATGAATTTAAAAAGAATTTGATATTTTTTTAAATGGACACAGATATAAGTTTAAGGATATACGTCTCAAAGCTTGATTCGCTACCATTCCTAATAGGTATTTAATTCAATCCTTTTTTTTTTTACATGAAAAAGGAAAATGAAGGTTGGATGGCATGCATAAAGAATTTGCATATGTGAACTTAAAAGTTTTGTATGTTTGTAGAGAATTTTAACTGGTAATAATTGTTGATTATTCTTTGTTTTAATTGTTCCAGCGCTTTAGATTTAAATCTCTCAAGACTATAATTGTTTGGGCAATTTAATTTAACCTCCCTTAAAGCGTGGTGTCAATTGGAGTTCCATCCAGTTGTAAAATTCATCAGAACTCCCTTGTGTGAGAGGTTTTTTGGCAAATTAGAAGAAGACTTTTGATGAATCTCAATATGTGTTTTTAATGAACTTAAGTTCAAAGAAGGTTTCAAATAATTTTGAAGACTACATAATTTTCTTTTAGTTTTCCAACCAGAAGGTAGGGTAGGTTTTAGAAATTTACCATGATTAGTATTAGACTAATTATTTTTCATAAAACTTTAACATTGGTGTAATCTTATTGACCATTTTGGATCCTAATCTGAAGTATTGTGAAAGTCACTTATTTCGATGACAAATAAGCTCAATGTCAACTAATGTTTAGTATAGAAAGTTTACAATTAGCTGCAAGTCGAGTAAATAAGAGTTCAATTCTCTCTTTATTTTTCAAGGTGTTCTGAACTTTTTTATCACATTTTCATCAATGATGGTATACAGTTGAGTTGGATTCTTTACATATATATATATATTATATATATAGGCTTCGATTTTCTAGAAAAAAAAAAAGTCGGGTCATGAAGAGCTAAGTCAAAACTCAAAAATGAGTCTAATCAAAATGGCAGCCTGTAGGACCTCCATCAGGTAAAAGAGCACACATGACTGGACCTCTGGCCCCTCTTCCATTGTCATATACCAATTCCAATACCTTTTGATATAGCTTGGAATGGATGAACAAAACTTATGCATATATTCCTATTGGGTACTTGGTGGCAAGAAGCTTGTGTGTCCATTAAGAATAGCCTTGGATCTTGACGTAGAACAAACGTTGATGGGCTCGTAATATTTTTTACAAAGACATAAATATGTTGATATCGTTCAACAAATGTCAATTAGAATTTGTTAAATAACCAATTTAAGACAAGAATTTTTAGAATTATATGTTATTATTTCTTTCTCATCCCTCATGGTATTAATAGAGATCACTTGAAATACTTAACATTTATTACAACTTTTTAAAGTGCAACAATTAATACAAACTAAGACTTTCAAAATTATAACTATTGTCGGATAAAATAAATTCAGTAGTAAATACAACTATTATGATAAATGCAATTGCAAGCTACCAAAATAAACTTTTTATTTTCTTCTTAGGTTTCACATCACATGGGCTAGTTCTAATAAATTAGGTTTATCTTAATTTCTTTTAACAATGCAATGGTTTGATTGTAATGTCCCTCATCATTATTCTCCAATTGTAGAAAATTCGTCCTTGAGTGATCGTAAAGGTTTTCCTTCGAATAAAAAGGTGATAAGTCCGCAAAATTAAATGTTTTGAAAATGCCAATGTTCGTTGAAAGATTGACAATAGAAGCATTATTATTTATCTTCTTTAAAATTTGGTAAAGGCTATATCTTTTCTCCCATGAACACCAATTGACACCTTCTCTTTGTATAAATAAACTAGAACTTAGTCATCCATTTCAAACTTTTGGGGTCTCTTACACTTGTCCAAAACTTGCTTGTACTTTTGGTTTTTGTTTTCCAATGCATCACGCACCTCTTGAAATATCTTCGTGTAACTCTCGACCAAGGTAAAGGAAGCTTGGAATGTTGTATTTGAAGGGAGTTTAACCAAGTCTACAACATGCTTAGTTATCTTGATTTAAACTATGGCAAAAAGACTTTTTTCGGTTGAACGGTTAATTGAGTTATTATAGGCGAACTTAGCTTGAGCTAATGTAAAATCCTATTGCCCTGTTTTGTCTCTTGAAATTCACTGCATCAGATTGCCCAATGACTTATTCACCATCTCGACTTCGCCATCAGTTTGGGGATGCCTTATGCTTGAGAATTTCAACTCAATCCCAAATCTCTTCTACAAGGTCAACCAAAATGCTGCAAGAAACTTATTGTCCTTGCAAATGCACCACCTCCCTAAAGAAAAACTTAGCAATATGGTGAGCATATGTTGTCTTACAACAAGGAATAAAGTAAACCTGAAAATCGACCAACAAGCATAAAAACAGAATCATTCCCCCTTTAAGTCCTAGGCGTTACCAAGCACAAAATCCATTATTAAGTCATCACATGGTGCATTTGTTACATTTAAAGGCATATACAAACCAATATTTTGCATCTATCCTTTACTCTTTCGATATAACTGACATCTTTGTACGAACGTTCTAGCATCTCTCTTCAATTGAGACCAATATATCTCTATTTTAAATTTACAATGATCTTGTCACGCCTAATATGGCCACTCAAGTCACCTAAATGCACTTCCCTAATGAGTTTATCACACAAAGAACTCTTGGGAATATAAAGTTGATTTCTTTGAATATGTATTCATCATGGACTACAAAGTCACCGATTGGCTATTTCATGAGGTATTTATCCTAATATTTCCCTAAATCTTCATCTATGTCATAAAACTCATTGAGTTGCTTAAATATTGGAATTTCAATGTCAATAGAAATAAGCAAGTTAGCTCGACAACTCAAGGCATTAGCTATTCAGTCAAAAAAATAATATTTGTACATAATAACATAATTAAACCTCTCAAGGTAGGTTGCCCATCTAGATAACATCAGTCCACATGCTTTTAATTCCAAAAGTGCTCAATAATTGATAGGCTGTATAGATAATGGACTCTTTGGGTAAGAGGTAAGCCTCCCATATCTTGAGAACTCTAAACATCACATAAAACTCTTGCTGATATATGAACCATTTCTGGCTTGACTCACTTAGCATCTCACTAAAGAAAGCAATTGATCTTCTTTCTTAAGAAAGAATTGCTGTAATATCTACTTTACTTGTGTTACACTCTAATTCCAAATTCTTGAAAAAATTTGGAAGTGTGAGGATTAAGACAATGGAAAACTTTTCTTTGATCATTTTGAAACTTTGATCCGTGACTTTATTCTAATTGATTGACTTAGCTTCTTACAAAAGAAAGCCAATTGGTCTTCTTTCTTGAGAAAGAACTACTGCAATACTTACTCCACTTTCATCACACTCAAATTTAAAAGTCTTGGCAAAATCTAGAAGTGTGAGAATTAGTGTAGTAGAAAGCTTCTCTTTGATCATTTTAAAGCTTTGATCTACAAATTCATTCCAATTGAACATTCTCTTCTTCAAACATCAGTTATAGGAGCTACTATGGTGCTAAAATTCTTAACAAACCTACGATAAGAAAATAGCTAAGCCATGAAAACTCTGCATATTAGTCATAGTTTTATAGGTAGACCATTCATGAATAGCTTTCACCTTCTCCTCATCTACATGGATTTTCTTATTACTAATCACAAATCCCAAAAATACTAATTTGGTTGTGAGAAAAGCACATTTCTTTAAAATTCATAAATAATCCATTTTTTCTTAACACGAACAAGATTTGCCTAAGGTGATTATTATTATGGTTTGTGCTTACTTGCCATCCTTATTTATATGAATATTTGATATCTATACAATGTATATTTTATTAAATCGCTAATTACATCTATTATATGATACAATGCTGGTAACGTCACAGACATTGTATGATCTAAAGGGGTTCAGATCTAGTCTAAAAGAGTTTAGATTAGGACTAAGAGTTAGCAACACTAAGAATTATAACTACTAAGAGTTAGTAGGTTATAAGAATTAATGAAATCCAAGGAGTTTGAGCCTTGTCTGTAATGAGAAAAAGGCCTGAGGGTATACTAGTAATGACATAGTTGCAAGAATTGCAATAAGGTGCTAAGAGATGTCATTATGCAAACATATTCTAAAATACTATGTTCTTGATCTATTTTCACTGATGCAAGTCTGTCGGTGAATTCTTTCTCATATAGATTAGTGAATGTCAATATTTGTAGGGTATAAATAGTTGTTCTTAGCTGACCATAAGCTTGGAGCTTGTGTAGACATACGGGTATTCAATCAAGACTAGATACTAAAAAGGCTTATGAGGGCCCCAATAGACATCCTATGTAAGCCATTAATGGAAAGTCCTCATGAGCTGAGTAGTATTCGTGGTCCTTTGACTTGAGCGCCACGGTAGGCTTGTGAGTGATCCACTATACTTAGGTTCTACGAATGTAAGAGACCTTTCATGGTCTGACCATTGCGTGTTACTAGGCATGATCCAGTGCTCATAGAGTTCGGTATGTGTAGATATGAGATCCGTCAGACCATATAGGGAGTTGTAATTGGAGTGATTGGATGTGTTGTTGATGAAGTCTCAGTGTTAAGTGGTGCATTTCAAATATTGAAATGGGTATACCAAGGTAAAAAACACTGGGACGCCGCGGCCCTGAAACTGGCGTCGCAGCGCTGGGGTTTTTAAGCCCCAGCGCCACAGAGCCCGAGGCTTGGCGTCACGGCGTTGGGGCTTTGTGAAAGTGCGTTGTGCATAGGGTAAGCATGTATATTTTTAATTTTTTTAATTTACCATTAAATACATAAATACGCAGCAAGAAATATTAACAAACATCCCATTACACTAATGAGATATTAGAGAAATCATCCTCAAAGCGTGCTTTGCGCAGTTCTAGTCTAGGACTCAGTGGGATCCTTCGAGCTAGAATAATAATTTCCTATTCTCGTCTGAAATTTTAATTGAAGCAACACTTGCTTCAGCATTTTATCTCTCGGCATTTAGAAATCTCTATTGCTAACAATTCACTTGTCATTCAACTCACACTTAAGCAAATGAAATTCAGCCCTTTAAATAGAAAACTTGGCCGCAACTTTAGCCAATTACAATTGAATGAGTGTGATCTTCGTTTAAGCATGATAGTGTAATTATAATGCACACCTCATGCTTAAACAATTAATTGGTGTCATGAAATAAAAGCTTGGCCAAATTGTTATCAATTGAATGGCCAAATTACTAGCCATTTAATACTTGTAATAAGCATGACATAACAATATTTCATTTGCCAAATGAAAGGAAAATTGGTGGCTTATGTTATCAATATTAACTTGCCATATGTTATTAATTCAGCCAAAATCCATTTTGCTTTCAAAGCCATAAATTGTAAGCAATTAACTTGGCAAATTATATATTAACACTTAATAATAATTAATTTCATTTAGCCATTATAATAATGCCAACTTACTTTGAGTATTTTAATTTTGCCAACATTTAATTATTAACACTAAATAATTAATTAGGTCAAATAAATCGTGCTATATGTCATGCCCTAACAAATTAATGACATGATATGTGGCATCCAATAGAAAGGATAAAGTGGCAAGTTCCACTTGTCAAAATCTCGAGCTTAATACTTAAATCCTATGATCTCCCTAAGAGACCCTGAAATAATTTTAATTTTTTTAGAACTTCCCAGATTGAACTATTCAATTCGGTGCGGTACCCCAATACACAACAAGTATACTTCATATAGTGAGACCCCTTAGATTCACACCCATTTTATCTTATAGAACTCTTTCGTAAGTCTATAAACAATGTCCCCACACACATTATGGAAATAATAAAACAATATGTTGAACCATATAAGTTAAGGTTAATGCATATTCGTATAATCCCTCCATCATTTATATCCTGGAAGAGCAGACATAAAGATCATCACCGTTAAGTCTCTATATGCTCAACACTATAACTTATCTTCAGATTTGTATTCCGATAAACAATATCCCCAAATACTTTTCTGATATTATTTCTTACATGGGAAACATTGTTCCTGGGTGAATTACTTATGGCCATAAAAGTTTTTGAAATACAATCTTGGAGTATCTGGATATACAACTCACCTATATGAGTTGATAGATTTTATATCTATACACACTGGACTCTATGAGCATCGGACCATACCTAACAACACCCAACGATTAGACCATGAAACCTTTTTGACATGTATGGAACCTAAGTATGGTGGATCACTCACAAGTCTACCATGGTGCTGTTGTCGGGGATTAGTGCACGTGGGTGTATGCATGTGTAATTGTGTCTATTACCTAAATATATATCAAATACATATTTAAGTTTGATGAAAGCGTAAAACTTACAATAAACACAATAAATAAAATATATTAATCGCATTAAGATATTTATAGGGTAGAGAACTCACCTCAACGTGTAACGTTATACACGTAATTTTTCAGAGTTCGCATGGAGACCAACTCGAGGACAATTCTAGTCATCAACACGGTGGGCTTGGTGAGCTGAATAGCAGCCCCATACGCAGCACTAAGTTTAAATCTTAAATTCCAAAATGGCCGGTGTGTGTTTTTATCATTTTCTCTAAAAGGATAAGAAATGGAGAATTTGAAACAATTCACAATTGCTCCAATTAGAAGCATAGAGAAAATGAAACAATTTCATTTTCCCACCTTTTTTTTTTCTTCTTCTCTTTTCTCTTCTTTCCTTTTCTTCTCCATTTCTTTCCTCTCGAGCAAATGCCCAAAACACACCAAAAATCACTCTTTTTCTCTCTTTCTTTCTTTATATATATATATATATAATAATAATAATAATAATATAATAATAATAGAAATGGGTGCCAACTATATGGCACCCAAAATAAAATATTAATATATATAATAAAATAAAATATAATATAATAATATAATCATATATTATATAATATAATAAGAGAGATATTTTAATTATTTAACCATTAAATAATTAAAGTATGAAATGACCATTTTGCCCCTCATAAATAGTTACCAAGTCTACCCCTAGTGGGTCCCATCAAACTTGCACTTAGGTAAACTCAACCGAGGGTCCACAATGTGCCACGTGTCATTATACAATTAGTAAATAATAATTATTGACTAATTGTTATATTTAACACTTAAATACAGACACGCACACATTCCCGTGGTATTACAGAATATTGCTGGATTAAACACGTTAATCCAATACGCTGCTCCAGTACACAACAAGTACACTCCATATCGTGAGACTCCCTAAGTCTTACTCCCGATTCGTCAAATGGAACTATTCCATGAGTCTGTGAGCAATGCCCCATGCACACATCACAGATATACAAATCAGCGCGTTGAACCATGCAAGCTGAGGTTACAATGTATACGTATAGTCCTTCCGTCATGATATCCTGGATGTGCGAGAATATAGATTATCAATGTCAAATCCTCTAGTGCTCATCCATGTCTTATCTCCAGACTCGTATCTTATTGAACAATATGTGTAAACTCCTTTGCCATATTGTTCTTTGCACATATTGTTCTACCCTGGCGGAACTCTTTCCTGGGATTAATGCTTATGGCCACAAGACTTTCTGAGATACAGTATCGAAGCATCTGGATATCTAACTCCCAATGTGAGCTGACAGATCCCATATCTATACGCACCAAACTCTATAAGCATCGGACTATACCCAACGGTCACACCATGAAAGGTTAGTGACATGCATGGAACCAAAGTATAATGGATCACTTACAAGCACATCGTGGCACTCAGGTCAAAGGACCAAGTATACTACTCAACTCGAGAGGACCCTTCGTTGATGGCTTACATAGGGTGTCTATCGAAGGCTCTTGTGAGTCTGTCCTATATCCAATCCTAATTGGATACCCATATGTCAATACGAGCTCTAAGCTCATAGTTGGCTAGGAATAACCATTTATACCCTATAGGTACGACATATGCTGATCTATGTATAAAGGTATCCACCGACAGACCCGCACCAACAGAATTAGATCAGGGACAAGTATTCGAGAACATAGTTGTGCAACTAGTATTTTCTAGCACCCGATTGCAACTCTTGCAACTATGCAGTTACTAGTATATTCCCAGGTCTATGTCTCATTCCAAACAAGGCTCCAACTCTTGGATCTGCTGAGTACTGTAACCAGCTAACACTTAGTTGTGCTAATATTTAGCATTTATATCTTTCAGTGTAGCTAACTGATAAGACGTAATTGTATAAACTATTTTATCTTCCTAACTTGATATTTGTTCAATTTATCTCAATAATTGGGCTATTTATGCATATTAATGTTGTTTTATAGGTTGAAGCATTATCGGAGCAAAAATACCGGAAAACGGACGCAAATGGGAGCATTAGAGATAAAAATACAAATGGAGGCACTGTTGCTACAGTACACTGTTGCTACAGTACCACTGTTTGCTACAGTGCAGCGCCGCAGCACTGGATTTCAGCGCCGCGGCGCCAATTGCAGAAAGTGAGCGCCGCGGCATTGAATCGCAGCACCGCGGCGCTGAATTCTGGGCACTCCTTAAGGGCATTTTTGTCCTCTTTTTGCAACCCTACCTATATAAACACCCATTGTTTAGCCAAAGAAAAGAAAAGAGGGGAGTAGAGGCACGAAATTGAAAGGAGGAGAAGGCTTGAGCTCGAATTGAAGGAGAAGAAATGATGTCTCCAAGGTTTCATGTGCATCATTGAAGACAATTGAAGAATTGAAACCTTGGAGACATCCCAAATTCGGTTTTCCTTTTTCTTTTCTTTGTTTTTATCCTTTGTTGTCATTTCAATTATGAATATTAGTTTTAATGAGATGTATCTATGGATGGTTGGATAATTATAGTTATCGTTGGATTTTTATGTGATTAAACTTGATTCCAAGAATTGATGTAGTTTTATTAATATTATGTTTGGATGATTTAGTATAAATTCGTGTAATTCATTTATGTTTCTTTATACTTAATGCTTCCAATTGATTGATAAATGAATTGGTTGTTGTGAATGTATGGATTTATGCTTGAAAGAGATTGATCCATTTATAGGATTTAGGAGAAACATAGCTTTAAGTTGCTATTGAGTTGAAAGGCCAATAACACCTAAGTAATCTTCATGATCTTCCTTAGGATTTGCATGAGGTGCACTCCAAGTGTTTGATTAAATGCGTGACAGGCACAAACTCTTTGGGTATGCTATTATGCCTAGGGTCACATGTGGTGCTCTCCATTTTAAAGTGTTTGATAAGCGTGACAGGCCAAACTCTTTAGGGTGTGCCATTATGTCTAGAATTTCATTTGCTAAAAGTGACAGTGGTAATGAAGTTAATCCTTGGGGTAGTCATTTAAGGGTAGCTTAATGCGTGTATATATAACGGGTTAGATATACATATCAACTTGACTATGTATGCATAGTATCTCATTCGAACTCGAAAGATGGAATGAGATTAGTCTTAAGCCATTGATTAATGAATTGAACAAATTTGCTAAAGAAGAAGAACATAGGAAGAATAGAATGAAATCAATGCTTTAGGATCCCATTTGTATAGAATTCGCCATATCGCAAGATTATCATTTTGTTGTAGATTGTAGGTTCTAGGCCTTAATGGAACTTTATTGAACTTTATGTGTTGAAGTTGCTATGTGATTAATAGTTATCTTGTGTTATTCGTTTATGCTTTTTATGCGCTTCATGCTTCTAATTGCATTGAAAAATGGATTGGATGAATTAAACATTTGGGTTATGTGCTTGACAAAGTTTAATCCATATGTCGATCTTAAAAAGCATAGCTTTGAGTTTGTTAAGTTGAGAGACTAATGAACTTAGGTAATCATCATGATCTTCCTTAGGATTTGTATGAGGTGCATTCCAAGTGTTTGATTAAATGCGTGACAGGCGCAAACTCTTTGGGGTGTGCTATTATGCCTAGGGTTACATGTGGTGCTCTCCGTTTTAAAGTGTTTGATAAGCGTGACAGGCCAAACTCTTTAGGGTGTGTCATTATGTCTAGAATTTCATTTAATGAAGTGACAGTGATAATGAAATTAATCCTTGGGGTAGTCATTTATGGGTTGCGTAATGCATGTCTATGTAAACAAGTTAGATAGACATATCAACTTGAATATATATGCATAGTATCTCATTCGCACTCGAAAGATGGAATGAGATTAATCATACACCCTGGATTAATGAATGCATAAATTGGTTGTTGATTACTAATGACAAAGACCATAGGAACAATATAGAGAAATCAAGTCTCTAGAGCCCCATTACCATAGATATCTCTTTTCCTTTATTTATCTAGCTAATTAGTTTTTAGTTGCTTTTAATTCAATAACTCACCCTGCCATTTAGATTAGCCTAAATAAAGTTAGGTTGCCAACATCGTAGTACTTAGCATTAATTTAGGACACAATCCTCGTAGGAACGATACTCTACACATCACTTTATTACTTGTTGCGATACGTGCACTTGCGTTAGTTTGTGTTATAGAAATCACACAACACTAACTATAAGCTCTTATTTAAACTCCTTTAGATCTAATCTGAACTCCTTCAGATCGTACAATGTCTGTAACATTACATTACGTAGTACCATATAAATTGGTATTAGCGATTTAATGAGAATGTACACTTAAAGTGTTACAAGCATCTTATCATATATATTTAATATTAACTATATTGTTCAAAATTCTCATTGTATAAATATTAAAAATTTAATATTCATACAATATTGAAATTACATGTACGCACTAATTTCAACAACTCCCACTTGCTCTAGTTCCATTCACGATGATGTCTAATATCTATCGTCTCTAGATGTTTCTCAAACGCATTAGGAGTTAAGGTTCTAGTTAGTAGGTTCTCTATATAATTCATGGAATATATCCTAGATACTATTACATCTCGGTATAGCAAAAAACTATCTAATTATATGGTATTCAGAGTCCACATAATCAGAATTCTAGTGTGCCTTATGGCTTCTTGGCTTAAGCAATTATCATCTTATTATTGTATTTAGTAGGATAGGATCCACTGAACTTTAAACTATTCTAAGCTCTACCACTAACTTATATATTCAGAAACTTTATTTTGCAGGCTTCTTAAGCTGCAACATATTCTACCTCCAAGGTAGAATCAGCTGTGGATATGTATATTGCACTCTCAACTAACTATAGTACAAATGAGAAGAAATACATAACCAGATATAGTTATGAATTCATAGTCCACATAATCAGAATTTTAGTGTGCCTTATGGCTTATTGGCTTAAGCAATTATCATGTTATCGTTGTATTTAGTAAGATAGGATTTACTGAACTTTAAACTATTCTAAGCTCTACCACTAACTTATATATTCAGAAAATTTATTTTGCGGGCTTCTTAAGCTACAACATATTCTACCTCCAAGGTAGAATCAGCTGTGGATATGTATATTGCACTCTCAACTAACTATAGTACAAATGAGAAGAAATACATAACCAGATGTAGTTATGTATTCAGAGTCCACATAATAAGAATTTTAGTGTGCCTTATGGCTTCTTGGCTTAAGCAATTATCATGTTATCGTTGTATTTAGTAGGATAGGATCCACTGAACTTTAAACTATTCTAAGCTCTGTCACTAACTTATATATTTAGAAACTTTATTTTGCAGGCTTCTTAAGCTGCAACATATTCTACCTCCAAGGTAGAATCAGCTGTGGATATGTATATTGCACTCTCAACTAACTATAGTACAAATGAGAAGAAATACATAACCAGATGTAGACTTTCTATCATTAGAACCAGAATAAAAATATGAGTCGTATATCCTTGAATTAGAAACTTATCCTCCATAACTCTCAGGTATTTAAGATATATTTCACGACCAATTAATGGTCATTACCTAGATGAGACTGATACCAACTCGTAACACTTACAGCCATCCAGATCCGGGTCACATACATAATATGGCGTACATCAAGTTATCTTTAGTTGATGTACATTATATGTTAGATGTTCTAACATATTCATCTTCTTGCTGATGACACATCCTCCTAAAAAGATGAATGCCATGTATAAAAGTAAATTAACTATTTCACAGTTATTAAACATATACTTTTAAAAAATATTGTCTATGTACAAAGATTGGGATAATCATGCCAGTCTCCTATTTTATCTCTATAACACTTTATAGCTAGTATATAGGAAGCCTTTTCCAAGTATTTTATAGAGAAGTCCTTACTCAAATAACTCTTATTTGACTAACTTGCAACATACCAATGTCATTTTTGACATTGAATATGTCTTCCACGTAGAGAATTGAAAAAGATAATTATGCTCCCATTGTCCTTTCTAAACACACACATTTTCTCTTTATTCTTGATGAAACTAGACTATTTGATTTCTTTATTAAAATAAAGAATCAAGCAAAGTGCAATGGCCAATAAAATTCAAATTAACTTAAGTATGATTACCGGTGAAAAGGTTTCCTCATAACCGATACTAGATCGGTGACTGCAACATTTTTCACTAATTGGGCTTTTGATAAGGGCAAAATTGTCATATATTTTCTCATGATTTTATTTTGATATTTTATTATTTTATGAGAATAGATGGCTATTTATGTGCTTTATTGTTATTTAAAGGTACTTGAACGAAATTTAAAGAAAGAATGCAAAAGGAGCAAAAACAGGGACTGAAATACAAAGTTTTCAAAATATAAGTCCATCGCCCCAGCGCTAAAAAGACTATAGCCCCAGCGCTGGAATAGTGATTGAAATTAGAAAAATGACCTGTTTAAGTCGCATCTGGAGCTCCAGCGCCGAAGAGTCACCGCGCCAGCGACGCTCCAGAGCCCCAGCGCTATCATCCCACCGCTCCAGCGATGAAGCTGTGTTCATACAGCGCCCCAGCGACAATAGTATAGCGTGCCAACGGTAGCGCGAATCCTAGTGAAACCAGAATTGAGTTTTTTAAGTTCAAATCAAATCCTATAAAAGGTCACTCGACCCCAGACGTAAAGAGAGACCAGAGAAGAACCTAGGACAAGAAAAAGAAAACTTAGAGCAGTTCAAGAGCACCAAGAATCCAGAGCAACATCAATCAAGAGCAATTCGACGTCTACATCGGTTTGCGATTGATTGTAGCATGTTTTATTTTTATTTTTATTGCTGTGATTCTCTTGTAGCTATGAACTAATTTATTTTCTAGGGTTAATATTTGAACTCAATATGTGCGCTTAAATTGCCATATCTTTTAGTATTTAATAAACATAGTCCTTTATTATTCAAATTACTTGATCTTAATGCTTCAATATATCGGGCCAATATATGGTGAATGAGTTGGTAATATTATTGATAAACTCGGAAGAGGAATCATAATATTTAGACCTAGGTAATTTGATGCATGATTGTAGAGTAACATTCAATATTGCATATGCAAATTTCAATTTAGGATAGGAATATACCTAATTGGCATGTATGATCAATAAGACCTAATCTTAATGAATCTTAATTTATTACAAGTACCATAGGAATATAGGTATTTGGTAAACTAAGATATACTTGCATGACCTTGGAAGAGGCTTGTGAATACATTAGTATCTTGATCAATAACAAAGACTAATGGAGTTAAATATTAGATGATTAATCATTAGAAAACATATTGAGGGATAGTATTAATCCTAGGTTCTCTCTACGTTGCTATCTCCCTATTCTCTTTGCATTGTGTTTTATTTTTATATTTTCTACATTCATTCTTAGATTTTTATTTATCTGAATAATTATTAGGAAAACATAATTTTATTAATTAGTTTAAAAGAAAAAATTATCCCTGTGGGTTCAACATCCGACTTATTTAGTCTCTTTATTACTTGCATACGATAGTGTATACTTACACTTAATTTTATGATATAGAAATATCGCATCAGCTTTGAAGGTCTGTACCTCATGTTAAGCCCATACTTCCTCTGTGTAAACTCATGTATAAGAAATAGGAACAATTCCTACCGAAGCTCAATCAAGTGCCAGACTTGATTAGAATGCATTGAGTCAAATTTGGATTTTATGATATCTTGCCATTTTCCCTAATCGATGTCCAACATCGTTTCTTTATAAGTTAAATGAGGATTTTCTTCAGTTGAGAAAATGCCAAGGGCACATACAGGTATCAAGCATACCTAATTTGTGACCTTCGATATCCTTTCTGACTTATAAAGAGAGTGTGTTAAATATATTTCACTTAATTGAGTTTAAAGTTCCACCATCGGTTCATATATTTTTAGATTGACTACACAAAGTTCAATCTTTCTACAATCTCCACGATCTATAAGAGACTCTTTCTTTAGGAACGTGGTGTAACGAGAAATAAACATGTTTCACTTCTCTAGATCATAGAACTAGTATTTTATAGAATGCTTGGGATAAAAAATGAATCTATACTTGTACCTCTTGGGGTGTAAGTTTATCTTATTGCATAACGCTTATGCCAACAAAACATCCCCAAATCTTAACATACTTAAGACTTGATTTTCTTCTAGTCCATATCTCATAGGAATTGAAGGAATGGCTTTCGATAGAACTTTATTCAATAAGTGATTAACAGTTATTAGAGCATATCCCTAAAGATATTCTAGAAGATTGGTGAAACTAAATATCGATCAAACCATATCTAATAAAGTCCAATTCCTCAACTCCTAAACATATTTGCATTGAGGAGTATTTGGAGGACTATATTGAGTGAGAATCATATTGTCTTTTAAATAATCTATGAATTTACTATTTATGTATAAATTGCCTCGATCATATCAAGGGTATTAAATATACATAAGGGTTAATTTCTCCACTTCTGGTCAAAACTCTTTGAACATTTCAAAGATTTCCATACTGTGTTTCTCAGAAATACATATTTGTACCAAGACAAATCATGATGAAGTATCAAAATTCACTCAATATTAGTATGATTCATTGGAGCATATACATCACTATGTATAAGTTCTAATCAATCAATGAGTTAATATCTAATACTTACATAAGTATTTGGTCATTATCCCTCAAATCTAACATTCATAAACTGGCCAAGGATTCATAGTTAGATCAAGTACCTGACTATCCTTAACTGAACGGAATAGTCTGTTAACGTGTTTTAGGGTGCATGCATGTGATTCTGTACATGTTAAAAAAACTAAATACATGTATCATATACACGAATTTCGCAGCAAAATTAAGCATGTAATCAATATTTGCACATGTAACTTAAATAATTAACAACTTAAGATTATAGAAGCATATATTTGATAACCTTCGGTGAAGATTTTAATTCTGGATTCTTTCTAACTCTAACATTGAGTTCACCTTAAAGTGTAATTTTGTTCAATTCTAGTTCACAACAATCCGATGGGATTGTGAAGCTAGAATAGCAGAAATTAAATTTTCAACAACAAGGTTTTTATTTCTTGAAAGAAAATTAAAACAAATTTATTTTTCTCTCTCTAGTTTTTCTCTATACACTTTTTTCGAAGAAAAACTCTCAAAAACCAAACTCTATTCAAATCGCTCTCACCCTACACGATTTTTACTTCACCAATTGCTAATAAATTATTTAAAATGATGTTTAGGTGTGTTAAACACTTCACAAGTGCTCCTAAATTGATTAAGTAGCCATTAAAATAAAAAATAACGTTTGGTGGCAATTATATCTAATTAGGTATATGTCTCCCACCTAAACCAAATTAATAAACAACTAAATAAATATTATTATTTATTTAAATAATATTTATTCAATTATTCAAAAACTATTTGAATAATTAATTTTTACCTTATTTGATTTTACTAACATGGTTAATGGGTGAATTCATGGTGAAACAATTGATGGAACAAAATTATGCCACTCGTCAGTATTTAATTAGTTAATAACTCTTGCCAACTAATTAGATGATGTACTTAACATTTAAGTATAGACAAGTGTATAACCAGAGAAAACTTGAAATATATTTTTAGTTTGCTAAAATTTCAAGGATGGAACTAATCAATCCATAATGCTGCCCCAGTGCACAATGAGTACACTTCATATTATGAGACTCTCTAGGTTCACGCCCGAATTATCATATGGAACTCCTCCATACGTCCGTGAATGATGCCTCACACACATATTATGAATATTACAAAGCGGCGTGTTAGACTATACAAGTTGAGGTTATAACATATTTATATCCAGGGGAGCAGAGATATAGATTAACACCGTCAAATCTCTATATGTCCCACCGAAAGCTTATCTCTAGAATTGTAATTCAATAAATAATATTCGAAAACACTTTTGTGATATTATTTATCTTTAGAGTTAAACTCATTTCCTAGAAATTATTGCTTATGGCCATAAGACTTTTTGAAATACAATTTTAAAGCATTAGGATATATTACTCACCCAAATGAGCTGATGGATTCCATATCTATCCATACTAGACTCAATGAGTATCGCACCATACCCAACATCACCTAGCAGTCAGACCATGAAAGGTTTCTAATATGTGTGGAATCAAAGTTTGGTGGACCACTCACAATCTCACTATGGCACTCAGGTCAAAGGATTATGAATACTACTCAATTCAAAAGACCCTCCATTGATGACTTTATGGGATGTCTATTGGAGGTATTTGTGAGTCTGTTCAGTATTCAGTCCTTACTGAATACTTGTATCTCTATATGAGCTTTGACTAAACTCATGGTCTGCTAAGACTAACCCTCTAGACCATCCAAATATAGACATACACCGATCTATATATTTGTTAAGGTATTCACTAACAGACCAGCATCAGTGAAGATAGACCAGGAACATAATATTTGAGAACATATTTGTATAATGACATTTTTAATCTAAAGATTCCCTTCCATTGCTTTATATAATCCTCTAAATGTCTCAAATGAGAAAACGATAGTTTAAACCTTTGTAAACTATACAGCAGGAAGTAGACCCTATCGGCATTGTACTTCAGTCGCACACTTTAGCGATATTGGCCTTTATAAACCTAAAAGGTAGACAACTCTTATCAATTGTGGCTCATGTAACTCTTACAATTGATCATACATACACCTTATCTGCATATTTTAGCGATCTAGGGTTCTAGATTAACTTGTTAATTATCAAATATATGCTATAGATACTACCCACACACTTTAGCGATCTAGGGCAATACTTTTGTATATATTTGCCTCATCTCATGTTTAACCGACATAGTCTAAATCACACTGACCAAATTTCTTATACTCTAGCGATATTAGAAAAAGACTGAAGTAATTTGTCTAACATTATATTGACAAGACGAATCACCGTATAACATTATCTCATAATGAAATACTTTCAATCCGATTATGAGAGATTTTTGTACTTTTGTCCGTATTTTATAAGGACGTGATTCTTAATTACATATTTGTTTATGCAAGCATAACTAAACCCATCAGTAGGGCTCCCATTATAATTTTCAACACAAATAAATGGGCCATAGTTTATATTACAATATTATAACTATTACAAATTGTATAAAATCAATTAATATTTGTAAACAATTTAAAAATAAAAAGTCAAAGTAATTAGTGTAATTATAGCTTTTATTAGGTTTTTGGTACTGTGATGCTGAAGGCCTAGCCTCTGGTATCGCAGTTCCAACCTTTACGGTGCTAGGGTCCTACCCTAGTGCCGCGGTGCAGAGCTTTCAACGTTGTAGCGCTAGGTCATCACCTATCGCTACTGCGCAGGACCAATGGCACTATGGCGCTAGAGATTCTGTGTCCAGCATTGTGGCATTATAGCGCTGGGGTCTAAAAACCCCAGTGCTGTGGCTCTAGAGCCTAAAAAGCCCCAGCACCGCAGCGCGGAGTGACACTATCGCAACGTCCCTTTTATTGCATCCTAATTATGCTTTTTCAATATTTGAATCACATAATTGGCAATACCAGGACATCCTAATTATGCTATGGATACTTAGATTATACACAAAAAATACACTATTATGCACTTTGTTACAAAAATAAAAGTACGTTGTGTATAGGGTGAGCATGTACATTTTAATTTTTTTTTAATTTATACATCACATGTATAAATATGCAGCAAAAAATATTAACAAATATCCCATTATGCTAATGAGATATTAGAGAATAGTTCCTTATGATAATGATGATGTTTTACTAACTGAATGTCAGTTAATAAATGATAGTTATATCTTATATACAATAAGAAATATCATTAGTGTATGAGTGAACAGAATAAATAGTAGTTTAGCAACTTTGAATAATAATGAATAGTGGTATATAAGATTAGGTCATGTAGTCGTGAGACGACTATCTTGTCTAGTTAAAGATGGTTAGATATTTGATCTAACTATAGAAATTGACTAGTTTATGAATTCTGAATTTAACAGAATATGACCAAATCGTCATATAAATGTTAGATGCTAGGCCACTGATTTATTAGAACTGGTACATAGTGATGTATTTAGTCCAATGAATCTTACTGCTATAGGTGATTTTGATACTTCATTGTCTTTATAGTGATTTGTCACTATATGGACATGTGTTTCTAGGAAATGATGGTCAAATGTTTTTTGAAGTGTTCAAATTGCTCTGACTATAAAAATAAAGAAACAAACCCTTATGTATATTGAGTGATTAGATTGAAGCAGTTTATATATAATAAGTAAAGTCACAATTTATTTAAACGAGAATACGATTCTCACTCAACATAGTCCTTTACATACTCCTTAACACAAATATGTTAGAAAATGAGGAATCAGACTTTATTAGATACAATATGATTGATATTGAGTTTCACTGATCTTTTACAATATCTATGGGATTATGCTTTAGAATCTATTGCTCACTTATTCAAAATAGTTCTATAAAAAAATTGTTCATTATACTCTGTATGAGATATAGAATAAAAATGAATCAAGCCTTAAGTATATTAAGGCTTTGGATTATTCTACTTGCATAAGAGTTATGCAACAGGATAAACTTGTATCCAACGGTACAAGTATCGGTTCATTAGATATCCTAAGTGTTTAATGGGATACCAATTCTATGATTCAGATGAACGAAATATATTCGTTACTCATGATGCCACTTTCTTAGAGAAAGAATTTCTCATGGATTGTGGGGATTACAGAAAATATACATGAACCGACGGTGGGATTTTAAGTTCAATTGAGTAAAATACCTTTAACACACTCTTCTTATAAGTAGGAAAGGATATCAAAGCCATCGACTAGTTATGTTTGATACCTACAAGTGCCATTGGTGTTTTCTTACTTGAAGAAAAGAATTCTTTAACTTATAGAGAGACAATGTTTGACATTACTTCAGAAAAATGGCAAGATGCCATAAAATCTAAAATTGACTCTAGGTATGACAATCAAGTCTGGCACTTGGTTGTGCTTCCTGTAGGAATTATTTCTATTAGCTGTAAATCAATTTACGTAGTGGAAGTGTGAGCTCTATATGAAGGAATATTCCTTTAAGGCTTAACTGATGTTGAAAGGTTACACTTAGAGATCAAGGATCGATAATGAGAAAACCTTTTTCATCAGTAACCATGCTAAAGTCAAATTGGACTTTGTTGGCTATTGCTGCATATTATGCTTTTGAAGACTGGCTAATGGATGTACATACGGCATTTTGGGATATATATCTCAAGTAAGAGATATGCATAGAATAGCCTGATATTTTTACATCCAAGCCTAACTTCTAATATAGTATGCATATTGAGGAAGTCCATCTATGGACTTAAGCAGCATTCCCGAAGCTGGAATCTTCGTTTATATGACGAAATTAGAAATCTGATTTCTTCAGAAATAAAGAAAAAGCGTGTGTGTTTAGAAAAGACAGTAGGCATATAATTATCTTTCTAGTTCTCTGAGTGAATAATATACTCAATGTCGAAAATGATATTGGTATGTTGCAAGTAAATCAGGTAAGTGTTATTTGAGTAAAGAACTACTTCAAAAAATATTTCAGAGAGACTTTTTATATACTAGGTATAAAGCTTTATGAATATATAGCTAGGAGGCTAGTGGAACTTTTTCAATCTTCGTACATAGACTAAGTCCATGAAAACTATAACTTGATTGACTGTAAGATAATTAATGTGCCTTTCAAACATGGCATTCATCTTTCTAGGAAGAAGTGTCCTCGGGAAGAATATAAGAGAATTAGAGTGTCTAACGACTCATATGCATAAGCTAGAAATAGCTTAATGCATACCATGTTATGTACATGACCTAAATTTGGACGACTATGATTGTTACAAGCTAGTATCCATCTGATTCAGATCACGGCCATCAGGTGGCCGTGAAATTTATCTAAATTATTTGAGAGGTACATAGGATACATTTTTTCAATTCTAAAGAAAGTTTTTTATAAGACAAGGGACGTACATATTCAAATTTTTTGTCTCGTATGGATGGTAGAAAGTCAATGATGAACACATGAAAATGCATATTTGTTAAGAGATTTAGTCACCATTTAAGGTCACTAATTTTAGTATTTTCTATATTTTTAGCTTGAAATAAAGTGTTCTCCTTAAAATTGTGATTAATGAATGTTATTTGGACAGGTTTAGATAAAATGGACATAACTCTCAATGTAGAAATTGAAATGAAGAAATTCTTAAACCTGGTGCAACATGACTCAATCTTACACAAATTTAAAGAATAGTGGAAAAGCCAAATCCAACATGTTATGAGCCAAAAATTGAGATACATCAGAATCGGGCTACAACTCCTGCCCAGCTTGACCCAACTCACATATTTGGACCGTATATCACAAAATACGTACTCAATTGGTATAATTCTTAAAGATGTAAAATGATGAATTAACTATCAACAACTCGTATGTTGATGGTAAAGTCCAAATCAGCTATTATCATGGACCAAATCGCATTGCAAGTGGATAAAATGGTTGTTGGCCAAATTCTGATGTATCTTTGGAATTTTGCTCATATCTCATTGGATACTCATCTAATTTGTATGCAATTGGTGCCTATGGAAAGAAGGGTCAAACTTATACAACTTTCATGTCGGCTGCAGAAGCTAAATCAGTCAATTACATTATCAAAAATGTGCTACAAGTGGATAAACGAGTTATTGGCATAAAATTATTGAAGATTGATGTCATCCATGACATATGTTCATTCATTGCCTATATAAGGAGACTCTTAGGACATTTTTTAATATTAGATAATTCTCTATTCTTTTCTTCTCATTAACATGTATTGTAATCTAGGCTAGAGTTTTTGGCAAGGCCAAGAGATGAACTTTTATGTGTAATAAATCTACTTCTATGCTTTGATTCGTTGCAAAGAGCTACAAATGTTTGTAAGTTTGGTTTTGATTAAACTCTTATCTATTCTATTTTCTATAATCCAGAGATTATAATTCTCATGTCTCATATAAGTTCAGTCATACTTTTCTTATGTGATTCTTGGTAAACTATAATTGTTAGTGGTTACATTATTTTATATGTTAATCTTTTACTGCAGTATTATCAAATTAATATATTGTCGATCTTGGATAACATGTAAGGGCAATAAATGTTTGATATTCAAGTTTATCTTTTACTGCAATATTGTCAAAATGATATATTGTCAATTTTAGATAACTTGTATAAATGAACATGATGTGTGTTAATGCTTGCAAAGAGTTTAATTACATCGAATACATGTGTTATCAAATGTGCTATATTTTATATATCTTCCGATTGATTGTTTGGGATGTGAAACTTTCAATTGAGTTATAAGCATTAAATCAAAGTGTAGAGTAGATTTATAAAGCATAATTGTGATTCTCAAAGCATTGCTTAAATCATTATAAGATATTTTCTTCAATTCATAGATAATTCCATCTCATCAATTAATTTTATCCTTTACTACCTTTTTAATATTTTACTTCACCAACCTATTTTGCCAAGAGCTTCCTCGTGGGATCGACACCTCAATCTATATTGCGTTAGCCGCGTTATATTTTGAGCATAAACAAAAATTTGGCGCTGTCGCCGGGGAGGCACACTAAGCGAAGGTCGGTTACGATTATAAATACTAAAGTGGTAACCTTGTACTTTTTTTTCTTTGTAAAATATTAGTTTTATTTTCTTGTAATTCATCTTATTGTTCACGGTTGGTTCTATCACCTAATTTATTTTATTTTCTTTAGTTAATTTGCTATAATTTATATTGTTTTAATGGTTTGTTTTACCGCCTAAATTCGTTCACTTTCTTTTATTTATTTATTGTACTTTATTTCTTTAGTTAATTTATTATATTTTTGTGGCTAGTTTTACCGCCTAACTTAGTTTATTTATTTAGTAATGTCTTTTATACTTTATCTCTTTCTATTTAAACATTGAGGACAATGTTTCATCTGGTTTGGGGGGAGGATAGTAGACACAAGTCGTACTTTATAAAAATAAAAAAAAATTTGTGGTCCGATATTTGATTAAAATGGCAGAGTAAAGAGTTCAGTCTTGAACTCTTGAGACGCATTCTAGGTCAAGCTAGAATGGCAGAGTAAAGAGTTTTAGTTCTAACTTTTGAAACGCATTTTAACTAACTAATTATTGTTTTGTTTTATGTTTCATATATTGTTGTTTATTGCTTATAGTCTTGGTAATTCTTGTATAAAGGAATTTGCTTTTCTGCCTAGGTATGATTTCAAAATTGTTTAGGTTGAATCACTGTTTCTATTTAGGTTACTAAAAAATGACTTCTAAAATATTTTTGAGCACAATGCTAAGCCTTGTGGTAAGATGGATGATTCAATTTATATAGCCATGAGAATTCCCATGTTTAAGTATATATTTTTCTAATCTCACATATATTTTGTGAGTAAGTGGAAAGGTTGAGAAAATAGCTTATGAACCTTCATTGATCCTTTGAATTGGTTAATTTTTGTTTAGATTGATATTATTTGAATTAAGGGATAAGTTGGTTGCATTTGTGTATAATATAATTTGGTGAGAAACATTTGTAATGTTCCTTGTATTCTTCAAAAATACCAAAAAAAAAAAAAGAAAAAAGAGAAGAATCAATTCAGTTTAATAAAGTCTTCATCCAATTTTAGAAGACAAATATTTTGTAAAACAGTTTTCTCACCAAGTTATAATTGTATTATTCTCACAAGCCAATTAAAATTCTAAAGCTGGCGTACGATAGGAATAATTGATTTTTAAACAAATGATTTTCCTATCTTTGGATCAATGTTAGTTTATATGTCTGTCCTTAAAATTGACTTTTTCTTGAGTGCTTATCTGTTTTCCAACTCCATAAGAGAAGTCCTAACCTTTTAAACAATCATACACCTATGAGGATATGGAGTTGAGGCTTTTACTTGGAGACATTCTCAAGGTTATATCTATTGTGGTTTGTGGTTAGATGGTTATGGCTTAGTTCACAAATTTAGAAGTTGTAATTGAAAAAACCATGATAGCAAAACAGTGATCTCGAACTGACATTTTGTTTGAAATGCTTAGGTAGTTTTGCATATTCTAATTACACTTGAATTGCTAGAAACTAGCAATAAGCTAGTTGGGGGCTGTGATGAACACATGAAAATGCATATTTGTTAAGAGATTGAGTCACCATTTAATGTCACTAATTTTAGTATTTTCTGTATTTTTAGCTTGAAATAAAGTGTTCTCCTTAAAATTGTGATTAATGAATGTTATTTGGACAGGTTTAGGTAAAATGGACATAACTCTCAATGTAGAAATTGAAATGAAGAAATTCTTGAACTTAGTGCAACATGACTCAATATTACACAAATTTGAAGAATAGTGGAAAAGTCAAATCCAACATGTTATGGGCCAAAAATTGAGATACAACAGAATCGGGCTACAACTCTTGCCCAGCTTGACCCAACTCACATATTTGAACCGTATATCACAAAATAGGTACTCAATTGGTATAATTATTGAAGGTGTGAAATGCTAACTTAACTATCAACAACTCGTATGTTGATGTTAAAGTCCAAATCAGCTATTATCATGGACCAAATCGCATTGCAAGTGGGTAAAATGGTTGTTAGCCGAATTCTGATGTATCTTTGGAATTTTGCTCATATTTCATTGGATACTCATCCAATTTGCATGAAATTGGTGCCTATAGAAAGAAGAGTCAAAATTATACAACTTTCATGTTGGCTATAGAAGCTAAATCGATCAATTACATTATCACAAATATGCTACAAGTGGATAAACGAGTTATTGGCTTAACATTATTGAAGATTGATGTCATCCATGACATATGTCCATTCATTGCCTATATAAGGAGACTCTTAGGACGTTTTTTAATATTAGATAATTCTCTCTTCTTTTCTTCTCATTAACATGTATTGTAATCTAGGCTAGAGTTCTTGATAAGGCCAAGAGATGAACTTTTATGTGTAATAAATCTACTTCTATGCTTTTATTCGTTGCAAAGAGCTACAAATGTTTGTAAGTTTGGTTTTGATTAAAATCTTATCTATTATATTTTCTATAATCCAGAGATTATAATTCTCATGTCTCATATAAGTTCAGTCATGCGTTTCTTATGTGATTCTTGGTCAACTATAATTGTTACTGGTTACATTGTTTTATATGTTAATCTTTTACTGCAGTATTGTCAAATTGATATATTGTTGATCTTGGATAACATGTAAGGGCAATAAATGTTTGATATTCAAGGTTATCTTTTACTGCAATATTATCAAAATGATATATTGTCGATCTTAGATAACTTGTATAAATGAACATGATGTGTGTTAATACTTGCAAAGAGTTTAATTACATCGAATATATGTGTTATCAAATGTGCTATATTTTACATATCTTCCGATTGATTGTTTGGGATGTGAAACTTTCAATTGAGTTATAAGCATTGAATCAAAGTGTAGAGTAGATTTATAAAGTATAATTGTGATTCTCAAAGCCTTACTTAAATCATTATAAAATATTTTTTTTAATTCATAGATAATTCCATCTCATCAATTAATTTTATCCTTTACTACCTTTTTAATATTTTACTTCACCAACCTATTTTACCAAGAGCTTCCTCGTGGGATCAACACCTCAATCTATACTGCGATAGCCGTGTTATATTTTGAGCGTAAATAGTCTACATCTAGTTATGTGTTTTTCTTTATCGGTACCGGAGCTAGTTAAATATGTGTAATTAAATGTCCATAGCTTATTCTTCCTTGGAGGTGGAATATGATGCAGCTTGAGAAGCTACAAAGGAAGCACTATAGATATTCAAGTTAATTACAAAGCTTTGAATAGTTGCAAGCTCGGTGGATCCTATCCCAATATATTGCAATAATAACGATAATTACCATAGCTAAGAAGCCTTAAGGCACACTAGTATTCTGATCATGTGAACTCTGAATACCACAAGGATAAACCCGAGAAATGATTATTCCATAGGGTTAAACAATATCACAAAAGTGTTTGCATATATTGTTTATCGAGATACAAATCTAAAGATAAGTTCAAGGATATTCTTACAGGGATTTGATGGTGTTGATCTATATCCTCGCACATTCAGGGTATAGTGATGGAAGGATTATAGGTATGCACAGTAACCTCAACTTGTATAGTCTAACGCGCTAATTTGTAATATCTATAACATGTGTGTAGGGCATCAATTAAGAACTCATGAAATAGTTTCATTTGACAAATCAGGTGTGGACCTAGGGAGTCCCGCAATATTGATAAGGGCAAATTTGTCATATATTTTCTCATGTTTTTATTATTGATATTTTATGATTCTATGAGAATAGATGGCTATTTATGTGCATTATTGTTATTTACAGGGACTTGAATGAAATGCAAAGTTTCCCAAATTTGTGTCCATCGCCCCAGCGCCACAAGGATTTTAGCCCCAGCGCTGAAATAGTGATCGAAATAAGAAAAACGACCTGCTTAAGTCGCGTATAGCGCCCCAGCGCCATATAGTCACCGCCTCAGCGACGAGACAGCGCCCCAGCGCCAAGATCCTACCGCTCCAGCGGTAATAGCTTTTTCACGCGTCGCCCCAGCGACAGATGCATAGTGCGCCAGCGGTAGTGCGAGTCCTAGTCCGACGAGAATTGAGATTTTCAAGCTCATATCAATCCCTATATAAAGCCACTCGTTCCCAGCCTTCAAGAAAGAATCCAAGACGACCCAAGAGCACCAAGAATACAGTGCACGAGTCTTGGAGAGCAATTGGAGCTTAATTGAAGCAACTTTAGAGAGAGATACAAGACGTTCTTCGGCATCAAGAGTTCCTAGGCAGCGCAATTAAGAGCAATTCGACGTCTATATCGGTTTGCTAATAATTGTATCATGATTTATAATTATTTTTACTGCTGTTCTCTTGTAGCCATGAGCTAAACTTGTTTTCTAGGGTTAATACTTGAACTCAATATGTGTGCTTAATTGCCATATCTTTCGAATATTTAATAAACTTAGTCTTTTATTATTTAAATTACTTGTGTTTAATGCTTCAATATATCTGGCCAATATATGGTGAATGAATTGGTAATATTTTGATAAACTCGGAAGAGGAATCAATATATTTAGACCTAGGTAATTTGATGCATGATTGTAGAGTAACATTCAATGTTGCATATGCAAGTTTCAATTTAGGATAGGAATATACCTAATTGGCATGTATGATCAATAAGACCTAATCTTAATTTATTACAAGTACCATAGGAATATAGGTATTTGGTAAATTAGGGTATACTTGCATGACCTTGGAAGAGGCTTGTGAATACATTAGTGTCTTGATCAATAATAAAGACTAAGTGAGTTAAATATTAGAGGATTAATCATTAAAAAGCATATTGAGGGATAATATTAATCCTAGGTTTTCTCTACGTTGTTATCTTTAAATCTCATTGCATTGTGTTTTTGTTTTTATATTTCTTACATTCATTCTTAGATTTTTATTTTTCTGAATAATTATTAGGAAGATATAATTTTAGTAATTGGTTAAAAAGAAAGAATTATCCCTATGGGTTCGACATCCGACTTATTTAGTCTCTTTATTACTTGCATACGATAGTGTATACTTGCACTTAATTTATGATATGGAAATATCGCATCAAATATGAAATGTACTCTTTGTGCACTTGGACAGCGTATTGTATTGAATGGTTCAATACAATAAAATTCAGCAATTTACTAAAGTTAAGTTAACTAAAGTATATGCTTAAATGGTGGGACTCACTTTAGGTTAACTTGAGAATCTAGTTGGATATAAAAGCAATTTCACTTAATAATTATTTAGTTGTTAAATAATTAAAATAAATATTTATTTATTTAATAGTTAAACAAATAATTTAACTTAATTATGGTTAAAAGTTAACTATATAGTTAAGTTAAAGTTAACCTTACTTAATGGTTAAGAAAAGGTTGACCTAACCATAGCTAAGTTAGTTAACTAGGGTTAAGTTATTTAAATGTTTATTTAACTTAAGGGTTAAGCTAAACTAACCTAATTAGGGTTAAATATTAACTATAGTTAGGTTAAGTTAAATATAAATTCAATTTAAGTGAAATTAAAATCAAATACAAGTAAAATAAAGTGTTAAGAAATTGCATTTGGTTTATATTAATAAAATGAATCAATTTATTGGTTAAGTGTTTTTTAGATGATTGGCCATTTTAAGAGAGAAATTGAGAATGAAAATTTGTGATGTTTTCAAGAGTTGAAAACATGTTCTATTCATCATCATCTCTAATTAAAATTAGCCATTAAAATATGAATTAAATTTGTTTTTGTTCAAGAGTTGAATAAAAAAATAATAAATTTAACTAAGTTAAAGAGTTAAACTTTGAATTAAGTTTAAGAGTTAAACTGATTGCTAGATTAATATACTACTATTCTAGATAATCATACCCACCCTTATTGATTGCTAAGATTGATTAAAGTTTGCATTTTTGGTGGACTTTAAGAATTTTAATCCAAAAGCTTCAAAGGTTAAATTCTCAATCTTGTTTATTAATATGTAATAATTGTGTTGATTGTAAATTTTTATAATTCTGCTATGCACATATATGTATAAGATATGTATTTTTTTTATGATGAAAACACATCCCACATGCATGCACCCTAGGATAATCAACACCCAACAGAATGGTAGCTTTCTATTCTCCTCTAGATTTTTAAATAAAGCAACACTTGCTTCAGTATTTTATCTCTCACTATTTAGCAATCTTTATTGCTTCAGTATTTTATCACTCACACTTAAGCAAATAAAATTTGGCCCTTTAAATAGCAAACTTGGCTGCAACTATAGCCAATTACAATTGAATGAGTGTGATTTTTGTTTAAGCATGATAGTGCAATTATATTTCACACCTTATGCTTAAACATTTAATTAGTGTCATGAAATAAAAGCTTGGCCAAATTACTAGCCATCTCATGCTTGTAATAAGCATATAACAACATTTCATTTGCCAAATTGACATCTCATGCATATGTTATCAATATTAACTTGCCATTTGTTGTTATTAATTTGGCCGAAATCCATTTTACTTCCAAAGCCTTGAATTGTAAGCAATTCACTTAGCAAATTATATATTAACACTGAATAATTAGTAATTTCATTTAGCCATTATAGTAATGCCAACTTACTTTAAGTATTTTAATTTTGCTAATATTTAATTATTAAAACTTAATAATTAATTGGATCAAATAAATCATGTTATGTGTCATACCTTAACAAATTAATAGCATAATATGTGGCATCCAATAGAAAGGACAAAGTAGCAAGTTTCACTTATTAAGATCCTAGGCTTAATACTTAGGCCTCCTGAGACCCTGAAATAATTCTAATTTTTCAAGACCTTCCCAAATTGAACTATTCAATCCGGTGTGCTACCCAGTGCATAATGAGTACACTTTATATAATGAGACTCCCTAAATTCACACTCGTTTTGTCTTATAGAACTCTTCTATAAGTCTATAAACAATGACTCAAACACACATTATAGAAATAACAAAACGTATTGAATCATACAAGTTGAGGTTAATGCATATTCGTATAATTCCTCTGTTATTTATATCCTGGAAGAGCGAACACATAGATCATCACCGTTAAGTCTCTATATGCTCAACTCTACAACTGATGTGATATTTCTATATCTTAAAATTAAGTGCAAGTATACACTATCGTATGCAAGTAATAAAGGGACAAAAGAGTCGGATGTCGAGCCTACATGGATAATTTCTACTTTTTAACAAAGTACTAAAATTATATCGTTCTAGTAATTATTCAGAAAAATAAAAATCTAAGAATGAATGTAGAAAATATAAAAGCAATGACACAATGTAAAGAGATTTGGAAAATAGCAATATATAGAAAACCTAGGGTTAATACTATCCCTCAATATGCTTTCTAATGATTAATCCTATAATATTTAACTCTCTTAGTCTTTGTTATTAATTAAGACACTAATATATTCACAAGAATCTTCTAAGGTCATGCAAGTATACCTTAATTTACCAAATACCTATATTCTCATGGTACTTGTAATAAATTAAGATTCATTAGAATTAAGTCTTATTAATCATACACGCCAATTAGGTATATTCCTATCATAATTTGAAACTTGCATATACAATAATGAATGCTACTTTACAATCATGCATCAAATTACCTAGGTCTAAATATAATGATTCCTCTTCTGAGTTTATCAAAATATTACCAATTTATTCACCATATATTGAAGTATTAAGAACAAGTAATTTGAATAACAAAGAACTAAGTTTATTAAATATTAAAAGGATGTGGCAATTAAGCGTACATATTGAGTTCAAGTATTAACCCTAGAAAGAAAATTTAGTTCATGGCTACAAGATAACAACTGAAAAAATAATAAGAAATCATGATACAATCAATAGCAAACCGATATAGACGCTGAATTGCTCTTGATTGCACTGCCTAAGAAACTTTTGATGTCGAAGAATGCCTTGAATCTCTCTCTATGGCTGCTTCAATTAAGCTCTAATTGCTCTCTAAGACTTGTGTTTAGTGTTCTTTTTGTTCGTGGATGCTCTTGGATGTTCTTTAAAGGTTGGAGACGTGTGACATTTTATAGGGATTGATTTGAGCTTGGAAATCTCAATTCTTGTCAGATTAGAAATTGCACTACCGCTAAGGCGCTGATGCGATAATTCTATATCTTAAAATTAAGTGCAAGTATATACTATCGTATGCAAGTAATAAAGGGACTAAATAAATCGAATGTCTAACCCATAGGGAGAATTTCTTCTTTTTAACCAATTACTAAAATGATATCTTCCTAATAATTATTCAGAAAAATAAAAATCTAAGAATGAATGTAGAAAATATAAAGGCAAAAACACAATGCAAAGAGATTTAAATGATAGCAATATAGAGAAAACTTAGGATTAATACTACCCCTCAATATGCTTTCTAATGATTAATCTTCTAATATTTAACTCTCTTAGTCTTTGTTATTGATCAAGACACTAATGTATTCACAAGCCTCTTCCAAGGTCATGCAAGTATACCTTAATTTACTAAATACCTATATTCCTATGGTACTTGTAATAAATTAAGATTCATTAAGATTAGGTCTTATTGATCATACATACCAATTAGGTATATGCCTATCCTAAATTGAAACTTGCATATGCAACATTGAATGTTACTCTACAATCATGCATCAAATTACCTAGGTCTAAATATTATAATTCCTCTTCTGAGTTTATCAACAATATTACCAACTCATTCACCATATATTGGCCAGATATATTGAAGCATTAAGATCAAGTAATTTAAATATCAAAGAACTAAGTTTATTAAATATTTAAAAGATATGGCAATTAAGCACACATATTGAGTTCAAGTATTAACCTTAGAAAATAAATTTAGCTCATAGCTACAAGAGAACAGCAGTAAAAATAATAATAAATCATGATACAATTAATAGCAAACCGATATAGACGTCGAATTGCTTTTAATTGTGCTACCTAAGATACTCTTGATGCTGAAGAATGCCTTGAATCTCTCTCTAAAGTTGCTTCAATTAAACTCCTATTGCTCTCCAAGACTCGTGTTCTGTATTCTTGGTGTTCTTAAATTGCTCTAGGTTGATCTTGGTTCCTTCTTAAAGTCTGAAACGTGTGGCTTTTTATAGGGATTGATATGAGCTTGAAAATCTTAATTCTCGTTGGACTAGGACTCACGCTACTGCTGGGGTGCTATGCAATTGTCGCTGGGGCGACACATGAAATAGGCTTCATCGCTGGAGCGGTGTGTTGATGGCTCTGGGGCGCTGTCCTGTTGTTGGCGCGATGACTGTTTGGTGCTGGGGCGCCAGATGCGACTTAAACAGGTCATTTTTCTAATTTCGATCACTATTCCAGTGCTGGGGCGATAATCCTCATGGCATTGGGGCTATGGACACATACTTTGAAAACTTTGGATTTTAGTCCCTGTAAATAATAATAATGCACATAAATAGCCATCTATTCTCATATAATCATAAAATATCAATAATAAAAACATGAGAAAATATATGACAAATTTGCCTTTATCAGGCACTGTGTTGCTGTCGCTAGGGCGCTGCGTGTAAAAGACCTCATTGCTGGAGCGATGAGATGCTGACGTTGGGGCACTGGGTTATCGCTAGTGCGGTGACGAGTTGGCGCTGGGATGATGAATGGTAACTTAAACAGGTTGTGTTTTCTATTTTCTTATTTTGATCACTGTTTCAGTGTTGAAGCAAAAATCCTTGTAACGCTGGGGCGACAGGTCTATATTTTAAAAATTTTACATTTTAGTTCCTGTTTTTGCTCATTTTGCGTCTTTATTTTAAATTTTGTTTAAGTTCCTATAAATAACAATAATGCACATAACTATCTATTTATTCTCATAAAATAATAAAATATCAAAATAAATATATAAAAATATATATGACAAATATGCCTTTGTCAAATTCTCTCAAACTTAAACATTTGCTTGTCCTCAAGCGATGAAATAAAATCAAGAGAGAAACAAAGGGTTATACTTAACTCAAATAAAAAAATAAAGAAAATAAAACAAAGCAAACCATGCTAGATTAGTAAGATGATCAAAATCGCTACTGTCTATTTATATGGTACCATGCAATGTAACAATACAAACATTGTATAATTTGAAGGAGTTCAGATTTGATCTAAAGGAGTTCAGATTTGATCTAAAGGATTTTAGATTAGGGCCCATAATTGGCCACGTTGAGAAATATAAATGCTAATAGTTAGCACAACTAAGTGTTAGCTGGTTATAATACTTAACAAAGATCTAAGAGTTGTAATCACTAGAAAATATTAGTTGCGCAAGTATTTTCTCAAATATTATCCCTGATCTATTTCTACTAATGTAGGTCTGTCAGTAGATACATTTATATAGATCAACATATGTCATACCTATAGGGTATAGATGATTGTTCCTAGCTGACCGTGAGCTTGGAGCTCGTATTGACATATGGGTATCTTGTTAGGATTGGATATGAGACAAACTTACGAGGACATCTGATAGACATCCTATGTAAGCCATTGATGAACACATGAAAATGCATATTTATTAAGAGATTCAGTCACCATTTCATGTCACTAATTTTAACATTTTTATATTTTTTAGCTTGAAATAAAGTGTTCTTCTTAATTTATGATTAGTGAATGTTATTTACACAGGTTTAGGTGAAATAGACGTAACTCTCAAAGTAGAAATTAAAATGAAGAAAATTTTAAACCTAGAGTAACATGACGTGATCTTACACAAACTTGAAGAACAATTGAAAAGCCAAATCCAACATGTTATAGGCCAAAAATTAGGATACAATAGAATTGGGTTGCAACTTCTGCTCAGCTTGACCTTACTCACGTATTTGGACTGTATTTCAGAAAATACGTACCCAATTAGTATAATTCTTAAAGATGTGAAATACTGACTTAATTATCAACAATTTATATTGATGGTAAAGTACCAATCACTCGTTATCATGGACCAAATTGTATTACAAATGGGTAAAAATGTTGTTGGCCGAAATCTGACATATCTTTGGCATTTTGCCCATATCTCATTAGATACTCATCCAAATTACATGAACCTGGTGGTTATAAAAGAAGAGACAAAATATTACAACTTTTATGTTGGCTAAAAAGGCTTCATCGGTCACTTCTATTATAAAAAAGGTGCTGCAATTGGGTGAACGAGTGGTTGGCCTAAATTATTGAAGATTGAAGTCACACTAAACATATTTCCATTCATTGCCTATATAAGGACACTCTTAGGATGTTTTCAACACTAAACAATTCTCTCATTTTTTTTCTTCTTTAACATGTATTGCAAGCTAGGCTAGAGTTCTTGGCAATGCTAAGAGATGAACTTTTATGTGTAATAAATCTACTTCTATACTTTAATTCTTTGTCAAGAGCTACAAATGTTTGTAAGTTTGTTTGTGCCTAAACTCTTATCTATTATTTTTCTATAATCCACAGGTTATAATTGTCATGTTTCATATATTTTCAGTCATGCTTTCTTTATGTGATTCTTGTTGAATTATAATTGTTATTGGTTACATTATTTTACATGTTAATGTCTTATTGCAATATGTCAATCGATATATTGTCGATCTTGGATAACATGTAAAGACAATAATTGATTGATATTCAAGTTGATCATTTACTGCAATATTGTCAAAATGATATATTGTCGATTTTAGATAACTTGTATAAATGAACATGGTTTGTGTTAATGTTTGCAAAGAGTTTAGTCATATCAAATACATGTGTTATCAAATGTGCTATATTTTACATATCTTCCGATTGATTGTTTGAGACGTGAAACTTTCAATTGAGTTATAAACATTGAATCAAAGTGTAGAATAGATTTATAAAGCATAATTGTGATTCTCGAAGCCTTGCTTACATCATTATAAGACATTTCCCTTAATTCACAGACAATTCTATCTCATCCACTTAAACCAATTAGTTAATTTTTCTCCTTGTTACTGTTTTAATATTTTAATTCACTAACTTATTTTGCCAAAAACTTCCTTGTGGGATCGACACCTTAATCTATACTGCGACAGCTGCATTACATTTTTAGCGTAAAAAACCATCAATGGAGGGTCCTCTTGAATTGAGTAGTATACATGGTCCTTTGACCTGAGTGCCACGGTAGGCTTGTAAGTGATCCATCATACTTTAGTTCCACGCATGTCATAGGCCTTTCAAAGTGTGACTACTGGGTGTCGCTGGATATAGTCCGATGCTTATGGAGTCTGGTGTGTATAGATATGAGATCCGTCAGCTCTTATAGGGAGTTAGATATCTAGATGCTTTGGGACTATATCTTAGAAAGTCTTATAGCCATAAGCAATTAATCTCGGAAAAGAGTTCCCGCCAGAGTTGAGCAATATGGCAAAGAAGTTTGTGCATATTGTTCAGGTAGATACAAGTCTGGAGATAGGATATGGATGAGTACATGGTGATTTGACGGTGATAATCAATATCCCCGTACATCATGAATATCATGACGAAATGACTATATGTATGCATTGTGACCTTAGCTTGTATGGTTCAACGCGTTTATTTGTAATATTCGTGATGTGTGTGTGGGGTATTGTTCACGGACTCATGGAATAGTTCCATTTGACAAATCGGGCATGGACCAAAGGAGTCCCGTGATATGGAGTGTACTTGTTGTGCGCTGGGACAACATATCGGATTAAATTGTTCAATCCACTAATATCCAGTACTACCACAGGAATGCACACATTTTATTTAAGTGTTAAATACAATAGTTAGTTAACAATTATTGTTTACTAATTGTATCATAACACGTGGCGCATTATGGGCCCTAGGTTAAGTTTAGCTAAGTGTGTGGTTTGGTGGGATTCATTATATTTGAAAACTATTCAAGACGGGCAAAATGATAATTCCACACTTTGATTATTTAATTATTAAAATTAAAAAAATTTCTCATTAAAAATTATTATTTTATAATATTATATATATATTAATGCATACTAGTTGTCATGCATTAATATATATAATATTATTTTATTATTATATTATTAAAGTTAAACTTGGTGGCCAAGTCTTATTTTTTTATTATAATATTATTATTTTAATGTAATTTTGAGATATATATATATGTGTGGGACGTGTAAATGAAGTTAGAGGCTTCACTTTTGTGTTGTTTTAAGAAACAAAAGAAATTGTTTCCCAAACACATGGGTGGTCGACCATACATAAAGCAACATAAAGGGATTTGATCCAAATTTGAGATAATTTCAATTATTGAAATGATATCTTTTGCTTGATTTTATTGGCTACTAGTTACAACAACATATGGATTTATTTTATTGATCAAATAGTAGATCAAGAGAAAAATAAATTCAAAAGGTTTAAGTGTTAAACCCAGTGCTGAATTTGGAGCTGCTGTTCAAGCTTACCCAGCCCACTGAGTTTGTGACTAGAACTGCCAATAGTTGGTCTCCAGGCAGACTCCCAGAATACACATGTAAAATGTTACACATTTTGGTGATTTCTCAACTTTACACTTTGTATATTAATTTGATTAATATATAATTTTATTGTGTTTATTGTATTGTTTTAATTATTCCATTGCGTTTATATATGTATGAGATACGTATTTTATACAATGAACACTATTGTACATGCATACACCCATATACAGTAGATCTCCAACAAATTTTGTATTAGATCCGATTTTGTAATTGTTTTGGTTGTTGTTTGAGTGAATGGAAGTGTTAATGGCATAAGTCCCAGTGTAAAATGGTGCGTTTCAAGTGTTAAAATAGGTATACCACGGTGAAATTATGCTCGATGCGTCGACTTTCAAATTGGCACTATGGTGTGTACTATTTATATAAATAGTATTTTGATTAGTGTTTCAAAATTAAAAGTATGCATGTGTTGGTTTATGAGATGTAGTTATAAAAATTATTAGTCTACATTATAAATTAGAGTTTATGAGATGCAGTGATAAGAGTTATCGGTCTGCATTATAAACCAAGATTAATTTTTATGTGTTGGTAACTATAATGGGAGCCCTACTGGTAAGAGTTAGTTGTGTTAGCATAGAAAAATTGATTAATTGAGAATTACCTCCCATGAGACTAGGATATTGGATAGAAAGAAAAATCTCTCTTAATCAGATTAAAGAATATTACATTATGAGATAATATTTCATTTTCATCTCTCTTGTCAATACGATGTTAGACGAGTCACATCGGCCTTTCTCCAATATTGCTATAGTATAAGGGATTTGGTCGGTTGGCTTTGGACTATACTGGTTAAACATAAGATAAGGCAATTATATGTGAACGTATTGCCCAATATTGTTACAACGTGAGGATAAGGTGTATTCAAGATCAAATGGTAAGATTGCATGAGATGCAATTGACAAGTGTTGTCTACCTGTTGGGTTTATAAATGCCAATATTGCTACAGTGTGAGGCTAGAGTAAATTTCAATGGGTTTACTTCCCACTGTATAGTTTAAAGGGTTTAAGCTATCGTTTTTCAGTTTGAGAGATTATTGGGATTATGTAAAGTAGTGAGAGGGCGTTTTAAATTGAAAATTTATAATTAGAAATGGTTGGATGATAATTTAAAAGTTAAATCATACATTTTTGCCTCTATGTCTTTTGAGCTGCAATGGAAGCATGTTCATATGGACAGTACTAGCAGCATCTTCCTTTATTTGAAGGAGTTCTTCGGTGACTGACTGCAGGTTAAGATTTACAGGGTCACCAACATGCTCTTTCAGGCTAGACTGAATAAGGGCAGTCCTGTTGGTCCTCATGTCCTTAAGATGGTTGGATTAATCAAGGGACTTAAGACTATAGACATATCTCTTAACAATAACTTGGGGATTTGACGGTGATAAGTGCGGTCCTCATGTCCGCACTTAGGTAAACTCAATCGAGGGTCCACAATATGCCACGTGTCATTATACAATTAGTAAATAACAATTATTAACTAATTATTGTATTTAACACTTAAATGCAGATACGCATGTATTCCCGTGGTAGTACTGGATGTTGTTGGATTAAATAATTTAATTCGACACGCTGCCTCAGTGCACAACGAGTACACTCCACATCGCAGGACTGTTAACGTATTTTAGGGTGTATGCATGTGATTTTGTACATATTGAAAAATAAACACATGTATCATAATACACGATTTTTACAGTGGAATTTATCATGTAATCAACATATACACATGTACTTAAATTCTTAAAAACTTAAGAATATAGAAAACATACCTTTGAAGACCTTCGGTGAAGATTTCAAATATGGATTTCTTAACTCCAACTTTAAGCTCACCTTGAAGTGCACTTATGTTTAATTCTAGTTTACAACAATTCGGTGGCATTGTAAAGCTAGATTAGCAGCAATATAATCTCTAGTAACAAGGTTTGTATTACTTGAAAGAAAAATAAGAAAAATTTATTTTTCTTTCTCTTTAGCTTTTTTCACAAGTCTTTGTTCAATAAAAAACTCTCTCAAAACCAACTCTTCTTTTTTTCCTCTCAACCCTATGCACGAAATTGATTCACACATTTGTTAACACAAATGAAACCCCAACCATTTTTAGTGCTCTCAGCACTTCACAAGAGCATTAATCACAAAATAGTGCTATACTTAATTTAATTTATATTTCTCAAATTAGGTATGTCTTCCATTTAGGAATGAAATAACAAATAAATAATATTTATTTAATTATTGAAAAACTATTTGAATAATTAATATTTACCTTATTTGATTTTACTAACATAGTTAATGAGTGAATTCTGTTGTCGGGGATCTAATACATATGGGTGTATGCATGCGCAATTGTGTCTAATGCCTAAAATACGTATCAAATACGAATTTAACACGACAGAAGCGTAAATTATACAATAAACACTATAAATAAATATATTAATCATATTTATTATTAGTTGGGTAGAGAACTCACCTCAACGTGTAACGTCATACACGTATTTTCTCGAAGTTTGCATGGAGACCAACTCGTAAGCAGTTCTAGTCACCAACACGGTGAGCTTGGTGACCTAGAATAGCAGCCCCATATCTAGCACGGGATTAACTCTTAATCTCCAAAATGGCGGGGTGTGTGTATTCCTCATTTTCTCTAAAATGATAAGTCAATGGAGAACTTAAAGTAATTCACAATTGCTTCAATTGTAACTATAAAAAAACATAAAATAATTTGATTTTTTTTCTTTTTTTGTTTCTTCTTCTTCCTCTTCGGTTCCATTTCTCTTCTTTCTCCATTTATTTCTCTTCTTTTTCTCGGCAAAACACACCTTTTTCTACAACAATTCACATCTCTTATATACATATATATAATAAAATAATAATTCAATATAAATATATTATATTATATAATAATAATAATAAATAAAATAATCATAATGTGTGCCAACTATTTGACACCCAAATAAAATATTATATAATATAATATAATAATATATTATATAAAATAATAAGAGAGTTATTTTAATTATTATTTAGCCATTAAATAATCAAAGTATGTAATGACCATTTTGCCCTTCATAAATAGTTACCAAGCATACCCTCTAGTGGGTCCCATCAAATCAAACACTTGGGTAAACTCAACTGAGGGTCCACAATACACCACATGTCATAATACAATTAGTAAATAATAATTATTAACTAAGTTTTGTATTTAATACTTAAATACAGACACACATATATTTTTGTGGTAGTGCTGAATATTGTTGGATTAAACACTTGAAACCGGCACGCTGCCCTAATGCACAACGAGTACACTCCATATTGCGAAACTCCCTAAGTCCTAGGCCCGGTTTGTCAAATGGAACTATTCTATGAGTCCATGAGCAATGCCCCACGCACACATCACGAATATTACAAATCAACGCGTTGAACCATACAAGCTGAGATTACAATGCATACGTATAGTCTTTTTGTCATGATATCCTATATGTGTGGGGGATATAGACTATCACCGTTAAATCTCCTAGTGCTCATCAATTTCTTATCTCCAGACTTGTATTTCATTGAACAATATGCGTAAACTATTTTGCCATATTGTTCCACCTTGGTGGAACACTTTCCCAGAATTTATGCTTGTGGCCGCAAGACTTTTTGAGATACAGTCTCGAAGTATCTTGGTATCTAACTCTCTATGTGAGCTGACAGATCCTATATCTGTACACATTGGACTCTATAAGCAGCAAACCACACCCAGAGACATCTAGCAGTCATACCATAAAAGGTTTGTGACATGCGTGGAACCAAAGTATGGTAGATCACTTACAAGCCCACCATGGCATTCAGGTCAAAGAACCACGTATACTACTCAACTCGAGAGGACCATTTGTTGACGGCTTACATAGGGTGTGTATCGGAGGCCCTCGTGAGTCTGTCCCATATCTAGTCCTAACTGGATACCCATATGTCAATACAAGCTCCAAGCTCACGGTCGGCTAGGAACGATCATCTATACCGTATAGGTACGACATGCTGATCTATATATAAAGGTATCCACCAACAGATCCGCATTGGCAGAAATAGATCAAGGACAATTATTTGAGAATATACTTGCGTAACTAGCATTTTCTGGTACCCAATTGCAACTTTGCAACTATGCAATTATTGGTATATTCCTAGGTCTATGTCTATGATTTAAAATGTTCTATTAGTGATTTAATGACCATTTCGCTCACATCTCCCGTTAATTTTGACATGTTAAGAATAATGGCCACTAGGAACCAGTTGGTATGCATAGTTGATGCAATCCAACTATAGGGTACTAGGAATTACTCTGACCGACAGATGAATCTTAGAAGTGTTTTGGATTCAGCAAAATTTAAATTTATTGTTGATTATAGTTTGCCGTAAGGTAATTTTGATAATACTTCTCTAGAGGATTGAATAGAGAGAGTGTGACCCTTTTTACTTAGGGTGCTTCATCTTTTACTCCAAGTCTATCTGATAAGATCAGATGTGTTAAGAGAAGAAGATGATGCAGATACCCAGCATCAATCCTCAAAGGCAACATTTATCCAAAGATCAATAAGAGAGCGTGTAGATGGAAAGTATTTCCAATACAGTAAGGTTGGGTATTGGAATTCCCTCTACCCTATAAGCTTTATAATTCTTAAGAAGACTCTCGCAGGTTTGTGTTTGTCACACATAGACATTTCTAGGGCATATGGTGCCAGTTTAAGCTGGGTATGAGATACTGCACATCCCTCTTATGTTTGCAATATGTTGTAGAGATTTATAGAGACTAAAATGCAACAGCTTGTAAAAGTAAAGTGGAGAGTAAGAAATGGTGATTTCTTGCAAGGTCCAAGTAGTTGAGCAACTTGACTTACGTCTTCTATGCAATACAATACTTGCATTGCATAATAAGTATAATATTTTATTAGCTGAATGCAAGTTAATAAATGGACATTATATATATAATTAGAAATGTCTATAGATCAGAATTCGTAAATAATACGAAGCTATGGTATATAAGTTTATTTCAAATAGGCATGCGATGCTTATCCGTCTGATTAAGGATGGTTGGATTCCTAATCTGACCTTAAAGACTTAACTAGTTTATGAATAGTGTATTCACGGAGATAACCAAACATACCAGAATGTATGTCACATTCCTTTGATTAGATCGAGGTAATGAGTACATAACAACAAAAGTTTGTGTTTATTTAAGGAAGAATGAGATTCTCACTCATTATAGTCCTCTGGGTAATTCATAACATATTGATGCTTAGGAAAAGAGGAATCAGACTTTATTAGATATAGTCCGATTGATAATGAGTGTTACCGATCTATATCTGTAAGTATCTACTTCAAATATAATTGCTTATTAAGTAGAGTTCCATCAGAAGCTGTTCCTTCTATTCCGTATAAGATATAGAAAGGAAAGAAGCCGTATCTTAAGTATGTTAAGACTTGAGGTTGTTTTGCTTATATAAAAGTTACGCTGCAGGGTATCTTGTTTATTAAGAGTTACTCAACAAGAAAAATAGCCCCAAGAGGCACAAGTATAGGTTCATTGTGTATCCTATGAATACAATAAGATACTAGTTCTATGATTTAGAGAAGTGAAGTGTGTTCGTTTCTCGATATTCCACTATTTTAGAGAAAGAGTTTCTCATGGGTCATGGGATTCATAAAAAGATTGAACTTGATGAAGTCAATCTACAAATCAATGAACAAAAGATGGGAACTCAGGCTCAATTAAGCAGTGACCTTTTAGCACACCTCTCAATAGGTCGGAAGGGATGTCTATGTCACCTATTAGGTATGGTTGATGCCTAAAGGTGAACTTGAAGTTTTCTTGGTAGAGGAAAATCATTCTTAACATATAGAGACAATGTCAAACATCGATTCGGGAAGAGGTAAGAAGCCATTAAAAACAAAATTAACTATATGCATCAGAATTAAGTCTGAGACTTAGTTAAACTATCCGTGGGAATTGTTCTCATTGGTTGTAAAGCATTTACAAAGGGGTAATGGGAGTTAGATGGAAGGTAGAGACCTTCTATACCCTGTATTGGTTCTAGAGAGGTAATCCTCAATAATTTGGGATCAATTAAGAGGAAACCTATGGACCAGTATTGATGTTAAAGTCGATTAGTATGTTATTGGCTCTTACAGCACATTATGACTTTTAAGTTTGCCAATTGGATGTAAGGACAGCATTTCGGAATGGATACCTCAAGTTAGAGATATTCATGGAACAACTTAAAGATTTTATGTCCAGCCAGACTTCTAGTCTAATGTTCATGAAAGGTCAGTGGGAGCATGACAGTCTTCTTGATGCTCTTTGTTAATCACATACTGGTAATTGAGAATGATGTCAGTATGTTTTAATGGGTCAGAAGTAACTCGTAAGAATTTCTCTATGAAGATTTGGAAGAGGGTTCTTTTATACTGGGTATAAAGCTTTATAGAGATAGAGATAGAGCTAGGAAGTTGTTAGGACTCTTCTAATCATTTCACATCAATAACATCCTGAAAAGGTACGGTTTGTTAACTATGAGATAGTTAACATATCTTTTGGACCTGGTGTTCATCTTTTGAGGAGAGTGTCTCTTTAGATGCAAAATGAGAGAGTTAGAGTGTCTAACACACCAGATACATCAGCTTTTCAGAGATTGATGTATGCTATGATGTAATTAAGACCTGAGATCAGTATGACTGTAAGAGTTACAAGCCAATTTCAACCTGATTCAGGTGACCGCCATTTGATGGTAGTCAAACATATCCTGCAGTACCTAAAGGGTACAAGGAATAAGTTTCTCAAATATGGAGAAAGTAAGTTACAAATGAGAAGATGCATGGAGTCAGACTTTTAGTTTGACCTAGATGATAAAGAGTCTACATCTAAGAATATGCTCATTCTCATTAGTACTAAATGAGTCAAAATTACACCAAACTGGGATTCACTACTAATTCAGATTGGCAGAGTGGAAGTAGTAATGAGGATTCATAGGTTTATCACTGGCCTTGGAAGAGTTCCAAGACAGATTGATCTTATCCCATAGTTTGCGACAAAACTAGGCCATTGTACAAGCCAAGATGCTAAGAGCACACCAGTACTCTAATTATGACGAGAAGAGTCTCACATGACTAAATGGAGCTTGGCTTTAAAGAGATATAATTATGTATAGAAACATTCTCTAAGTAATTTAGCGGACTCACAATATAAAGGCCATGACTCTTAAAGTGTTTATGAAACACATAGAGTCGATGTGTATGAGATGCCATCAGGAATGACACTAGTGCAAGTGGAAGATTGTTATGGTCGGTGCTTACATGCCATCCCTGAATGTACATATACTTGTTTATTTATAAAAGTCTATATTCACATTAAATTGCTAATACCCATATATATGGTATTATGCATGTAACATTATAGACATTGGATGATCTGAAGGAGTTTAGATAAAGGCTCATAATTAGCCATGCTAAGACATATAATTGCTAAATGTTAGCACATTTAAGTGTTAGCTGGTTATAATACTCAGCAAATCCAAAAGTTAGAGCCTTGTCTGTAATGGGACATAGACTTAGGAATATACTAGTAACTGCATAGTTAAAAGAGTTGCAATCGGGTGCCAGCAAATGCAAGTTGTTTAAGTATGTTCTCGAACAATTATCCCTGATCTATTTTTGCCAATACAGGTCTATCGGTGGATATCTTTATATAGATCATCAGCATATATCATACCTATAGGGTATATATAGTTGTTCCTAGCCGACCATAAGCTTGGAGCTCGTATTGACATATGGGTATCCAATTAGGACTGGATATGAGACAGACTCAAGAGGGCCTCCGATAGACACCGTATGTAAGTGGTCAATGGAGGGTCCTCTCGAGTTAAGTAGTATACGTGGTCCTTTGACCTGAGTGCCACGGTGGGCTTGTAAGTGATCCATCATACTTTGGTTCCACATATGTCACAGAACTTTCATGGTGTGGCCACTGGATATGGTCCGATGCTTATGGAGTCCCGTGTGTACAGATATGGGATCTGTTACCTCGCATAAGAAGTTAGATATCCAGATGCTTCGAGACTGTATTTAGAAAAGTCTTGTAGCCACAAGCAATCATCCCGGGAAAGAGTTCCATCAAGGTGGAACAATATGGCAAAAGAGTTTGCACATATTGTTCAGTGAGATACTAGTCTAGAGATATGACATGGATGAGCACTAGGGGATTTGACGGTGATAATCTATATCCCCGCACATCCAGGATATCATGATAGAAGGACTATACATATGTGTTGTAACCTCAACTTGCATGGTTCAACGCATTGATTTATATATCCGTGACGTATGCGTGGGACATTGCTCACGAACTCATGGAATTGTTTCATTTGACAAATCAGGCGTAGGACCTAGGGAGTCCCGCAATATAGAGTGTACTCGTTGTGCACTGAGGCAGCGTGTCGGATTAAAGTGTTTAATCTAACAATAGTCAACAATACCACGGGAATACGTGCGTGTATGTATTTAAGTGTTAAATACAATAATTAGCCAAAAATTGTTATTTACTAATTGTATAATAACACGTGGCGCATTGTGGACCATCGGTTGAGTTTACCCAAGTGTGGGTTTGGTGGGGCCCACTAAAAGTAGACTTGGTAACTATTTATGAGGGGCAAAATTGTTATTTTATACTTTGATTATTTAATTGTTAAATAATCAAAATATCTCTCTTATTATATTATATAATATATTTTTATATTATATTATATAATTTTTTTGCATATGATATTATATATATAATATTATTATATTAGATCATGGGTGTGAGTTGTCACACATTATCTTTATTTTATTATTATTACAATATATTATATATTATATTATTATTTTATTAATATTTTATTATATATATATATATAAAGAGAAAGAGGGAAAGATGAAAAGTTGTGATTTTGGTGTGTTGGGCAAAACATTGCCCGAGAGAAAAACGAGTGAAATGGAGAAGAACAAAGAAAAGAAAAAGAAGAAGAAAAAAAAAGGAGGAAAATGAAATTGTTTCATTTTCTTTATGCTTCTAATTTGAGCAATTGTGAATTGTTTCAAATTCTCCATTTCTTATCTTTTTAGAGAAAAGGATAAAAACATACACCGACCATTTTGGAGTTTTAAAGTTAAATCCAATGCTGCGTAGAGGGTTGTTGTTCTATCTTACCAAGCCCACCATGTTGGTGAATAGAACTGCCCGCGAGTTGGTCTCCAAAAACTTATGTGTATAACGTTACACGTTGAGGTGAGTTCTCTACCTTATAAATATATTAATGTGATTAATATATGTTATTTATTGTGTTTATTACAAGTTTCACGCTTCATCAGGTTTAAATATGTATTTGATATATATTTAGGCAATAGATACAATTGCACATACATACACCCACATGTATTAGATCGGCCACCAACAAACCATGCTAATGAGAAATGCATGAGGATTGTATAATATTTGGGCAATTTCAACCGCATCAACCCCATTTAAAATTTCTACAATCTTAGATGGAGGAATCATTCCAACTTCTCACAAAGCAATAATAATCAAGGGTAACTTTCTAAAACCATAAATCTTCCTGGGTTCTAAACACAAGCCTAGCAAGAGAAAAAGCCAAACCTGGAATATTGTTCTTACAATACATGAAAAGAACTGATGCACTTTTTTAAAGTCAAGCTGCATCATTTAAAACCTTAGAGATCAAGTAGGGCAGCTTTTACATCAATGAATAATCACCTATAAGTAACCCTACCAAGCAACACTGAAGTTAATCCCGAGGAAGAACATTGCAAGGCAGTCTCATTAAGATTGGGAAAAAAGTTGCAAGACAATATGAAACAAGCTCCAAAGCAACAAGAATAAAAGGAGATACTGTAACAAAAAGAAGATAAAAGTCAAGCAAAGAATGAGAAAAAGAAAGAACAATTACCTAAGGAGCAAAAATATCGTCCTCCACCACTTTTTCCCTAAAGGCTGTAAAAGCAGAAATTAGATAAACAATTTTCAAAATTTCTTGAAATTTTTAAGAAATTACATATTAATATTCCTTTTACAGATCACTAGAGCAAATACCGAGCTATGTGAAATTTATGAAAGACATTTTGTCAAGAAATAAAAAATTAAATGACTTCGAGATTGTGACACTAACAAAAGAGTATAGCACCATCCTTTAGAAAAAGTTACCTCAAAAGCTCAAAGATCCTAAAAGCTTTATTATACCGTACAAACTTAGGAACTACGACTTTGAAAAAGCACTTTGTGATCTAAGAGCAAGCATCAAATTCATTCCACTATCCATCTACATCAAATTGAGACTAAGAAAAGATAAACCAACCAATGTTACACTTCAACTGAAAAATCGATCCCTCACATATCCCAAATAAGTCATTAAAGATGTACTAGTTGAAGTCGATAAATTTATCTTCCTCACCGACTTCATTGTTTTAGACATGGAGGAAGATTGCAAAATCCCCATCATTTTGAGTCGGTCATTCCTAGTTGTTGGGAGAACATTAATAGATGTCCAAAATGGAGAACTCACCATGAGAGTTCAAAATGAAGAAGTAACCTTCCATGTCTTCAAAGCTATGAAGTTCCCCAATGAAATCAATGGTAGCTTGAGTCATGATGAAATTAATCAAGATGTATAAAAAGTATTTAGTATCCACACCATTCAAGATTACCTAGAAGATGCTATTATCAATGGAGAAGAAACAACAAATTATGAAGCAATCGAGTATTTTAAGATACTAAACCTAGATTGATCCGTTAGATGCTATTATTACAAGAATTCTATCTAGAAATCAAGCATAGGAAGGGTACTAAAAACCAATTTGTTGACCACCTAACATGTTTGGAAGGAGCTATCGGGGATCTAATATACATGGGTGTATGCATGTGCAATTATGTTTATTGCCTAATATACATATTTAATGCTGCGGAAGCATTAAAACATACAATAAATACAATTAATATTATATTAATCACATTAATATATTAGAAAGATTGAGAAATCACCTGAACATATAACGTTACACACGTATTTTCTCGGAGTCCGCATAAAAACCAACTCTTTGCCAGTTCTAGTCACCAATTTGGTGGGCTTGGCAAGCTAGAACAGCAGCCCCATATACCAGCACGAGATTAACTCTTAACCTCAAAATGGGCGGTTGTGTGTTTTCTTCCTTTTCTCTAAAAGGACAAGAAAGGGAAATTGAAGCAATTCACAATTACTTCTCTTGGCACAAAAATGAAACAATTTCATTTTTCCTTTTTTTTTTTTCTTCTTCTTGACACCATTTGAGAAGAAATGAAAATTCATTTCCTCTTATCTCTCTCTCGTAACACAAAACACACACTTAGCTTTTCACACACACATCTCATTATGTAATATAATATATTATATAATATTAATAATATAAAATAATATAAATGGATGCCAACTATTTGGCACCTAAAATAAAATAATATTATAATATATTATAATGAGATATTTTGATTATTTAATAATTAAATAATCAATGTGTGAAATGATAAATTTGACCCTCATGAATAGTTACCAAGTCTACCACTTAATGGGTCCCACTAAATCCCACACTTAGATAAACTCAACCGAGAGTCCACAATACGCTACGTGTTATTATACAATTAGTAAATAACAATTATTGACTAATTGTTGTATTTAACACTTAAATACAAACACGCATGCATTCTCGTGATAGTGCTAGATATTGATGGAATAAACAATTTAATCTGGCACACTGCCCCAGTGTATAATAAGTACACTCTATATTGTAGGACTCCCTAGGTCCATGCCCGATTCGTCAAATGGCACTATTCTATAAGTCCGTGAGCAATGCCCCACGCACACGTCACCGATATACAAATTAGCGCGTTGAACCATACAAGTTGAGGTTATAACGCATACCTATAGTCCTTCCGTCATGATACCCTGGATGTACGAGAATATAGATTATCACCGTCAAATCTCCATGTACTCATCTATGTCTTATCTCACTAAACAATATGTCCAAACTCTTTTGCCATATTGTTCCACCCTGGCGGAAATGCTTTCCTGGGATTAATGCTTGTGGCCATAAGACTTTCTGAGATACAGTCTCGAAGCATCTGGATATCTAACTCTCTATGCGAGCTGACGGATCCCATATCTGTACACACTAGACTCTATAATCATCGGACCATACCCAACGACACTCAGCGGTCACACTATGAAAGGTCTGTGACATGCGTGGAACCAAAGTATAGTGGATTACTTACAAGTCCACTGTGGCACTCAGGTCAAAAGACCATATATACTACTTAACTCGACATAACCCTTCGTTGACAGTTTACATAGGGTGTCTATCGAAGGCCCTCGTGAGTCTGTCCCATATCCAGTCTTAACTGGATACCCATATGTCAATATGAGCTCCAAGCTCACAGTTGGCTAGGAACGACTATGTATACCCTATAGGCATGACATATGTTGAATTATATATAAAGGGTATCCACTAACAGATCCACATCGACAGAAATAGATCAGGGACAAGTATTTGAGAACATATTTGTGCAACTAGCATTTTCTGGCACCCGATTGCAACTCTTAAACTATGCAGTTACTATTATATTCCCAGATCTATGTTCTATTATAGATAAGGCTCCAACCCTTAGATATTCATTGAGTATTATAACCAGCTAACACTTATCTATGCTAACATTTAGCATTTGTATCTCTCAGTGTGGTTAGCTATGAGCCCTTATCTAAACTTCTTTAGCTCTGATCTAAACTCTTTCAGATTATACAATGTCTGTAATGTTACATTGTTTAGTACCATATTAATAGGTATTAGCAATTTAATGGGAATGTACACTTGTATAAATACACAAGCATATGTAAATTCAGGGATGGCACGTAAGTACCAACCCTAACAAGAACAACCAAAGAGGAAAGGATTATCAATGAAACCTTCCCAAACAAGTAACTTCTAGCAACTTAACACCATGAGGTACTGTGGTATGCTGATTTTTCTAATTTTCTTCTTAGTGGTATTTTTCCTCCTAAATTGTCTTCGCAACAAAGGAAAAAAATTCTTACATGACGTGAAGTTCTATTATTTGGATGACCTCTTCCTGTTAAAATAATATGCTGACCAAATAATAAGAAGGTGTGTCCCATACAAAGAGACTGAAAGCATTCTTCAGCACTGTTATAGGAGCGACTGTGGAGGACATTTTGGAAGAGATAAAATAGCAGCCAAAGTATTGCAAAGTGAATTTTATCGGTAAACCTTATTTAGAGATGCAGACTTCTATTCCACAAAATGTGATAAATGCCAAAAGAATGGGGAATATATCAAGGAAACAAGAGATGTTGCTTCACATTATTCTAGAGATAGAATTATTTGATAAGGGATTGATTTCATGGGACTAGTCCCACCTTCAATGGACAGAAATACATCTTGATGGCCATAGACTATACCTTAAAATGGGTAGAAGCCGTAGCTCTTCCAACAAACGATGCAATAGTAGTACTTAAATTCCTTCGCAAAAATATCTTCATAAGATATGTTACTCCTTGAGCCATCATCAGTAATGAAGGGTGACACTTTGATGCAATATTTCTATATCATAAAATTAAGTACAAGTATACACTATCGTATGCAAGTAATAAAGGGACTAAATAGTCGGATGTCAAACCCACAGGGATAATTTCTTCTTTTTAACCAATTACTAAAATGATATTTTTCTAATAATTATTCAGATAAATAAAAATCTAAAAATGAATGTAGAAAATATGAAGACAAAAACACAATGCAAAGAGATTTAAGTGATAGCAATAAAGAGCAAACCTAGGATTAATACTATCCCTCAATATGCTTTCTAATGATTAATCTTCTAATATTTAATTCCCTTAGTCTTTGTTATTGATCAAGACACTAATGTATTCACAAGCCTCTTCCAAGGTCATGCAAGTATACCTTAATTTACCAAATACCTATATTCTTATGGTATTTGTAATAAATTAAGATTCATTAAGATTAGGCCTTATTGATCATACATGCCAATTAGGTATATTCCTATCCTAAATTGAAACTTGCATATGCAACATTGAATGTTACTTTATAATCATGCATCAAATTACCTAGGTCTAAATATTATGATTCCTCTTCTGAGTTTATCAACAATATTACTAACTCATTCACCATATATTGGCCAGATATATTGAAGCATTAAGATTAAGTAATTTGAATATCAAAGAACTACGTTTATTAAATATTCTAAAGATATGGCAATTAAGCACACATATTGACTTCAAGTATTAACACTAGAAAATAAAATTAGCTCAAGGCTACAAGAGAATAACAGTAATAATAATAATAAATCATGATACAATCAATAGCAAACCGATATAGACGTCGAATTGCTCTTAATTACGCCGCCTAAGATCTCTTGATGCTGAAGAACGCCTTGAATCTCTCTCTAAAGTTACTTCAATTAAACTCCTATTACTCTCTAAGACTCGTGCTCTGTATTCTTGGTGTTCTTGAATTGCTTTAGGTTGCTCTTGAATTCTCTTTAAAGGCTGGGAATGAGTGGCTTTATATAGGGATTGATATGAGCTTGAAAATCTCAATTCTCGTCGAACAAAGACTCGCGCTACCACTGGAGCGCTATGCAGTTGTAGCTGGGGCGACGCGTGAAAAAGGATTTACCGCTGGAGCGGTGTATTGGTGGCGCTGGGGCGCTGTCCCATCACTGCCGCAGTGACTTATTGGCGTTGGGGCGTCAGATGCGACTTAAACAGGTCCTTTTCCTTATTTTGATCACTATTCCAGAGCTGGGGCGATAATCCTTATGGCACTGGGGTGCTGGACACATACTTTGAAAAGTTTGTATTTTAGTCCCTGTTTTCGCTCCTTTTGCATTCTTTCTTTAAATTTCGTTCAAGTCTCTATAAATAACAATAAAACACATAAATAGCCATATATTCTCATAAAATAATAAAATATTAATAATAAAAACATGAGAAAATATATGGCAAATTTTGCCCTTATCACACTTCTACAACAAATACTTCTAAATCCTTTTACATAAATATAGAGTCAAGCATAAGATTTATACAACGTACCATCCTTAGACCAGTGGGCAAATCAATGTATCAAATATAGAAGTCAAACAAATTTTGGAAAAGACAGTAAAGCCAAATTGAAAAGAATTGGGCCATGCGATTGAACGATGCATTATGGGCCTATCACACAGCCTATAAGGCACTAATTGATATGTCTCCTTATTGGCTTAAATTTGGAAAAGCTTGTTATCTTCTAGTGAACCTCAAACATAAAGCTTATTGGGCCATCAAAGCCCTTAATTTTGACCTACAAACAATTGGAGAAAAGAGATTGCTGTATCTCAATGCTATGGATGAGTTTTGACTTCAAGTATATGAGAATGCCAAGCTCTACAAAGGAAAGCTCAAAAGATGGCATGACCAAAGAATCGTACCATAAGTCTTTGAATCAGGACAATAGGTATTACTTTACAACACAAGATTAAAACTCTTCCTAGAAAAGTTAAGGTAAAGATGGTCTGGCCCCTTTCAAGTACTCAAAGTGTATCCCCATGGAGCTATAAAGTTAGTAGACAAATAGAACAATCAGGCCGTCAACATCAATGGGAAAAGCTTAAAGAACTATTAGGGAGGAGATTTTGATCGCCAACAATATTCAATCACTTTCAAGAAGCTATAAATAGAGCATTGAGTCATATTAACGAAGTTAAATCAAGCGTTGCTTGGGAGGCAACACAAGGTATGTATTTATGATTATTTTTATCTTTTTAGTTATGTGATATTATTCCTTTTAATATTTCAAAATCAAAGATTTAAAAAATAATCTAGGAGCCAGCACTGCAGTTAAAATTCAAAAGCCATCATCACTCCAGCGATAAGATTAGTATCGCTCCAATGCAAATTCCAATCCCTAGACTAAACGTATGTCTTCAAGCGCTTCAATGAAAAATACTTCTCACCTCAATGACAATATTTTGCTCTAGCTATAACTATTCAGTGTTGTAGTAAGAATTTAATCTAAAAGTGAAATTACCTTAGTATTAGTTCAAATATCACTCCAACGATAGCTCAATCAAGGTCAATCATATTCGTATAATTCCTCCATCATCTATATTCTAGAGGTGTAGAGATATAGATTATAATCGTCAAATCTCTATATGCTTATCCGTGAACTTATCTCCAAATACATATTTTTGTAAACAATATCCACATATGCCTTTGTGATATTACTATATAAATAGTAATAATTGACGAATAAAAGAAATATTTATTGTATAAATATTAACTAAATAAACATTCATACAACAATTTGAATGGCATGTAAGCACCATTCCTAACAACTCTCACTTGCTCTAGTTTTATTCACGATGATATCTAGTACCCATCGTGTCCACGTGTTTCTCAAACACTATAGGAGTTAAGGCATTAGTGAGTGGATCTGCTACATTATCTATAGAATCTACTATAGAAACTATTATATCTTATCTATCCAAGATTTCTTTAACTATGTGGTATTTTCTCTCAACATGTTTAGACTTTTGGTGTGTGCTTGAGCTATTCCCCCCTTTACACGAGCTATTTCCTTATTGTTGTCACAAAATAACGGGATAGGATCCACTAAACTTAGGACTACTTTGAGCTCTGCAATAAACTTGCGTATCCACATTGCTTATTTTACAGCTTCTAAAGCAATAATATATTCCGCCTCGTAATAGAATCAGTGGTGGACATTTGCTTAACACTTTTCTAACTAACTGCAGCACCATTGAGAAGAAACTCGCATCCAGATGTAGACTTTTTATCATCCAAATTAGACTAGAAGTCTGAGTTAGTGTATCCCCTCACTTGCAAGTCACTTTCTCTATAAATTAGAAACTTATTCTTTGTACCCTTAACTTATTTCAGGATATGTGTCACGGCCATCCAATGGTCGCTGCCTGGATCAAACTAATACCGGTTTGTAACACTTACAGTCATATTGATGTCAGGTCTCTTACATAACATAACATACATTAAGCTATCTACTATTGATGCATATGGTATGTTAAACATTCTAACTCTTTCATCTTTCATTTTAGGAGATATTATCATAGAAAGATGAATGCTATGTTTGAATGGTACATTAACTGGCTAACAGTTAGCAAAGTTATACCTTTCAAGAATATTTTCTATGTACGAAGATTGAGAAAGTTCTATCAGTCCCGTGGCTTTATCTCTATAAAGCTTTATACCAAGTATATAGGAAGTCTCTCCTAATCTTTCATGGAAAAGTTCTTATTTAAATAACTCTTGACTAATTGTAACATACCAATATCATTTCCGATAATGAGTATGTCATCTACATAAAGAAAAAAAAAGACAATCAAGCTCCTACTGACCTTTTTGTACACACATGCTTCCTCTTCATTTTTTACAAAACCAGACCTTCTAATTACTTCATCAAAATGAAGATTCCAACTTCAGGAAGCCTGTTTAAGTCCATAAATAGACTTCTTCAATTTTCATACCAAAATAAAAACTAGGCTGGATGTAAAACATTCATGCTGCTCTATGTAAATCTCTTCCTTGATATTTCCATTCAGAAAAGTTGTCTTTACATTCATATGCCAAATTTCAAAATCATAGTATGCAACAATAACCAATAGAATATAAATCCACTTTAGCATGGTAACTGGTGAAAACGTTTTCTCATAATCGATCCCAGATTATTAAGTATAACCTTTTGCTACCAGTTAGGTTTTAAATGTATCCATCTTTCCATTAAAGCCATACTTTTACTTGTAAACCTATTTACAACTAATAGGAATAAATCCTTCAAGAGGTTCAACAAAGTCCCAGACTTGTTTGACATACATAGAGTCAATTTTAGATTTCATGACTTCTTTTCATTTCCCTGAATCGATGTCCAACATTGCTTCTTAATAGGGGCGTAAAAGCACTAGTAATATTTGTATCTAACTTTCATTTTCTACTATAAATCATACATATTTGGCTATTTAATTGTGTTTTATGATCATAAATAGATGCATGACAGAAAATGTGATGCATAGGAATAAACGGGAGGCGAATTGGATGTCAAACGAAGAAGTTACGCTCAAAATACAAAAGTAGCACAACAGGTGGCTGGGCGCCACAGCGCCCAGATCAGCGGGTGAGCGCTGCAACATCGCAGCGCTCAGCACCCAGCACCGCGGTGCTCATCAACTTTGGGAATACTTGATGCTCATGTCCAGAGCCATGACGCTGAGCCCTCAACTCCGTAGTGCCCGTGCAGATGTTTAAATACTCCTCTCAACTCGCCTATTTGGGGATAGGAAGCCCCTCGCGCCTAGGGTTTTTGATAGCAACAAAAACACTATTTTGGGGCAGTAGAGAGCACGAAAATTAACACTTTATTTGGGTATTATATGCAAGAATCAACAACAAGAGCTAAGAATCAGGAGGAAGAAGAAGAATTTCTGCATTTTGGAGGAAGAACGTCATCATTGCATCAAGGAAAATTTATTCTTCTCTTCAATTTCGTAATTGTTGATTCTAGCATATCTAATGACGTTGTTAGATGCTCTAAACTTATGTTTTCAATTACAAACTAAGTTTATTGCTAGGATTACAATGTGAATTCATATGTAGTTTGGATTGATTATTTTTTCTTATTTGTCATGTTGGTATTGAATTGTTCAATTTGTTCTATGCTTAATGCTTCTAATTATATGACAATGTATTGATTGATTTGGAAACCTTAATAAACTTGGAAAAGGGAATTTTGTGTTGGCCATGGATAAATTGATGTATGATCATTGTGTAAAAGCATGAGTTCCATATGAGATAGAAATATACTCATATGGCATATATGACCATTTAGAGAATTTAAATTTAATGAATCTTATTTCAATTTGATTATCATAAGAATATAGATAATTACTTGAATGAGATATACTCACTTGACCATCGAAAAAGGCTTGTGAGGATATTAGAGTTCTTGGTTAACATTCATATTGATAGTTCTAAGAGGAGTAATTAAATTCAAGTGAAATATTGAGAGATTATTATAATCCTAGGCATTTGAGTATTTATGCTATCACACTTGTTCTCTTTGCTTAATTTTTGTAATTATTCTTTTTGTTTAGTTAGTTTAGATATAAAAATCATTGAATTGCCAATAGATTGAATAAGAATAGGAGAACATAATTTTAGTACTTAGCAAGTAGTAATAACAATTCCTCGTGGGATTGACACTCTACTTATTATATATTACTTGTTGCGATAACGTATACTTGCATTAGTTTGTGCTATACAAAATAGACATCACTTCTCTATATGTCATAAGATCCTTTTCTTCAACTAAGAAAACATCAAAGACATCTTTAGGCATCATTTCATACCTTACGGATAGTCTTGACATCCTTTTTGGTCTATATAATTGATAAGGGCAAATTTGTCATATATTTTCTCATATTTTTATTATTGATATTTTATGATTTTATGAGAATAGATGGCTATTTATGTGCATTATTGTTATTTGTAGGGACTTGAACGAAATTTAAAGAAAGAATGCAAAATGAGTGAAAAAAGGGACTAAAATACAAAGTTTTCAAAATTTAAGTCTAGCGCCTCCGCGCCACAAGGATTATCGCCCCAGCTCTGGAATAGTGATTGAAAAAAGAAAAACGACCTGTTTAAGTCGCGTCTAGCACCCCAGCGCCGAAGAGTCACCGCGCCAGCGACACTCCAGAGCCCTAGCGCTATAATTCCACCGTTCCAGCAGTGAAGGCTTTTTCACGCGTCGCCCCAACGACAACTGTATAGCGCGCCAGTGGTAGTGCGAGTCCTAGTCCGACGAGAATTGAGATTTTCAAGCTCATATCAATCCCTATAAAAATCCACTCGTTCCCAGCCTTAAAGAATCAATCCAAGATGACCCAAGAGCACCAAGAATACAGAGCACGAGTCTTGGAGAGTAATAGGAGCTTAATTGAAGCAACTTTAGAGAGAGATACAAGACGTTCTTCGGCATCAAGAGTTCTTAGGCAGCACAATTAAGAGCAATTCGACGTCTACATTGGTTTGCTAATAATCGTATCATGATTTATAATTATTTTTACTGCTATTCTCTTGTAGCCATGAGCTAAACTTATTTTCTAGGGTTAATACTTGAACTCAATATGTGTGCTTAATTGTCATATCTTTCGAATATTTAATAAACTTAGTTCTTTGATATTCAAATTACTTGATCTTAATGCTTTAATATATCTGGCCAATATATGGTGAATGAGTTGGTAATATTATTGATAAACTCGGAAGAGGAATCATAATATTTAGACCTAGGTAATTTGATGCATGATTGTAGAGTAACATTCAATGTTGCATATGCAAGTTTCAATCTAGGATAAGAATATACCTAATTGCCATGTATGATCAATAAGACCTAATCTTAATGAATCTTAATTTATTACAAGTACCATAGGAATATATGTATTTGGTAAATTAAGGTATACTTGCATGACCTTGGAAGAGGCTTGTGAATACATTAGTGTCTTGATCAATAACAAAGACTCAGGGAGTTAAATATTAGAAGATTAATCATTAGAAATCATATTGAGGGATAGTATTAATCCTAGGTTCTCTCTACGTTGCTATCTCCCTATTCTCTTTGCATTGTGTTTTTATTTTTATATTTTCTACATTCATTCTTAGATTTCTATTTTTCTGAATAATTATTAGAAAGACATAATTTTAGTAATTGGTTAAAAATAAAAAATTATCCCTCTGGGTTCGACATCCGACTTATTTAGTCTCTTTATTACTTGCATACGATAGTGTATACTTACACTGAATTTTATGATATAGAAATATCGCATCAATAATAGGTGTGTTAAAGGTATTTCACTCGATTGAGTTTGTTGTTCCATTGTTGGTTTATTAATTTTTGGATCGACTTCATCAACTTCAATCCTTCTATAATCCCCACAACCCATGAGAAATTGATTCTCTAGAAAGGTGGCATCATGAGCAACAAATATGTTTCATTTCTCTAGATCATAGAATATATATCCCATAGAGTGTTTAGGATATCCAATGAGCCGAGACTTGTACTCTTTGGGAGCAATTTTATACTGTTACATAACTTTTATGAAAGCATAACAACCTCAAATCCTAACATACTTAAGACTCGATTTCCTGTCAATCCATATCTCATACGAAGTAGTAGGAATAGCTTTTGATGGAATACTATTCAACAAGTGAGCAGTGATTTTTAGAGCATAACCCATAGATATTCTAGAGGATCAGTGAAGCTCATCATTGATTGGACAATATCTAATAAACTTTGATTCCTCATTACCAAAACACTATTATGTTAAGGAGTACTTGGAGGACTGTATTGTTTCTCTACTTTTTGTCAAAATTCTTTGAATATTTCAAAGGTTTTCGACTTATGTTTCATAAGATACACATGTCCATATCATGACAAATCATCGATAGAGATAATGAACTATTGAAATCCAACCATAGCAGTATGATTTATTGGATCACATACATCACTATATAGTCATCTTTCCTCAAATACAAGATTCACAAACTGGTAAGGGTTCTATAATAAGATTAGGTATCTGACCATCTTTAACCAGATGGGTTAGGCATCTCACGCCTATATGACCTAACCTCATTTTCAACAATTCCATGTTATTTAAACCTCCTGAACTATTACCTGTGTATTTCAGACATTTTCTGTTGCATTCAAAATATAATGACTATTCACCATTAACTTTTAGACTTCCTAGAAGCCTTTGAGATAAAATATAAAGCACTAATGTGAACTATAAAGGTCGTTATTCAAAGAAATGTTCACAGTCTCTAACTTTTCGGTGTAGGAAATCATCTTAAGTACATGGGGACTTACTGGAATGGTTTTAGCCAACTTAAGTTGAAACAGTGCTTTAGAGATCCTGTAGAGCTTTACATATGGTCTATCTCCAAACAACTCCTTCAGATAGAGCATAATGCTACTCGAACTATCTATGTACGCGTGCTCCCTCTGAAGCTCATTTAACATTGAGGTAAGGATGAATGACTTGACTTTGAAATCGTCATCGACCTATTTCTTATAGGTCAGAACCTCTTCATCAATAGAAGCTTCAGAAACACCTTTAGGTATTTTTTGATCTATTATGTATCTAAACTTTTCTAAATCCAGAACAATTTTAAAATTTATCAGCCAGTCTGAGTAGTTATCAGCACCCTTTAGTGGATTAGCCATCTTATATTCATAAGAAAAAAATAAGAGATGTTAGCAAAAATATTTCAAAATCGTCAATTGATAACGTTTGAGATCATGGATATAACTAGTATATTTTTTTAAATCTAAAAGTGCTCTTCCACTGCTTTACATGTTTCGATAAATCTTTTAAACGAAAATTTTTTTTTTAAATATTTTAAGTATTACAATAAGAAGTAGATCCTATCAGCATTCTACTCGGGCCTTACACTTAAGTTTGCGGATTTTGTTTATCGGAATACAAATCTATATATAAATGACGGTGATGATCTATATCTCTACTCTTCCAAGATATAAATGACGGAGGGATTATACGAAAATGTATTAACCTCAGCTTATATAATTCAACACGTTGTTTTTTTTATTTCCATAACGTATGTATAAAGTAACGTTTATAGAATTACGAAAGAGTTTCGTAAGATAAAATGGATGTGAACCTAAGGAGTCTCACTATATGAAGTGTACTCGTCATGCACTAGGGTAGTGCGCTGGATTAAATAGTTCAATCTGGTAAGTTCTGGGAAAATTAAAATTATTTCAAGATCTCTCGAAGAGATTATAGGGTTTAAGTGTTAAGCCCGAGATCTCGGCAAGTAGAAATTGCCACTTTTACCTTTCTATTGGATGTCATATATCATACCATAAATTTGTTATGGTGTGACACGTAGTAGGGTGATGTGCATCATGAAGGTTCTCAATCAACTCAAGAAGGTGAACTGAGCGTAAAGAAGGTTTCAGATGGTCCAATAACAAGGGTTAAGGCTAAACAGCTTTAAAAGGCTATAAGTAGTCAAATTGGAGTTATTGAAGCTTCTATGGGATTAGAAGCTTGCGATCTGAATGAAAATGAGCTAAATGTGTTTATTTGTCTTCCATTAGAGATTAGGACGTGATTTAGAGATGTTTGGTGATGTTGAGCTTAAAGAGGCAGCTGGAGGCTTTCTTTCCCTGTTATTGGGCTTAATTTACTTCTTATGTTGCTATTTTTATGTATTTGGGCCATTTTAAACTTGTTTAGCTTTTATTTTAAATTGTTAAGTCAGATTGGGCTTATTTTGGGCTTTTTAAGTTAATTAGGTAATATTAGGGTTTCCCCTCATTTTGTAAGGCTATATAAGACATGTTAAAGTCTTATAGAAACAGTTGCCTCATTCTAGAAATTCATGCACGGAAAAGAATATCTTTTTCTCTCAAAATTCATATTCTCAAGTTTTCCAACTCTTGAAGATAGTTACTGACTTATCACTCTTTGATCACCAAGAGTGTGGCGTCAAACCCTAAATTGATCCTTGTGGCGCCCATTAACTTATCAAGGCTTCCTTTTAGTTCTATCCTCCATCTGATTTTTACCATTTACTTGTTACAATTCAGCCTAAATACTTAAGGAAAAGACCAACAAAATCCATACAGCAACCTTATCTTAAGAATCAATTTTTGTTCTTATTTTGAATAACCGAATTTGAAGATTAGGGCACATCATCTGGTATCAGAGCATAGGATTTTAGTGTGCAAACTGAAGTTTCAGCTATTGAAGGTGTTTTGTTGTTCTTTGTGTTATATAATTTCGTGGGGTTATTCATCAGGTTGGGTCTCTAATATTTGAGGTTAGTAGTTTTGAATTGCAACTCTGAATCATTAAAATTAATTCTTATTAGTTTGTACAGTAGAGATGATTTGGCTGAGTTAAGTTGTTCCTGAACCTAGAAATTTTGAATTTGAGTCAATTGTTGCTATCTGATTTTATTTACTGAATTAGTGAAAAAAATTAGTTTGAGAAGTGTGTTGTAGCTGCTGGTTGTGTTGTTCATACTTGTTTGGGGGTTTTTATTAATAATGGCTGAAGATGATGCAAGTAGAGTACCAAAGGGATTGAGTTTAGAACAAGCTCAACTAATGGGCTTACAACGAGCTCATGATGAATTTCGAAGTGAGATTACTGAAATTCGTGGACAACTTGCTGCAATTATAGAAATGATGCAAAGAAATACTTTGCAACCCTAATAAAGATAGGTAGGCTATAGGGTACCTCGGAATGACCTAGGGGATGCTGGAGATGAGCCAAATAGGGATAAAGAGGCTGAAGATAGGAGTAGGATAAGAAGGCGGCAAAATGACCCTATTAGTGGTATAAAACTTAATATACCACCATTTAGAGGTACTAGTTCTTCTGAGGAGTATCTTAAATGGGTTCAGAAGGTAGAAAAGGTGTTTGATTAGCATGAGTACCCTGAGGCAAAGAAGTATAAGGTAGCAGCACTTGAGTTTACCGATTATGCACTTTTGTGGGGGGAAAACTTAAAAGTTCAGCAAAGAAGGGATGAAGAAGAAGAAGTTACTAGCTGGCCACTTATGAAAAGATTAATGAAGAAGAGATTTGTTCCGGATTACTATAAACAAGAATTATACATCAAACTCCATACTTTGCGGCAAGGTTCCTTAAGTGTGGAGGAGTATGTGAAAGAATTTGAACTGTTGCTGATTCGCTGTGATTTGAATGAACCTCAAGAGCAAACAATAGCTAGATTCCTTGATAGATTGAAGAGGGATATAGCTAATATTGTTGAGTTACAACCCTTCATATTTCTTGAGGATGTCATAAAACTTGCAACCAAGGTAGAAAGACAGCAGAAAAGAGGGGGTATTCATATGAGGTTAACTCCATCAAGTAATACAAAGACTGTTTCTTTACCTTCCCGAACATGGAACACACCTAAACGGGATGAGAAAGTAGAGTTCAACAAGGGGAGTGCTAGTTCAGGATCTTTGAAGGGAAAGGAGAAGGTATTTAAACCTCAAATTTCCAGGATATCTCGAGACATCAAATGTTTCAAGTGCTTGGAAAATGGGCATATTGCTTCTGAATGTCTAAATAGAAGGGTGATGGTTCTACATGGTAAGCATAGGGATCTTGTAAATGAAGATAAGGCTGAAATGGAAGAGAAATCTAAAGTCGAAGTGACTGAACAAGAAGAGAATCTTGAGCTAATAGAGGGAAATGTATTAGTTATTCAAAGGATTTTGAGTGTTGAAGTTGATATTGGTTTGGAACAGCGCGAAAACATCTTTCATACAAGAAGTCAAATCTGAGATAAGGTTTGTGCCATGATCATTGATAATGGTAGTTGTACCAATGTTGCATCCACTACTTTAGTGGAGAAACTGGGATTAACTACTGTTCCATACCCTAAACCATACAAATTGCATTGGCTTAATGATAATGGAGAGATCTAGGTTACAAGACAGGTTCGTGTATCATTCTCCATTAAAACCTTTCATAATGAGGTTTTATGTGATGTGGTTCCTATGATAGCTAGTCATGTGTTATTAGGACGTTCATGGCAATTTGATAATGATGTGATTTACAATAAGCAAAGGAACACTTATTCATTTGTGCTGAATGGGAAGAAATTGAATTTGATGCCATTGAGTTCTCAACAAGTTAGAGAAGATCAGTTGCAGAATCAAAGGAAGATGATGGAATCTGGTAAAGGGTTAATGTCAGCCAAAAAGGGAGATGTTGGGCAAGCACTAGCTTATGTGGGGGTTGTTTTCATGACTTAGGCAAAGCCTTTATTGCAAGTGGAGGGTTTGGATTTATCAAGGTAGGTTTGTGGAGTTGCTTGAAGAGTTCAAATATGTATTTCCAGAAGAGCTACCATTAGGATTACCACCTATTCAAGGGATAGAGCATCAAATTGATTTGGTGCCTGGAGCTTCACTTCTAAATAGACCAGCATATAGATGTAATCCAGAGGAAGCAAAGGAGATCTAAAGGCACGTTGGTGAGCTCTTAGAGAGGGGCTATGTGTGTGAGTCACTTAGTCCTTGTTCAGTGCCTACTTTGCTTATTCCAAAGAAGGATGGTACCATGAGAATGTGTGTGGACAGTCGAGCTATCAACAAGATAACAGTTAGGTATTGATTCCCTATTCTTAGACTTTATGATATGCTTGATGAATTGCATGGTGCTATTTATTTTTTTAAAGTTGATTTGATGAGTGGATATTACCAAATTAGAATGAAAGAAGGTGATGAATGGAAAATAGCCTTTAAAACTAAGCATGGATTGTATAAGTGGATGGTGATGCCGTTTGGGCTTTCTAATTCACCTAGTACATTTATGAGACTTATGAACCATGTTTTGAGGAAGTTTATTGGCTGTTTGTTGTGGTCTATTTTGATGATATCTTGATCTATAGTAAAACTTTTGATGATCATGTGAAGCATCTTATGGCTGTATTTGAGATCTTGCGTGATGCTAAGTTGTATGGAAACCTCAAGAAGTGCTATTTCTGCCAAGATAGTGTTATTTTTTTGGGGTATGTTGTTTCTGGTAGTGGAATTAAGATTGATAATGAGAAGGTTAAGGTAATTCGTGATTGGCCTAAACCTATTGGTGTTACGGATGTGAGAAGTTTTCATGGTTTAGCCTTTTTCTATAGGCGATTTATTAAAGACTTTAGTTCTATTGTTGCGCCTATGACAGAGTGTTTGAAAAAGGGGAATGAGGTTAGGTGGAATGAGAATGCACAGAAGGCATTTGAGCTAATTAAAGAAAAATTATGTTCTACTCTTGTTTTAGCACTTCCTGATTTTGCTAAAACATTTGAAATAGAGTGTGATGCTTCAGGAGTTGGTATTGGAGCTGCTTTGATGCAAGAAAAGCGGCCAATTGCATTCTTTAGTGAGAAGCTGAATGGGGCACGTTTAAATTACTCTATTTATGACAATGAGTTTTATGCATTAATTCAGGCTCTCGAGGTATGGCAGCATTACTTATTACCTAAAGAGTTCGTTATTCATACTGACCATGAATCATTAAAGTATCTTAAAGGGCAGAACAAGCTTAATAGAAGACATGTCAAATGGGTAGAGTTCATGGAGCCATTTCTAAATGTCATAAAATACAAGAAGAGGCAAACTAATGTCATTGCTGATGCTCTTTCTAGGAGGTAGACATTGATTTCTATATTAATTGCAAAGCTTTTGGGTTTTGAATAGGTGAAAGAATAATATACAAGTGATTCATACTTTGCTAATATGATGTCTAAATGTGCTAAAGGAGCTTATGATGGGTTCTTTATGCATGATGGTTACTTGTTCAAGTTGGACAGAATGTTATACCTTCAGGATCCTTACGTGAGTTGATTGTGCGTGAGGCTCATAGGGTGGTCTTAGTGGTCATTTTGGGGAGAAGAAATTATGAGCTATTGAAAAAGCACTTCTTTTGGCCTAATATGCTGCGAGATGTTCATAAAATTGTTGAAAGATATGTAATTTACAAGAAAGCTAAGGGTAAAGAGAATGCATATGGACTATATATGCCTTTACCTATCTTAGAGCAACCATAGATGGATATTAGCATGGATTTTATGCTTGGATTACCTAGAACACAGTGTGGGAAGGATTCAGTGATGGTTGTGGTTGATCGGTTCTCTTAAATGTCACACTTTATTCCTTGTAACAAAACTGATGATGCCATTTATATTGCTGATTTATTTTTTAAGAAAATTGTACGTTTGCATGGAATCCCTAAAAGCATTGTCTCTGATCATGATACAAAGTTCTTAAGCTATTTTTGGAAGACTCTTTGGAAGAAGCTTGGAACGAAGTTGCTTTTCAGTACTGCTTGTCATCCACAAACTGATGGGCAAACTGAGGTAGTGAACCGTACTCTATCTTCTTTATTACGGGCTGTTATAAATAAGAACGTAAAGAGCGGGATACTTGTTTGCCTATTGTGGAGTTTGCATACAACCGTAGTATGCATTGGGCTACAAAATTTTCATCATTTGAGATTGTGTATGGATTTAATCCATTTGTTCCTATTGACCTTGTTCCTATTCCAATTGATGAGAGGACATCTATGGATGGGCTTAAAAAGGCAGAATTGATGAAAAAGCTTCATGAGCAGGTTTGAATTCATATTGAGGAGAAAATAGCTAAGTATGTTAAGCTTGCGAATAAAGGACGGAAAATGATTAGCTTTGAACTTGGTGATCTTGTTTGGATTCATCTTAGCAAGGGAAGATTTCCTAGCAAGCGGAAGTCTAAGCTGATGCCAAGAGTTGATGGACCTTTTCGGATTGTAGAGAGGGTAAATAGTAATACTTACAAAGTTGATCTTCCTGGTGATTACAATGTTTCAGCCACTTTTAATGTGAATGACCTATCTCCTTATTTGGAAGATCTAGAAGATTTTGATTTGAGGGCAAATCATTCTCTGCCCGGGGGTGATGATGTGCATCATGAAGGTTCTCAGTCAACTCAAGAAGGTGAACTGAGCGTAAAGGAGGTTTCAGATGGTCCAATAACAAGGGTTAAGGCTAAACAGCTTTAAAAGGCCATAAGTAGTCAAATTGGAGTTATTAAAGCTTCTATGGGATTAGAAGCTTAGATCTGAATGAAAATGAGCTAAATGTGTTTATTTGTCTTCAATTAGAGATTGAGACGTGATTTAGAGACATTTGGTGATGTTGGGCTTAAAAAGGCAGCTGAGGACTTTCTTTCCATGCTATTGGGCTTAATTTACTTCTTATGTTGCTATTTTTATGTATTTGGGCCATTTTAAACTTGTTTAGCTTTATTTTAAATTGTTAAGTCAGATTGGGCTTATTTTGGGCTTTTTAAGTTAATTAGGTAACATTAGGGTTTCCCCTCATTTTGTAAGCCTATATAAGGCATGTTAAAGTCTTATAGAGGCAGTTGCCTCATTCTGAAAATTCATGCATGAAAAAGAAGATCTTTTTCTCTCAAAATTTATCTTCTCAAGTTTTCCAACTCTTGAAGATAGTTACTGACTTATCACTCTTTGATCACCAAGAGTGTGGCATCAAAACCCTAAATTGATCCTTGTGGCATCCATTGACTTATCAAGGCTTCCTTTTAGTTCTATCCTCCATCTGATTTTTACCATTTACTTGTTACAATTCAGCCTAAATACTTAAAGAAAAGACCAACAAAATCATACAACAACCTTATCTTAAGAATCAGTTTTTGTTCTTATTCTAAATAACCTAATTTAAAGATCAGGGCACATCATAGGGTTTTTATTGGCTTAAGATATAGTTTGCAAATGTTGTAAAATTATATTATTTATTATTAAGTGTTAATATATGAGCCAATTAAAACATTTTCAAAAGTTTCCATCCAAAATTATATTCAGCCAAAATGAATGAAACAAATGAATTTTAACCAAGAGATGGCAAGTTCTTATTAGTTCATTTGTTTTATCTTTGTCATGCTAAATTGTTAGCATGTGGTATTATCTTCAAATGTTTTTTGAACAAAATTTGACCATTAATTGATTTTTCCACCAATCATTTTTTGAAACATGATGTGTTCTATAATATGGATTTGTCATGCTTGCCATTTTATTCATTTTTATTGGATCATTAGGCGGCTAAAGAGGCTATAAATACTTTGCCTCTACTTTTTTGTAATGACATAAAAATGTGAGTAAGCTTTATATTAAGTAGGCCGAAAGATATAAAAATAGAAGCAAGAGTTGATTTAAATGTTTTAATATTCCAGTCGAGAATATGAAATTACCATTCTTGTTCGAGGGAACCCACCAAGTCCTAGACTAAAACTGTGCAAAGCACAATTCAAGGGTGAGTTCTCTAATATCTCATTAGCGTAATGGGATATTTGTTTTTTTTTTCACTGCACTTACTTAGCATGTGTAATGTGTAATTAAAAATTAAAAATGCACACATTCACCCAATGCACAACGCACTTTCATAAACGTCTGGCCTTTAGAGATTTTCATAGTTTTATTCATTCGAAGAGAGTTCCCTACTTCTAAATTCTTAATTGGTCGAGTTTCTTTCTTCTCTAGGTCAAGTCTAAATGTTTTAGATATTCATTCATCATCAAATGGTTCATTTGTTACATTTGTATTTGTTAGTAGTGTGGTCGTGGTCTTGGTGACATTCACACTTCAAGTTCTTATTTCATCTCTTAGGTAAGGTTAAATGAGCTCTCAACTCTTCGAGTAGGCGTTTTCTCTTGATGGCCTTGAATAATATTGCTAAGGGAATGGTAAGGGGAATAAAATTTTCTTTTAGAACTTCTGCTACTTTCAGGGGAGACCTTCTTATTTTTTTCTCCCTTATTCTCTTCGAGGATACTTTGTCACCCTTAGCAGTGTTCTGCCTCTACATTCTCAGACTATCCTTTTCTCGAGAGGTTTAGGCTCATGACCATATACATTTCTTGAAATGTCTTTTGTGGCCTTTTTTTCTTCCTTCTTTTCAATATTTATGTACCAGAGTGCTTTTTCATAAGCAACTGTATAAATTATGATCGCATTCTCAAATAAATAATACAAAAATTGACTAAGCCTCAACCATGCTTTAAGGGCTTTTATGGTGATCGATAGATCAAATGCTCTACGTTAAATAACTTCTCAATGAAATTATTCCATAAAGCTTCACAAACTTTTAATTTGACCATGCTTGAGTTGTCATAACTGTTAGGAGTCCCTAGCCTTCTCGTAAGCTCCTTAAAAATGTTGGACAAACTTTTTAGTTAACTCATTATAAAATGAGATGGTCATTTGTCTCAAACTTTAGTACTAGAGGAGGGCTTATTTTTTCGAATTCAAGTGGAACTGGCAATACATTTAGTCTTGGCTAAGCTTGACAGTTGATAATAGATCAATCACTTAGTCCATGTAGTGGTTGGATCAATTGTACCCTTATAAATTAGTAGGCTCGATAGTTTAAAGCCTATTGGTAACTCTGTGTCTCTGAGCTCGCCTATAAGAGAATAATTTCTTTCCCTTTTAGTTACTTTTGGAGGATTATCTAGCCCATCTCTCTTCTTAAAAAGATAGTGCAATCGCTCTTTAATTCTATGAACCTTTTCTTCTAGAGGATTTATAATCTGAAATGTTGAACTTTGCTGCTCATTCTCTTATATAATCCTATTTATCACTCTTATTGCATCTTCTTCAATTTTGCTATTTTCTCTGTCTATTTAAGATTTCTAAAAAGTCTCTCTCATTTTACATCATCCTCTGAGCCAATTCAAGAGTCTTTGGGCATCACTTTCACCCAGATCATTCTCATTTTTCTTGACACCTCGACCTTGCCTCACATTATCTAAATCACCAACTTTTGATCGAAGGGGAGCTCAATCACTATTTTCTAACATGACCTTTTACTTAATGGATCACTCTTTTTTCAGGTGACGCTACTCAAAATGCTTTCCTTTTCTATTCTCAAGTAAATCGAGGGTACTTATAAGGTTCAGTTAGTCATTTTTGCAACTCAATGATCTGTTGGGGCTCTTATTGTTCTTCAAGATTCTTATACTTATTTAGTACTTCCACCAACAAGCCTTTAAACTCATCTATTTCTTAACATGATTTTTTCTATCTTGGAGTGGTATGTTACCATTCAGGTATTATGTACTTCTATGGATAATTTTTAGTTCTATAATTTGGGATTCTTATTAGCTAGCAAGTTCTACTCACTACTTTAAGCAGTCCTACAACAAAAGTAACCATAATGTTTAAATGTACGTCTTTCATAATTTTTTATTCTTGTATCTAATGGCTTTTTATCTTGTTCCCACAAATAGTTCTAAACTGTTGGCCCAAATTTCTAAGCAATTCTAAATCAATAAGTTGAATATTTCTTTTTTGGGAATACGAAATAGGCTTCATAAAGACGTTTGATTGAGGGGGAGTTCAGTTACAGTTTCCTTGATATGACCTTCTACTTAATGGATGACTCTCTTTTTTAAGCGACCCTGCTCAAACTCCTTTCTCCTTCTATTCTTAAGTAAATTGATGAGGGTTGTTACTATCCCATAGTATTTGGTAGACTACTTATCAGGTTCAGTTAGTTGTGTTGTGGCTCAATGATCCGCCAAGGCTCTTATTGTTCTTCTAGAATCTTATACTTCTTTAATACTTCAACTAACAAGCCTTTTAACTCATCAATTTCTTGACGTGATTTTCTCAATTCCTTTTTCAATGTTTTTTTACAAAGCTGGTGATTCTCTATCTTGGTATAGTATGTTTCCATTTTGTACTTCTATGGATCGTTCTTAGTCAAGCAATCTCAAATTCTCATTAGTTAGCAAGTTTTACTCACTACTTTAAGTAGCCATGGAACGGGTAACCATAGTCTTTGATGTGGATCTTTCATAATTTTTCGTTCTTGTATCTAATGGCTTTTTGTCATGTTCCCACAGTAGTACTAAATTGTTGGCCTAAAAATTTGAGAAATTTTAAATCAACATGTTGAATTTAATTTTCTTTTCGGAATAGCAAATGAGAAGACTTTTGATCGAAGAGGAGCTCAATCACAATTTCCTTGATATGACCTTCTACTTAGTGGATGACTTTCTTTTTTAGGTGACCATGCTTGAACTTATTTCCCTTTTTGTTCTCAAGTAAATCGAGGGGGGTTCTTGCTGTTGGGATTTGTGCTTACGTGCCATCCCATTATGTCTAAATATTTAATGATAATATTTATACAATTATCATTTCTAATAAAATTGTTAACATTATTTATAATAAATGGTAAGATGCATGTAACATTTCTAACATTGTATGTTCTGAAGGAGTTCAGATATAGTCTAAAGAAGTTTAGATCAGTGCTAAGAGTTAGCAACGCTAATAGTTAAAAGTACTAAGAGTTAGTGGTGATAAAAGTTAACAGATTAATAGTGTTAACGAAATCTAAACAGTAAGAGCCTTGTTTGATATCGGACAATAACTTGAGAATATATTAATAATGACATAGCTACAAAGAGTTACAGATGGTGCTAAGAGATGTCATTATACAAGTATGTTCTCAAACATGATGTTCCTGATCTAATTTCATCGATGCGGGTCAGTGGAACCCATTAATATAGATTAGTGTATGTCTAAATCTAGATGGTCCAGATGGTTGGTCTTAGTAAACTATGAGCTTAGTAGAAGCTTGTATAGACATACAGGTATTCAGTGAGGACTGGATATTGAATAGACTCACAAAGACCTCTACTAAACATCTCATAAAGCTATCAATGGAAGGTCTTCCGAGTTGAGTAGTATTTGTGGTCCTTGGACCTAAGTGTCACGGTGGACTTGTGAATGATCCATCATACTTTGGTTTCACACATGTCAGAGAGCTTTCATGGTCTGACCGCTGTGTGTCTCTAAGTATAGTCTGATGCTCATGGAGTTCGATGTGCGTAGATATGGGATCCATTAGCTCATATGAATGGGTTGTATATCCTAATGCTCCGAGATTGTATTTTAGAAAGTCTTGTGGCCACAAGCATAAACCTCAGAAAATATATTTCGAAGGGATAAACAATATCACAAAAGTGTTTGTGGGTATTGTTTAAGGAAATATAAATCCAGAGATAAGTTGATGGTTGAGCAAATAGAGATTTGACGGTGATGATCTATATCTCTGCTCTTCTAGGATATATATGATGGAGGAATTATACAAATATGTAACAACCTCAACGTGCATGGTCTAATGCGCTGATTTGTAATATCCGTAATGTGTGTCTGGGACATCGTTCACGAACATATGGAGGAGCTCCATATGATAAATCAGGTGTGGACTTAAAAAGTCTCACAATATGAAGTGTACTCATTGTGCACTGAGGTAGCGGACTGGATTGAATAATTTGATCCAATAAATTCTAGTAAAATAGAATAATTGTTTTGGGATTCCTCGGGATGTGCATTTGTTAAGACTTAATTGTTAAGTACATCATTGAATTAATTAACAAGATATTTTAATTAATATGATGTTGACAAGTGGCAAAATTTGTTCCATGATTTGATTTTACCTTAGTTTTACCATTTAACATTGGTTGTAAAAACTAGTAAGGTAAAAAGTAATTATTCAAAATTATTTTGAATAATTAAATTAGATATTATTATTATATTATTAGATAATATAATAATATATTAATCATGGTCATTGTATTTTAATATAATGAGGAGCCTAGATGTTGGTCATTTATTTACTTAATATAATTAAAATAATTATATTTGTTAGGTAATGATTTATTTAGGTGGCCATTATTCTAGTGCTTAATAAATTAATCCTAAGTGGGAGACCAACAATTAAATTGGTGGAGCACTTGTTTTTGTTTTATCAAAAAGTGTTGAATAACAAAAACAAAACTTTGGCTAACAATTGAAGGAATTGATTCATTTTGAAGGTGAAGATTCGGCTAAGCAATTCAAGGTAAGTGAGAGAGTTTTGGTTTTGTGTTTTTCAAGTGTTGAAAGAAAAATATACTTCTCTTCATCGTCTTCTCTCATGAATGGATAAAAATGAATAAATGAAAATGGAGAAAGAGATTATTAATTGTAGACAAGAGTTATGCTAAAATTAATTAATCTATAAAAATTGTTTCCATCATTTAAATAAGAGTTGTATGTAAATATTTACCATCTCCATTTAAGAATCAAATAATTTGTGTTCAAAAAGTTTGAATACATGTGCTGGAAATTGTAAAACTAAGCTACTATTCTAGCTCCATAATTCCACCAAACCGTTATGGACTAAAATTGTTCAACAATTCACTTCAAGGTGAGCTCTTCAATTAGATTGTTGGAGGACTTGAAGATTTTATAAAGCTACCTTCATTAGGTAAGTGTTCTTTACATTTTAATTTTATGTTCATCATATATAAGTTGTTGTATAATAGTTATACTTGAGCATATAAATGATATATATGGTTAAATTTGTTAAATTGGGCGTATTTGTTAACATGTTTCCGCTGCATGTAGTAATTTTTGAAATTATATATACACTCGTATATCACACACTCGATTCCTAACACTTGCTACCTCAACCATTAGGAGGGTACTTATCAGGTTCAGTTGGTCGTGTTGTTGCTCAGTTATCTATTAAGGCTCTTACTATTCTTCTAAATTCTAATACTTTTTTAGTACTTCCACCAACAAGTCTTTTAACTCATCCATTTTCTTGACATGATTTTCTAAATTCCTCTTTTAGTGTATTTTACCAAGTTAGTGATTCTATATTTTGGCATGGTATGTTGTCATTCTGTACTTCTATAGATCATTTTTAGTTCTACAATCCAAGATTCTTATCAGTCAGGAAGTTCTACTCACTACTCTGAATAGCTATAGAATGGGTAACTACAATCTTTGAATGTACCTCTTTCATAATTTTTCATTCTTGTATTTGATAGATTTTTATCATGTTCCCATAAATAGTGCCAAATTATTGGCTAAAAATCTAAGCAATTTCGAATCAACAAGACTGGCTAAGTTAGTTTGCTTTAAGTAGAACTAGGCGTCGGTTTGGTTAACCGACAAACTGAACTGAACCGAACCAAACCAAAACTTTTTGTTTGGTTCGGTTCAGATTTATTAGTATAGAATCGAATAGTTCTATTTTGGTAGAACCAATCGGTTGATTCGGTTTTCAGTTTGGTTCGAACCTAAAACTGAATAAATAAAATAAATGCATAAATTATAATACCAAATATTCATTTAGATGAGCTGGTCTTAGGCGTTTATTTTGTGCCTTAATGGCACAGGTTTGAATCCTTCCAAATTCACTTTTATCAAGTTGAATCTTTGTACAATTGAATTATATTTTCAATTTATTCAATTTATCACATGAATATAGATTAATTCAAGTTGAATCTTCTGCCAATTATAATATAATTTCAATTTAATCAATTGAAGTATTTGAACTCATCACTTGAATATAGATTAATTCAAATTAAATCTTCTACAAATGTAATATAATTTTAATTTACTCAATGGAATTATTTGATTTATCATATGAATATAAATTAATTCAAATTAAAACCTCTGAAATTGTAATATAATTTGAATTTATTCAATTGAAATATTTGAATTTGTTTATATCATGACTAATTCAATTAATCAATTGATCCTATAAGTAATATAAATTAATTGAAAGTAAACTTTTGTGCAATTGATGATTTATCATTTAATCATTATAAATTGAATCTTGCATAATTAAAATTTAATTTTAATTTACTCAATTGGATAATTAATAATTTTATCAGGAATATAAATCAATTAAAAATATAATTGAATTAATTAATTAAAATCAAAATTACAATTTATAATTTACAATTACATTTTTATTTGGTGTAATATTAAAAGTACTGCCATTAAAATTTATTATAACATAAAACAAATATTAATTTAGGCCCCAAGTAGTCAAAACCCAAAGTTCAAAACCTAACCAAACATAAAAATAAATAAAAAAATTGAACCCGAACTAAACCGAATTGGTTCAATTTGCGTTCGGTTCGGTTCGGTTTGGGCTTAAACTGAACTGAACCCCAAAATTGCCTAGCCCTCGGCAATTCAATCAGTTGTAATTTGACATTTATATTAATTTGCTATTGATTGTATCATATTTTATTTATATTTTAGCATTAATTCTCTTGTAATTGTGAAATAATGTTCTTTTTAGAGTTAATACTTGAACTCAATTTGCGTGCTTAATTTCTAAATTCTTTTAATATTTAATAAAGTTAGTTCCTTATTATTCAAATTATTTGTTCTTAATGCTTTATTATATCTAGCCAATATTATGATAGTTTTGATAATACTTTGATAAACTCGAGAGATGTATCATTATATTTAGACCTAGATAATTTGATGCATGATTGTACAATAACATTTACAAGTTCTAATTTAGGATAGAAATATATTTAATTGGCATGTATGATCAATAAGACTTGTTCTTAATGAATCTTAATTTATTACAAGTACCATAGAGATATAGGTATTTGGTAAATTATGATATACATGCTCGACCTTGAGAGAGGCTTGTGAATATATTCGTGTCTTAATCAATAACAAGAACTAAGGGATTTAAATATTAGGATATTAATCATTAAAAAATATATTGAGGGATAGTATTAATCTGAGGTTTTTTCTATATTATTATTTTCCTAAAATCTTAGATGTTATGATATAGCCTTTATACCTTTCCATATTCATTCTTAAATTTTGATTTTTCTAAATAATTACTAAAATGACATAATTTTAGTACTTGATAATAAACATATATTATCCCCGTGGGTTCGACATCCGATTATCTTGCCCCCTTTATTACTTGGTACGATAGTGTATACTTGCGCTTAATTGTATGTTATAAAAATATCGCATCAAGTTTTTGGCGCCACTGTCAGGGATAATAATCTACTTTTCGCCAATATTAATACAAATCTTTCTAATTTTTACTTCAAAATTTATTTTCTTGTTTTTCTTAATTTTTGTTTTCGATTTACTTATCTTATAGATTTCTTTGAAGGTATATGTGAAGAAAAAAGTGAAGACTTGACTGCTTTTGATCTAGAAATTGAAAGAACTCTGAGAATTAGAAGAGAATAAAATTAAGTCAACAACATGGAAGAATAATCACCAATCATACCTATAAAAGATGCAAGACTGCTAAGGGAATATCTTGTCCCCATAGTCAATGGAATCCAGTCAAGCATTCAAAGGCTAACTACTCAAGCCAACAACTCCGAAATCAAACCAAGCATAATTTAAATGCTCAAGGATTCGGTGCAATTTACTGGATTACCCAATTGAAAGAATGGTGTAAGAATGATTGTAAATGTTGAAAACTAGACATGCATGTTGGTATAGTGCACGATTTTAGGAGGTGAGTGCACATTAGAAGCATTTTGATGAAATAGGCAACATACCTTGATCCAAGCTTGCTTTGATGGTTGGATGGTTGAGTTACAATTAAAAAACACCAAGACTCCAAAGTGAGCACCACCCTTAGAGAGAAATGAGAGCCATTTTTGTATTTTCTTACACTAAGAATATTTTTCTCTAATTAACTTGAACTTTAGGTTAGTTTATATACTAACCAGCCCTTTTTTTTTTAAAACAAATAACAAATTTTTCCCAAGAATTTCACAAATTCTTTTATGGCACTTGGGGTCTTAAATCTTTTGGCCCAAAGACAATTTCATTGTCCATGGCCATGTAAACTTATTAGTTTACTTAAAGTCCATTAATGTAATTTAGCCTTTAAACTCTTTAAAAGCCTTTTAAAGCCTACTATATAATTATCTTAATATATTAAGATAATTAAGATAATTAATAATTAATCTAATTAATTATTTTATGAATATTTTAACTTTAAAATATTTTTGGATTATTTTCGCATAACCCTTTACATGGAAATACGGTTATTATCCTAGGAAGGTACTAGTCATCTCTGGATAATCAACTCTCTCTCTAACACATTTTAACACCAAAGGTATATGGTGTGACCTCTGAAACCATTGTGGGTTAGCCGTGAGTTAAATCCGGACAGATCTAAAATGCCCAACGACTATAGGACACATCTAGTAATATTTCATAATCCTTAACCACAATGGCTTGACAACTCATTAAAAATTTTATTCTTGGTTATATTTGCCATGTAGGTAATATCCCTACGTTGTCTAATCCTCATCGATTCTAGATTCACGGAATGTCAAAATCTCAAACTCGATACTTTTCATATCATTGATTTGTCCAGAACTTGTCACCACGAACTCTTCATATGATATTTCTTATACTCTGACCAGAGATTTAATTTTTTGACATTTATCAACATTCCTTTAGGAACTCGAATCTTGGATGGAGTCAGCTGTAACTCCCATCCTTTATACTCTAGCCAACGGATCCCGTCTTAACAACCGATCATTTTCACAAACGAACAACGAATGACCAAGTAGGCTTTTTGTATGAAGCATGACTAGCTCATTCCGTATACACCATATGAGCCATATGCATCCAAACCGTTATAATCACGATGTCTCAAGTCGAAGGACTACATCGTACACTAATATGACTAAACGATGAATCTTTGACTATATGCAATACCATGTGATTCATCATTTGATGGTCACGTTTGATAATCAGTTCTCTAACCAATAGTCCACACTGAAGCCCCAGTGACATAACCATTATGTCATCCAAATTCATATCATCTCATGATATCATTTTCAGAAGCATTCAGTGTGCCTACTATGTAGTATTATTGTCCGGATAATACTGCTTTCGTGGGGAATAGGTTCGATAATTCTATCTAACTTTTAAATGAATTATCAAGACATTTATATTCGTACTTTATTTAAATGCATGACTAAATAAAAGAAAAAGGTTACACATATAAATAAAGAACTCTTTCTTTTATTAAATAATTATTTCATTGATTACAGAATATTATGTCTCTGAAACCAACAACACGAATGGTTTCTAAGGCTTACACTAATAAACTCCTACTAGTGCGTTAAAGCCATTTGCTATTTTATCTCATACCCATCTTCTCAAGATACAGGTCCAACTGTTTTTGTGTTATCGCTTTAGTGAGCGGATCGGCTACATTCTCCTCCGATGAGACCTTCTAAATCAATATCTCTTCAGCTCTAACAATCTCTCTAAGAATGTAATACTTACGTTGAACATGCACAAACCTTTTATGGGATCTTTGTTCCTTAACCTGTGCAATAGCCTCAGTATTATCACAGAACACGATTATTAGATGACACATGTTCGGAAACACTCCCAGTTCATATACAAACTTTCACATCCAAATGGCCTCTTTTGTTACTACTGAAGCAACAATATATTCAGCTTCAGTAATGAAGTCTGCTATAGTCGAGTGCTTGGAACTCTTCTAGCTTACAACACCTCCATTACACAAAAAGACATATCCTAACGTAGACTTTTTATTGTCAATGTCTGACTGAAAATCAACATCTGAGTATCCCTGAATGCTTAACTCTGAACATCCATATCTCAAAACTAGATCCTTAGTTCTTCTCAAGTACTTAAGAATCGTCTTAACACATGACCAATGTTTTTTTATGAATTGTAGGTTTAAAGAATATTGGAACACAAATGTAGAAAACCGGACGCAAACGGGTTGATTAGAGATAAAAATATAAGAATAGACCAAATTGCTATAGTATAGATAAACAGTGCCATGGTACAGTACATAAAAAGCTATTGTTCACTAGCTACAGTGTAGCGGTGGGCATTAGAATCAGTAGCTTCAAAACAACTTGATGCCACAACATTGAATCCCAAAGCCATAACATTGAGGCCTGTATAGCAATAATTGAGAAAATGTAGACAATTTCTACTTCTTTGGTTAAAAACAAAATCCTATTTCAGTGTCTCTATCTACATATTCGTCTTAAACTTACTATTGAAGGGAGTAACTAGGAACAAAATAAAAAACACATAATATTCAAACTTAGATTAAATCAAAGAGGAAGAGATGAAGATTCAACATCAAAGGACCAAAAATAAAGCATTAGATATGGAACTCTTCTTTGCTTTGTTCTTTTACTTATTGTAAGATATTTATTTTGTATGTATTGATGAAATTAAACTCAAGAACTTACTATTCATGTATAAGCTAATTTCACTGATCTATGTGATTGATTTAAGTTACTCTTTTATGTTATGAACTCAGTTTTTGAGATATTCATTATGCTTATGTTTAATGCAATTTTATTACCTAGCCAGTAGTTAAATTAATTTAGAAATGCATAAATAAACTTGGAAAAGGCCTTTATGTATGAGTTTTAAGTACATTGATGCATTATCATTTTGTTAGAACATGAGTTCCATATAAGATAGGCATATACTCATATAGCATACATGATCTATAAAACCTATGCTTAATGAGTTTTGTTCATTTTAATTATTATAGAAATATTGATAATTGATTGAATGGAGTTTAACCACTTGACCATTGGAAGAGGCTTTGTCATAAATTGAGTGTTTTGATCAATATTTCAAACTAAATATATTAACGTAAAAGAGGATCTGCTGAATTAATTTGCATAATGAGAGATAGTTTATAATCTTAGGCTGTTTCATATTGAATTCAAACCATGTTAATTTAGATTGTTAATTATCAAAATTAAATCTTCAAATTTAAGTAGCTTAATCATACATTGAATCATTTTTCTAGATAAGTGTAGAATGACACCATTTCAGTACTTAATATAGAATTTATAATTCATTCTTTGTGGGATTGATACTTAATTCATCATATATTACTTATTATGACAACGTAAACTTGCGTTATATTGTGTTATACAAAATACACAATAATGGTCCAGCTCATACCTTACCTTCTTACCTACCCAAGGAACACTTTTCTTCCTTGATTTTTTGGAACTATTAGTACCTTCTCAATATAAAGTACTAGTAATGACTTCTTACTCCTTAGACTCTACACTTACTATTTCTTGAGAATCTCTTGTCCTTAACTAATTCAAGCTCGGGATCTCCCTCCTAACTAAGCTCTTAAACTATCTCCTAGAGGGCGAGGTCCTCTCAAGATCTCCTCCTACGAACTAATGGGATCTCTTCCTCCTTGGTACTTAATTAAGCCTTATATTTCTAAACTCCTAATCCACTATATTTTGGAAATCACTAAAACTATTAAAAGACATTGTCCTAAAGGTAAAAATATAGAGGGGAGACTAGACAACCTAACCCTGCCACACAAGATGATCAAACAAACTTTCAAGTATTTTAAAAGGAACACATTACGAAAAGATAAAACTAAACATTCCAAGATTCAAAGACAATAAACAAAAACACACATTCTTAGAGCCACAAAACTATAAAAAACAAGAAATAATATACCAGGAAAACTAAATATAGAGAAGAAATAAACGAAACTTACTGGATACTAAAGTCAATGAAATGAAAGTAAAGAATCTTCACAATAAGAATGCTTTCATTCTTTAGGATCAGTTGCTTTTTCTCTCTCAAGAAATTTGAAATAAGAAAAAGTGTGAAAAATCTAAAGAGTCTCTTAACTAATAGAGGACCCTAGAATTAATCTAAGCCATTAAAAAGGATCCAACGACCCAGATCAATTTGTGTAAGAGATGTCTCGTCACCTAACAAACACAACAACTTAATAATAGTCCTAATTGTTGGATGAGATCCAATGGCTATAAATGTATACATGTCCAACAACCGTAGTGATCAATTATTGGGTGCATAGAAAGTACATCTAAAATAACATATGGCTGTAAAGGAAACTTTTATTTATTGCTTGTAATTTTTAAATCAAAATAACAAAAGCCCTAAGGACTCCCTCTAACTAGACTAACAATAAACTTACACCAAGCTTACTCCCAACGAGGACTCTACCTAACCTCAAGCATTATAATTGAATTTCCATTATTGACAAGTCAATATTAAAAATTAAGGGACCCTTTTTACCCCCAAGAGCCTCAACCCATACCCAACCTAATAAGAGAAGGATCCAACCCCCCCAAGCCCACACCAAGGATTCAATCTGGGGGTCTGATACTTGGAATCAATCCTCAAGCCTAATTCCTTAAAGCCTAGCTTACCTAAGAAACCAAACTTACAGATCTTCGTATAGAGCATAAGAAAAATGTTTACGCTCAAAATATAATGTGGCTATCGCAGTAGATTGAGATGTCAATCCCACAATGAAGCTTTTGGCAAAATAGGTTGGTGAAGTAAAATATGAAAGTAGTAGCAAATGAGAAAATTAATTAATTGGTTTAAGTGGATGAGATAGAATTGTCTATGAATTGAGAAAAATGTTTTATGATGATTTAAACAAGGTTTTGAGAATCACAATCATGCTTTATAAATCTACTCTACACTTTGATTTAATATTTATAACTCAATTGATAATTTTACATCTAAACAATCAATCGGAGGATATGTAAAATATAGCACATTTGATATGACTAAATAATTTTGCAAATATTAACACAAATTATGTTCATTTATACAAGTTATCTAAGATCGACAACATATCATTTTGACAATATTACAGTAAAAGATCAACTTGAATATCAAACATTTATTTCCTTTACATGTTATCTAAGATCGACAATATATCAATTGACAATATTGCAGTAAAATATTAACATATAAAACAATGTAACCAATAACAATTATAATTCAACAAGAATCACATAAAGAAAACATAATTGAAAATATATGAAACATGAGAATTATAACCTTTATATTGTAGAAAATAAAATAGATAAGAGTTTAAGCATAATAAAACTTACAAACATTTATAGCTCTTGACAATGAATCAAAGCATAGAAGTAGATTTATTACACATAAAGGTTCATCTCTTAGCCTTGCCAAGCACTCTAGCCTAGATTACAATGCATGTTAATGAGAAGAAAATAAGAGAGAATTATCTAAAGTTAAAAACATCCTAAGAGTGTCCTTATATAGGCAATAAATGGAAATATGTCAAGTGTGACATCAATCTTCAATAATTTAGGCCAACAACTCGTTCACCCAGTTTCAGCACCTTTTGGATAATGTAAATGACTGTTGTAGCTTTCTTGGCCAACATAAAAGTTGTAGAATTTTGTCTCTTCTTTCCATAGGCACCAGGTTCATAAAAATTAGATGAGTATCCAATGAGATATGGGTAAAATTCCATAGATACATCAGATTTAGGCCAACAACCTTTTTACCCACTTGCAAGATAATTTGGTCCATGATAACGGCTGATTTGTACTTTACCATCAACATAAGAGTTATAAATAATTAAGTTAGTATTTTACAGATTCAATAATTATACCAATTAGGTACATATTGTATGAGATACGATCCAAATACGTGAGTTGGGTCAAGCTGAAAGAAAGTTGTAGCCTGATTCTATTGTATCTCAATTTTTGGCCCATAACATGTTGGATTTGGCTTTTCAACTGTTCTTAAAGTTTGTGTAAGATTGAGTCATGTTACTCTAGGGTTAAGAATTTTTTCATTTTGATTTTTACATTGAGAGTTATGTCTATTTTACCTAAACCTGTGCAAATAATATTCATTAATCACAATTTAAGGAGAACACTTTATTTCAAGCTAAAAATACAAAAATACTAAAATTAGTGACATTAAATGGTATTTGAATCTCTTAATAAATATGCATTTTTATGTGTTCATCACAGCTCCCAACCGACTTATTGCTAGTCTCTAGCAATTTAAGTGTAAATAAAATATGCAAAACTACTTAAGCATTTCAAATAAAAAGTTAGTTCAAGATCACTGTTGCTATTATGGTTTTTTCAATTATAACTTCAAAACATTCTGTGTTTGTGAACTAAGCCATAACCATTTTATCATAAACTACAACAAATATAGCCTTGAGAATTTCTCCAAGTAAAAGCCTCAACTCCATATCTTTACAGGTGTATAACTATTTAAAAGGTTTGGACTTCTCTCATAGAGTTGGAAAACAGTTAAGCACTAAAGAAAAAGTCAATTTTAAGGACAGATATATAAATTAACATTGATCTAAAGATACGAAAATCAATTGTTTAGAAATCAATTATTCTTAATATGTACCAGTTTTAGGACTTCAATTGTCTTGTGAGAATAATACAAATATAGCTTGGTGAGAAAACTTATTTATAAGATATTTGTCTTCTGAAATTGAATGAAGACTTTATTAAACTAAATTGATTCTTTTTTTTTTTTTTGGTATTTGGCTTTCTTTTTTTCTTTTTTTGAATCATACAATGAAGCATTACAAAAGTTTTTCACCAAAATATTTTATACACAAATGTAACCAATTTATTCCTTAATTCAAATAATATCAATCTAAACAAAAATTAACTAATTCAAATGATCAATGAAGGTTTATAAGTTGTTTTCTCAACCTTTCCACTTACTCACAAACGATATGTGAGATTAGAAAAATAAATACTTAAACATAAGAATTCTCTTGGCTATATGAATTGAATCATCCGTCTTACCACAAGGCTTAGCATTGTATTCAAAAATATTTTTGAAGTCATTCTTTAGTAACCTAAATAGAAACAGTGACTTTACCTGAACAATTTTAAAATCATACCTAGGTAGAAAAGCAAATTCATTTATACAAGAATTACCAAGACTACAAGCAATAAATAACAATGCTTGAAATATAAAATAAAATAATAATACGTTAGTTAAAATACGTTTCAAAAGTTAGAAATAAAACTCCTTACTCTACCATTCTAATTTGACATAGAATGCGGCTCAAGAGTTCAAAAATAAACTCTTTACTCTACTATTTTAATCAAATGTCAGACCACAAAATTTTTTGTTCTTTTGGAATGAAAATTGCAACTTATGTCTACTATCCTCCCTCAAATCAGATGAAACATTGTCTTCACTGTTTAAATAGAAAGAGATAAAGTATAGGAGACATTACCTGAAATGCCAGTTATTCGAAAGAAATAAACCTGAGAGACACTTGAGCAAATATAAACTAAATGATGATGTTGATAAATAAATAAAATAAAGAAAAACACATGTATTTATAAGTAGTTGTAATTGTGGCTCACATCTTCCTCTGGTTTTACGTCCAGTAACAGCTTAAACGCCCTCTATGGGTCGGGGATAGGCTTCTCATCCAATTTTCTTATAAATTGAAAAATAGGGTCTTTTAGAGTCAGATTCTCGAGACTATATCGTTGATGTTCATTTTCAAATTTATTCCATAAATCGAGAAGTTCATGTTGCATAAGCCCACAGGGATGCGTCTCAAGAGTCAATAAGATATCATCCAAAGACTCCTTATTCAGTCCATCTTTAATGAACTGAATTTTTGTCTTCTCGATTATTAGATTCAAATCCTAAAGAACGACAACTCCGGTTACAATTTCATCAAGCACATTTATGATAGACTTGCAACCTCTTTGTTCGTCGCCTTTTGACATAAGAGCTTCTTCCAAGACCAGGCATAAAAGAAACGAAATCATTTATAGACTCACTAGATAATTGGACCTTGGCTTCAATTAACCAACGAATATCCATAGAGATATTACTCAACATCAATAACCTTAGTCTTTCACACCGTGCTTTGTAAATCTTAAGTAGAGCATTTTGAGGCAATGAAGGAAAACATTTTTTAAGGTTGGCAAGAATGCAATCCATTTTGAAAGAAAGTAAAAAAGAAAATAGATGAATGCAAAATTTGAGGGATAGTTTTTAGGGAACTGAAAAACCAACTTTAATAGTCACGGAGTACCGTATCCGCCACTTGACCGAGAAATAAAATCACACTGAAGAAAAAAAAAAGAAAAAGAAGAAAATAAAGTAAAATTAAACGTGAAAGAAAATAAAAGCAAAAATAAAAAGTCAAAAGATAAAATGTAGACAAAATATAAAATATGGTACAGAGAGATTGAACCTAATCAAGCATGATAGACAGAATCTATAAGAAATATCTCGTCTAGGTACATAGAGTGGTCTACCTTTTCTATATAGCTTTTCAACCGCTGTCCATTTACTTTAAAAGTTTTCCAATTAGTGGGGTCCTTGATTTCGACAGCACCATTAAGAAAAATGTACCTTACCATAAATTGACTAGTCCATCAAGATCTTAGCTTTCCAAGGTATAAATGTAATCGAGAATCATAAAGATAGACCCGTTGATTTGGCTCGAAGTGTTTCCTTGATATCTGTTTGTCATAAGCTGCTTTCATTTTAACTTTGTAAATTCTAGAGTTGTCATATGCTTCATTTTGTAGCTCTTCGATTTTTAACAATTGTAACTTTCTCTGAAGACCTATAGCACTCAAATCAAAGTTAAGGGCTTTGACAGCTCAATAAGCTTTATGCTCTAGCTCAACAGGCAAATGGAAAGCTTTCCCATAAACAAGCCGATATGGAGACATTTCTAAGATGGTTTTGTATGCAGTGCGATATGCCCATAATGCATCAGAAAGGCGTAGAGACCAATCTTTGCGATTCGAGTTAACTGTCTTTTCCAAAATCTGTTTAACCTCTCTGTTTGCTAGCTTGGCTTGTCCATTTGTTTGTGGATGGTATGCAGTGGAAACTTTGTGAAGAACACTATACTTATGCATCAAAGCTTCAAAAGAACGGTTACAAAAATATGTTCATTGGTCACTAATGATGACATGTGGCGTACGTACCTAGATAACACATTTTCTTTTAAGAATTTAACCACAGTTGTATTATCATTAGTGCGACAAGCTACAGCTTCCACCCATTTTGATACATAGTCAACAGCTAGAATGATGTAAAGATAGCCAAAAGATGAGGGAAAAAGACCCATAAAATCGATACCCCAAACAATCAAATATCTCAATAACCAGAATATGGTTAAAAGGCACCATATGTCTTCGAGATAAAGAACCTAACTTTTGACATCTTTCAACGGAACGAAAAAAATTATTAGTGTCTTTGAACAAAGTGGGCCAGTGGAGACTACACTATAAAATTTTTGTAGCTGTCTTCTTCATAGAAAAATGACCACCACAAGTAGCATCATGGAAAAAATTTAAGAAACTAAAAACTTCACTTTTAGGAATGCAGCATCTCATAATTTGGTCAGAAGAATGTTTAAAAAGATATGGATCGTCCCAATAAAAATTACATACCTCAACCAAGAACTTACGCTTATCTTGTGCACTCCAATTAGATGGAAGTTCACCACAAACCAAATAATTTACGATATATGCGTACCAAGGTATTTAGCTTATAGTGAAAAGATGTTCATCAGGGAAATCATCTCAAATAGATGGCAAATCAGTGGAGTCAGTGAACTCAAGATGGGATAAATGATCAGCAACAAAATTTTCAACACCCTTCTTGTCTTTGATGGCTAGATCAAATTCCTGTAAAAGAAGAATCCACCTAATTAAACGGGTTTTAGCATCCTTCTTAGAAAAAAAGTACTTAAGGGCTGCGTGGTTAATAAAAACAATAATAAGTGAACCAATCAAATAAGAATAAAATTTTTCTAAAGCAAAAACAAAACAACCGCTAGCAGTTCTTTTTCAGTAGTAGTGTAATTCATTTTAGCATCATTCAAAGTCATACTAGCATAATAAACAACAAAGGGTTTTCCCTCCCTTCGTTGTCCAAGAACTGCTCCTACAGCATAATTACTTGCATCACACATAATTTCAAATTAGAGGTTCTAATCTGGTGATTGCATGATAAGAGTGGTGGTGAGTTTGGCAATAAGTGTTTGGAAAGCCTCCTCATACTCTTATATCCATGTAAATTCTGCATCTTTTAGCAAAAGGTTACACAATGGTCTAGATATGGCAGAAAAATTTTGTATAAACCTTCTATAAAAGCCAGCATGTCCAAGAAAAGATCTGATATCTTTTATCATTTTTGGTGTAGGTAATTTAGAGATTAATTCAATTTTGGCATTGTCAACCTCTATCCCTCTTTCAAATATAGTGTCTCGAGGTTTGATGGTTTCGGTTTCTCCCTCACTCATGGCAACTCTTCAAAGCATGGCTGCTAAAATTGAGTCACTTTATCATGTGAGTCAAAAATACTAAACACATCAATTATTTCATCATGATAATACAATTCTTCAAAATCAAAGAGATTTTCTAAAGAATCAAAGCCATGAATTTTATAAGCTTTCTCCGCTACAAGTGTGTTATCATATATGAATGATAGTATTTGTCTTCTTCTCATGGTTGCTTGCCAATATAGATAATGTTCACCTCAAGAGTCATATTAACAAAAGATAAGTTCATTGGACTATTTCTGCAATTAATAAGAGCGTTAGCAATGGCAAGAAAAGGTCTTCCTAAAATAAGAGGAATTTTTGACTTCATGTTAACAACAAAATGAGTATCTAAAATAAAAAAATCAACAAGGTAGTAAAAGTTATCAATTTGCAACAAAATATCTTTTACTATTCTCTGTGGTTTCTTGATTGATCGATCAGCTAATTGTAGGACTATAGATGTAGGTTTAATCTCACAAAGTCCTAGTTGCAAATAAATAGAATAAGACATTAAATTTACACTTGCTCTTAAGTCCAACAAAGCTTGACCAAACTCATGTGTCCCAATTGGGCAGGAGATTGTGGGACATCCTAGGTCTTTATACTTGGGTGGTGTCTTTTGTTCAATCACTGCACTTACCTGTTCTATCAAAAATACAGTTTTCTTTACATGGTATTTTCTTTGATAGTGCATAAATCCTTAATGACTTTGGAATAAGTTGGAACCTGCTTAATCAAATGCAACAAGGGAAGATTAATCGTAACTTATTTTAAATGTTCCAAAATCTCACATTGAATTTCTGAATTTTTTCCAACAGGTCGTAGAGCTTGAGAAAAATGCACTGGGATTAAAAATTTATTTTCGGGCTTTTTTTTCACTGTGGCCTCTTATTCAAGGGGGCATCTTTACTACTTATAGATGTGTTAGTTTCAGAAGTAAGCTCACTCGCATTCTTACTACTTCGAGTAGTAATAACATTGATTTCTTTGAGTTTTTGTGCATCAGAAGTAGAAGTTTATGCCATGAATTGTCCTTTTGGATTAGATTGAGGTTGAGATGGAAACTTACCTCGCTCTTGTACAGTTAAGGCATTGGTCAACTTTGTGATTTGACTCTCGATTTCTTTGGTTTCATTTATCACCTGTGTAAGAACTGTTTCAAATTTTTTATTAGTCTTACTTTGTGCCTCCATAAATGCTTGTAATGTATCCTCTAAAGGACTTCTAGTTGGTCGTGAATTATATTGATGTGCAACATAAGACTTAGGTGCTTATTGTTTTTATTTTCAATGGCTGTTGTCTTGTTGGTCAGATTTCTAACTAAAGTTTAAATGGTTTCTCTAACTAGGATTATAGGTTTTAGAGTAGGGTGAATAAGATTTCTTATACATACCTAGGGCATTACATTGTTCCTCATATATCCCTCTCATCTCATTATAAGTGGGACAATCCTAAGCTAAGTGCTCTGCTCCTCCACAGACAAAACAAACATCATGTGACTCAACCCTAACAACCGCATAGGTGACCTTTCTATCTTTGGTTTTCAAGGCTTCTAACTCTCTGGTTAAGACCTCTAATTGGGCTTTGAGGTTATCCTCTTCCCTAAGATGGAAAACTTCACTGGGTCATGACCTTCTTGTGCTTTCTGTAATGTTAGGTCCAGTTCATATATGAGCTTTTTCGGCTAAGTCATTAAGGAATTCTATAGCTTCCTCAGCATCTTTGTGAAGAAACTCCCTATTACACATCATCTCAACAAATTGGTACTCTCTAATTGTGAGTCCCTCATAAAAATAGCTAACCAAGCGTCAATTTTTCATACCCATGGTGAGGGCACAGATTTAGCAACTCTTTAAACCTTTCCCATGCTTGATATAAGGTTTCACTATCTTTTTGGGAGAAGGAAGAAATTTATCTTTTCAGGCCATTAGTTTTGTGTTGTGGGAAGTATTTATTGAAAAATGCTTGGGTCATTTCTGCCCAAATTCCTATAAACCTCGGCCTCAAAGATTATAGCCAACTCTTTGCTTTGTCTTTCAAAGAAAAAGGGAAAAATTTAAGCCTAACAGTATCTATGGCTTCAGGTTGGCTATGGAAAGTGGCAATTATCTCTTCAAATTCCCTAACATGTACATAAGAATTTTCACTATCTAGACCATGAAAAGTGGGCAGAAGTTGTATCATTCCAGGTTTAAAATCCGAATGTGGTATGTTAGGTAGAAATATAATGCATGATAGTGTGACTGTGCGAGTAAGATCCAAGTAATCTTTTAGAGTTCTAACGGGGTTATCTTCATATTGGCTCATTGTGTTGGAATTACAAGATGAACTAGATGGTAAATTCTCTTCTCTTACCAATTGTAGTGGTGGTTCTAGTTCTACTTTTCTCACAAATCTTCCTCGTTTGTCTCTAAGTCGATGCATACATCCTAACAAAAAAAAAAATTTTAGTAAAGGAAATGCTCAAGAAAAATTAAGAAGTAAAATAAAACACAACAAGAAATAGAAATGAGTTAGGTGGTAAGATCAACCATGAAATATAAACATAAAATACAGTAAATGAACAACAAATAATAAGCTGCAAAGTACGAAAAAAAGTACAATAAATAAATAAAAAAATACAATAAGTAAATAAAAGAAAGAAAAAAAGTACAATAATAAAAAAATACAATAAATAAAAAAAGGTACAATAAGTAAATAAATAAAACGTTAGGCGGTAGAACCAGCCATTAAAATAAAATAACAATACAACATATTAACTAAAAAAAATAAAGAGCAATAAATAAATAAAATAAAATAAAAATAAAATACAATAAATAAAAAAGTGCAATAAATAAAATAAAAAAATAAACTAAGTTAGGTGGTAGAACCAGGCATTAAAATAAAATACGATAAATTAATTTAAAAAAATAAAGTGCGGTAATAAATAAAAAATATAAAGTGCGATAAATAAATAAAATAAAATAAAATGTAAAGTACAAAAAAAATAAAATGCAAAGTACAATAAATAAATAAAATAAAATAAATTAAGTTAGACGATAAAACCAGCCATTAAAATAAAATACAACAAAATAACTAAAGAAAATAAAACAAGTTTAACAGTAGAACCAACCATGAACAATAAAATAAATTACAACAAGAGAAAAAATTTAAAAACTAAAATTTTACAAAACAAAAAAAAAAAAGAAAATGTACAAAGTTACCACTTTAGAATTGATAAGCGCAACCGGCTTTCGCTTAGTGTACCTCCCCAGCAACGGCGCCAAATAGATTGAAGTGTCGATCCCAGGAGAAAGTTTTTGGCAAAATACGTTGGTGAAGTAAAATATTAAAGCAATTGCAAATGAGGAAATTAATTAATTGGTTTAAGTGAATGAGATAGAAATGTTTATGAATTGAGAAAAATGTCTTATGATGATTTAAACAAGACTTCGAGAATCACAATCATACTTTATAAATCTACTCAACACTTTGATTCAATACTTATAACTCAATTGACAGTTTTATATCTAAACAATCAATTTGAGGATATGTAAAATATAGCACATTTGATAACATATGCATTTAATATGACTAAACTGTTTTGCAAATATTAACACAAATCATGTTCATTTATACAAGTTATCTAAGATCGACAACATATCATTTTGACAATATTACAGTAAAAGATCAACTTGAATATCAAACATTTATTGCCTTTACATGTTATCCAAGATCGACAATATATCAATTGACAATATTGTAGTAAAAGATTAACATATAAAATAATGTAACCAGTAACAATTATAATTCAACAATAATCACATAAAAAAAGCATGACTGAAAATATATGAAACATGAGAATTATAACCTTTGGATTGTAGAAAATAAAATAGATAAGATTTTAAGCATAATCAAGTTTACAAATATTTATAGCTCTTGACAACGAATCAAAGTATAGAAGTAGATTTATTACACATAAAAATTCATCTTTTAGCCTTGCCAAGAACTCTAGCCTAGATTACAATGCATATTAATGAGAAGAAAATAAGAGAGAATTATCTAATGTTAAAAATATCCTAAGAGTGTCCTTATATAGGCAATGAATGAAAATATGTCAAGTGTGACATCAATCTTCAATAATTTAGGCCAATAACTCGTTCACCCACTTACTGTACCTTTTTGATAATGTAAATGACCGATGTAGCTTTTTTGGCTAACAAGAAAGTTGTAGAATTTTATCTCTTCTTCCCATAGGCACCAGGTTCATACAAATTGGATACGTATCCAATGAGATATGGAAAAAATTCCAAAGATACATTAGATTTAGGCCAACAACCCTTTTACCCACTTGCAAGACAATTTGGTCTATGATAATGACTGATTTAGACTTTACCATCAATATAAGAGTTGCTGATAATTAAGTCAGTATTTCCACAGCTTCAATAATTATAAAAATTAGGTACGTATTTTGTGAGATACGGTATAAATACGTGAGTTGGGTCAAGCTGAGGGGAAGTTGTAGCCCGATTCTATTGCATCTCAATGTTTGGCCCATAACATGTTAGATTTGGCTTTTAAAATGTTCTTAAAGTTTGTGTAAGATTGAGTCATGTTACTCCAGGTTTAAGAATTTCTTTATTTGATTTTTACATTGAGAGTTATGTCCATTTTACCTAAACCTATGCAAATAACATTCATTAATCACAATTTAAGGAGAACACTTTATTTTAAGCTAAAAATACAAAAATACTAAAATTAGTGACATTAAATGATGATTGAATCTCTTAATAAATATGTATTTTCATGTGTTCATCAAAAACCAAAGAGCTTAGGGTTAGCATCGAAGAAAATTATCCTCAATAACCTTGCCAACGTCCTTAGACACCTTAGACTAACTGACCTTACCTCCCATCAAAGACTGTTTTAGAAACATGGTGATGCCTTATCACTACAATCTCGGATGCACATTATCCCTGTGATCTCGGACATATTCTCTCCCTAAGATCTTGTGCATATCCTATCCCTAAGATTTCAAATATATCCCCTCGATCTTGGGTAAATTCCATTTCTAAGATCTCGAAGTATATTTAAGTGCCTAAGAACTTGGAGGATAAAAGCACCTAATGAAACCTATATAAAGGAAAGCATAGTTATTGAAAATGGAAGATTTCTTTGAGGACAGAACCTTCTCTTAAAAATAAAATAGAGGAAATATAATTTGTCTTTCTAAAAATATAAATTAGATCACTAAAGTGAAAGTATAAAGTACCTTCTATTTAGTTATTGGGTGAAATGGTTACTTTTATAATATTTGTTTTTACTATAGTAACATGTAAATAACTTAATTAAATTGTCACGCCCCAGACCAAAAGATCTGACACACGATATAACTTACACTCATTCAATAATGTACACTCATAATTATATATTATATAAAATTTCAAACTTGAATTCAACATAGGAATCCTTAGTAAGTTGTTAATAAGTTCAACACAAAAATCAACCCATGACCATACTTGGTAAAACATAAACCGAATACAACAACACCTAAAACAATTATACATAAGTATTTATTCAATATGGATAAATCATATATCTTAAACTACGCATCCATAAATGAAACACTCAACAACCTAGAAACTTAGGGAACCCAAGGGACAGCAGAAGTCTTGTCAAATCCGCTAAGCATACGTGTACCTTATTTACCTGAAATCACCATAAATTATAATAAGTATAAAACTCAGTAAGCATATTAGTTTTTTCATATATCAAAATGCAAATACATGTATATATACACAATGTATGTGTATGATATGCCGTGATAAATCAAAATCATAATTTTATCAAATCATACGTCAAGTACGTGCTTACACATTCTTTCAAAACATATAGTAGGAATACCATCATCCAACTACTACTTAGTAGGACTTCCATATCACATATCATATAATGAGCCAAATGTCACCCATCGGTGACATACTGTATAAGAGGAATAGTACAAGTGAGATTTAAATTACACATATATAAGGCTCATGCAAGAATGTAATAGCCAAACCCTTACCCTGACCATCAGTGAGTCCTCTCACATGCACTAATACGCTACCACACGAATGTGATGACTTATTTTTCCTTTAGGTACCAATAGGATCCTCCCTATACACGGAACACATAACATATACCAATCCCGAAGGAAAGATCGCACATAAAGGCTCCATAAATCATATAAGGTGCCTACTAAGTAAATAGTGAGTTCAAGCATTCTCAAAACACAAAACGTTTCTCATGAACATATTCTACTTCAAAAGCTTTCTTTGCTAAACATATTTTATTTTGAAACGCTCACTTTCATAAACACATGTATGTTATGTATGCCTATGCTCAATGTCAATGCTCAAATTCATAAATATATGTCTTTCACATTTCATATCAAAATATACTTTGGCATAATATAAACATATTTCTAAGCACATTTACAAAATCATACAAAAATAATTACTATACTTATTGTGATTTCAGTAAACATCTAGTATACTTACCTCTTAACAATTTCGAGTACAAGGCTTAATTCTCCTTAACCTATCAATGGAGATTAATCCTTTTATAAGCCTCACCATTCACACAAAATACTTTAAATAGTTTACAAAATTACACATATTACACTTATCACATCGAATTAGTCTAATTATTTGATTTCTCAAAACCTGTCATTCTGACCACTTACACTTAACAAAATTTTTTTATACATCAAATAATGTCCAATTACTCCAAAATCCAAATATATCTTTTTGACTCATATATCCTTCTTATATATGACTACTATATCATAATTCCTACACAATCCATTTCATAAACACCAACAAATCTAAATTATTATCCTGACAGGATCAAGATATTTAGTGAACAGCATTCAGTCTCCCAAATTTATAAAATCATATACTAACTCAAAAATTATAACATTACCACAGAATTGCTCTTAATACATATCTCAATTCATGATAAATATTTTAATTCAAAATCCCTGCCAAAAGTATTTTAGAACTATTTTATTCCATAGCTTTAAAAATTTGTTCATCAAACAATACAGTGAGCTGATACACTTTAGAAAATCATAGCAATTCTATCACATTGATATAAATACTTACTTTTTAATGTCATATTAGACATAAATTTATCATATTCCTAAAATTTATAATTTTGTAAGATCATTTAGTAGACTAAAAATTGTTCATCACTTTAGCATACTATTAACACAGGAAATTTTCAAAATTTCAAGGTTATTTTTGTAAATTCACTAAAAATTCAATTTCTGAAATTTTCTATCGATTCAAAGTCTCAAATGATTCTAGATATGTCTAGTTTCATATTTTCAAAAGCCAAAACCAAAATCGAAGTACAATAATTCTTGGAGCAAGAGACTATCAAATAGATATTCTACAAATTCAACATGATTTATCAAGTTATCTACATAATCATCATCAATTCTCAATATATCTTACAAAATCCACATCAAATCCCCAATTTTACATATTTTTAGAAATTAAAACTTAAGAAAATTAACTTAATTAACACAAAAAAAAACTAAGAAAGGGTTATGATATACCTCTTAAAGCTTAAAATTCCAAATTTCTTCTTCTTTTTCTTCTTCCTCTTCTCTTTCTCACCCCACTCTTTTTCTCCCCTCTCTTTCTCTATTTTCTCTCTCTAAAAGAAGTGACTCAACCAAAATGAGTGAATTATGGTTACAAATGTGTATGTTTATACTAAGAGGCTAATTTCTAGTATTTATAAATTAGCCCTCAAAACTTTCAAAGTATTATAATTTGGTCCCTAAAATAAATCTAAAGTCTTGCAAATAAACTCAATACTAATAATAGGTTCTTAATCTATACAGCCAGTACTAATAACAATACATAAATCAAGTATCACCTACATATAAATAAAATATAAATATTATATATATATATATAAATACTTATTCTTATCGGTTGTGGATAAATGGTTACTACATAAATAATAATATGTGGTTATTTGTCAAGAGACATGTTCAAGATAAATGAACAAACTAAAGATTTATATAAATAAATACTACCACAAAAGTGGCCTTAGTGTCAGTGAATGGTTTCACTGACACTATAAAATAATGTTAGTGTTACTCCAATCAAAAATTTACTGATACTATATTAAGTGTCAATGAATCATTAACACTATAGTATTAGAAAATCTCTAACATTATGGTGTCAGTGAATCCCTAACACCATAGTGTCATACAACTACAATTGTCAAAGTATTCAAATTAAGCTTCATAAATAATACATTCACATCTCAAATTAAGGCTTTAAAACTATAATAATTCCATAAACGTATCAATCATGATATGTAACAAAATATTCTAATATTTAAAAATTTAGCACATGCCCGCCTAAGAAGAATTGCACAAACCAACACCTGGCCACCTAAGAAGAATTGCACAAAAATCTTCCATTCTCACTTATATCAAAAGAAAGAAAAATATATGATCAAAATGTGCATGATTGTTAAAAGAACCTACAGACGAGATAATAACATAAAGCTCCCTTAGTTTTTTTTCATTTTTTATAAGGACATAGTTTGTTTCCTTGTATCCTTAATTGAGAAAGTACAAAAAGTCAAGAACTGGAAACAAGTAAATAAATTGAATAGTATTCAAATTAATCACAATAAACTTTATCAAATACATACAACAAGTGAATTCACAGAGTAATGACATTTAAGGATAAAGACTTCCGACGCTTAAATCTCCATAGTATGACAAATAAACCATTTAAAATTCAGTAATGTGATAACATAATTCTAAAATTATATAATTCATATGCACAACACTTATGTAAGATACACACACTAATAAGCTTATAAAAAATAATGGAAGGAGATTTTTTCAATCTTGTCAATCCATCGATAACTCATGCATATGACATTTAATGATTTAAGTTAAGAAAAAAGTTATTTTAAAAAAACTAATGAAACAATTAAAAAATAATTAACAATTATAAAATAAAAATTATTACATTCAAAGGCTAAATTGGTATATTCACACTACTACAAAAATGAATTTCATTGACACTGAAAATTATTATATTCAAAGGCTAAATTGGTAGAATAAGAAAAAAAATATCAACAAATAAGAGAAAATATACATGCACTAGGGGACATAAGTTACCTGCTCCAAAGCAGCAAAATCTTCATTCTGTTTTGATGAACAGAATTCATGCTTCTTCTCCTTTTAGTCATCATTATTAGACAAATTGAAAACAAGAGACTAGAAATATTATCAGCATCATCAGTAAAAATAGAAATAGCTAAAAATGAATGTAAAAAAAAAAACATAAAATCAAGAAGAAAAAAAAGGTGTAAATATAGGTTATCTCGCAAATGTAGGATTTAACCAAAATTGTCAAGAGACATGTACATGGTGCTATTACAGTGACGTAAGTGCAGTATTTTATTATCTAACAACAGAAAAATTAAAGAAGAGAAATAGCGGTTACCTTTACTAATCTAAGAAACAATGGAAAACCCATATGAGAAATGCTTGAAAATCAGTTTAGCAAGGCTAGATTTGATCTGAATATGAAATGAAGCCTTTGGTACATTTCTATACAAACCCATCAAAACAAAAGTTAGAAAGAACAAGAAGAGTCCTTAACTAGTTTTACACATGGAATGACCATTAGAAATATTTCGTCTTGGAAACAATGTTGATAATATAAAATCCAGAAAATTTCAGGTAAACAAATCATTAAGCTTCAGAAAACTAGTCCTCCATTAGTAACAATATAATATCGTCAAGAAATCGATCAATGCATGCGCTTCCAACAAATTCACATCCTAAATACATAAAAGAGGCATAGTGACAGCACAAAAATATACACCATTTTCTACAGTAACTGGACACATCCCTCTTAATGGGATGCTCTTTCTGGGAGTACAAAAACATTTAATAATTTATAATATAAAAATTAATTAACAGTTCATCCACTAATTTCAATCTCTTTAGCTCTTTCCTTTAATTTCCCATTTCTTAGTCACCATTAGACTTTAGTAGAATGTGGTCTACTTTATGACAAAGTATTGAAAGTATTTCCACAATTTGACGAGGAATATAATTGGGTGGTACAAAATCAATTTGCCAATCGAAACAACAAACATTAAAAAAAAAAAAAAAACATAAAGTGGGTGGTGCAAAATCAATATAAGCTTTTTATGTTTGTCTGTTTCCCCCACATCCAAATAAACTGGGTTTTGTAGATATAACCTGATAATGGTGAGATGGTGAAATTTCGTCCTTTAAAATCTACCCGATCGAAACAAACAAACACAAAAAACCATCAAGTGCACAAAATTCTCTTTGCTCTACAGCTACTTTCTTTAATTCATAGCTTATGATACAAAAACTCAGTCTCACAATTTAAGCAACATTGCATGTTTTATATTATTTTATATTTTTAAAGTTTGTAAAATAATATTTTATTAAATTAATAAAATTTATTTATATATATAATTAAATATATAGTAATGAGTTCATATTTATAAAAATATGTAATCTATGTATTAGGTATATGATACTAATATTGAAGGTATAAATCACAAATTTTTTATAATTTAAATCATGTTCACAACCATTAATAAAAAAAGATATTTCATTATATAAGATTGTAATTTTTTTGTTTTTTTATAGTAGATGATTTATCTTGATCATCGAAGTAGAGACTTCTAGTAGAAAAATTAGTATATATGTTACATTGAACAGGATTACTGTGAATTGCAATCTGGTTAACTAAATGTCATAGATCTTAATTTACAAAAGTTTTAATAAGTTTGATTAATCTTAATCCTAAACAAATAATAAACTTACATTCATGCGTTATATCTTTTGAGTTATCATAGAGTGAGATCCATATAAATGGTATAAACTTTGATATCTTAGAAATATAATTTTATGGGTCGTAGGAACATATATTTGTAACATAGAATCTAATAAATATGACCACCTAAACTGTTTGTAGTACTTGATTATTTAAATCTGTCACCATAATTTTTTTAATAAAAATTTATTAAATAATAATATTTATTTATAAATTTATTTACAAATATAGATATATTAACAGTGATCATTAAAGCATTCGGTGACTTAGAGACAAATAAATAATTAAAGAGACAATATATTTTTTATGGCTTAACTTTAATTATGGACATCAATTAGAAGGTCAATTATTCTCCAATGAGAAGTTGAGGTACTTTTGCCAACTACTCAAGTTCGTGTAAGAGAGGCCCTGTGGGGCTCTTTGGGAAGGCCCTTGCTTAGCAAGTTCACACTTTCTCCTGCTTTCCTCACTCCCTAAGTCTGATTGAAGCTAGCAAACGATAAGGAGAGGATGATTCCACAATGTTGCTGAGAGACTCAGCTAATTAATTTCAGCCTTGGTTATTATTGGTTTAAAGACTAAGCCCAATTTAATTAAAATGAGTTTTAATTAAATGAGATTTTATTTAATAACATGGGTTACTAAAGTACAACCCTGGACTTTTAGTGAAATAGTATGGGGTTAACTTAGAATAACTAGTGTATCATGAGATAACTTAGAATAACTGTGCATTTTAAGTTGGAGCTAGGAAGCCCATGGGTCTTACAATTCCTCTACTAGCTCAAATCCTAATCATACTATAATTTTCTAATCCTAATCTAATTCTAAATATCCAATGGAGATTCTTATATATACATGAGGTATGGGGTAGTAAATAATAACAACAACCATTACCAGAAAAATTCTTTTTACGTATTCTTTCGTGGAAAAAGAATTTGATTATTACCATTCTCTCAAATTTAGGTATTAGTGATTTTAGAGATTAAGGAAAGATCCACGTGCCCACATGCGTTGAGTTTGAAGATTAAAGATAGTAAAGAAGATTTTAGCCAGTCAATTCAAGATTTGCCATAGCGAATTGAGGTAATCTTCTATCCCTATAAATGTAATTATGAACAAGATGATATAGCTTATGCTATGTTTATTTTGATATATAATTGTTTTTTATTTACTACCAACAACTGGTAGCAGAGCCACCTTATTTCATATTACATGTATAGTTTGTTTTTTATATGGTAATAATTATTTATTATGGCACTATTTGCATATTTAATCTATATTTATTATTTTTATTACTTACGTGATGAATGGTTTTGCCCACAACAATTCACGGTTAGATATTTTTTGTATTTTTTTCTTGGAATTGTAACAAGAGGGGGAGTGAAATAATATCACAAATTTTCCTCTTAGTTAGGTTAATTTTTTGTGATTCCTTAAATTTTTTTGTAAGTCAATTAAACGACTTAAGATTTTTATTTGTAACCTAAAGAATATATATTTTTATTACTATTTTGGTTGTAAATAAAAAAAGAAATTAAGAAAAAAAAAAGAGTCACACATGTAGCCAAAGAAAATTAAAATCCCCAAAATTCAAGCCCATAAAAGAGACAAGTAAGAGGAGATAACATTATGAAAAAGCTCGAGTTGACTTTAAGGAAGACTTTGAAGAATTTAGGCTTAATTTTACTATTTTTCATCCTAGTGAAAGCCATGAATTTTAGGTTATTTATTTATCTGGTTAATAGATTAGATGAATAACATGACATATAGATTAAAAGTGCCACATCTGTTGACTAGAGATTTAATACATGTGGGTGTATACATATGCAATTGTGTTTATTGCCTAAAATACGTATCATATACTAATTTATACGTGATGGAAGCATGAAATATATAATAAATACAATAATTAAAATATATTAATCACATTAATAGATTAGAAGGTTTGAGAACTCGCCTTAACGTGTAACATTATACACGTATTTTCTCGGAGTCCGCCTAGAGACCAACTCACGGGCAGTTCTAGTCACCAACACGATAGGCTTGATGAGCTAGAACAGCAGCTCTATATCCAGCATGGGATTAACTCTTAATCCCCAAAATGGCTGTGTTTTTATCTTTTTCTCTTAAAGGATAAAGAATGGAGAATTTGAAGCAATCCACTATTACTTCAATTGAAATCATAAAGAAAAATGAAATAATTTTATTTTCCCCCTTTTTTTTTCTTTCTTCTTCTTTCGGCCATTTCTTCTTCTTTTTCTCTTCCATTTTCGTTTCTCTCGCGGCCAAATTTCACACTTCACAATTCTAATCTCTCTCTCTTTATATATATATAATAAAATATTAATATAATATATAATATATTATAATAATAATAATATAATATTATAAATGGGTGCCAACTATTTGGCACCCAAAATAAAATATAATATATATATATAATATAATAATATATTATAATGACAGATATTTTGATTATTTAACTACTAAATAATCAAAGTGTGAAATAACCATTTTGCCTCTCATGAATAGTTACCAAGTATACCCTTAGTGGGTCCCACCAAATCCCATACTTGGGTAAACTTAACCGACAGTTCACAATGCGTCACGTGTTCTTATACAATAAGTAAGTAACAATTATTGACTAATTATTATATTTAACACATAAATACAGACACGCACGCATTCTCGTGGTAGTGCTGAATATTGTTGGATTAAACACTTTAATCTGGCACGCTGCCGCAGTACACAACGAGTACACTCCATATCGCGGGACTCCCTAGGTCCTATGCCCGATTCGTCAAATGGAACTGTTCTATGAGTCCGTGAGCAATGCCCTACACACACGTCACGGATATTACAAATCAGCATATTGAACCTACAAGCTGAGGTTACAATGCATACGTATAGTCCTTTCGTCATGATATCCTAGATGTGCGGTGATATAGATTATCTCCGTCAAATCCCCTAGTGCTCATCCATATCTTATCTTTAGACTCGTATCTCACAGAACAATATGTGCAAACTCCTTTGCCATATTGTTCTACCTTGGTGAAACTTTTTTTCGGGATTAATACTTGTGGCCACAAGATTTTCTGAGATACAATCTCGAAGCATCTGGATATCTAACTCCCTATGCAAGCTGACAGATCCCATATCTGTATGCACCGGACTCCATAAGCATCTGACCATACCCAGCGGTCACACCATGAAAAGTTTGCGACATGCGTTGAACCAAAGTATGGTGGATCAATTACAAGCCCACCGTGGCACTCAAGTCAAAGGACCGCATATACTACTCAACTTGAGAGGACCTTCCATTGAAGGCTTATATAGAATGTCTATCGGAGGCCCTCGTCAGTCTGTCCTATATCCAGTCCTAACTGGATACCCATATGTCAATAGAAACCCCAAGCGCACAGTCGGCTAAGAATGACCATCTATACCTTATAGGCACAACATATGCTGATCTATATTAAAAGTATCTACTGACAGACCTGCATCGACGGAATTAGATCATGGATAATTATTTAAGAACATACATGCGTAACTAGCATTTCCTGGCACCCGATTGCAACTCTTGCAACTATGCAGTTACTGGTATATTCCCAAGTCTATGTCTCATTACAAATAATGCTCTAACTCTTGGATCTGCTAAGTATTATAACCAGCTAGCACTTAGTTGTGCTAACATTTAGCATTTATATCTCTCAGCGTGTCTAACTATAGGCCCTTATCTAAACTCCTTTAGATCTGATTTGAACTGAACTCTTTCAGATCGTACAATGTCTGTAACGTTACATTGCATAGTATCATATTAATTGGTATTAGCGATTTAATGAGAATGTACACTTGTATAAATTCACAAGTATATGTATATTTAGGGATGGCACATAAGCATCAACCCTAATAATCTCCCACTTATTCTAGTGTCATTCCTAATGGCATTGCATACACATCGACTCTACGTGTTTCATAAACACTTTAAAAGTCATGGCCTTTAGATATTGGGTCTGTTAAATTATTTATGAAATACTTCTATAAATAATCACATCTCCCTAGGCCAAGATCTCTCTAATCATGTAAGACTCTTCTCAACATAATTAGAGTATTGGTGTCCTCTTGGCACCTTGGCTTGTACAAAGGCCTTTTTGTGTCACAAACTATGGGACAGGATCCATGCATCTTGGAACTCTTCCAATGCTAGCAATAAACCTACGAATCCTCACTGCCGCTTTTGCTGTGCTAATCTAAATTAGCAATTAATCCCAGTTTAGTATAATTCCAACTCGCTTAGTACTACTGAGAATGAGCACATTCCCAGATGTAGACTCTCCATTATCTATGTCAAACTAAAAGTCTGACTCTATGTCGCTTCTCACTTGGAAAGTTTCTTTCTCAGTATTTAAGAAACTTATCCTTTGTACCCTCAAGGTACCTTAGGATATGTTTGACTACCATCAAATGGTGGTCACTCGAATCAAACTAAAATGGCTCGTAACTCTTATAGCCAAACTGATATCAGGTCTCAAACACATCATAGCATACATCAATCTCTAAATAGCTAATGTATCTGGTGTGTTAGACACTCTAACTCTCTCATCTTCCATCTGATGAGACACACTTCTCGAAAGATGAACACTACGTCTATTGATATGAAATGATTTAAGAGAGTCCTATCAGCTTCCTAACTCTATCTCTATAAAGCTTTATACCTAGTGTAAAGGAAGCCTCTCATAAATTCATCATAAAAAAATACTTACGAATTACTTCTGACCGATTATAACATACTGACATCATTCCCAATGACCAGTATGTCATCAACAAAGAGTATCAAGAAGACTATCGTGCTCTCACTGACCTTTCAAGCACATAATACTAGAAGTCTAGCTGGACATAAAACCTTCACGTTGTTTCATAGATATCTCTAACTTGAGGTATCCATTTCGAAATGTTGTCCTTACATCCATCTGCCAAATGTTAAAGTCATAATATGCTGCAAGAGCCAATAACATTCTAATAGACTTTAGCATTAATATTGGTCAAAAGGTTTCCTCTTAGCTGATCCCAGATCACTGAGGATTACCATTCATGAACTAATATAGAGCTTAGAAGGTCTTTACCTTCCATCTGGCTTCCACTACCTCTTTGTAAACCCTTTACAACCAATAAGAAAAATTATCACAGGTAGTTTTACCAAGTCCCAAACTAGATTTTGATGCATAGAGTCAATTTGTTTTCTTGGCTTCTTGCTGCTTTTCGATTCGATGTCTAACATTGTCTCTATATTGGTCAAAGGATTATTTTCTTCTACCAAAAAAAATTCAAGTTCACCTTCAGGCATCTATCATACCTAATAGGTGACCTAGACATCCTTTTCGACCCATTTAGAGATGTGTTAAAAGGTCACTGTTTAATTGAGCCTGAGTTCATATCCTTGGTTCATTAATTACGAGATTAACTTCACCAAGCTCAATCTTTCTAAGATTCCCACGGTCCATGAAAAACTCTTTCTCTAGAATAGTAGTTTATCGAGAAACGAACACACTTCGTTTCTTTAAATCATAGAACTAATATCCTATTAAATTCACAGGATACACAATGAACCTATACTTGTACCTCTCGGGTGTTGTTTATCCTACTAAGTAACTCTTACAAAACAAGATACCCTGCTGCGTAACTTTTACGTTAATGGGATAACCCCAAGTCTTAACATATGTAAGATACAACTTCCTTCCTTTCTGTATCTCATACGAAATGGAAAGAATAGCTTCTGATGGAACTCTACTTAATAAGCAATTATTTTTAGAGTAGATACTCACAGATATAGATCGATAACACTGATTATCAATCGGACTATATCTAATAAAGTTCGATTCCTCCTTACCGAAATATCATTATGTTGTCGATTATCTAGAGGACTATAATAAGTGAGAATCTCATTCTTCCTTAAACAAACAGTAAACTTGCTGTTGATGTATTTACTTCCTCGATCTAATCAAAGGCATGTGACGTACATTCTGGTATGTTTGGTCATCTCTGTGAATATATTATTCATAAACTAGTTAAGTCTTTATGGTCAGATAAGAAATCCAACCATCCTTAACCAGACTGATAAGCGTCTCATGTCTATATGACCTAAACTCATATACCACAGCTTCATATGATTTAAGGATTCCGATCTATAGACATTTCTAATTATATATAATGTCTATTTATTAACTGACATTCAATTAATAAAATATCATACTTATTATGCAATACAACTATTGTATTGCATACAAGAAGTAAGTCAAGTTGCTCAATAACTTGGACCTGCAAAAAATCACCATTTCTTACTCTCAACTTTACTTCTTCAAGCTGTTACATTCTAGTCTCTCTCAATCCCTGTAACATATTGCAGATGTGAGAGGGACATGCGGTATCTCATACCCAGCTTGAACTAGCATCAAATGCCCTAAAAATGTCTATGTTTGCAAACACAAACCTGTGGGAGTCTTCCTGACAATGATAAGACTTCTAGGGTAAAGAAATTTCCAATACCCAACCTTACTATAGTAGAAACACTTTCTATCTACACGCCCTCTTGTTGATCTTTGGAAAACTTTTCCTCTAAGAATTTATCCTAGGTATCTGCCTCATCTTCTTCTCCTTACACATCTAGTCTCATTAGATATACTTGGAGTAAAAGGTGAAGCACCATGAACAAATAGGGTCACACTCCCTCTATTGAATATCCCCTAGAAAGGTGTTATTAGAAATACCTTATGACAAACTCTAATTAACAATAAATCCAATATTTTTTAATCCAGAACACTTCTGAGATTCATCCATCGATCAGAGTAATTCCTAGCACTCTAGAGTTGGATTACATTAACTATGCACACCAATTGGTTTGTAGTGGCTATTAGACTTTACAAGCCAAAATAACGGGAGATGTAAGCAGAACTGTTATTAAATCGCTAATATAACGTTTTAAATCATGGGTATACTAATTATACATTTTCAATTTTAAACATCCTCCCACTGCTTTACATAATCCCGATAATCTTTCAAATAGGAAGACGATAGTTTAAACTCTTTTAAACTATACAGTAGGAAGTAGAACCTATTGAAATTTACTCGGGCCTCACGCTGTAGCAATATTAGCCTTTGTAAACCCAACAGGTAGACAACACTTGTCAATTGCATCTCATTCAACTCTTACAACTTGATCTTGAATACACCTTATCTTCATGCTGTAGCAATATTAGGTAAGTGTATTCCAGATTAACTTATCAATGATCAAATATATGCTACCGATACTACCATCACGCTGTAGCAATATTGGGCAATACTTTCACATATATTTGCCTAATCTCATGTTTCACCGGTATAATCCAAGCTCAACCGACCAAGTCCCTCACGGTGTAGCAATATTAGGAAAAAACTGACATGACTCACAAACACCGTATTAACAAGACGAATCAAAATAAAATATTATCCCATAATGTAATATTCTTCAATCTGATTAAGAGAGATTTTTTTTCTAGGTCTCTATTCTCCTAGGAACGGTGATTCTCAATTAATTAATTTTTTTATGTAAGCACAACTAACCCCTACCAGTAAGGCTCCCATTATGGTTACCAACACAGAAAAATTAATCCTGGTTTATAATGCAGACCGATAACTCTTATCACTACATCTCATAAACCCCAGTTTATAATGTAGACTAATAAATTTTATCACTACATCTCATAAACCCACACATGAAAAATTAATTTTGAAGCACTATTCAAAATTACTGTAACTATGAATAGTAAATAATTGTTGTTCATGTGCTACTGTTCAAGTGAACAATACGCCACCGCAGCACAGAATTACATCGCTACAGCACAAGGAGGTTGAACCCCCAGCAACACGGTTCCAACCCCTGGCGCTGCAACGCCCAGTACTTCCCCTTTGGCATACGGTTTCAACACTTAAGATGTGCCATTTACACTGTGCCTTTTGCATCCATTCACTCAAACAACACTCATATATGTCATAAATGATTCTGATACCATTGTTGACTGGGGATCTAATACATATGGGTATATACATATGCAATTGTGTTTATTGCCTAAAATACATATCATATACTAATTTATACGTGATGGAAGCATGAAATATATAATAAACACAATAATTAAAATATATTAATCACATTAATAGATTAGAAGGTTTAAGAACTCGCCTTAACGTGTAACATTATACACGTATTTCCTCGGAGTCCGCCTAGAGACTAACTCACGGGTAGTTTTAGTCACCAACACGATAGGCTTGGTGAGCTAGAACAGCAGCTCTATATCCAGCACGAGATTAACTCTTAATCCCTAAAATGGCAGGGTGTGTGTTTTTATCTTTTTCTCTTAAAAGATAAAGAATGGAGAATTTGAAGCAATCCATTATTACTTTAATTGGAACCATAAAGAAAAATGAAACAATTTTATTTTTCCCTTTTTTTTTTCTTTCTTCTTCCTTCGGCCATTTCTTCTTCTTTTTCTCTTCCATTTTCGTTTCTCTCTCAGCCAAATTTCACACTTCACAATTCTAATCTCTCTCTCTTTATATATATATATATATAATAAAATATTAATATAATATATAATATATTATTATAATAATAATAAAATATTACAAATGGGTGCCAACTATTTGGCACCCAAAATAAAATATTAATATATATAATATAATAATATATTATAATAAGAGATATTTTGATTATTTAACTACTAAATAATCAAAGTGTGAAATAACCATTTTGCCTCTCATGAATAGTTACCAAGTATACCCTTAGTGGGTCCTATCAAATCCCACACTTGGGTAAACTCAACCGATGGTCTACAATGTGCCACGTGTCTTTATACAATTAGTAAATAATACTTATTGACTAATTGTTGTATCTAAAACTTAAATACAGACACACATGCATTCCCGTGGTAGTGCTGAATATTGTTGGATTAAACACTTTAATCTGGCACGCTGCCGCAATGCACAACGAGTACACTCCATATCGCGGAACTCCCTAGGTCCTATGGCCGATTCATCAAATGGAACTGTTCTATGAGTCCGTGAACAATGCCCCATGCACACGTCACAGATATTACAAATCAGCATGTTGAACCATACAAGTCGAGGTTACAACGCATACGTATAGTCCTTTCGTCATGATATCCTGGATGTGCGGGGATATAGATTATCGCCGTCAAATCCCCTAGTGTTTATCAATGTCTTATCTTCAGACTCGTATCTCATAGAACAATATGTGCAAACTCCTTTGCCATATTGTTCTACCCTGGCGAAATTTTTTTTCGGAATTAATACTTGTGACCACAAGATGTTCTGAGATACAGTCTCGAAGCATCTGGATATCTAACTCCCTATGCAAGCTGACAGATCCTATATCTGTACGCACCGAACTCCATAAGCATTGGACCATACCCAGTGACACCCAGCGGTCACACCAAAGTATAGTGGATCACTTACAAGCCCACTGTGGCACTAAAGTCAAAGGACCACATATACTACTCAACTCGAGAAGACCTTCATTGAAGGCTTATATAGGATGTCTATCGAAGGCCCTCGTCAGTCTGTCCCATATCCAGGCCTAACTGGATACCCATATGTCAATACAAGCTCTAAGCTCATAGTCGACTAAGAACGACCATTTATACCCTATAGGCACAACGTATGCTGATCTATATTAAAAGTATCCACCGACAGACCTGCATCGACAGAAATAGATCAGCGATAATTATTTGAGAACATACTTGCGTAACTAGCATTTTCTAGCACCCGATTGCAACTTTTGTAACTATGCAGTTACTGGTATATTCCCAGGTCTATGTCCTATTATAGACAAGGCTACAACTCTTTGATCTACTAAGTATTATAACCAGCTAACACTTAGCTGTGCTAACATTTAGCATTTATATCTCTCAGCGTGGCTAACTGTAGACCCTTATCTAAACTCCTTTAAATCTGATCTGAACTCCTTCAAATCGTGCAATGTCTATAACGTTACATGGCATAGTACCATATTAATTGGTATTAGGGATTTAATGAGAATGTACACTTGTATAAATTCACAAGTATGTACAATACATTCAGGGATGGCACGTAAGCACAAACCCTAACAACATTCACATGTCCATGCATAAAGTATATTATTTTGTATGACATTAATTTTCTAATGAGATTAGGATAAGATTATTGTCATATTTTTAATAATATATTAATTTATTATCTGACATGACCTTATTCATTATTTTATAAAAATAAAATTAGATATTAAAGACTGGAACATCATTTTATAAATTAATTAAAACTCTAAGAATTAAAATATTGAGCAAGAGAAGTCTTTAGGCATAAACCCCATGGCCTCTATTATTGGTCGTATAGTAAGGTAGATTAATGCATTGCCTCAAATCTTGTGAGCTCCTTACGGATAATATCCAAACTGGTTACTACATAGAACTTCCCTAAAGGATAATATCCAATATAGGACTCATGCAAAATTGACTACCCTACGGTGGCTTTTTTAATTGGAAAATATAAGGGATTGAAATAATGGTTATACACTTAACTTAGGTTGATTGATATCCTCCCTACGGAGTTCTGGTCAATTAAATCTAAGGGCTAAAGAATTGATAGTTTATTATTATTTCATATAAGATATCTAGATAATAATAATAAAGTAGTTGGTACTAGTTTGATTCATGACCGATACGACCACCCTATAGAGGCGTATTCTGAATGAAAATTAGATTACCGATGCATAATGTAGTTAAAGAGTTCTACATAAATGCATTTCATGTATTCATGCAAAAGCTAAACATGCTTTTCAGATAATATATGCTTATGTATGAATTTATTTTTTAGAATCATATCTTCATTCAGGCCATTAGCATCCATCCTTAACCAAAACAAGTTAATCGAAAATAATTATGTGGATTGAAAGAGGAACTTAGACATTGTTCTCACAGCTAAAAAGCATAAATATGTCTTAATTGAAAATTTCCCTACTAAACCTACTGAATTTATTTTTTACAATCATGTCTTCATTCAGGCCACTAGCATCCATCTTTAACCAAAACAAGTTAATTAAAAATAATTATGTGGATTGAAAGAGGAATTTAGACATTGTTCTCACAGTTGAAAAGCACAAATATGTCTTAATTGAAACATTCCCTCCTGAACCTAATGAAAAGGCATCTCAAGCTGAAAAAGATGTTAATTACAAGTGGCAACAGTTTGATGAAATGGCCAGATGTTATATATTAGCTTTTTTGTCTAGTACTCTAGCAAAGTAGCATGAGGCTATGAAAATGACTGTTGATATGGTCTTCAGCATTTCAAAGATGTTTGTTGATAAAAATAGAACTCTGAGGCAAGTTGCTTTGAAAGATATCATGAATATCAAGCAAGCCAAAGGAACTCCTGTGCAAGATCACAAGTTGAATATGATTCCATTGTTCTAGCAAGTTGAGGATTTAGGTGGGGAATACATTGGCCAATCTAAGGTCGAGATGGTCCTAGATACTCTAGCACCCTTATTTCAGAGTTTCTTGTTAAACATGTCAATGAATCAATTGAATTTTTCATTAACTGGACTAATGAATCAGTTTAGAACTATTGAGGCTATAATGAAACCTAGACTAAGTGTTCATTTGACTAAGGGCCCATCTTTATCTTTTGGTCCAAATCCTAAGGGAAATGATAATAAGAAGAAAACGAATAAGCCCAAGAGAGCATCTAACTCAGCTTCTGTGCAAATTCAACAAAATGACAAGAAACCCAAAGGAAAATGTTTCCAATGTGGTGTTAAAGTGTAGGAGTATATAATAATATAAGTATAAATATAATTTCAAAAAATAATTTTTAATACGCAGCGGAAGCATATATATATTACACTTACATAATACTTAAACATATGTATCACATACATATATATTTATATGTATAACAATTATACTATATTAACAAATTGAAAGTACTTACCAAGATGAAGGTAGCTTTACAATTTGTTGAGATCCAAGTGTATAGCTTACAATAAATATAACTCTAGAACAATTCTAAACCAAAATCAAAGTGGGTATTTTGGCTCTAGAATGGTAGTTTATTATAAACTTATAGGATGTTTTTAATTTTTCTCAAGTGTTAGTAATTTTCTTCTTTCTCAAAGAGAGAACTCTTTTGTAACACTTAGCCAAAACTCTCAAAATTAGCCAAAATCACTCACTCTCTCTCTTTTTTATTTTGTCTTACGTATATCATACACACCTTAACATATTTGTTTTTATTTTATTTTATTCAAAAACACAAAAGCCAAGAGTTCACCAACTATTTTATTGAAAATACATAACAATTATGCATTTATCTTTTTCTTTGTCTCTTATTTAATCTTTGAAAGAATGAAAAAGTCCATTAGAAAATTATCATTAGCAATATAAGTCTTTATAAGTTTAATTAACTAAAGACTAATGTGCCAATATTTGATTATTTTAAGAAACACATGTTAAATACATTTTGATTCTCAAAATCAATCCAATAATTTTCTAAATGTCATACACTTGTCAACGTGTTAATTAAACAAATATAATTGGAATATTATGGTACACCAATTATATTTTGGCATCTATCAAATTCTAACAGTTAGATTCGACACATGTCATTCCCAAGAGATACTAAAACCAAATCCTACTTATTCAAAAAAATTATGTATTGAACTCTTTAGTCCTATGTGCTACCCTAGTACTTAACGAGTACAATTTATATTGTGAGACTTCCTAAGTTCACACCCGTTCCATTTATCTTATGAAACTTTTTTATATGTACGTAAACATTGCCCCACACATATGTTACATATACAATACAATGACACGTAAAATCATATAAGTTGAGGTTAACCACATTCGTATAATCTTTTTATCACTTATAACCTAAAAGAGCAAAGACATAGATATACAGTTAAGTCTCTATCCGCTCAATCTTAAACTTATCTTTAGATTTGTATTTCAATGATTAATATCCGTAAACTTCTTTGCTATAATGTTTTACCTTATGGAAACATTTTCTAGTTAAATATTTTTGGCCAAAAGACTTTTTAAAATATAATCTCAAAGCATCAGGATATATGGACCGACCATATGAGTTGACAAATCCTATATCTATGTACGTCGAACTCCATAAGCATCAGATCATACCCAACGACACCCAGAGGTCAGACCATAAAAAGTTTCTAGCATATGTAAAATTTAAATATAGTGGATTACTTACAAGCCCACCGTGATACTCAAGTTTAAAGACCACAAATACTACTCAACTCATGAAGATCATCCATTAATAGCTTTATGAAATGTCTATTAGATGTCTTCATGTAACATCTGATCCCTATTAGTAGTATAGGTGCCTAGATTTTGGTATAAAAAGATAAAGATACCGTAGAGTTACCGATTCTAACCCTATTAGAAATATTTTTTTATGGTGTGCGTGAGAGGTATTAGACCTAAATTGATAATTTCACACTCGGTTGGAGTGTCGGACGGTCAAAGATATTTTTGGAATTTTTCTCTATTAGCTTGGAAAAGAAAATTTTAATTTAATACATGAATTTTCATTTAAAGGTTATACATGGAACAAGCCTTTGTTAGGAAACACAATCCATATGTTAGAAAATAGACCAATTAAAGACAAGTTCATGGATTGCCAAGTTGGAGGTTTAGTTAGTTCCTTTGACTATTCTAACTAAATAGTTAAAAGGGAACCAATTAAATACTTCCATTTTGAACTAATGAAAATTTAGAAATTTAGAATTAGTTAAGGGGAAAATTGAACTTGTGGGAGAGCACTATATGAGAGTGAAGTGTCTAGAATTTGGCTAAGTAAAAAGCATAAGGTGTTGGAGCAAAAGAAGAGAGAATTTTGACCATGGTGAGAATGAGGTGCTACAGTAAAATTCAAGGCTTTTTCATGATGTTTCATGCATGATCAAGCCAAAACAAAGCCAAATACAAGTTCCTAAAGTCTGTTGAAGCTTCCATTAGTGAAAACCTAAGAAAAACCTTATCTAGTGATGATGGTTTATAATTTTTCCAGATCACTTCAATTTATATTTTTAGTGTGAATTATTGATTTAAGTTGAGTTGAATTCAAGTGTGGAGTTTAAAGGACTCATCAAATTAAAGGAATTAGTAAGGTTCTAGGGTTTGGTGTGATTTTATGGTAGAAACTTCAATTGGATGTTATAAGGGCGTTAGAATTAAATTGGCTTGATTTGGATGTCATGAGAACAATAAATTGAGAAAAGAAATGTGTTGGGTGGAGAATGGTACTTACGGCCACTTAGAGAATTTTAGGGTTTGAGTTGTGCTTTAATTAAATTATTGTGTATAAATGATTCCTTGTATCAATTGGATGTATATGGTTGATGGAAAATAAAAAATGAAGAAAATGGGACATAATTGTCCATTTTGGTAAAGTGAAGGGCAATTATGTCCAACCAAATTTATAGGCTGTTAAGTAATTTTTATGGCGTCAGATAGTGAATTAAACATGATTGAATGAGTTCGTAAATGAAAAAATGAAAGTGGAGTCCATCTAGACTTTTTAGGCCAATTAGGGCGCTTACTAGTATAAGTGTAATTTTGAGCATTTATAAAGGTTTTAAATGTCATTTATGGCGTGTAGGTGAAGAAAACCGAGAGCGGTAAAGGAAGTAAGAGTTCTGGAGAAAAATTGAGTTTGAAGCGGTTAGTGAGTGAAAATCTGCTATGGTTTATCTTTCGTTTAATATGTTTTTGCATATTAAAATTGTATATTTTATGTGCTTTTAATGCATAAGCATGATTTACGATTTTGGTATACAGTTATAAATATGCATTTATATGTTAAGTTTAAGAAACAGTTTTAAAATTACTAAATTAGTTTCAAAGGCCATTAGTACCATCAGATTTCAGTGTGGTGATGGTTTAAGACCCAGCCGGTATATTCCGTACGTATAGGCAAGAATTGAGGGGTGAGTCACTAACTTTGAGAAGTCGGGTTGTCGAGTCATATGAGTCGCTTGTGCGGGGTATTGTCTCGCTATATATAGGTGCTGTAGGATTTCGTTGCATAGCCACTGAGATGTCTTGAGATGTCACAGTGGGTGTTTCTAGTTTAGTTGCTACGTGAGTATAGAGCTTTAGGGTTACCATTGGTGTAGTTTAGAAAGAAAATGGCCGAGTGGGGGTTTTAATAGTTTTTGAGCTACTAAATGCATATTACGTAATTATATATATACATGTTAGTTATTATGTTTTACAGTTTCTGGATATTGTTTACAGAAGATGTAAATAAAACCCGCTCGGTAAGATTTTATGAACATATGACGTTAGAAACCATTTTATAGTTTTATAATAGTTTTTGAAGCATGTTTTATGCATTTTTCATAATTTACTATTTATGCAGAATTTCATTTTATCTTATTTTTACTAGAAATCTTAAATGCACTCACTGAGCTACTTTAGGTCACCTATTTGGTGTTGTATATTTTCTAAACCCCTCCAGGTGCAGGCTTCAGTGCGCAAGTTGCTGATTCTCTTACAACTGATTATTGGGCTAAGTCTAACGATTGTTTTTAAAATGTAAATGTGCTAAGTAGCGCATTTTGATTTTTGCATAGTAATTATAGACTTGTATATTTTGTAAATATGTTTTTAAAAAAATGAAGAAGAGATCTGGGTATTATGTGATGGTTTCGCTTTTATTAATATGTTAGTTTTGTGATTGAAATAAAATTATTGAGTTGAGTTTCGATTTATTTTAAAAAGGACTAGAGGTTTTATTTGGAAGTTGAGAAGTTATTTGAAATAGAAATGTGATTTCTTTGCAGGTTTTGGAGTTGAATTTAAAAAAAAAAGAGGAAACTCTGTCCCTTTTTTTTTTTTTAAATTTGGGTAAACATTTCTTCACTAGTATTCTGGAATTTAGTAGTAATAGAAAGAATTATGAAAGGTTTGCCTTGTGAAATTTCTCAATTTTGATAGTTAAATTATGAGGAACTTCCGTTAGGGTGCTTGGCGGGACCTACCAAGATCTACAGTAAAGGGTCTCGGGGCGGGTCTTGTCACCCTATGAGTCCATTTAGTGTTAAGTCCCTACTTAACATTTGCATACCTATACAAGCTTCCACTAAGCTCATAGTTTGTTAAGATTAACCGTCTGATCATTCCAGATATAAATATACATCAGTCTTTCCAGTTTTAACAATCAACCTATATTGTTAAACCTATGACTAGGAACCAATTTGGAGAATATACTATATAATGACATTTCTTAACACTATTTGCAACTACTTGCAACTATGCCACTATAATAAATATTCTCGAGTCCTTATCCTAATTCATACTAGGTTCTAACTTTTAGTATTGACGTAAACAGTATGAAAAGAACAAGATTAATACCATATAATAAAATAATAATTTATAGAAATGCATATTGTATAAATATAAATAAGATTTATACAAAATCAGAATGGCGCTTGAGCACCAACTCTAACAACTCCCACTTGCTCTAGTGTCATTTAGAATGATATCTAATACCTATTGACTCCAAATGTTTTAAGAATACTTTAGGATTTAAGGCCTTAGTAAGTGGGTCTACTATATTTTCACTAGAATCTACTCTAGATACTATTACATCCCCTTTGGCCAATATCTCTTTAATTATATGATACTTTCGTTCCACATGCTTAGACTTTGGTATGCCCTAGGTTCCTTGGCTTGGGCAACTGCTCCATTGTTATCATAGTATAATGGAATAGGATCCACTGTACTTGGGATAACTCCTAACTCTATGATAAATTATCGTATCCACACTGCTTTTTTTGCAGCCTTTGAAGTCGTAATATATTCTATTTTTGGGTTTTAATCAGTTGTAGATCCATGTTTTACACTTTTCTAACTAACAGTGGCACCATTTAGAAGAAATTCAAAACCAGATGTAGCCTTTCTATCATTCGGATTGAACTGGAAGTCTGAATCAGTGTATCCTCTCACATGTAAGTCATTCTCTCCACAAATCAAGAACATATCCTTTGTACCTTTAAGGTATGTCAGAATATGTTTCACAGCCATTTAATGGTCATTTCCGAGATTAAACTGATACCGGCTTGTAACACTTACAACCATACTGATGTTAGGTCTTGTACATAACATGGCATACATTATGTTTCCTACAGCTGATGCATAAGGTATGCTAAAAATTCTAAATCTTTCATCTTTCTTTTAAGGAAACATTTTCTTAGAAAGATGAATGTCATGTTGGAAAGGTACATTAACTGTCTTACAATTACTAAAGTTATACCTTTTTAAAATATTCTTTATGTATGAGGGTTAAGAGAGTCTGATCAGCATTCTAACTCTATCTCTATAAATCTTTATTCCTAGTATATAGGAAGCCTCTCCTATGAAACTTTCAATTGAGTTATAAACATTGAATCAAAGTGTAGAGTAGATTTATAAAATATAATTGTGATTCTCGAAGCCTTACTTGCATCATCATAAGACATTTTCCTCAATTAATAGACAATTCTATCTCATCTACTTAAACCAATTAATTAATTTTTTACTTTACTACTACTTTAATATTTTACTTCACCAACCTATTTTGCCAAAAGTTTTCTCGTGGGATTGACATCTCAATCTATACTGCTATAGCCGCATTACATTTTGAGCATAAATAAAATTTGACGTCGTTGCTGGAGAGGCACACTAAACGGAAGTAAGTTGCATTTATCAATGCTAAAGCGGTAACTTTGTACATTTTCTTTTCTTTATAAAATTTTAGTTTTTAAATTTATTTTATTTGTTGTAATTTATTTTATTATTCATGATTGGTTTTACCACCTAACTTATTTTGTTTTCTTTAGTAAATTTATTGTATTTTATTTTATTTTAATGGCTAATTCTACCGCCTAACTTAGTTAATTTTCTTTTATTTATTTATTGCATTTTTTTATTTATTGTACTTTATTTTATTTTCTTTTATTTATTTATTACACTTTATTTTCTTTTATTTATTTATTGCACTTTTTTCATTATTGTACTTTATTTTTATTTTTTTATTTATTTATTATATTTTTTTTCCTTTAGTTAATATGTTGTATTTTTATTTTATTTTAATGGCTGGTTCTACTGCCTAACTTTTTATTTATTTATTTATTGTACTTTAGAGTTTATTATCTTTTGTTCATTTATTGTATTTTATATTTATATTCCATGGTTGGTCTTACCACCTAACTCATTTCTAATTTTTGTTGTGTTTTATTTCACTTCTTAATTTTTCCTTGAGAATTTTCTTCATTAGAAAAAAGAGTAAAAACAAAAAACAAATTAGGATGTATGCATCGACTTAAAGACAAACGAAGAAGATTTGTGAAAGAACTAGAACTAGAACTAGAACCATCACCATAATTTGTAAGGGAAAAGAATTCACCATCTAGTTCATCTTGTATTTCCAACACAATGAGCCAACACGAGGATAACCCCGTTAGAACTCTAAAAGATTACTTGCATTCTACTCGCACAGCCACACCATCATGCATTATATTTTCACCTAACACACCACATTCATATTTTAAACCTGGAATATTACAACTTCTGCCTACTTTTCAGGGTCTAAATAGTGAAAATCCTTATGTACATGTTAGAAAATTTGAAGAGGTAATTGCCACCTTCCATAGCTAACTTGAAGCCATAGACACTGTTAGGCTTAAAATTTTCCCTTTTTCTTTGAACCACAAAGCAAAGAGATGGCTATACTCTTTGAGGCCGAAGACTATAGGAACTTAGGCAAAAATGACCCAAGCATTTTTCAATAAATATTTTTCACAACACAAAACTAATGGCCTAAAAAGACAAATTTCTTCTTTCTCCCAAAAAGACAGTGAAACCTTATATCAAGTTTAGAAAAGGTTTAAAGAGTTGCTAAATCTGTGCTCTCACCATGGGTATGAAAATTGAAACTTGGTTAGCTATTTTTATGAATGACTCACAATTATAGAGCGCCAATTTGTTAAGATGATGTGTAATGGGGAGTTTCTTCATAAAGATCCTAAGAAACCATAGAATTCCTTAATGACTTAGCCAAAAAAGTCCATACATGAATTGGACCTAACACTACTAAAAGTACAAATAGGTCACGACCTAGTGGCAATTTTCATCTTAGGGAAGAGAATAGTCTTAAAGCTCTGTTAGAGGCCTTGAAAATCAAAGATAGAAGGGTCTCCTATACGGTTGCTAGAGTTAAGTCACATGATGTTTGTTTTGTTTGTAGAGGAGCGGAACACTTAGCTCAGGAATGCCCTACTTATAGTGAGATGAGAGGGATATATGAGGAACAATGTAATGCTCTAGGGATGTACAAGAAGCCTTATTTACCTTACTCTGAAACCTATAATCCTAGCTGGAGAAACCACTCAAACTTTAGTTGAAAATCAGACCAAAAATCCAATAACCATTGGAAACAAGAACAACAAGCACCCAAGTCTTATGTTGTACCTCAATATAATGCACGGTCAACTATAAGTCCTTTAAAGGATACATTACAAGCATTTATGGAGGCACAAAATAAGACTAATAAAAAATAGTTCTTGCACAGGTGATTAACGAAAATAAAGTAATCAAGAGTCAAATCACAAAGTTGACCAATGCCTTAACTGTACAAGAGCGAGGTAAGTTTTCATCTCAACCTCAATCCAATCTAAAAGATAATTTATGACACAAGCTTCTACTTCTGATGCACAAATTTTCAAAAAAGTCAATGCCATTACTATTCAAAGTGGTAAGATTGTGAGTGAGCCTACTTCTTAAACTAACACATCTACAAGTAGTAAAGATGCCTCCCTTGAAAAAAAGGCTATAGAGAAAAAAGAGCCCAAAAATAAGTTTTCAATCCTAGTGCTTTTTTCTCAAGCTCTTCGACTTGTTGAAAAAAATTCAAAAATTTAAGGTAAGATTTTAGAACATTTGAAAAAAGTTAAGATTAATCTTCCCTTGTTGCATTTGATTAAGCAGGTTCCAACTTATGCCAAACTCATCAAGGATCTATGCACTATCAAAAGAAAATACTGTGTAAAGAAAACTATATTGTTTTAGAGAACAGGTAAGTGCAGTGATTAAACAAAAGACACCGCCCAAGTATAAAGACCTAGGATGTCCTACAATCTCCTGCCAAATTGGAACACATGAGTTTGGTCAAGCTTTGTTGGACTTAGAAGTAAGTGTAAATTTAATCCCTTATTCTATTTACTTGAAATTGGGACTTGGTGAGATTAAACCTACATCTATAGTCCTACAATTAGCTGACCGATCAATTAAGAAACCACGGGGAATAGTAAAAGATGTTTTGTTACAAATTGATAAATTTTACTACCATGTTGATTTTTTTATTTTAGATACTCATTCGGTGGTTAACATGGAGTCTAAAATCCCTCTTATTTTGGGGAGACCTTTTCTTACCACTACTAATACTCTTATTAATTGCAGAAATGGTCTTATGAAATTATCTTTTGAGAATATGACTCTTGAGGTGAACATTTTTCATATTAACAAGCATCCACCGAGAAGAAGGCGAATGCTATCATTCATATATTATAGACACACCTATAGCAGAGAAAGCTTATAAAAATCATGTTTCTGATTCTTTAAAAAACCTTATTGATTTTAATTTTGAAGAATTGTGTTATCTTGATGAAACAACTGATGTGTTTAGTATTTTTGACTCACAGGATAAAGGAAGTCGATTTTGGAAGCCAGGCATTGAAGAGTTGCCACGAGAGAAGGAGAAACCAAAACCATCAACCCTTGAGATACCACGTGTCATCATTAGTGACCAAGGAACACATTTCTGTAACTATATTTTTAAAGCTTTAATGTACAGGTATGGTGTTCTTCACAAAGTTTCTACTGCATACTATCCACAGACAAATGGACAAGCCGAGCTAGCAAATAGAGAGGTTAAACAGATTTTGGAAAAGACGATTAACCCAAATCGCAAAGATAGATCTTTATGGCTTTCTGATGCATTATGGGCATATCGTATTGCATACAAAACTATCTCAGAAATGTCTTCATACCAGATTGTCTATGAAAAAGCTTGCCATTTACCCATTGAGCTAGAGCATAAAGCTTACTGGGATGTCAAAGCCCTTAACTTTGATTTGAATGCTGCAGGTCTTCAAAGAAAGTTACAATTGTCAGAAATAGAAGAACTACAAAATGATGCATATGACAACTCTAAAATTTACAAAGCTAAAATGAAAGCAGCTCATGACAAATAGATCACATGGAAACACTTCGAGCCAAATCAATGAGTTTATCTTTATAATTCTCGATTATATTTACATCTTGGAAAGTTGAGATCTCGATGGACTGGTCCATTTACGGTAAGACAAATTTTTTATAATTGTGCTGTTGAAATCGAAGACCCCACTAATGGGCAAAATTTCAAAATGAATGGACAGCAACTGAAAAGCTATGTGAAAAAGGTAGACCACTCTATGTACCTAGATGAGATCCTTCTTGTCGATCCTATCTATCATGCTTGATCAAGTTCAATCTATCTATGCCATATTTTATATTTTGTCTATATTTTATCTTTTGAAAATTAATTTTGCTTTTATTTTCTTTCGTATTTTATTTTATTTTCTTCTTTTTCTTTTTTCTTCAGTGTGATTTTATTTTCCGGTCAAGTGGCGGATATGGTCCTCCGTGACTATTAAAGTTGGTTTCTTAGTTCCCTAAAAATTGTCCCTTAAATCGTGCATTCATCTTTGTTCTTTTTCACTTTCTTTCAAAATGGATCGCATTCTTTCCAACCTTAAAAAATGATTTCCTTCATTGCCTCAAAATGCTTTACTTAAGATTTATAACGTACGGTGTAAAAGACTAAGAATATTAATGTTGAGTAATATCCCTGTGAACATTCATTGGTTAATTGAAGCCAATGTTCAATTATCTTGTGAGTCTACAAATGATTTTGTTTCTTTTATACCTAGTCTTAGAAGAAGCTCTTATGCCAAAAGGTGATGAGCAAAAAGGTTACAAGTCTGTCATAAATATGCTCGATGGAATTGTAACCGGAGTTGTCATTCTTTAGGATTTGCATCTAGAAATTGAGAAGATAAAATTCAGTTCATTAAGGATGGACTGAATAAGCAGTCTTTGGATGATATCCTATTGACTCTTGAGACGCATCCTTGTGGGCTCATGCAACGTGAACTTCTCGATATATGGAATAAATTCAAAAATGAACATCAATGGTATAGTCTTGGGAATCTGACTCTAAAAGACCCTGTTTGCCTATTTATAAGAAAATTGGATGGGAAGCCTATCCCTGACCCATAGAGGGCATTTAAGCCGTTACTGGACGTAAAATCAGAGGAAAAATATGAGCCATAATTACAACTACCTGCAAATACATGTGTTTTAATTTCAAACTTTTTTTTACTTTATGAATAGTAGGGCTACTCATATAAATGTCTTAAATTTAAATCTTTTGGTTAAATAATACATGTGGGTTCTTATGTTTAAATTTTGTGTATTATTTTTCAATCTCTTCTGACAAACTGTCGGGTTACCAAAATCGTTGTTATCATTTGATACTCTATAAATACAGCACCTCATTTTCTTCATTTTCATATATTGAGATAAATGTGAGTGTAGATATGGAGGAAACCTCAGTTCAACAATTTTAAAATATATGTGTATTTTGTAGATCTAGTCCTGGGAAAAATAAAGTGTTTGTAGAGGCAGCAAACAATCTAGGAAAAGTATTAGCTACAAGAAAAATCCGTTTGATTTATGGAGGGGGGTAGCCTTAGGTTAATGAGGTGTGTGTCAACAGCTGCACATTTAAGAGGAAGTCAAGTTTTAGGTATTATTCCTATAGCTTTAGCCGTGGGAAACTTGACTAGGAAAACAATAGAGGAAGAATTATGAGTCTCATTCATGCATGAACGTATAGCTAGAATGCTTTACATGCAGACGCTTTTATTACTTTACCAGGTGGTTTTAGTACTTTAGATCTGACACTTTGTTTGTAAAGTTTTCTTTATTTTATTTATTTATCAGTATCAACATCATCATTTTAGTTTATATTTGCTTAAGTGTCTCTCAGGTTTATTTTTTTCGAATAACTGGAGTTTCAGGTAATGTCTCCTATACTTTATCTCTTTCTATTTAAACATTGAGGATAATGTTTCATTTAGTTTAGAGGGAGGATAGTAGACATAAATTGTTTTTTCATTTAAAAAAAAAAGATAATGGGGTCCGACATTTGAATAAAATGGCCGAGTAAAGAGTTCATTCTTGAACTTTTGAGACGCATTCTAGGTCAAATTAGAATGGCAGAGTAAGGAGTTTTATTTCTAACTTTTGAAATGCATTTTAACTAACTTCTTGTTATTTTATTTTATATATCATTCATTGTTGTTTATTGCTTGTAGTCTTGGTAATTCTTATATAAAGGAATTGCTTTTCTGCCTATGTATGATTTCAAAATTGTTTAGGTTGAGTCACTGTTTCTATTTAGGTTACTAAAGAATGGCTTCTAAAATATTTTTGAGCACAATGCTAAGCTTTTGTGGTAAGATAGATGATTCAATTTATATAGCCAAGAGAATTTCCATGTTTAAGTATATATTTTTCTAATCTCACATATCTTTTGTGAGTAAGTAGAAATGTTGAAAAAACAACTTATGAACCTTCATTGATCTTTTGAATTGATTAATTTTTTTTTAGATTGATATTATTTAAATTAAGAAATAAGTTTGTTGCATTTGTGTATAATATATTTTGGTGAGAAACTTTTGTAATGATTCCTTATATTCTTCAAAACAAAATTAAAAAATCAAAAAAACAAAAGAAAGCAAAATACCAAAAAAAATAGAAAGAAAAAAAAAAGAATTAATTCAGTTTAATAAAGTCTTCATTCAATTTTAGAAAACAAATATTTTGTACGGCAGTTTTCTGTCGGCGGATCTAATATATGTATGGGTGTATGCATGTGCAATTGTGTCTATTGCCTAAATACGTATCATATACGAATTTAAATCCAACAGAAGCGTGAAATATGTAATAAACACAATAAATTAATTAATTAATCATATTAATATATCAAAAAGGTTAGAGAACTCACCACAATGTGTAACGTTATACACGTATTTCCTCAGAGACCACATGGAGACCAACTCGTGGGCAGTTCTAGTAACCAACACGGTGAGCTTGATGAGCTAGAACAGCAGCGTTATATGCAGCACTGGGTTTAACTCTTAAACCCCAAAATGGTCGGTGTGTGTTTTTATCATTTTCTTTAAAAGTATAAAAAAAAATGGATAATTTGAAGCAATCCACCATTGCTTCAAATGAAACCATAGAGAAAAATGAAACAATTTCATTTTTTTCCTATTTTCCTTTTTTTTTCTTCTTCTTCTTTCTTTCTTTCTTCTTTTTTCTCCATTTCTTTTCTTTCTTCTTTCTCGGCCAAAATGGCCGACACATACCAAAATCTGCAATTCATTTCTTTTTCTCTTTTTACTTTTACAAACTGTTGTATTAAAGTCTCTCTCAATTCCTACAACATCTTGCAAATATGAGAAGGACGTGCGGTATCACATACCCAGCTTGAACTGGCATCTTATGCACTAGAAATGTTTATATGTGTCAAACACAAACTTGTGGGAGTCTTCCTGACTTTTATAAGGCTTCTAGGGTTGAGGGATTTTCAATAACCAAACTTACTGTATTGGAAACGCTTTCTACCTACACGCTCTCTTGTTAATCTTTAGATAAATATTGCCTCTGAAGATTGATCCTGGGTATCTGCTTTATCTTCTTTACCTCACACATCTGGTCTCACCAGATATACTTGGAGTAAAAGATGAAGTACCCTAAACAAAAAGGGTCACACCCTCTCTACTCTATCATTTAGAGAGGTGTTATCAGAATTAACTTACGAAAAACTCTGATCAATAGTAAATCCAAAATTTTCTGAATCCACAAGACTTCTGAGATTCATCTACCGATCAGAGTAATTCCTAGTACTCTAGAGTTGGACTGCATTAACTATACACACCAACTAGTTCGTAGTAGCCATTATTCTTGACATGCCAAAATAACGGGAGATGTAAGCGGAATATTTATTAAATCGCTAATAGAACATTTTAAATCATGGGTATACAAAGTATACATTTTTCGATTTAAAATGCCCTCCCACTACTTTACATAATCTCGGTAATCTCTCGAATAGGAAAATGATAGTTTAAACTTTTTAAACTATACAGTAGGAAGTATATCCCATTAAAATCTACTCGAACCTCACGCTGTAGCAATATTGGCCTTTGTAAACTCAACAGGTAGACAATACTTGTCAATTGTATCTCATGCAACTCTTACCCCTTGATCCTAAATACACCTTATCCTCACACTATAGCAATATTGGAAAAGTGTATTTCAGATTAACTTGTCAATGATCAAATATATGCTACCGATACTACCCTTATGCTATAGCAATATTGGGCAATACTTTCGCATATATTGGACTCATCTCATGTTTAACCGGCATAGTCCAAGACCAACTGACCAAGCCCCCTCACGCTATAGCAATATTGGGACAAGGCCGACGTGACTCATCTAACACTGTATTGACAAGATGAATGAGAATAAAATATTATCTCATAATATAATATTTTTCAATCTGATTAAGAGAGATTTTTGTTTCTAGGTCTCCATTCTCCTAGAAAATGTGATTCTCAATTAATTAATTTTTTCTATGTAAGCATAACTAACCCCCACTAGTAGGGCTCTCATTGAAGTTACCAATATAGAAAAATTAATCCTGGTTTATAATGCAGATCGATAACTCTTTATCACTGCATCTAACTTCGATTTATAAAGTAGACTGATAACGTTTAGCACTACATCTCATAAATCCACACATGCAAAAGTAATTTTGAAACACTGTTCTAAAAATTTGTAGTTATGAACAATAATTTCCTTTTTATTATACCTGTAAACAGTAACATATATTGTATCGATTATCTCCTACTTGCTCTAGTGCCATTCCTGATGGCATCTTATACACATCGACTCTATGTGTTTCATAAACACTTTTAGAGTCATGGCCTTAGATAGTAGATCTGTTAAATTATTTATAGAATACTTCTACAAATAATCACATCTCTACAAATAATTTCCTACAAATAATCCCTCTAGTCATATGAGACTTCTCTCAATATAATTAGAGTACTTGTGTCCTCTTGACACATTGGCATGTATTATGGCCTTATTGTATCGCAAACTTATGGGATAGGGTCCATCCATGTTGGAACTCTTCTAAGGCCAACAACAAATCTATGAATCTTCACTGCCGCTTTCGCTGCATACTTAATAATAAGTAGTGAATCCCAATTTAGTGCAATTCCAACTCCCTTAGTACTATAGAGAATGAGCACGCGGGGATATAGATTATCACCGTCAAATTCCCATATGCTCATGCATATCTTATCTCCAGACTTGTATCTCACTGAACAATATGCGCAAACTCTTTTGCCATATTGTTCTACCCTGAGCGAACTCTTTTTCAGGATAGATACTTTTGGCCACAAGATTTACTGAGATACAGTCTCGAAGCATCTGGATATCGAACTCTCTATAAGAGCTAACGGATCCCGTATATGTACGTACTGAACTCCATAAGCATCGGACCATACCCAACGGTTACATGATAAGGCGTAATTGTATAAACTATTTTATCTTCCTAACTTGATATTTATTCAATTTATCTCAATAATTGGGCTATTTATGCGTATTAATGTTGTTTTATAGGTTGAAGCATTATCGGAGCAAAAATACCGGAAAACGGACGCAAATCGGAGCATTAGAGATAAAAATACGAATGGAGGCACTGTTGCTACAGTACACTGTAGCAACAGTACTGCTACAGTACCACTGTAGCAACAGTGTAGCGCCGCAGCGCTGGATTTAAGCGCCGCGGCGCCGATTGCAGAAAGTGAGCGCCGCAGCGCCAAATCGCAGCGCCGCAGCGCCGGGACCTGGACAACAAAATGTGACAGGTTCCTGAAAATCAGGAAACCCAAAAGCAACCCAAAATGCGCCCTAATTTCGTGCTCTTACCTATTTATTTGCTCAAAACTTACATTTTGAGAGAGGACTCCAGCTGGGACAGCAGCTGGAAACACAAAGAAACACCTAACTTCTAAGTTTGAAGAAATCAAAGAGGAGGGAAGCAAGTTTCAACAACAAAGGCATTTGACAGGGATGTCTTCTTTGCTTTGATTCTTTACTTGTTGTAAGATGTTTAGTTTACATGTATTGATGGAATTAGCTTCAAGATTGTGTAGTTTAATGATGAGCTAATTTCATTAATCTAGGATTACATCCTTGAACTCATTTGTGATGGAATTTAGCTCTCTTTTATGGTATTAATTCAGCTTTTGATATATTCATTGTGCTTGTGCCTAATGCTATTTGATTACTTGGCTAGTAGTTAAATTGATCTAGAAATGCTTAAATAAACTTGACAAAGGCATTTAGGTATTTAGTCTTAAGCATATTGATGCATGTTCATAGTGTAGTGCACTTGAGTTTCATATGAGATAGACATATACTCATAAGGCATGTATGGCTCATAAAACTTGTGCTTAATGAATTTTGTTCAATTTATTTATCATAGATATATAGATATTTGATTGGATGGAATAGATTCACTTGACCTGCAAAAGAGGCTTGTGATGTGTTGAGTGTTTTGGTCAATATATCAAGTTGAGAACCAATAAACATCAAAGAGATTCTGCTGAATTTATTTGCATAATGGGGGATAGTTTGTAATCCTAGGATTTCTCATATTGAATTTAACTTGTTGGTAATTTAGTTTATCACTTAGCATAATTAAGTTGTTCTTTTACTTGAGTAGTTTAATCTCATACATTAAATCATTTTCTGGATAATAGTAGAAAGACACCATTTCAGTACTTAAACTAGAAAAGATAAATCATTCTCTGTGGGATCGACACTTTTCTCATCATATATTACTTGTTGCGACAACGTGCACTTGCGCTAATTTGTGTTATAGAAAACACACAACATTACACCATGAAAGGTCTGTAACATGCGTGAAACCAAAGTATGGTAAATCACTTACAAGCCCACCGTGGCACTCAGGTCAAAGGACCACGTATACTACTCAATTTGAGAGGACCCTCCATTGATGGCTTATATAGGATGTCTATCGGAGGCCCTCATGAGTTTGTCCCATATCCAGTCCTAACTGAATACCCATATGTCAATACGAGCTCTAAGCTTATAGTCTGCTAGGAACGACCAACTATACCCTATAGGTATGACATATGCTGATCTATATATAAAAGCGTATCCACCGACAAACCCGCATCGGTAAAAATAGATCATGGATAATTATTCGAGAACATACTTACGCAATTTGCATTTTCTGGCACCCAATTGCAACTCTTACAACTATGCAGTTACTGGTATACTCCCAGGTCTATGTCCCATTACAGACAAGGCTCTAATTCTTGGATCTGCTGAGTATTATAACCAGCTAACACTTAACTGTACTAACATTTAACAATTATATGCCTCAGCGTGGCTAACTAACTATGAGCCCTTATCTAAACACCTTTAGATCTAATTCGAACTCTTTCAGATCTACAATGTCTGCAATGTTACATGCATAATACTATATAAATTGGTATTATCGATTTAATAAAAATATACACTTGTATAAATACACAAGTATATGTACATTCAAGGATGGCACGTAAGCATCGACCCTAACATTTTCTCACCAAGCAATATTTGTATTATTCTAACAAGACAATTGTAGTCCTAAAGCTAGTGCATGTCAAGAATGATTGATTTCTAAAACGATTAATTTTCCTATCTTTGGATCAATGTTAGTTTGTATGTCTGTCCTTAAAATTGACTTTTTCTAGAGTGCTTAACTGTTTTCCAACTTCATGAGAGAAATTGATAAGGGCAAATTTGTCATATATTTTCTCATGTTTTTATTATTGATATTTTATGGTTTTATGAGAATAGATGGCTATTTATGTGCATTATTGTTATTTATAGGGACTTGAACGAAATTTAAAGAAAGAACGCAAAAGGAGCGAAAACGGGGACGAAAATGCAAAGTTTTCAAATTATGAGTCCAGCGCCCCCGCGCCACAAGTATTTTCGCCCCAGCGCTAAAATAGTGATCGAAATAAGAAAAACGACCTGCTTAAGTCGCGTCTAGCGCCCCAGCGCCTAAGAGTCACCGCGCCAGCGACGTTTTATCACCCCAGCGCTATCAACATACCGCGCCAGCGGTGAAGCCGTTTTCATGCAGCGCCCCAGCGCCAAGATCCCACCGCTCCAGCGGTAATAGCTTTTTCACGCGTCGCCCCAGCGACAGATACATAGCGCGCCAGCGATAGTGCGAGTCCTAGTCCGATGAGAATTGAGATTTTCAAGCTCATATCAATCCCTATATAAAGCCACTCATTCCCAGCCTTCAAGAATGAATCCAAGACGACCCAAGAGCACCAAGAATATAGAGCACAAGTCTTGGAGAGCAATAGGAGCTTAATTGAAGCAACTTTAGAGAGAGATACAAGACGTTCTTCGGCATCAAGAGTTCCTAGGCAGCGCAATTAAGAGCAATTCGACGTCTATATCGGTTTGCTAATAATTGTATCATGATTTATAATTATTTTTACTGCTGTTCTCTTGTAGCCATGAGCTAAACTTGTTTTCTAGGGTTAATACTTGAACTCAATATGTGTGCTTAATTGCCATATCTTTCAAATATTTAATAAACTTAGTCATTTATTATTTAAATTACTTGTGTTTAATGCTTCAATATATCTGGCCAATATATGGTGAATGAGTTGGTAATATTATTGATAAACTCGGAAGAGGAATCATAATATTTAGACTTAGGTAATTTGATGCATGATTGTAGAGTAACATTCAATGTTGCATATGCAAGTTTCAATTTAGGATAGGAATATACCTAATTGGCATGTATGATCAATAAGACCTAATCTTAATGAATCCTAATTTATTACAAGTACCATAGGAATATAGGTATTTGGTAAACTAGGGTATACTTGCATGACCTTGGAAGAGGCTTGTGAATACATTAGCGTCTTGATCAATAATAAAGACTAAGTGAGTTAAATATTATAAGGTTAATCATTAGAAAGAATATTGAGGGATAGTATTAATCCTAGGTTTTCTCTACATTGCTATCTTCTTATTCTCTTTGCATTGTGTTTTTACTTTTATATTTTCTACATTCATTCTTAGGTTTTTATTTATCTGAATAATTATTAGGAAGATATAATTTTAGTAATTGGTTAAAAAGAAAACATTATCCCTGTGGGTTCGACATCCGACTTATTTAGTCTCTTTATTACTTGCATACGATAGTGTATACTTGCACTTAATTTATGATATAGAAATATCGCATCAGAAATCCTAACCTTATAAATAGTCATACACTTGTGAGGATATGGAGTTAAGTATTTTACTTGGAGAAATTCTCAAGGCTATATCTATTGTGGTTTGTGGTAAGATGGTTATAGCTTAGTTCACACACACACACAATTTTTGAAAGTTATAATTGAAAAAACCATAATAGCAATAGTGATCTTGAACTGACTTTTTGTTTGAAATGCTTAGATATTCTATTTACGCTTGAATTGCTAGAGACTAGCAATAAGTTGGTTGGGGGCTATGATGAACACATGAAAATGCACATTTATTAAGAGGTTCAGTCACCATTTAATGTCACTAATTTTAGCATTTTTGTATTTTTAGCTTGAAATAAAATTTTCTCCTTAAATTATTATTAATGAATGTTATTTGCACAGGTTTAGGTAAAATGGACGTACTCTCAATGTCAAAATTGAAATAAAAAATTCTTGAACCTGGAGTAACATGACTCAATCTTACACAAACTTGAAGAACAGTTGAAAAGCCAAATCCAACATGTTATAGGCCAAAAATTGAGATACAATAGAATTGGGTTATAACCTTCGCTCAGCTTGACCCAACTCACGTATTTGAACGGTATCTCACATAATACGTATCCAATTGGTATATTTCTTGAATCTGTGAAATACTGACTTAATTATCAATAACTCTTATATAGTCCAATCACTCGTTATCATGAACCAAATTGTATTGCAAATGGGTAAAAGGGTTGTTGGCTGAAATCTAACACATCTTTGGAATTTTGCCCATATCTCATTGGATATTCATCCAATTTGAATGAAACTAATGGCTATAGAAAGAAGAGACAAAATGATACAACTTTCATGTCGGCAACAAAGGCTATATTGGTTATTTCTATTATCAAAAAGGTGTTACAAGTGGGGGAAAGAGTGGTTGGCCTAAATTATTGAAGATTGAAGTCACACTAAACATATTTACATTCATTGCCTATATAAAGACCCTCTTAGGACGTTTTCAATTAGATAATTCTCTTTTATTCTCTTCTCATTAACATGCATTATAATATAGGCTAGAGTTCTTGGCAAGGCTAAGATATGAACTTTTATGTTTAACAAACTTACTCCTATCCTTTGATTCTTTGTCAAGAGCTACAAATGTTTGTAAGTTTAGTTGTGCCTAAACTCTTATCTATTTTATTTTCTATAATCCAGAGGTTATAATTCTCATGTTTTATATATTTTTAGTCATGTTTTCTTTATGTGATTCTTGTTGAATTATAATTGTTATTAGTTACATTATTTTACATGTTAATCTTTTACTGCAATATTGTCAATCGATATATTTTTTATCTTGGATAACATGTAAAGACAATAATTGTTTGATATTCAAGTTGATCTTTTACTGTAATATTGTCAAAATGATATATTGTCGATCTTAGAAAACTTGTATAAATGAATATGGTTTGTGTTAATGTTTGCAAAGAGTTTAGTCATATCAAATACATGTGTTATCAAATGTGTTATATTTTAGATATCTTCCGATTGATTGTTTGGGATGTGAAACATTCAATTGAGTTATAAACATTGAATTAAAGTGTAGAGTATATTTATAAAGCACAATTGTGATTCTCGAAGCCTTGCTCGCATTATCATAAGACATTTTTCTTAATTCATAGACAATTCTATCTCATCCAAACTAATTAATTAATTTTCTACTTTGCTACTGCTTTAATATTTTACTTTATCAACCTATTTTGTCAAAAACTTCCTCGTGGGATCGACACCTCAATCTATATTGTGATAGCTGCATTACATTTTGAGTATAAACACATATACATTATTATGTATTAGTTCCAACAAATCATTGGCACGATGTCCTATACCAATAAATGGGGATGTAGTCATTGTTCGTTGAATACATAATTCTCAAACTGGATAGGGTTCTATGAAAATATCAAGTATCTGATCATCCTTAACTAGACGGGTTAGGCATCTCACACCTATATGACCTAATTGCATGTGCCATAATTCTATATTATTTAAAGTTTTCAAACTTTTTCTTTTATTATTTACTTGTACATTAAACATATTTTCAGTTGTATCTAAAATGTAATGGTCATTCATCAACTGACAATCAGCTAGCAAAATATTATTTTTATCATACAAATTTAAGGAACAGCTTTATAAGTACATGATAACCCTCCATGTCTAGTACAAAAAGGGATATGATCTACCTAATATGCCACAAAATAACATTGTACAACAAAATACTACAACCTAAAGGGAGAAGTAATTCAAAAAGTCCCAATAGCTTTAACCTCGAGGAAATCTCCATTTTTAACACGAAGATGTACTTCTCCACGCTACAGTTGTCTAGCTTCCTTCAGTCCCTGCAATATATTGCAGATGTGAGAAGGATATGCGGTATTTAATACCTAACTAGTGCTAGTATCAAATACTAATGAAATATTAATAATTGGTAAATATATACCTGTGGGGCTTTTTTTTATAGTGGCAAGGTATTTTTCACAATTACGCTTTCAATGTCCAATCTCACCACAATGGAAACACTTTCCTTTGGCTTTTTTCTTGTCTTGTGGCTTGGATATGATATGTCTCTGAGGACCTTTAGATGGTGTTTTCTTAACCTTTTTCTTCCCCTTAGACTTTTTAGAAGCCTTTGAGGTAAAAGATGAAGCACCCTGAACGTAGAAGGCTAAACCCATTTTATTCATGTCCTCAAGTGTTGTCTTTAACATATTGTGAAGATCAGCAAATGTAGGAGTCAACCTTTGCATGTTGAAGTTCATGATGAATTGTGCAAATGACTCAATAGAGATTGGAGAATCAAAGTATTCCCCAATGTATTGTTTACGTATTCTTATGTGGAAAAAGAATTTAATTATTACCATTCTCTCAGATTTGGGTATTAGTATTTTTAGAGATTAAGAAAGATCCACGTGCCCATACACGTTGAGTTTGAAGATTGAGAATAGTAAAAAATATTGTAGACAATCAATTCAAGATTCGCCATAGCGAGGAATTGAGGTAATCTTCTATCCCTATACATGTAATTATGAATAAGACGATCTGGCTTCCGCTGTATTTATTTTATTTTAAAAGAATTTTTTTTATTTAATACCCAACAACAGGTATCAGAGCCGCCTTGTTTCATATTACATGTATACTTTATTTTGTGTACGGTAGAAATTGTTTATTATAGCACCAATTGCATACTAATCTAGATTTTTATTTTTATTAATTATGTGATGAATGGTTATGCCCAATAACTCATGGTTAGATATTTATTTGTATTTTTTCTTTGGAATTGTATTTATTTGCATACTAATCTATTTATATTTATTTGTAATCTAAAGAATATATATTTTAATTTTTTTTGTTGTATTAAAAAAAAAAAGAAATGAACAAAAAGAAAGAAAGAAAGAGACTGTACGCGGCGTCATGTATTCCTTTTTTTTCCTGTGGCTCGTGCAGCGGCAAACGTGGCTCGCGATCTTCACGGTGTCATCTAAAGAATGCGGTAACAAAGAGCAGCGCTGTCAGCTCGTGAGGTGGTCAGCTTCCTTCGAGTGGCTGGCGGCTGGCGGTCTCCTCACGATAGATGGCGATGCTAGGATCTGCGCGTGTGAGACCCAATTCCTATGAATATCGTAGATTCCTAAATTTTGAAGTATCACGATAAGAAACCATAGGGATAATCGATTTTGACCCTATTGCAAATATTTTATGTGTGACACGTGCAAATAATATTTTAATGTGGTTATGTTAACCCATTAGTGTAGTAGTGTGGGACTCGTACGGGTGACCGGTAGACCACGTTGAATGGAAATAGGATAAAATCACACATTTATTATTTAATTAATTTATTAACCTAACCATGGTTAAGAATTAACCAAAGTTGAGTTAAAAAGTTAACTATGGTTAATATAAATTAATTAAGTAATTAAATTGATTAATATTTATCCAAATTTAATAATATAATAATAGTAGATATTATGAATATTTTATATTATTATTATATTATTTAAAATGGGATAAGTGTTAATTAAAGTTAGATAGGTGGGTTAATGTGATTGGTTATGGAAAGTAAAAGGGGGTAATTGTAGTATTTTGATTGGATAGAAAAAAAAAAGAAAAAAAAGAGAAGAGAAGTGTTTAGAAAATAGAGACTTAAGGAAGAAGTTGCCGAAAAGGAAGAAAAGAAAGAAAGAAAAGAAAAGAAAGGAAGAAAACAAAAGAAAGAAGAAAGGAAGGAAGAAGTAAGAAGGAAACTTATTGTTTTGGTATTTATTTCATGTATTTGGATGTATATATATGTATATGGATATGTATGTATATACATCTGTATGTGTGTATACATATATTTTTGAATGTATAGATATACATATACATATATATGTATTAATGAATAGAAATACGTGTGTATATTTGTATGTATCTATGCATGTATATACATATATATGTGTGTGAATGTATGTATAGATTTATGTAAACATGTAAGTATGGTTGTATGTATATATTTAGGTATATATATATATATATACACATATATGTATTTGAATATATTTATGTTGTATATATGTATATTGTATAAGTAAGTATGTATGTGTAGGAATGTGTAGAATTAGGGTTTGAGTGTGATTTTGATATGAAAATATCAATTGAATGTTATTAGGGTATTAGAATTAAATTGGCATGCTTTGGATGCATTTGGAATAAGAAATTGAGAAAAGAAATGTGTTGGGCAGAGAATGGTGCATTCAGCCACTTAGGGAATTTTAGAGTTTGAGTTGTGTTTTGATTAAATTGTTGTGTATAAATGATTCTTTGTATCAATTTGATGTATATGATTGATGGAAAATCAAAAATGAAGAAAATGGACATAATGGTCTATTTTGATAAGGTGAATGGCAATTATGTCCAACTAAATTTATAGGCTGTTAAGCAATTTTTATAGTGTCGGATGGTGAATTAAACAAGATTGAATGACTTCGTAAATGAAAAATAGAAAGTGGAATCCATCCAGACTTTGTAGGCCGATTAGGGTGCTTACTGGTTTTATTGTTATTTTGAGCATTTACAAAGGTTTTAAATGTCATTTATAGAGTGTAGGTGAAGAAAACTGAGAGCGGTAAAGGAATTAAGCATTCCAGAGAATAATTGAGTTTGGAGCGGTTGGTGAATGAAAATCTGTCAAGGTTTATCTTTCGTTTAATATGTTTTGCATATTGAAATTGTATGTTTTATGTGCTTTTAATGCATAAACATGATTTGCGGTTTTGGTATACAGTTATAAATATTCATTTATATGTTTGGTTTAAGAAATAGTTTTAAAATTACGAAATTAGTTTCAAAGGCCATTGGTACCCTCAGATTTCAGAGTGGTGATGGTTTAAGACCCGGCCGGTATATCCCGTACGCATGGGCAAGTATTGGGGGGTGAGTCACTAACTCCGAAAAGGCAAGTTGTCGAGTCTTGTGAGTCATTCTATGTGTAAGGGGTATTGTCTTGCTATATGTAGGCGATGTAGGATTCCGCTACATAGCTAATGAGATGTCACAGTAGGCATTGTTAGTTTAGACGCCTCCTGACCTACTCACGTTGTGTGGTGCTAGTTTAGTCGCTACTTGAATATAAAGCTTTAGGGTTACCATTGGTGAAGTTTAGAAAGAAAATGACCCAGCAAAGGTTTAATAGTTTTTTAGCTACCGAATGCATATTACGTATTTATATGTGTACATGTTAGTTATTATGTTTTACAAATTTTGGATTTTGTTTTTCAAAGATGTAAATAAAACCCGCTTGGTAAGATTTCATCAGCATATGACGTTAGAAACCATCTTACAGTTTTATAATAATTCTAGAAGCACGTTTTATTCATATCTTAAAAAATTTAATATTTATGCAGAATTTTATTTTATTTTCACTAGATATCTTAAACTCACTCACTGAGCTCCTTTAGCTCACCCGTTTCGTATTTTATATTCTCTAAACCCCTTCTAGGTGCAGGCCTCGGTGCGCAAGTTGCTAATTCTCCTACAACTTATTAGTGGGCCTAGTCTGATGATCATTTTGTAAATGTAAATGTGATAAATAGTACATTTTAATGTTTTTGCATAGTAGTCATAGACTTGTGCATTTTGTAAATATATTTGAACAAACAATAAGAGGTTTTGATATTATGTTGATAGTTTCACTTTTTATTAGTATGTTCATTTTGTGATTTAAATGAAATTGTTGAGTTGAGTTTGGATTTGATTTTGAAAAAGATCGGAGGTCCTATTTGAAAGTTGAGAAGTTGTTTGAAATAGGAGTGTGATTTTCTTTGTAGGCTTTGTAGTGAATTTTTATAAAAATAGGAAAACTCTGTCCAGTTTTTTTTTAAATTTAATTAGTTATTTTCACGTATATTTCAACATTTTCTCAATAATAGCAAGAATTAAAAAGGGGTTCTCCTCGCGAAATTTCTCAACTTAAATAGTTAGATTCTGAGGAACTTCCATTGGGGTGCCCGACAGGGTGGCTGGGATCTATAATACAGGGCTCAAGGCGGGTCCTATTAGCGCGAGTCTTCACAGTGGTTGAAAGTCGAACGACGTCGTCTACAATCGGCGGCTGCAAGAGTGGAACGGCAGTCGAACTGTTGAGCAGCGGTGGGCTTGGAAAGTGTGGGAGCAGCGCTGTGTGAATCTGATGGAACTAGGGTTTCATCTATAAAATATCACATAGGCCCCTCCTCGTTCTAAAGAATTCTAATTTTGGACAAGATGTTTGCATTCTGCACAAATAGACCCTTTAAAGTTTGTCAATTGTGCAAATAGACCCTAATAAAATTATTTTATTTCACTCAGCCCCCTCCAAGACTTGGGTAATCATAGTTTGGCTAGACAACTTTGAGATATTTGTCAATAGGTTCTTAAATTTTATCCAAATTTATTTTTATACTAATTTTGGGTATTTACAAATTCAAAGTTAGCTAAAACTCTTTTTAATCTTGGTCCAATTTTATAAAATTTTATTTGAGCTATTTTATTAAAATTATTGGGTCTAAAAATATTTTTATTTAAATTTTTTTAAGAAAGCCTAAAGAAATTTTAAGTCTAAAATATGCCAAATTTATTTTTAAAATAAGTGGACCAAAAATAATTAAGAAGCCCAAAATTCAAGCCCATAAAAAGAAGCAAGTAAGAGGAGGTAACATTATAGAATAGCCTAAGTTGACTTTAAGGAAGACTTTAAAGAATTTAGGCTTAGTTTTAAATATTTTTCTTTCTAGGAAACGCCATGAATTATGGGTTATTTATCTAGTTAATTGATTGAATGAATAAACATGTCATATAGATTAAGCGTGTCACATTCACATGTCCATGTATAAAATATATCATTTTGTATGATATTAATGTTCTAATGAGATTAGAATAAGATTATTGTCATATGTTTTAATATTATATTAACTTGTTATTTGATGTGACCTTATTAATTATTTTATGAAAATAAAATTAATATTAATAAGTAGAATGTCATTGTATAAATTAATTAAAAATTCTAAAAATTAAAATATTGAGTGAGAGTGAGGGCTTTAGGCATAAAGCTCATAGCCTCCATTATTGGTTCTATAGTAAGGAAGATCAATGCCTTATCTCAAATCTTGTGAGCTCCCTATGGAAGGTATTAATCAAAACTGGTTACTAGATAGGACTTCATTAAAGGATGAGATCCAATATAGAACTCATACAAAACTGACTACCCTACAATGGCTTTTTAATTGGAAAATATAAATGATTGAAATAATGATTGTACACTCAACTTAGGTTGATTGATATCCTCCCTACGGAGTTCTTGTCAATTAAATCTAAGGCCTAAAGAATCGGTAGTTTGTTATTATTTGATATGAGACATCTAGAAAATAATAATAAATTAGTATGATATTAGTCTGATTCATGACGAATATGACCACCCTATGGAGGCGTATTCTGAATAAAAATTAGATTATTGATATATAATGTAGTTAAAGAGTTCTACATAAATGCATTTCATGTATTCATACAAAAGTTACACATGCTTTCAAATAATGTATGCTTATGTATAAATTTATTTTTCAGAATCATGTCTTCATTCAGTCCACTAGCATCCATCCTTAACCAAAACAAGTTAACTAAAAATAATTATGTGGATTGAAAAAGGAACTTAAACATTATTCTCACAGCTAAAAAGCACAAATATGTCTTAACTGAAAAATACTTAATGAAAAGGCATCTTTAGCTAGAACAAAATGCTTATAACAAGTGGCAACAGTCTGATAAAATGACCAGATGTTATATATTAGCTTCTTTGTCTAGTACTCTAGCAAAGCAGCATAAGATTATGGAAATGACTGCTGATATAGTCTTCAGCATTTCAGATATGTTTGTTGATAAAAACATAACTCTAAGGTAGGCTATTTTGAAAGAGATCGTGAATACCAGGCAAGTTGAAGGAACTCTTGTGCAAGATCACATGTTGAAAATGATAGCACTATTCCAATAAGTTGAGGATTTGGGTGGGGCATACACTAGCCAATCTAAGGTCGAGATGGTCCTAGAAACCTTAGCACCCTCATTTCAGACTTTCTTGTTAAACATGTCAATGAATCAGTTGAATTTTTTATTAACTGAGCTAATGAATCAGTTTAGAGTCATTGAGGTCATAATGAAACTTGGACTAAGTGTTCATTTGACTAAGGGTCCATCTTTCTCTTTTGGTCTCAATCCTAAGAGAAATGGTAGTAAGAAGAAAAAGAATAAACCCAAGAGAGTATCTAACTCAACTTCTATGCAAATTCAACAAAAGGATAAGAAAAACCAAAAACAAATATTTCCAATGTAGTGTTAAAGGGCATTGGAATATCAATTATAACATTTAATAGTATTATAATTATAGTTTTTAATTAATTAAAATGGGAACTATATAAAATTTAATGGAAACTTTTAATTTCACACTAATAAAGGGTTTTTTTTTGGAGGCATTTTTTCATTCTTAATTAATTTTTATTTTTTAAGAATAATTATTTATTTTCATTTTTCTTCTTCATTACTTTATCTTTTAAAATATTCTCAATAATTATCTCTTATTTCAAAATAATTAGTATTTATTTTCTTAATTACTCTTTTTAAATATTAATTTTTAAACAATTATTTTTAATCAAAATTATGTCATTTAAGATCTTTGATACTACAATATTAATAATTCACTGACACTTCATACTTTTAATATTATGGTATTAGTAATTCACTAACACTTCGTGTTATTGATACTATGCTATCAGTAATTTACTGACAATTCTATGAAGTGTTAGTGAACTTGACACAATTTTATCGTATCAGTCATAGGTACATCTTCATTGACACTATAAAAAAGTGTCAGTAGCATAATGTCGATGAAAAGTATTTTTATAATAGTGAAAGTGTTATAAAAAATTAATGTTATATTATATAGTTGGGATACAAATTTTACATTTTAATTAACATGATATTTAATGTATCTATTATTGAGTAGTATTATATAACTACCATATTAATAAAAAATAAAAAAAATTAACAATTATATTACAAGTAGTAATCATTTATTAATAGTATATCAGTTGATATATAAAATATGTATTTTAACTTTATAAACCGAGGCCTAGCACTACTCTTATAAAAATCAAAGTCCAACTAAAATTTTAGAAGTAATGAGAAATTCGACTGAGTCCCCTCCAATCTGCTTGGACGATGTATCTGCAAACCATGCAAGTTGATCATCTTTTTTGCTTCTTCTTTGGGGAATTAAAGAGATATTTTTAAAATTAGAAAGTAGTTCTAAATTTTTTACCAAAAGTGCAAGAAAGTGATGGATGTTCATGTACTCCACCGATTGTTGTCATGGCCAAGCTTTGAATAATTATTGAATAACTCATGAACCTTTCTTGTGATAAACTTTCGCTGGATATATTTGTGTGAGTGTGACCTGAACAACTGCCTCTATTTTTTGGAGTTGCCAACGCCAGGTTGTAAAAGTTACATATTGTGTTATTAGATAGACAGCGAACAAGTCATCTTACATTATTTGATACGAAAAGGGCCTTCAACCTTATTATGCTTTTATTATTTCAAATATAAAATCTTCATTTGGTATTGGTTTTTCCTGCAAGAAAAAAGTTTTTGCGATTTAGACCTCCATATTTACACATATCAAGTGCAAATTACTTCTTATTTATAATGTCATGTGTGATTTATATCACTGAGGTCATTGTCTACATGAAGCATGTTACTCATGTCATAATTTTTGTGAATATTATTCTTTGATGGTTCTTGTGAAGTGATTATACTTCCATTTTACTAAACTGAAATTAAACATTAACATACATTTTTATTACTTTAATGTAACTATTCACATTAACACATGAATAGAAGTAATATTTACGTTTTAACTTTAAAATGTTTTCTGCTAAAAAAAAAATGCTTTCTAGAAGGACACTTTAAGAACACTCTTACTATATTATTTACTTATACATTCATAATAAATTAGTTGGATTATAAAAAATATTAAGAGATAGAATAGTCATATAACTTTCTTAGATGCTAATAAAGTTTTGATATCTATTAGGACTTGCATTTAGATTTTAGTTTAATTTCTAGTAGCACATACTAATAATAACATTGATATATTATTTCCTTACTTTATATATATATATGTACACACATACTAGATGTATACTATAATCCTATTTGTAGATTTAATGTTTATTTAGTTAGATTTCTCCATTGTTTAAAAGAGCTTTTTTAATACAAAAATTAATTTATATATATTTTTTTGGTAATGTTTTGGTTGTATTTGAAAACAAAATTGAAAATTAAAAAAAAAATCTATTTTGCTTCTACTAACAAAAACTCAAAATTTGAACTTTTGAGAATAAAGCTTTGGGAGTTTTTTTTTTAATATTTACGTAATGTTACATATACTTTAATTATATTTTATTTAATTTTATAGTGTACCCTTAATAAAAAAAAATTCTATTCAACTAACATATTTTTATTATTTTTTTGGAAGTCATCGTATCTCGATATTTCAATACAAGTATCATATATTTACAAGATTTTCTATCAAATGTTTTTTACATTAGTAAGTATTATTTTATTTTTTTATTTTTTTTACCAAACAATAATTTATTTGATTCATAAATTGCTATGTATTAATTTTACTTAGATTGTTATGTCTTAAGAGATTGGTTTTAAGGAAATATAGGATAAATTTAAGCTCATGTATAAAAAAATAATTTGTTTATATTTTTAGATATAAGATTTATTTAGTGTCTTTGCCAGTAATTTAATATCAAATAAGTACTATAAATAATATATAATCAAATAATTTAGTATTTTAAAAAAAAAAAATTTAATTGATTATTAAACAATCAATAATTTTTTTTAAAAACTCTACTTTTAAAAAACATTGGTCTAATTATAACGCACCTAATTTTCTAACTCTAATATGAACAATATTTACTTTCCATAATGAAAAATTTGAACCCACAAGCAAATGAGAAAACAATTCCTTTCTGTCACGTTCAAAACTAATGAATTCTTCTCCATCACATGTTGATTAAACTTAAGAAAATTGAGAGAGAGATAGCGTATCAATTTGATACGAATTAATTAGATGCGTCAAAGGTATACAACCTTGTTTAAACTTGAATTTGTCAAATCATACATATACTGTTCCTCTTCTTAATTTCAATTTGATGTGTGCCAGACACGTTTAAATTAAATAAAAATATCCTAAATAATGAAAAAGATATATATTTTTTTAAATAACAACTAAAGCATCCTTAAGGGCCTGTCTGTGTTTTTTTTTTGGTCGTATTTTTTTATTAAAAAAAAAGCTGAAGCCATATTCGAAACGCTATTTTACTTGGATAAACAAGCAAGAGGATGTTATACTTGGAAAAATTGCTTTACTTGCAAAACCCTAGCATTTGATTATGAATATATATTACATCTCAATAACAGCACTACAGGCTACAGCAGAGTAACCTTGTGGTGACGTTTATTTTATTAACTTTGTTCAAGAAAATACGAAAAGGAATAAAATAACACAAGCAAATATTAATTGAGAGCAAAAACACCGTTGACAGACCAACGACATTAAGACGGTGGGTGAACGTGGTGGCAAATGTCGAACAAAGATTAAGAGGGGTAAGGTAATAGCATTTTTGTCCCTAATCGGCTGATCTTTCAAATAAGGACATTGTTTATCTATTTATACAAATAAAATGACTAAAATACCCCATCTCGTTATGGTCAAAATTCAAATTGTAAGGGCTCCTAGTCATTTCAATAAGATTAAGGGACCTATTAAATATAACATTTCAAAAAAAGGGACCTATGAAATATAAATGAATAAAACTATATCCTTGTTTGACAAAATGAAAAGCCGTAGGCCCAAGACTAAAAAAATTTGGTTGGTAGTTGCCCCTATTTATTGATCTCGGCTGGCAAAGGCCAAAAAGCAAGACTCGCCCTTCCATTTCCCACTCCAACACTTCATCATATAACTCCCTCACATCCTTTACTCTTTCATCTTAAAATTTTTTAAAACTAAATACCAAACAACATTCCTACGCAATGAGAAATTGCAGCACAGCCACCGTCACCATTGTCGCTTTCCTTTCCATCACAGCATGTGCGTTAGTTTCGGGTCAGGCTCTGGCCCCGGGTCCATCTTCAGCGTTCGGGCCGTCGGTATCCGGGCCATCAGTCTCTGGGCCATCGTCATCTGATGACTGTTTGACGAAATTGCTGAACATGTCGGACTGCTTGTCGTACGTGACGGCCGGAAGCAATGTAACAAAGCCGGACAAGCCGTGCTGCCCAGAGCTGGCGGGGCTGGTTGAGAGCAGCCCACTCTGCTTGTGCGAGCTTCTTGGAAAGAGCGATAGTTACGGAATCAAGATCGATGTCAACAGAGCTCTCAACCTTCCTTCTATTTGTGGTGTCACTACGCCTCCTGTTGATCTGTGCTCGGGTACTTTGCTATTACTCTTTTTCTTATTTTAGATTCAGTCAAAAAGATAAAAGATAAAATACAAGCCAAAAATCCCTAAAAGCTCTTCAACTCAGCTTGAATAATGACAAAAGTAAATAAATGAAAATAGCGTTACCTTGAGAATTATTTTTGTCTACTTTTCTTGGAGATTAAAAAATTTGCTTTAATTATTTACAGGTAATTTCTGACAATTTTGAACATATTTAAAATTTAAAAACAAAGCAACAACTGAATGGATTGTATCTGTATCTTCATTTCCTTTTCGGAAAATAGTGATAGTCAACAGTGCAACCGATTTCCAAATTGAAAGATAGTAATAAAGAAATCGTTCAACTAGAATCAGTGAATATCTTGTTAGGAATACATAACTTCACTTTCTACATAAAAGAATTGGAAGAGAGTCTGTTTTGTGCATCACCTAATCTAGTAAATTTCATCTAATCAAACCGAAAGTTCAATATTATAATTATGATAAATCGGTTGTAACTTTGTCCGGAGTTACATGTGGAACCTCCCCAATTTCACCAATCACAGTAAATGCCCATATATCTTCTGTGGGGACCACAAAGGAATCTTTAATGTATTCCCGAAAATCTGTAAAATGTCCCGCGTTTACGAGTTAGCTAGTATTCGTTAAAAATAATCACTTAAAATTGTGTCAAATAGCTAAAATTCAGATTCCTAAATCCATAAAAACTTGGAAAACCACCGACGACACAGCGCGTGGGTTGGTACTTAATGATTCTGGCATCTCTTCACGTGGATTGTTTTACAACCTGCTGGAGTTTTATTTTGTGGGGCATTATTTAAACTCTACTGTTGTTTCACAGTTGTGGGAGTTCCTATTGGAGTTCCAACCGCAAGTGAAGGGCCTACCTCACCAGGTTCTATTTCTATATATTTTATACTTCTATCTGACGAAGACACCTTCAAATATATCTTCTCTCTTTTTTTTTTTAATACAAATATATCATCAGTAATACTAATATAGTAAAAATCTTAAACAAATTAAATGAGTGAAAAGAAAGTATTATGCTTACAAGTTATTTCATACAAATTGACAAGTCATAAATTCAATAAAAATAATCAGAACAAAAACTAAATGAAATAAGTTAAACTAGATCAACGTATGAGCAGCTTCAGCTCGCCGGCCTCACTTTTTATTATGATGTTTGTGAATGTATATATACAACTTTAAGCGTTAGAATATCTTTTTTGAACTTTGGATTGCATCAGTTATTGTTTATTATAAATGTAATATTAAATATTTTAAATTATATATAAAAATGTGATGTGTTAAATAAATATTGTGTAATAAATAATTTTAAATTTTATACTATTTAACTACTTAATATCTACTTGACAAATTAATTTTTAAAATATATAACATTACTTTTATTATAAAATAAGTGATAAATTATTTCTTTGTGGCTGAATGGTGTCTAGCATGCACTTCCCAACCTCTTTAATACAAATAATATATGTGGTGGTAAACTCTCCCTTATTGGAGTTCATGTTCTGGTTTCTGAGTTTGTTTCAAACTTGCTTTGTATTTAAAAATAATGTTATATTTTTTTAATATAAATATTTTTTATATAAATAATATATTAAATAATTATTAAATAGTAAAATGATATAATAAATAATTTTAAAAATTATAATTATATTATTTAATAATTACTTACATATTATTTTAATATGAAAAATTTAAATATTATTTAAAAAGTATATTATTATTCTGATAATTAACTATATTTTTACATTTTTTCTGATAATAATGCCATAATGCAAAAATTTATAATAATAATAATAATAATAATAATAGTAAAATAAGCTGTCTTTTTGGCCCAGAGTATATGTAACGTTTTTTCTTTTTTAAAAAGTGAAGAGTTATTTATAAATAAAATATTAATATTTAAAATGGAAAAAAAAATTGCAGGTGTTCAGCCACCAGCAGGATTAGCTACCAGCCCTTCAACAGGAAACAATGGCAATGCAGCTACAAACAATGCAGGCTCTTTTATCACTATCCTTGTTGCCTTAGCATTTGCTTTTCTATTTTAATTTTTCTTTTCGATTTTTTTCACTTCCAGTTCTCCATAGATTAATGTTGCTTTGTATTTGTATCCGGATATTCTATGCTTACTAACATCAAATAAAAATTTTCGCTTCTTTTAGTTTAACCCCTCTCTTTTTTACATAATAATTTTTTTTTCTTAAAGGTAATAATTAGGTCGGATCTAGGTCCATTAAAAGTCGGGCTTGCTCCCAAATTTAATACGAGAGTGAAACATAATTCTAGCGAAGGAAAAGTGAAATGCTTATATTACCGCCAAAAAAAATAATTAAGGATATCATTGTACTATAAGTTTGGCTAGTGTATTAAAGAATGTTTGCTGTGATTGTGTATATGTTAAAATTTTTTAAATATATTAATAAGATAGATTATATATAATATTATTTTATAATAAAATATATTTCAATCAAATTAAAATAGATTTTTGTAATTTAATAATAATTTTTTTGCATCTCATACGAATTTAATTTATAATTAAAATATTTGTTTAAGTAAACACAATTAACCTCCACCATTAGGATTCTCATTGTGGTTAATAACATAAACAATTATTTATAGTTTATAATACAGTAATATAACAATTATATTTGTATTAAATAATAAAAAATAAAAAATTTCACATGCAAAAATACAAATTGGAGTGTATAATTTGGAACGATCAACGCGTAAAGTTGAATAACCTGGCATTATACAATATAATGCTTCGAAAAAAAATTTGTACTTAATTTTTTTATTTTTTTAGGCTCACGTTTAACCTAATACAACCTGGCATCAACTGTATCAATGCCTTAGTGTTATACACTTGAACGCTTCATCGTTTTGGGTTGGAGAATACCTTTGTGTTCATATTTTGAATGCTCTAGCGTTATGCATGCAACAAACTTGCTTCTACCTTGAAAACACCATAGCGTTATATATAGCAACGCCCTAGTGTTCTGCCCTGTAAACGCTCGTCATTCAACATTTGAACGCCTTAGCGTTCTGTGTTGGAGAATGCCCCTACTTTCATATCTTGAGCTCCAATGTTCTGCATGCAACAACCTTGCGAATGCCCTAGCATTCTATCCTACGAACGCCCTAACGTTCTACATGCAGGACTCAGATGAATGCCTCAACATTATGTGTAGAATGCTGCAATGCTTATGTCTAAACATGAACGCCCCAACGTTCTCATTGTAGCGCTGCGACATTTCTTCGAAAGTAGACTATTGTTAGCACTTCAAACATTTCAAAATGCACGTCCTATTGTTTTTGGGCATCCCCAACACTTCAAATAACACTCTAATAACCTAGAAACACATAAAACATGTTCTGATACCAACTGTTAGTGCATTAAAGAATGTATGCATGTGATTGTGTATATATTAAAATTTTCAAAATGCATGTCTAACATACATAGCGCAGTGAAATAAAATAATATAATTAACATATACACATTACAATTGAATCAAAATAATATAGGAATCGTATATATACCCTTGTAGACGAATCGATGAAAATTGTTGAACTTTGAAGCCATTTGAGCTCACAAATAAAATTATTTCTTGAATATTTTGAGACTCTAATATTTGGTGGGATTAGAGTAGCTATAATGGTAGCTTTGGGTATATATTTTGTACAGGAATTAAATTAAGTTCAAAACTTGAACTAATTCTAGCATCATATGCTTAAAGATTGAGTTTAGGGACCAAAATGCAACTTTCTCAAAGTTTCTATTTTCTCTCAAATGTTTTGCACGAACTTTTGATTCAACAATCCATTCATTTACACAAATGAACTCTTTCATTTGTCATAATGGATTAAGACACATCATGTGTACACATATCTAACATGTGACATGTTTGACTATGCAAGCTAATCATTGAGTGATAAATGTTACTTGTATTATCCATGCAAATACTTTACATGAATGACATTTGTCACATGCAACTTATACATACTGCCATTTGTCACACAAATGGCCATGCATGGATGCCATATGTGTATTTTGCTTTTCCATGCAATAAGGAATTTTTTGCAACATTTATAAACTATAGTTCCTACTTTTCAAATAGGTCCTATAATGTATCCAACTTTCTAAAATCTTCCCGAATCATTCCGTACGATCCGTCCCATAACCCTAGTGCTCAACGAGTATACTTAATATTGTTAAACTCTCTAGGTTCACATCCATTTATCTTACAGAACACTTCTGCAAGTTCATGAACGATGCCCTACACACACATTATGAATATTACAAAATGGCGCGTTAAACCATATCCGTATAATCCCTCCGCCATCTATATCCTTGGAAGAGCAGAGATATAGTTTATCACCATTAAATCTCTATATGCTTGACCTTGAACTTATCTCTAGATTTTTATTTCTGTAAATAATATTCGCAAACTCTTTCACGATATTGTTTAACCTTATAAAAACTCTTTTTTCGAGGATTATGGTTGTGGCCACAAGACTTCTTGAAATACAATCTTAGAGCATCAAGATGCTAGAAATAGTGCTTACATGTCATTCAAATTATTGTATAAATGTTTATTTATTTAATATTTATATAATAAACATTTCTTTTATTTACTAATTATTATTATTATTTATATGGTAAGAAGCTTGTAGCTTTTAAAACATTATAGGTCTAAAAGAGTTTAGGTCAATGTTAAGAGTTAACAATTCTAAAGAGTTAGAACCTTACTTGAAATAGGGACACAGACCCGAGAATACTATAGTAATGACGTAGTTGTAAAGAGTTATAAATGGTGCTAAAAAATGTCATTATGTAATATGTTATCAAAAAATATCATTCTTGATCTATGGTTATTGACATGGGTTGATCGATATTCCTTTGGATTAATGTATGATTATATTTGAATTGTTCAGATGGTTAGTCTTAACAGACCATAGGCTTAATGAAAGTTTATATGGACATGCAGGTATTTAGTAGGGACTGGATACTAAACAAACTTACGAGGACCTTCAATAAACATCCTATGAAGCCGTTAATAGAGGGTCTTCTCAAGTTGAGTAGTATTCATGATCCTTTAACCTGAGTGCCACAGTGGGCTTGTGAGTGATTCACCATAGTTTGATTTTATGCATGTCAGAGACTTTTTATGGTCTGATAGCTAGGTGTCGTTAGATATGGACTGTTGCTCATAGAGTCCAATGTGTGTAGATATTGGATCCGTCAGCTCATATGAGTGAGTTGTATATCTTGATGCTCTGAGATTGTATTTTTGGAAGTTTTATGACCATAAACAGAAACTCCAGAAAAACGTTTCCATAGGGTTAAACAATATCGCAAAAGAGTTTGCGAATGTTATTTACAGAAATACAAATCTAAAGATAAGTTCATGGTCGAGCATATATAGATTTGATGGTCATAATCTAATCTCTGCTATTCCAAGATATAGACGAAAAAGGGATTATACGGATATGGTTAACTTCAGCTTGTATGGTTCAATATACCATTCTGTAATATCCGTAATGTGTGTGTGGGGCATCGTTCACGGACTTACGAAAATATTCTATAAGATAAACGGGTGTGAATCTAGAGAGTCTTACAATATAAAATATACTTGTTGAACACTGGGGTAGTGGGATGGGTCGTACAGAATGATCTAGAAAGTTTCAAAAAGTAGGATATGTTTTAAGACCTATCTGAAAAATGGGAAACATAATTTGTAATATTACAAATAGGTCCATATTGTATAGAAAAGCAAACTGCATGAATGGCATCCATGCATGGCCATTTGTGTGACAAATAATGGTATGCACGGAGTTGCATGTGACAAATGTCACATATACAAAGTGTTTGCATAGATGAGTAACATTTGTCACTCATGCATAGTACCACATGCCTTAATGGTGGACATGTGGCCACTTAAGGAGTATTTGACTTTTTATAACAAATGATATGGTTTTCATTTGTTGTAGAATTGATTTGTGAAATCAAAAATTCTTACAAAATTTGGGAGAGAAAAATTCAACTTTCTAAATCTTGCATTTAGGTCCTTAAAATACATTTTTATACATTTGATGCTTAAACCAATTCAAGAGTTGAGTTGTTTGTTGATTGTTGTACGAAATTAAGATCAGAAGCTACTATTCTAGTTGCTTCAATCTTACCAGCTGTTGGAGTCTAGAATTGTTCAAGGGTGGATTTCATTGTGAGCTCAACAAGCTTCAAAGATCAAATCTTCTCTGAATCATCTACAAGGGTATATATATTATTCTTATACTAATTTTGTTCAGTATTAGTGTGTATATATTGCATGATTACAAGTTATTCTATTGCGTAATGTATGTTGAACATGCTTTTTTAAAATTTTTAACAAGTACACAATCACATGCATGCACCATAAAACACATTTAACACAGGATATACAACTCACCTATATGAGCTAACAGATTTCATATCTACCCACACTGGACTCCATAAGCATCGAACGATACCTAGCAATTAGATCATGAAAGATCTCTGACATATGTGGAACCAAAGTATGATGGATCACTTACAAGTCCACCATGGCGCTCAGGTTAAAGGATTACGAATACTACTCAACTCGAGAAAACCCTTAATTGACGGCTTCATGGGATGTCTATTAGAGGTCCTCATGAGTCTGTTTAGTATCCGATTCTTACTGAATACTTGGATGCCTATACGGACTTCTACTAAGTCCATGATCTACTAAAACTAAACATCTGAACAATTTAGATATAGATATACATTAATCCAAAAGGAATACCGATCAACCCGTGTTGGTAACCATGGATTAGGAATGATGTTTTTTTAAGAACATATTGTGCAATGACTTTTTTTAGCACTATTTGTAACTACATCATTACTATATTATTCTCGGGTCTTTGTCCCTATTTTAGACAAGATTCTAACTCTTTAGAATTGCTAACTTTAGCACTGACCTAAACTTTTTTAGATCAGATCTAAACTCCTTTAGATCTACAATGTCTAAAACAATTACAAGTTTCTTACCATATAATTACAAGTAGAATTGCTAACTTTAGCACTGACCTAAACTTTTTTAGATCAGATCTAAACTCCTTTAGATCTACAATGTCTAAAAAAATTACAAGTTTCTTACCATATAATTATATATTAATGATTATTATTGAAATGTTTACTATATATCAGAAAGAGACGTAAGGACCATCTCCAATAACTCAAGCAATTACCCTGTTATTGTCATAATATAGTCGGATAGAATCCACTAAATTTGAAATTATTCCTAGTTTAACGACTATCTTGTGTATCCACTGCTTCTTTTACATCTTCTAAAGTTGCAAGGTATTCTTCCTCTAAGGTAGAGTCAGCTGTGGATGCTTAGTTAACACACTACTAAATGACTGCGGCACTCATGAGAAGAACATATATTCAGATGTAGACTTTTTATCATCTGAATCAGACTTCAAGTCTTAATCAATGTTTTCTCTCATTTATAAGTTACATTCTCTCTATACAAGAAACATATCCTTTATATCTATAAGATGCTTTAGGATGTGGTTCACGATCATCTAATAGTTGTTACCTGAATCAGACTAATACTGGCTCGTAACTCTTACAACCATATTGATATCAGGTTTCGTACATAACATAACAAACATCAAGCTACCTATAATTGATCCATATACCCTATTAGACACTCTAACTCTTTCATCTTTCATCTATGGAGTCATTTTCCTAGAAAGATGAATGTTATAATTGAAAGATATATCAACTGTCTTATAGTTGTTAAGGTTATACCTTTTAAGAACATTTTCTATGTACGAGGATTGAGAGAGTCCTATCAGCTTCCTAACTCCAGCTCTATCTCTGTAAAGCTCTATACCTAATACATAAGAAGCCTTTCCCTAATCTTTTATGGAGAAGCTTTTACTTATAACTCATGACTGATTGTTACATATCAACATCTTTTTTTAGAATAACTATGTCATCCACGGAAAGAACAAGAAAAACAATCATACTCTCACTGCCATTTCTTAACACACATGCTTCCTCTTCATTTTTTATAAAACCAGACTTTTTAATTACTTGATCAAAATAAAAATTCTAGCTTCAAAAAGTTTGTTTAAGTCCATAAATGGACATCTTCATTTTGCATACTAAATTAAAGGTTTGGTTGAATGTAAAACTTTCAGGCTATTCCATGTATATCTCTTACTCGAGATATCCATTCCAAAACACAATCTTTACATCCATCCACCAGATTTCAAAAATTAAAATATGTTGCAATAGCCAATAAAATTCTAATTGACTTTAGCATGGTTACTAGTGAGAATGTTTCCTCATAAGTAATCTTAGATCGTTGAGTTCAACCTTTTACCACCAACTGGGCCTTAAAGTCTCTACCTTCAATTAAGCCTTACGCTTCTGCTTGTAAACTCATATATAACCAATATGAACTATTCCTTCTTGAAGCTCAACCAAGTCCTAGATTGACATGTATTAAGTCAATTTTGAATTTCATGACTTCTTACCATTTTTTCGAATCGATGTTTAACATCGTTTCTTTATAAGTCATATGATCATTTTTTTCAACTAAGAAAACCCCAAAATCATCTTTAAGTATTATATACCTTATAAATACCCTTGACATCATTTCTTGTATTATGTGGAGGATGTGTCAAAAGGTATTTCACTCGATTAATTATGAAATTCCATCATCAGTTTTATAATTCTTGGATTGATATCACCAAGTTCAATCTTTCTACAATCCTCACAACCCATGAGAAACTATTTTTAAGTGTGTGGTATTACAAGAAATGAACGTTTCGTTTCTTCTAGATAATAGAACTGATATCCCTTAAAGTATTTAGGATATCCAATGAATGGATACTTGTACCTTTTTGGTGTAAGTTTATCCTATTGGGTAATTCTTACGTAAACAGGACAACTCCAAGTCTTAACATACTTAATACTCGATTTTGTACCAATCCATATCTCATACAGAGTAGTAAATATGGTTTTTGATGAAATTTTATTCAACAAGTATATAATAGTTTTCTAGAGCATAACCCAATAGATATTTTTTGGAGATCGGTAATGTCATTATCGATCAAACCATATCAAATAAAGTTTAATTCCTCATCTCTGAAATACCTTTATGTTGAGGAGTACCTGGTAGACTATAGTGAGCGAGAATCTCATTCTCCTTTAAATAATTCATAAATTTACTATTCATATATTCACTCCGTTGATATAATCAAAGACATTTAATACATATAGTAGTTGATTTTTCTACCTTAAGTCAAAACCCTTTGAATATTTCAAAATTGTTTTAACTTGTGTTTGATCAAACACTTGTGTATCATGACATTTATCGATAAAGACAACAAAGTAGGAAAAACTACTTATAGTAGTGTGATTCATTGGACTATATGCATCACTATGTACTAGATCCACCAAATCAGTGGCACGGTGTCAAAATACCAAATAGAAGGCGATTTGATCATCCTCCCTTGAATAAAGGATTCATAAACTGCATGGGATTTTATGGTAAGATCGAGTATCTGACCATCCTCAACTAGACGATTTAAGCATCTCATGCCTATATGACTTAATCTCATTTGCCACAATTTCTATTTAAAGCTACCAAACTTATTACTTGTTCCATTTACCAATATATTCAAGACATTTCCTATTGTATCTTAATTATAGTGGCCTTCATTAACTAACATTCAGCTGATAATACATTATCAACATCATGTAAATATAAGGAACAATTTTTACTATATACATGATAACCTTCAGTGTCTTACACAAGAATGGATATTAACTATCTAACAATGTTCAGCACAAAGCAAAAGATATACAACTTAATGCTTCTATAAGAAGAGAGAAGTGACTAAAAGACTGAAAAAGCTTCATCATTTTAAAAATCTCTATTTCTTATATAAAGATGCATTTCACATTTCTGCAACTTTTTAGCATTGTTCAAATCATACAACAAATTGTAGATATGAGATGAATATGCCGTATCTAATATACAACTATTTCTGGTATCAAATGCTGATGAAATATTAGTGTTTGGTAAACAGAGACCTAAGGGGTTAATATTGCCTATGATGAGATACTTTGGACAGTAACATTTGTTGTTCGGGGATCTAATACACGTGGGTGTATGCATATGTTATTGTGTTTATTGCCTGAAATACGTATCTCATACATATTCTACGCGACGGAAGCGTGTAAATTACAATAAATACAATAAATGAATATATTAATCACATTAATATATTAATAAAGGTTGAGAACTCACCTTAAAGTGTAACGTTATACACGTATATCCTTGGAGTCCACATGGAGACCAACTCGCGGGCAGTTCTAGTCACTAACGCAGTAGACTTGGTGAGCTAGAACAGTAGTCCTATATTCAGCACGGGATTAACTCTTAATTCCCAAAATGGCCAGTGTGTTTTTTATCATTTTCTCCAAAAGGATAAAAAATAGAGAGTTTGAAGCAATCCACCATTGCTTCAATTAAAAGCATAGAGAAAAATGAAACAATTTTATTTTTCCTTTTATTTTTCTTCTTCTTTCTCCATTTTTCTTTTTCTTTCTCTCAGCCACAATGGCCAACACACACACAACCCACTCATTCTCTCTCTCTCTCTCTTTTTTTTTTATATATATACATATATAATAAAATAATAATATATAATAGATAATATAATATTAATAATAATATAATAATATAATGGGTGCCAACTATTTGGTACCCAAATATAATAATAATATATATAATATAATATAATAATGACAGAGAATGATTATTTAATAATTAAATAATCATAGTGTGAAATGACCATTTTGTCCCTCATAAATAGTTACTAAGTCTACCCCTTAGTGGGTCTCACTAAATCTCACACTTAGGTAAGCTCAACCAAGGGTCCACAATACGTTACGTGTCATTATACAATTAGTAAATAATAATTATTGACTAATTATTATATTTAACACTTAAATACAAACACGCACGCATTCCGTGGTAGTGCTGAATATTATTGGATTAAACAATTTAATCCAGCACGCTGCCTCAGTACACAACGAGTACACTCCATATCGCGGGATTCTCGAAGTCCTACTCCCGATTTGTCAAATGGAACTATTCTATGAGTCCGTGCGTAATGCCCCACGCATAAGTCACGGATATTACAAATCAGCGCATTGAACCATACAAGCTGAGGTTACAACGCATACGTATAGTCCTTCCGTTATTATATCCTGGATGTGCGGGGATATAGATTATCACCGTTAAATCTCCTAGTGCTCATCCATATCTTATCTCCAAACTTGTATCTCACTGAACAATATATGCAAACTTTTTTGCCATATTGTTCTACCATGGCGGAACTCTTTCCTGGGATGATTGCTTATGGCCACAAGACTTTCTGAGATACAGTCTCAAAGCATCTGGATATCTAACTCCATATTGGAGCTGACGGATCCTATATCTGTACACACCAGACTCCATAAGCATTGGACCATACCCAGCGATCACACCATGAAAGGTTTATGACATGCATGGAACCAAAGTATGGTGGATCACTTACAAGCCCGCGTGGCACTCAGGTCAATGGACCATGTATACTACTCAACTCGAGTGGACCCTCCGTTGAAGGGTTATTTAGAGTGTTTATCAAAGGCCCTTATGAGTTTGTCCTATATCCAGTCCTAACTGAATACCCATATGTTAATACGAGCTCCAAGCTCATAGTCGGCTAGGAACGACCATCTATACCCTATAGGCATGACATATGCTGATCTATATATAAAGGTATCCATCGACAAACCTGCATCTGCAAAAATAGATCAGGGATAATTATTCGAGAACATACTTGCGCAACTAGAATTTTCTGGCACCCGATTACAACTCTTGCAACTATGCAGTTACTAGTATATGCTCAGGTCTATGTCCCATTACAGATAAGGTTTCAACTCTTGGATATGCTGAGTATTATAACCAACTAACCCTTAGATGTGTTAATATTTAGCATTTATATCTCTCAGCGTGGCTAACTATAAGCCCTTATCTAAACCAATTTAGATATGATCCAAACTCCTTCATATCTACAATGTCCGTAACGTTACATTGTATAATACTATATAAATGGGTATTAGAGATTTAATGAGAATTTACACTTGTATAAATACACAAGTATATGTACATTCAGGGATGACACATATGCACCGACCCTAAAAATCTCCCACTTGCTCTTAGTGTCATTCCTGATGGCATCTCATACACATCGACTCTACGTGTTTCATAAACACTTTTTAAAGTCATGGGCTTTAGAATGTGGGTTTGCTAAATTATTTATAGAGGACTTCTATAAATAATCACATCTCCTTCAGCCAAGACCCCTCTAGTCATATGCGACTCTTCTCAACATAATTAGAGTACTAGTGTCCTCTTGGCACTTCGGCTTGTACTATGGCCTTGTTTTATTGCAAACTTATGAGATAGGATCCATCTGTCTTGGAACTCTTCCAAGGCCAACGATAAACCTACAAATCCTCACTGTCGCTTTAGTTGCATAAATCTGATAAACCTACATTCTCAGATGTAGACTCTCTATCATATAGGTCAAACTAGAAGTCTGACTCTCTGCATCTTCTTACTTGTAAGCCACTTTCTCTATATTTGAGAAACTTATCCTTTGTACCTTCAAGGTACCTCAAGATAAATTTGACTACCATTAAATGGTGGTCACCTGAGTTAGACTAAAATTGGCTCGTAACTCTTACAGCCACTAATCTCAGGTCTCAAACACATCACAACATACATCAATCTCTGAAGAGTTGATGTAACTAGTGTGTTAAACACTTTAACTCTCTCATCTTCCATCTGAAGAGACACTCTCCTCGAAAAATGAACACTGAGTCTTTGGATGTGAAATGATTTGAGAGAGTCCTATCAGCTTCCTAGCTCTATCTCTATAAAGCTTTATACCTAGTATAAAAGAAGCATATCCTAAATCATTTATAGAGAAATTCTTACGAGTTTCTTCTGACTGACTATAACATACTAACAGCATTCATAATGACCAGTATGTCATCAATAAAGAACATTAAGAAAACTATCATGCTCCTACTGACCTTTTATATACACTGGACCAAAAGTCTGACTGGACGTAAAATCTTCAGGTTGTTCCATGGATGTCTCTTACTTGAGGTATCCATTTCGGAATGCCGTCTTTACATTCATCAACCAAACTTAAAAGTCATAATATGCTGCAAGAGCCAATAACATTCTAATCAACTTTAGCATTAATATTGGTTCAAAGGTTTCCTCTAGTTGATCTCAAATCACTGCGGATTACCTTTCTAGAACCAATATAGGTCTTAGAAGGTCTCTACCTTCCTTCTGGCTCCCACTACCTCTTTGTAAACTCTTTACAACCAATGAGAATAATTCTCACGGGTAGCTTAACCAAGTCCCAAACTTGATTTTGATCTATATAGTCAATGTTTATTTTTATGGCTTCTTGCTGCTTCCCTAATTGATGTCTAACATTGACTCTATATAGGTCAATGATGATTTTCTTCTACCAAGAAAATTCCAAGTTTACCTTCAGGCATCAAATATACCTAAAAGGTGACTTACACATCCTTTTCGACCCATTTGGAAAGTGTGTTAAAAGGCCACTGCTTAATTGAGCCTGAGTTCCCATCCTTTCTTCCTCTCTGTATCTTATACGGAATAGAAGGATCAGCTTCTGATGGAACTCTACTTAATAAGCAATTGTATTTTGAGCATATTCTCACAAATATAGATTGGTAACACTCATTATCAATCGAATCATATCTAATAAAGTCTGATTCCTCATTTCCAAAATATCATTATGTTGTAGAGTACCTAGAGGACTATAATGAATGAGAATCTTATTCTTCTTTTAATTAAACGGAAATTTACTGTTAATGTATTCACTTCCTCGATCTAATTGAAAGGATGTGACGTACATTTTGGTATATTTGGTCATTTCTGTGAATACATTATTTATAAACTACTTAAGTCTTTATGGTCAGATTAGGAATCCAACCATCCTTAACCAAACGGATAAGCGTCTCACGCCTATATGACCTAAATTCATATACCATAGCTCCGTATCATTTAAGGATTTTGATTTACAGACATTTATAATTGTATATGATGTCCATTTATTAACTGACATTCAGCTAATAAAACATCATACTTCTTATGTAATACAACTATTGTATTGTATACAATAAGTAAGTCAAGTTACCCACTAACTTGGACTTGCAAGAAATCACCATTTTTTACTCTCAACTTTACTTCTACAAGCTATTACATTGTAATCTCTCTCAATCCCTGCAATATATTACAGATATGAGAGGGACATACAGTATCTCATACCCAGCTTGAACTAGCATCATATGCCTTAGAAATGTCTATGTTTGCCAAGAACAAACTTGTGGGAGTTTTCCTGACAATTATAAGGTTTCTAGGATAATTAGATTTCTAATACCTAACCTTACTGTAGTGGAAACACTTTCTATTTATATACTATCTTGTTGATCTTTGGATAAATGTTGCATCTGAGGATTTATTCTGGGTTTCTGCCTCATCTTCTTCTCCTTACACATCTGGTCTCACCAAATATACTTTGAATAAAAGATGAAGCACCCTTCAGAAAGAGAGTCGCACCCTTTTATTCAAATCATCTAGAGATGTGTTATCAGAATTACCCAACGGCAAACTTTGATCAACAATAAATCCAATATTTTCTGAATCTAGAACACTTCTGAGATTTATCCACCGGTCAGAGTAATTCTTAGTACCCTAAAGTTAGACTGCATCAACTATGAACACCAACTAGTTCGTAGTGGTATTATTCTTAACAGGCCAAACTTACGGGAGATGTAAGCGAAATATTTATTAAATCGCTAATGAAACGTTTTAAATCATGGGTATACTAATTATACATTTTTGATTTAAAACACCATTCCATTGCTTTACATAATCTCGGTAATCTCTTAAACGGGAAGACGATAGTTTAAACTCTTTTAAACTATATAGCAGGAAGTAGATTATATTGAAATTTACTCAAGTCTCATGCTGTAGCAATATTGGCCTTTGTAAACCCGAAAGGTAGATAGCACTTGTCAATTGCATCTCATGCAACTCTTACCCCTTGATCCTGAATACACCTTATCCTCACGCTGTAACAATATTGGGTAAGTGTATTCCAGATTAACTTATCAATGATAAAATATATGCTACCGATACTACCTCACGCTGTAGCAATATTAGGCAATACTTTCGCATATATTTGTCTCATCTCATGTTTAACCGGTATAGTCTAAGCTCACTGACCAAGTCCCTTACGCTGTAGCAATATTGGAAAAAAGCTAACGTGACTCGTCTAACACCATATTGACAAGACGAATCAAAATAAAATATTATCTCATAATGTAATATTATTCAATCTAATTAAGAGAGATTTTTGTATCTATGGTGATTCTCAATTAATTAATTTTTCTATGCAAGCACAACTAACCCCCACCTCTCATTGTGGTTATCAACACAGAAGAATTAATTCTGGTTTATAATACAGACTGATAACTTTTATCACTGCATCTCATAAACCTAGGTTTATAATGTAGACTGATAACTTTTATCACTATATCTCATAAACTTACACATGCAAAATTAATTTTGAATCATTGTTCAAAATACTATTCCAAAACACATTGTAGCTATGAACAATAACATTTACTGTATCAGTGAACAGTAAAACTTTACTGTTCATGTGCTACTATTTAGTGAACAGTACCCCCGTCGTGGCGCCAAATGTCACTGCTGCAGCATTGAGAGGTCAAACCCCCAACGCTGCGGCCCCAAATCTTCTCACTGCAGCGCTGAGAGGTAGAACCTCCAGCGCTGTGGCACTACATCTTTGCGCTACAGCGCTAGAAGGTCAAATCTCTAGCGTTGTGGCACTCACGTCTCCTTGCTGTAGCACTGGGAGGTCGTACCTCCAGCGCTACGGCACTTACACTTCACCACTGGGGCACGAATTTTAAAAACTCAGTGCCTTAGCATGGGCTCGTTGGAGCCACAGCGCTGGGAGAAAGAACTCCTAGCGCTGCGGTGCCAAGCCTTCAATGTTGCAGTGCTGGTGGAACAAACCCCCAACTCTGTAGGGCCAGCCCAATGGCATAGCAGTGCCCAGTGAACCCCCTTTTGGTATACCCATTTCAACACTTGAAACGCGCCATTTTCACCGGGTCTTTTGCATCCATTCACTCAAACTACACCCAAATACAACCTAAATGGCTTTGATACCAGTTTTGTCTAGAGATCTAATACACGTAGGTGTATGCATGTGCTATTATGTCTATTGACTAAAATACGTATCTTATATATATTCTACGCGACGGAAGCGTGTAAATTACAATAAACACAATAAATGAATATATTAATAAATATTGAGAACTCACCTCAACATGTAACGTTAGACACGTATATCCCTAGAGTTCACATGGAGGCCAACTCGCAAGCAGTTCTAGTCACCAACACGATGGGCTTGGCGAGCTAGAACAACAGCCCTATATTTAGCACGAGATTAACTCTTAATCCCTAAAATGACTGGTGTGTGTTTTTCATCATTTTCTCCAAAAGAATAAGAAATTGAGAGTTTGAAGTAATCCACCATTACTTCAATTGGAAACATAGAGAAAAATAAAACAATTTTATTTTTCCTTATTTTTTTTTCTTCTTCTTTCTCCATTTCTCTTTTTCTTTCTCTCGGCCACAATGGCTAACACACACACAACCTACTCACTCTCTCTCTCTTTCTCTTTATATATATAATATTAATAATAATATATAATATAATATTAATAATAATATAATAATATAATAGGTGCCAACTATTTACACCCAAATATAATAATAATATATATAATATTATATAATATAATATAATAATAAGAGAGAATGATTATTTAATAATTAAATAATCATAGTGTAAAATGATCAGTTTGCCCCTCATGAATAGTTACAAAGTCTACTCTTTAGTGGGTCCCACCAAATTCTACACTTGGGTAAACTCAACTGAGGGTCCAATATACATTACACGCATTCTGTGTAAGTAGTATTAAGCTCAGTGGTACTGTCATTATACAATTAGTAAATAACAATTATTGACTAATTGTTATATTTAACACTTAAATACAGACACGCATGCATTTTGTGGTACTACTGAATATTGTTGGATTAAACAATTTAATCCAGCACGTTGCCCCAGTGCACAATGAGTACACTCCATATCACGAGATTCCCTATGTCCTACTCCCGATTCATCAAATAGAACTATTTCATGAGTCTGTGAGCAATGCCCCACGCACACGTCACGGATATTACAAATTAGCGCGTTGAACCATACAAGCTGAGGTTACAACGCATACGTATAGTCATTCTGTCATGATATCCTGGATGCGGGGATATAGATTATCACCGTCAAATCCCCTAGTGCTCATCCATATCTTATCTCCAAACTTGTATCTCACTGAACAATATGTGCAAACTCTTTTGTCATATTGTTCTACCATGGCGGAACTCTTTTCCGAGATGATTGCTTGTGGCCACAAGACTTTTAGAGATACAGTCTCGAAACATCTGGATATCTAACTCCGTATTGGAGCTGACGGATCCTATATCTGTATACACCAGACTCTATAAGCATCAGACCATACCCAGCAACACCCAACGGTCACACCATGAAAGCTCTGTGACATGCGTGAAACAAATGTATGGTGGATCACTTACAAGCCCACCGCGGCACTCAGGTCAAAAGACCACGTATACTACTCAACTCGAGAGGACCCTCCGTTGACGGCTTATTTAGAGTGTCTATCGAAGGCCCTCGTGAGTCTGTCCTATATCCAGTCCTAACTGGATACCTATATATGTCAATACGAGCTCCAAGCTCACAGTCGGCTAAGAATGACCATCTATACCCTATAGGTATGACATATGCTGATCTATATATAAAGGCATCCACCGACGACCCGCATCGGTAAAAATAGATCAGGGATAATTATTCGAGCACATACTTACGCAATTAACATTTTCTGGCACCTGATTGCAACTATGCACTTACTAGTATATTCTCAGGTCTATGTCCCATTACAGACAATGTTCCAACTCTTGGATATGCTGAGTATTATAGCCAACTAACCCTTAGCTGTGCTAATATTTAACATTTATATCTCTTAGCGTGGCTAACTATGAGCCCTTATCTAAACTCATTTAGATATGATCCAAACTCCTTCATATCTACAATGTCTATAATGTTACATTGTATAATACTATATAAATGAGTATTAGCGATTTAATGAGAATTTACACTTGTATAAATACACAAGTATATGTACATTCAGGGATGCCACGTAAGCACTGACCTTAACAACATTTACAATGTCTAACTACACTGTAATTAAGGACTTTTCTTTGCATTTATTCTTATCCTGTGGATTTGGATATATCAAACTATTCTTTTAGATGAAGCTTAATATCGCTTGCACTATTTCTGTACACATGATCCCATTGAATTTCAGTAGATATTGAAGTTAGGATATATGATTTGACTCTCAAATCATTCTTTATCCATTTATGATAAGTTTAAACCTCTTTAAAAGAAGTATTATCAGAAACACCTTTTATCATTTTCTGATCATTAATATATTCAATTTATTATGAATTTAGAACAATTCTCAGATTCATAGTCAGTTATAATTAGTTTTTAGTGCCCATAGTTTGTGTGTCTAATGTGTGTCCCTAACAGATTGCTCGTATTCTTCTTATATTGTCTCTATAAGACAAGACAAGAGATGTTTAGAGGAACATTTCTAATCATTAAAATTAACATTTTTAGATCATAGATATAACTAGTATAAGTTTTTGATCTAAAAACACCCTCCTATTACTTTATATATTTCCCATAATCCCTCAAACGAGAAAAACGAAAATTTAAACATTTAAATTTTACAGTGAGAAGTAGAACTAATTAGCATTCTACTCAAGCCTCACACTTTAGTAATATTAGCCTTTGTAAATCCCAAAACGTAGACAACTCTTGTCAATTTCATCTCATGCAACTCTTACTTCTAATTCTAAACACACCTTATCCTTACGCTTTAGCAATATTAGATAAATGTGTTCCAGATTAACTTGTCAATGATCAACTATAAGTTAGCGATACTACCCTCAAGCTTTAGCAATATTGGATAATACTTTCTCTTATATTTGTCTCATCTTATATTTAACCGACATAGTCTAGATCACACTGACCAGTCCCTCACACTTTAACAATGTTGAAAAAGACCGAGATGACCGGTTTAGCACCGTATTGGCAAGGCGGACCATGTATAACATTATCTCATAATGAAATATATTTCAATCAGATTAAAAAAGATTTTTGCAATTTAATAATAAATTTTTTGCATCTCATACAGATCTGATTCATAATCAAAATATTTGTTCAAGCAAACACAACTAACCCCCACCATTAAGGCTCATATTATGGTTAACAATGTAAATAACTATTTATAGTTTATAATTCAGTAATATAACAATTATATCTGTATTAAATAAAAAAAACAAAAACTTTCACAAGCAAAAATGCAATTTGAAGTGTATAGTTAGAAACGATCAGTGTGTTCAATTGAACAACCTATCATTATACAATAAAATGCTCCGAAAAAAATTTTGAACTCATTTTTTTTTCATTTAGGCTCACGTTCAACCTAATGCAACCCGACGTCAAACTATATCAATGCCTCAGCGTTATACACTTAAATGTTCTATCATTCTATGTTAGAGAATGCCCTTGTGTTCATATCTTGAACTCTCCAGCATTCTATATGCAATAAACTTGCTCTGCCTTGCAAACACCATAACTTTATATTTATCAACGCCCTAGCATTCTGCCTTGCGAACACTCGACATTCAATATTTGAATGCCCTAGTGTTCTATGTTAGAGAATTCCCCTGCGTTCATATCTTGAACGATATAGGGTTCTGCATGCAACAACCTTGCTTCTACTTTGTGAACACCACAACATTATATACATTAATGCCCCAACATTCTACCTTGCGAACACCCCAGTGATTAACACTTAAACGCCCCAGTGTTCTACATGCAGAACCCAGATGAACGCTTCATTATTATGTGTAGAATGCCCCAGTGTTCATGTCTAAACATGAATGCCCCAGCATTTTCATCGCAGTACTGCAGCATTCCTTCGACAGTAGGCCATTTTTAACACTTGAAACACTTCAAAATGCACCTCCCACTATTTCTGGGCATCTCCAACACTTCAAATAACACTCTAATAACCTAGAAACACACAAAATATGCTCTGATACCAACTGTTAGTCCATTAAAGAATGCATACATATGATTGTGTACGTGTTAAAAATTTCAAAAGGCATATCTAACATACATAGCGCAACAAAATAAAATAATATAATCAACCTATACGCATAACAACTGAATCAAAATAATATAGGAATTATATACATACCATTGTAGACAATTTAGTGAAGATTATTAAACTTTGAAGCCATTTGAGCTCATAATGATGTTCTCTCTTGAACAATTTTAAACCCCTACATTTCGTGGGATTTATAGTAGCTAGAATAGTAGTCTTTAATGTAAATTTCATACATGAATCAAAATAAGTTTAACACTTGAACTAGTTGAAGCATCAAATGCTTAAAATTATTTTTTGAGACCTGAATGCAACTTTTTCAAAGTTTGCATTTTCTCTCAAATGCTTTTCATTAATTTGCATTCAACAATTGAATTCTATACAAATGAAACTCTTTTCATTTGTTTTATAAAGTGAAATACTTCTCAAGTTGCCACATATCTTACATGTAACCATGTAGTCTTGGCAAGCCTTTGGATTTTTTTCAAACTAAAGAACCACGATTAAGTAACTCATTCACAATTCTAGTTCCTTAACAAGGTGGGCTTGGAGAAGCTAGAATAGCAGCTTTTCTAGCAAGGGATTCAACACTTGAATCCTATATTTCTACCTTGTAGTATGGTTAGTCAAGATGGAGATGAATGTAAGAAGTGTTTTGTGCTCTCAACTCTTGAGAGGGTTCCTAACACTTAGCAAAACCAAAGCACTTTACTTCTCTCTCTCTTGCCTTTCACTTGGTCGAACATACACACTCTCAATTGAGCAATTTTGCTCATCTTATTTGTTTCATGTTCATTCCCTCCAATCATCTAGCATAGGCCTCACATGGTATGGCAATAATTGCCACACCTATCTTCAATTGTCTTTGCGTCTTTTGTTTACAATAAACAAAATGAAAAACCAAAGCCAAGGAATGCACTTAGACGGATTGTGCAACCAAAGGAAATAATTTCCTTACTTGTGTTATACATAATGGTCTTACCATTCACTTATTGTTTTTTCTTTGAAACAATTATTTACATTAAACAATTGAAATCAAAAGACATGTGATGGTTAATGTGTGTGTTTGAACCGTGTGAGACAAAGTAATTTTGAAGAAATAATTTCTTCACTTACTTGTATTACACATTTTGCCCCCACCACTTACACATTTATGCATTCATGTTTTTATTTATTTTATTTAATTAAATAAATATAATAACACATGTATATTATTGTAATAAATAATACTTGTTTGACTTTAATAAAATAATAATATCATATATTATTATAATTATTTTATTCAATAAATAATTTAATGAATAAAATAATGATCTTAGAAACGGTCAGTTGTCAAGATAGGATCCGTTGGATTTAGTATAAAGGATGAGAGTAATTGCTAACTCTATCTGGGATTTGAGTTCCTAAAGGAACATCGATAAATGTCAAAAAATTAAATCTCTGTTCAAAGTATAAGAAATGTTATACGAAGAGTTCGTGGTGACAAGTTTCGGACATATCGATCGACGATTTTGGAAAGTATCGAGTTCAAAATTTTGACATTTTGTGAATCTAGAATCGAATAGGATTAGACAACAGAGGGATATTACCTACATGGAAACTATGATTGGGAACAAAATTTTCAATGAGTTGTGAAGTCTTTGTCAAGTCACTATGGAACATTGCTAGATGTATCCTATAGTCGTTGGGCACTTTAGATCTGTCAACATTCAGCTCACGGCTAACCCACAATGGTCCCAAAGGTTACGCTATATACCTTTGGTGTTAAGATGTGTTAGAGAAAGAGAGATTTGATTATCCAGAGATGGCTAGCACATTCCAAAGATAATAACCATATTTTCACATAAAGGGTTACACAAAAATAATCCAGAAATATTTTAAGAGTTAAAATATTTAGAAAATAATTAATTAGATTAATTATTAATTATCTTAATATGTTATGATAATTACATAGTGGGCTTTAAAAGGCTTTTAAAGAATTTAAAAGCTAAATTACATTGATGGGCTTTAAGTGAACTAATGAGTTCACATGGGCCATAGACAATGAAATTGTCTTTGGGCCAAAGGATTTAAGATCCCATGTGCCATAAAAGAATTTGTGAAATTTTTGGGTTTTTGCAATTTGTTAAAGGTTGGTTTGTATATAAACTAACCTAATGCTCAAGTTAATAAGTGAAAAAAAAATTCTTAAGAAGAGAAAACACAAAAATGGCTCTCATTTCTCTCTAAGGTTTTGACCAAGCACATCTCACTCAAGGGTAGTGCTTACTTTGGAGTCTTTGGGTTTTCCAAGTACAACTCAATCGTCCAACCATCAAAGCAAGCTTGGACTGAAGGTATGTTGCCTATTTCGTATACTATACCAACATTCATGTCTATACTATACCAATATGCATGTTATGATAATTATATAGTGCATTCATCTTCCAAAATCTTATACTATACCAACATGCATGTCTATTTTTAATATTTTTGATCATTCTTACATAATTCCTTCAAATGGTATCAAGAGCATAAAGGGTTTTACACGTTACATTGAAGCAAAATCACTTGAAAAAGGCATAAATGTTATGAATAAGTTGCATATGAATGAATGGTAGCATGAGATGCATATGTACTAGCTTGCATATTGCATTTGATGCAAAATATCATAATGTAAAGTTATTTGTGGTTCGGCCATGTGCATATGCTATTGAAAAAATTATTTTTATCTACTTTAATGTGATCATAATTAATAGTATATGCATATGAACCATTAGATGTATAAGTCTGGCCTTGTAGGTTGCATGTGATGCAACAAAATATTTTTATGGGATCATTTTTTTTTATTTTTGGTAATCTTATCATGTTTTTTTATGTTGAATACATGCTCAAGGGATAAGTTGTTGTGTTGGGAGTATGTATATGTCTAATATGATGATGTTTTATAAAAGTAATATGGTGTGGCTATATGTAAGAATTATATATGGTTTAAATGATAGATTAATATGTTGGATTGGTTTTGGGAATGTGATGAATTTGTTTTTTAGTAAAATATGTAAAAGGCATTTAATTGGTAATTGTATGATATGATCAATAATTTGATTATTTGTCATGACTTGCATAACATGCATTATTAATATTTATGAAATATTGATAATTTGAATTTTGAAGTGTTTAAAATTAAAATATGAGATGTTATAATTAGATGGGTTTATCTATGTCATGCATAGAAAATATTTGAAACAAAATCATTACTTATCATGGCATGGAAAAAATAAATTTATTATTATTTTTGAAATGATAATGATTAGTATTTTTGAAAAGTTTAAAATATATTAAAATAGTGATATGAGATATCATCATTACTTGATTTATTCAAGTCTATGCATAGAGTTTTTTAAAAGTGATTGATTTGATTAAAAACAAAATAATTTTAAATTTTTTGGTGGAGCATGACATAAGCATGATGATGCTTAAAAATTGCAATTGTTGCATGCTCCAAATATTTTAAATAATTGCCAAATGCATTTTTTATATTTACACACAAGGCAATGTATATGAGATATATATATATATATTATGGCACTTATCAAATTTATATTCATAGCATATTCATTATTTAAATTGTTTAAATTAAATGTTATGGATGCTTTAATTTAATATTTACTAATGTGGTGGATGAATGCTAGATTAGATGGTTGATCAATGGGTGCCATTTATTTTTTGAAAATATTCAAGGATTATAATAATTTTTAATGGTATGCAATAATAATAATTTTATTATTATTAATTGTTTTATCGGGCTTGCGCGCCTAAGACTGCTTATGTAATTGGAGTGGTTGGACGGAAACTCAAAGAACATACGGATGGTGATCCGGACAGAGATATAGGATAAGGTAAATAGTTTACCTTAGGATTGTATTTTCAAAAACCCTATTGATCAACCCACATGCTTTTATATTTTTATGTATGAGATGAATGAATAATTTGTATATTAAAGCATACAATTAGACTAAATTTTCAAATAGTAATAAAATTAAAAGCTCCCTAAAGAAAAAAATTTATTAAATCCATGTCTCCCAATATAGGGTAAAATTAGTTCCTTGGCATAAATATTAAATCCCAAGATTCTATTATGTGAGGGATATGATTTTTATGCCCTGGAAAGAATTATATCTTGTTCTTGGATGGAAATTTCTATCTTGTATAAGATTCTATTATGTGAGGACTTGGTGGGAATGTCATTTTAAGAAAGTGTATTGGCTTGAATTTAACTAGCCTATGGTACCAAGAGTCTATTATGTGAGGTATCCGAAGCTAGGGCATAATAAAGGAATCATAGCTCACATGAGATGTGAAAAGAAATAGTTTTGCTACATATTAGAATTAATTGACTAAGAGTCTATTATGTGAGATTAATTAAATTTAATAAGAATTTGATTTCATTAATAAATTTAATCCAACGTAATTTTTCGAATCGAGCTTGAGGAGTGCGAGATTTGCATAAATTAGTCAGGGCTAAATAAGATTTAGCAGTTTTATTAAATTGATTACGACATTAACAAGCGAATTAATTTTTTTTTCCAGCAATTTATATACTTGTGATATTTGAACAAATGGCAAACAATGCAATTCTCCTAAGTCTTCTCGAAAGACATACATTTATGAGGCCTAGTTACACTAATTGGATAAGAAATCTAAAACTAGTTTTAAACTTTGAAAACATTTCGTATGTTTTGGAGGGTTCGCTTTCAGTCGACATAGATCCCAATGCTTCACAGCATAAAAGGGATATATACTGACAGGTCTCGTCCCGAGACCCTCTACTGTAGATCCTAGCGGTCTTGCTGGGCACCTTAATAGAAGTTCCTCAGAGTCTAACTATCAACGCTAGGAAATTCCGCGAGGCGAACCCCTAATTAATTCTTACTATTACTGATAAAATCCTGAAATATTTATAAAAACAATTTACCAATAATTTTTTTAAAAAAGGACAGAGTTTCCTCTGTTTTTCTGAAAATTCAAATTCAAAACCTGCAAGAAAAATTACACTTCTAATTCAAAAAGCTTTCTTAACTTTCAAATAGGACCTCAAATCGTTTTCAAATCCAAACCAACTCAACTCAAAACAGTTTCATTCTAATAACATAAAATTAACATATTAATAAAATGTGAAAACTGTCATCAAAATGCTTAAACCATTTCTTGGTTGTTCAAACATATTTACAATATTTATAGATCTTATATCTATTATGCAGAAAATCAAAAGGTGTTATTTAGCACATTTACAAAATGTTCTTCAGATTTAGCCCACTAATCAACAATAGGAGAATTAGCAACTTGCATACCAAGGCCTACACCTAGAAAGGGGGTTTAGAAAATATACAACACAAAATGAGTAAACTAAAGGAGTTTAGTGAGTGCATTTAAAATTTTCAATAAAAATAAAATTCTACATAAATAGTAAATTGAAAAACTATATGAGACATACTTTACAAGCTATTATAAAATTGCTTTTAAACATCATATGTTGATAAAATTCTACCCAACGGTTTTTATCAATAATTTCTGTAAACAATTGCTAGAATCTGTAAAACATGGTAGCTAACATGCATATATAATATATAAAACAATGATATGTACTATGAACTCAAAAGCTGCTAAAACTCTTGCTTGATCATTTTCTTTCTAATCTGCTCTACATGATAACCCTAAAGAACAATGCTCACATAGCGACTCGACTAATGCCGCACATGTGAGTAGGTCATAGGGTGTCTCAACTAGTAATACCCACTGTGACATTTGAAGATATGAGTAGGTCACCGGACATCTCAACTAGCAACATCCTCTGTGACATCTAAAGATATCTCACTAGCTATGGGTCAGAATCCTACATTGCTACATATAATGAGACAATACATCGTACGCATAAAGCGACTCACATGACTCGACATCCCGACTCTCCAGAGTTAGTGACACCCCCTCCCCCCAATACTTGTTCATGCGTACGGAATATACCGACCATGTCTTAAACCATCCTCACCACTGTAATCTGAGGGTACCAATGGCCTTTGAAAACTAATTTAATAACTTTAAAACTATTTTTCAAACTAAATTTAAAAATTCATGATTATAACAGTAGATAAAACCTGTAAATCATATTTGAACATTTAAGATCATATAAAACATAAAATTTAAATATGCTAAAACATTTTAAGCAAACGATACACAAACTAATTTTTTACTCACCGAACGTTCGAGCTCGAATTTTCTCCGAAAAGTTTTTTGCTTTTACTGCTCTTGGTTTTCTTCACCTACATGCCAAAAATTACATTTAAAACCTTTATAAATGCGAAAATTCCACTTAAACTAATAAGCACCCTAATTGGCTTTCAAAGCCCGGATGATTCCGCTTTGCGATTTTCATTACGAAGCCATTCAATCTTCTTTAATCTAGTTTAATTCACCATTTGAAGCCATAAAAACTATTTAACACCTTATAAATTTGGTTGGACATAATTTCCCTTCACCTTACCAAAATGGATAATTATGTCTCATTTTCTTTATTTTTTATTTTCCATTAACAATATACATTCAATTTACATAAGGCACCATTTATACACAACAATTCAACCAAAACACAACTCAAGCCCTATAATCCCCTAAGTGGCCAAATTCACCTTCTCCACCAAACACACTTCTTTTCTCAATTTCTTACTCCAGTAGCATCCAAATCAAGCCAATTTAATTTTAATGCCCTTATTACATCTAATTGAAGTTTCTACATCAAAGTCACCAAAAACCCTAATTCTTACCTTACTAATTTCTTCAATTTGATGACTCCTTTAAGCTCTACACTTGAATTCAACTCAATCTAAATTAAGAATTCACACAAGAGCATTAATTAAAGCCATCATGGAAAATCGATCCTTCACCATTATCAAATAATGATTTTCTTACCTTTTTTTTCTTGAATTCGCACTATTGGAAACTTCAATTGACCTTAAGAACTTGTATTTGGCTTTATTTTAGCTTGATCAAGCATGGAAAAATCATGAAATAGCTTGGGTTTTACTGTAGTAGTGTTTCCCTTACCATGGCTAAATTCTCTCCTTTTTGCTCTAAGGTGTTATGCTTTTCATTTCAAGAAATTTCTACACATTTCTACTTTATATAGTGCTTTCACAATTGTCCAATTTGTCCTTCAACTTACTCTAAATTTATAATTTGCCATTGGTTAGAAAGTATTTAATTAGTTCCTTTGTAATTATTTGGTTAGAATAGTCAAAGGAACTAAGTAGACTTCCAACTTGATAATTCATGAACTTATCTCTAATTGGTCCATTTTATAAGACATGAATTGTGTTTCTTAACAAAGGCTTGTTCCATGCATAACACATATATGTAAATTCATGTATTAAATTAAAATTTCTTTTTCCAAGCCAATAGAAAAATATTCCAAAAATATTCCATGACCGTCTAACGCCCCAACAGAGTGTGAAATCACCAAATTAGGTCTAATACCTCTCACGCGTACCATAAAAAAAATTATTTCTAAAAGGATTAAAATTAGGTAACCCTACGGTGTCTTTATCGCTACAAACCAAAATCTATGCATCTATACTATTAATAGGGATTTGATATCACACTTATGAGCAATGGAAAGCAGACAGTAAAAAGGCTAGAAACTATATGATGGCTCTATGTCTTAGGATCTTCAGATACGTTATGAAAAGGTTTCAGACCTATACAGCATCCTGATCTCCTTGGAAGATTTATACTATGAGAACTCCAGATTAATGGAATGTGAACTGTGTCTTTCTCTTCAACATGAAGCTAAGGGAGGGAATGCCACCAGATGACCATGTGATCAAGATGATGTTTACAGGTGAATTATGTGATCCTTCCAGATTGCATCAAAGTGAATTTGATTCTCCAATCCCTCCCTCCGAGTTATAAAGCATTTATAATCAATTACCATATCAATAGGATTAAGAGGGAGCTTCTAGAGCTATTGAACGAGATTTAGGATTTCTATAAACAGAATTCCAAGAAAGCACAAGAAAATGTTTTTATGGTTTCTACTAAACAAAGAAGAAGAAAAAGAGACAGAGACAACACAAGAATGGCCCAAAGGTTGGACCCAAAAAGAAACCCTTCAAGCAGCTAGTGCCTAAAGTTGAGAAAGCTATGAAGGGTGAAATCAGTGAGAGTAAAGGAACCTGTTTCCATTGTGGGGTTGAAGGGCACTGAAAGAGGAACTTCCCTCAGTATCTTGATAGCCTTAAGAAGGCCAAAGGAAAAGGTACACACCAATGTCGTGTGATTGAATTTAAATTAAGTGTTTATTCAAATAATCATTCTTGGATATTAGATTCAGCTGCTACCTCATATATTTGTATAACTGTACAAGTCCTACAGAATAGTTCTGAGCTTGCTAGAGATGAAGTCATTTTGAAGATGGCAAATAGAGCAAGAGTTGCAGCATCAGCCATTAGAAACTGTTCCATTAGACTTTCGTCAGAATATATTTTGTACTTAAATAAAATATTGTACTTTAAAGAAGCAACAAGGAACATTATTTCTTTTTATTCCTTATGTAAAAGTGGTTATATAGTGTAGTTTAATGGAAATAAATGATTCAATCAATGCCATTACAAATAAGAGAACTCGAATAGAATCAAATCCAAAAGTCTTGTAGCATCACAAACTTAGTCATATAGGAGAAAGAAGGTTAAAAGAATTATGATATTTGGTAAATTATGATATACTTTCATGACCTTGGGAGAGGTTTGTGAAAACATTAGTGTCTTGACCAATAATAAGAATTGATGCATATAAATATTAAAAGAATTAATATCTAGAAAATATATTGAAGGATAGTAATTAATCATAGGCTTTCTCTATATTGCTATTTTTTTATTTGAGTTGTCATTTATTTTCTGCACTTTTATTTTACTTAAATTTATTGCAAAATTAAGATTTTATTTTTCTGAATAATTACAATAAGGATATAATTTTAGTATTTGGTAAAAAATAAAAATTATCCCTGTGAGTTCGACATCCGACTTTATAAGTCCCTTTATTACTTGTTACGATAGTATATACTTGCACTTAATTTTAAGATATAAAAATATCGCATCAAATTTTTTGCGCTATTGTTAAGGATAATATTTTATTTTCGCCAATATTAATACCAATCTTTCGTATTTTTGATTCATAATTTTTTTATTTTATTTTTCATATAAGTCCTTTTTTATTTTTTGTATAGTTGCTTTTCAATCTTTTTTGTTTTTGTTTTTTAAGGATACCTTTTAAAGCTATATCATGGCCTATCAATTTCAGTTTCAGCGCAAGTAAGAGAACATAGATCTTTGAGAGATTTTCAATCCCTACGATTAGCAGCATTCAAACTAGCATATACCGACCAATAATAAATGCTAGTTAGTTTGAAATTCAGCCAGAAATAATTTGAATGTTGAAAGACTCAGTACAGTTTAGTGGACATCCATGCGATGATCCAAATGAACATATCATAAATTTTCTAGAGATTTGTGATTTGTTCGAATACGATGGAGTCTCATATGATGCAGTATGATTACGACTATTTCCTTTTTCACTTCGAGACAAGGCAAAAAGTTGGTTGATGTGACTACCATCAGGATCAATTACAACATAAGATGACTTGGCCCAGAAATTTCTATCTAAATTCTTTCCACCGGCCAAGATAGCAAGGATGAGGAATGACATCACTTTTTTCATACAGTAGGACTCAGAAATATTTTACTTATGCAGACATTCTATAATGGCTTAATAGGTCAATTGATGATCATAATAGATGTCGCAGTAGGTGGAGCACTAATGAATAAGTCAACTAACGAAGCATATGACCTACTAGAGGAGATGACATCTAATAGTTATCAATGGCCAGTAGAGAGAACAACCCCAGGAAGAATTACAAACAGATATATTGAAGGGGCACTTATCTCACTAGCTACACAAATCAACCTATTGACAAAACATTTAGATGCCATTAGAGCTAATGCTATTAAGAGACAACTTGTCACTTATGATTTTTGTAGTGAGAACCATCCAAATGGCCAATGTATGGAGCCTATACACTACATGGATAACTATCAAGTACAGTAGCATAATCAATACACCAACTTCTCCAATTCAGATTGGATAGACCCTCATAGCATGCCAACACAGCCTCAACAGCAGATTGAAGAGAAACTAGGCCTAGAAGAGATGTTTATGCAATACATAAAGCAGATAGATGCCTTCCTTCAAAGCCAAGCAGCATCTTTAAAGACGTTAGAGATGCAAGTGGGCCAATTAGCCACATCATTAAACAATCATCCACAAGGCCCATTGATCAATAACACAGAGGTGAATCCAAGAGGAGTTAAAGAGCAATGCTAAGCAATCACTTTAAGGGTAGAACAAGAATTGTTAATAGTTGCTGAAATGTCTCAAATTAAGGTGAGTCATGATAGAGCAACAAAGAAAAAAGAAGAGGAGTCAACTACAGAAGAAAAGGAATTAGTGCCACTTTAAAATAAAGATAATCCATATATTCCACAGCCACATTTCCCTCAAGGACTCCAAGAAAAGAGCCTTGAACATTAGCAATTTTCTAGCAATATCTCTCAATGTTTCAAGGTTGACATGGTAATTCCTGAAGATCCACCACCACCTCTTAAAGTAAAATTAATGGAAGCCCTTCAACTACAAACTCATATAAAACTGTACAAGTTAAAAAAAGAAGAAGGACATGGCAAGATAATGGAGAGGCAGCTTGATACCGGCCAATAAGGTGCAATATTCTGATCTAAGATTAAAATCTTTCTGATAATGCTTAAATAAAAAAAGATGAGACCGTGTCTACAAAGGTTTTTCGTAGAGCTATGGAAGTCAAAGAAAAGGAATACCAATGTTCTTAGACATAGATTGAAGTTTCATAGGCGCGATATCGCTGACATGCAGTTTGATCCTCCATGAGTCAAGAAAGAAGACGTCAAGCCGATGACATTAAATCAAACACTTTTTGGGAGGCAACTCAAGTACATTTATTTTTATTTTCTTATTTTCAGTTTTAGTTATGTTTGTTTTTTTTTAAGAATAAAACAGCAAGTCAAACACTCAAGGAAAGCAGCACAAGCATTTGCAAGCATATAGAGCAAAGGACACTACATTCGTATCATTATACAACAACGCTGAACTGCTTCAACATCTTTTACCAAGAGAGTTTCTCTTAGTCTTAAGTTTATTTTTTGACATTTGGGACAATGTCTAATTTAAGTTTAGGGTGGAAAACATTTTCTTGTGTTTATTTTTTCTGTATGATTTGATTGATTGTCTTGTGGGTTAATTTTTGATTGGTTGTCTTGTGGGTTAATTTTTCTTAAAAATATTTAGTTGTTAGGTTGTTAAGATGATCATTAGTCTATGATAAGAAAATGAATACATGGCTGAATTTAATTTTACAAATCCATAGGGAATGATAGATACTTGAGACAATTTTGGTTATCCAAGTTTAGGAACAAGTTCGACCTTATTTATAATCACCATTCTTTTTTAGCATTTTTATAAGCCTGCATAGTTATAATTATTACTTATAGATACCTATGTTTTAGAGAGTACACTCAAGTCTCAAAGACTGATACTCTAGAACTTGTCTTTAATTACTACTCAAGGCGAAATCTTAGGAAACACAAGAATAGAGAAATGACATTAGGCCATCTTTGGACCGATTGAGCCTTTCTAGCCTAACTTTTATTGTATATTTATCCCTCGTACCCTATTTTTAGCCTAATTATCTATTATTTGGTTTAACTATATTACATGCCCAAGACTTAAATTTACTTATTTAGAAATTTATCCCTAACAAACCTTGCATTTTCTTAAAAATACTCGTGAAAGGAAGAAGTTGTGGTGATATGAGAAAAATAAGTTGGGTGATATTTATCAATCCAAGTTTGGAGGTATTAAAAAAAAAGAAGAAAAAAAACTTCAACGAAAAAAGAAAGAGAAAAAAATACCCACAGCTTAAGGAAAAGAAGAAATTCTTTTAAAATTAAAGGTTTAAAAGAAAGATGGGAAACATAATAAGTTTGGGAGAAAAGATAATACAAAAAAAAAAAGAGTTCAAGAGAGGTTTCTAGGTAAAGTCTAAGTGTTCATGGTGTGACTTAACCTAAATTGTTTATCATTTTATCCCACATTGACCTTAGCCTTATGTTACACGCTAAGTAAAGTTCTAAATAGATCCCTAGACATGTGATTTTCTATATTAGTGAAGAGTGGTAGTAAAGACAAGCCTATGAAAGTGTCATTTTATAAATCAAATGCCGAGACATATCTTTTATGTACAAACTAAAGTATAAAGTAAATCAAAGTATGATTTTAGCTATTGCTTGTTGCTTGTACATATACACACATGTTATTTATCTTCGTGGAAGAATGAGGGACTAAAAAGAGATAATTAGAATTGTTAATAGTTATTTATCTATCTTAAAGATTTGTGCCATTTAAACAACTTTTGAGACAATAATTTTGATCATCTTATTAATCTGGCATGTTGTTTTTAATTTATTTTTGAATTTTTATTTAATTTTGAGTCAAGTATAATCCCTTTAAATTCTCTCTTTCATTTTAATTTTCATTACTTGAGGACGAGCAAATAATTAAGTTTGGAAGAGTTTGGTAAACGTAAATTATATCAATTATTTTCACTCTCTTAACTTAATTAATTGCTCATTTTCATCAGAATATAAGGCTTTTTATATGTTTTATTGTTATTTTGTAAGTTTGGAGTCAATGGAGCAATTAGGGATAAAAATCAAAGAAAAATAAAATAAAACATAAATGCTACAGTATTTGTTACAGTACCATCACCTCTGCTTCGCTCCAGCAGTAAACAGTACTAATAAACAGTTCTCGTACAGTACCTATGAACAGTTATAGTGAACAATATCACGGTATAGTAAAAACGAAATACAACTCAAATACTCCAATCAATCCCTATATAAAGGCCTCTTATTTCAGGTCTCAAAGAACACAACTTAGAGCTCTTAGAGCCACAACACATTGAAGAAGAGCAATTTTTAGAGAGAGAAGTAAGGGCAATTCAAGGAAGCAAGAGATTATTGGCGAATCTTTGGCATATCAACCAACTGCGAATTGACGTCTATATTGGTTTGCTTTTGGTTATATCATATTTATTTTATTTTTTAGCCATAATTCTCTTGTTACCATTAGCTAAATTTATTTTCTAGGGTTATTACTTGAACTCAATATGTGAGCTTAATTATTGGATCTTTTTAATATTTATTTAAACTCAATTCTTCATTATTCAAATTATTTATTCTTAATGCTTGATTATATCTAATCAATATTATGATTGATTTAGTAATACTTTGATAAACTTGAAAGAGGCATCATTGTATTTAGACCTAGATAATTTTATGCATGATTGTAGAATAACATTCAATGTTGTATATACAAGTTTCAAATTAGGATAGAAATATACCTAATTGGCATATATGGTCAATAAGATTTGTTCTTAATGAATCTTAATTTATTACAAGTACTATAGGAATATAGGTATTTAGTAAATTATAAAATACTTGCATGACCTTAGGAGAGGCTTGTTAACACATTAGTGTTTTGATCAATAATAAGAATTGATGCATATAAATATTAAAATGATTAATCTTTAAAAAATATATTGAAGGATAGTAATTAATCCTAAGCTTTCTCTATATTGCTATTTATTTTTATTTGAGTTGTATCATTTATTTTCTTCACTTTTATTTTACTTAAATTTATTGCAAAATTAAGATTTTATTTTTCTAAATAATTACAAGAAGGATATAATTTTCGTATTTGGTAAAAAATAAAAATTATTCCTATAGGTTTGACATCTGACTTTATAAGTCCCTTTATTATTTGTTGCAATAATGTATACTTGCACTTAATTTTAAGATATAAAAATATCGCATCAGTATCTTACTAAATAATATGCATAAACTCATTTGCCATATTGTTCAACCCTGGTGGAAATGCTTGTGGCCACAAGACTTTTTGAAATACAGTCTCAGAGCATCTGGATATCAAACTCCCTATGCGAGTTGACGGATCCCATATCTGTATGCAACGGACTCCATAAGCATCGGACTATACCCAGCGACACCCAACGGTCACACCATGAAAGGTCTATGACGTGCGTGGAACTAAAGTATGATGGATCACTTACAAGTCCACCGTGGTACCCAATTCAAAAGACCGCGTATATTACTCAACTTGAGAGGACCCTTCTTCGACAGCTTACATAGGGTGTCTATCAGAGATCCTTATGAGTTCATCCCATATCCGGTCCTAACTGGGTACCCATATGTCAATACAAGCTTCAGGCTCATGGTCAGCCAGAAACAACCATCTATACCCTCTAGGTATGACATATGCTGAACTATATAAAATTATCCACCGGCAGACCTGTTTCAACAAAAATAGATCAATGACAATATTCGAGAACATACTTGTACAACTAATATTTCCTAGTACCTGATTGTAACTACTGCCACTATGCAGTTACTAGTATATTTCTAGGTCTATATCCCATTATAGGCAAGGCTCTAACTCTTGGAACTTCAATGAGTATTATAACAAACTAACACTTAGTTTTGCTAACTTTTAGCATTTATATCTCTTAACGTAGACAAATCTGGGCCCTGATCTAAACTTTTTTAAATTAGATCTGAACTTCTTCAGATTATACAATGTTTGTAATGTTACATTGCATGGTACTATATAAATAGGCATTAGCAATTTAATAGGAATGTATACTTGTATAAATAATAAGTATATGTACATTCAGGGATGACATGTAAGCACCAACCCTACCACTCTATAGTCTCTAACCTCTCAATGTATGAAATCATCTTAAGGACACGGAGACTCATAAGACTACCCTCTGAAAGTCTACACTGAAAAAGCAATTTGGCAACCCTATAAATTTCAACTTGAGGCCAGTTGTCAAATAGCTTCTTCAAATAGAGCATAATGTTACTAGCATCACCCATATGGACACGCTCTCTATGTAGGTCTATAGACACTGAGGCACGGATGTAAGATTTAACTTTTAAATCATCATCTAACCATTTTTGATAAGTCTGCCTATTTTCTAGGGTTGTGTTGTCAAAAAAGCCTTGGAGCATGCACTGATCAATCATGTATCCTAACTTTTTAGAATCTAGAGAAATTTTTAGATTCATCAGCTAGTCAGTATAATTATTAGCACCTTTAAGTTAGTTTGCATCAACTATGCATGCTAACAGGTTAGACGAAGCCATTGTATCTTCACAAGACAAAATAAAAGATGTTAACAAAAAATATTTCAATCGCTAATAAATAACATCCTAAAATATGGGTATAATATTTATACATTTTTTAATCTAAAGATGCCTTCTTACTACTTAACATAATCCTATAAATCTCTTAAAGGAGAAAATGATAGTTTGAACTTTTTAAACTATATAGTAGGAGTGGACCTTATCGACATTTTACTCCGATCACACACTTTAGCGATCTAAGCCTTCGTAAAACCCAAAAGGTAGATAGCTCTTGTCAATAGCATCTCATGCAACTCTTACTACTGATCCTAAATACACCTTATCTGCACACTTTAGCAATTTAGGGTAAGTGTAATCCAGATTAGCTTATCAATTATCAAATATATGCTATCGATATTACCCGTATACTTTAGCGATCTAAGGTAAGTGTATTCCAAATTAATTTATCAATTATCACATATATGTTATAGATATTACCCGTACACTTTAGCAATCTAGGGAAATACTTTTGGATATGTTTACCTCATCTAATATTGAACAGCCATCGACAAATCACACCGATCAAATCTCTCACACTTTAGCGATCTTAGGAAAGATCCATATAACCCGTCTACTACCATATTAACAAGACAGACCAATCTGTAACATTATCTCATAATCAAACACTTTCTAATTTGATTTACAGAGATTTTTATACTCTTCTCCCCATCTCATGAGCATGTGATTCTTAATCACACATTTATTTTGTGTAAGCATGGGGTTCGTATTTTGGTTGGGCCACATTTTATAATGCAATTATTATACCAATTATAAATTATGTAAAATAAACAATAAATATTTTTAAAAATAAATAATCAGAGTGAACAGCTTAATTACAACATTTTTAGGTTCCTAATGCTATAGCGTTGGAGGCTCATTCTTCGGTGTTGCAGTACCACCCTTACAGTGTTGTGGTGCTAGGGTCACTACTTTAACATTGTGGTGCTAAGTTACCAGTTCTGTAGCATTGGGACAGAAACCCAGCACTGCAGCCAGGCCGCAAAAATTCAGCGCCGCCCTACTTCTCATCCAGCACTGGAGCCTGGACAACCCTAGCACCATAGTGTCAAATAACACTGCCGCAGCATCCCTTTTAGTTGCGTCTTGATTTTACACTTTTCAATATTTGAAATAGATAATCATCAGCCCTGTAGCTTTCTAATCATGTGACAAACACTCAAATTAATCACAATTAGCATACAAATATTCGCTCTGATACCATTTTGTTAGTGTGCTGTATGTAGGGTGAATATATGCATTTTAATTTTAATTCATTTGTACGTCACACATTCAAAGTAAGTGTAGTGGAAATAAAATGGACATTTCATTACACCAATGAGATAAAAGTAGCTCAACCTGAAGCTGTAGCTAGAATAGTAGCTTCTTGTCTCAATAGAGAATGAAGCAACTTCTTGCTTCCTTATCTCTCGGCCTATTGACTAATTCTTAGTCTTTCAATTGTAACTAACTGACAATTTTGTTTCCTTTTACGATATTATTTATACCACAAAATCTCTTTCTCGGATTAATTGCTTATGGCCATAAGACTTGAAAAAATATATTTTTGGAGCATTAGGATATACAAATCACTAAAATGAGATGACGAATCCCATATTTGCACACACTAAACTCTATGAGCATCAGACCATACCCAGCAATACCTAATAATCATACTATGAAAGGTCTCTGACATGTTTAGAATTAAAGTATGGTGGATTAATCACAAGCCCACCATGGTGTTCAGGTCTAAGGACCATGAATACTACTCAACTCGAGAAGACCCTTCATAGATGGCTTTTAAGAGATGTCTATTAGAGGTCTTCATTGAATTTGTTCAGTACCCAGTCTTCACTGAATACTCGTATACCTATATGATTTTTAATTAAGCTCATGATCTGCTAAGACTAACCATTTGGACCATACATATATAGATATATACTGATATGTATATGATAAAGTTTTCACTGACAGACATGCATCAGTAAAGATAGATCAGGAACATAAAGTCTGATAACATACTTGTACAATGACATTTTTTAGTACTATTTGTAACTCATTATAGCTATGACATTGCTAATATATCTCTAGTTCTTTATCCCATTTTAGACAAGGCTCTAACTCTTTAGATTTTACTGACTCTTATAACTTGCTTACTTTTAGCAGTACTAACTCTCAGTATTTATAACTCTCAGCGTTGTTAACCTTAACCCTAGTCTAAACCCTTTAGACCAAATTTTAAATCTTTTAGATCATGCAATTTCTGAAACGTTACATACATCTTACCATATAATGAATATAATTAGTAATTTATTAAAATAAAATATTCATACAAAATGGGATGGCACGTAAGCACAAATTCCAATAATTTTAAGTACCAAAATTTGACTAGTTGGTCTACTTACTTCTATAAATAGTGGCACTCATTGGTTGTGTGCCAATGATCCTAATGGAAGTAACACTTTTTAGTCTTGTTACGTTGTCTCATGGATGTTTATATAGTGGTCAACTTTTCGAGCAAACCTCTATCTTTTATGACTTCAAATATTAAAATTACCCGTCCTACAGTATTTTATAAACTTTAAAGTAGATCTCAATTACTATCCTGTGACGCTCATATGCTTTATTGTAGTAAGAATTCTATCAAAATTTTGACAGAGTCTCCTTTATTTTTTTTAACATTCTCAAACCTGTAAATTATAAAATCAACACTTCTATATGCTGCATACACGCAACTATACATCTAATTTTTTTAATTTCTTATCTCAACACAAAATCATTATCGTCAAAGAATCTACATCCATGTAACTATCTACTATCTATATATTATGTATCTAAGATAAAGTAAACAATATTTATGGCATCAAATTCAGGTAATGTAATACATATCCAAAATTAGATACTCTCATACAACTCAAAATCTAATTTTCACTCTAAAAATTAATGTTATTTGAAATTGATATCTTATATCTATAACAATTCGTAATATGAGTCTCCTAGTGTATTCATATCACATTACATATAATTTATTATAAAAATATCTTGTCTACAATCAATAGTATAATAAGGAATATTACTCGAGCAATTTTGTCACCAAATAATGTATATTACAATACATACATTCACGTAATGAAATAGGAAGCTTAATCCTTAATGTTTTAATGCTTAAGCTTGAGGATAGGGAAAATAATAGTTGCCGCTTCTAATATGACAATAAGTTGTGAAGTTTACTACAAACCAAATTACTAGGCTAAATCTTTCAAGAAGATCAATGTATTATTTAGATTTCTATCCCATTGTGTTTATAATTTCAAATTATACACTATTATAAGGAGTGTGACCAAAATATACTTAATAATTCTTAACAAAACTCCGCACTGATGTTATGTAATTTTGAAAATCATAACAATTTGGAAACAATGAGTTAAATGCTTAAATTTGGATAAGTCATACTAGGTATATCAAAGTATAGTTTCTTACAAACCCATCATTTTATAGGGTCATTTATTAGATCAAAATCAATTCTTCATTTGGGCCTTCAGCAGAAATGCATAATTCTCAGAAAAATCACTAAAAACCAAATTTTTAGAATTTTTAGATTATTTAAAGTTCTAAATGATTACAAAATGTCTAATTTTAGAATATAAATTCTCAGAGCCAATATCAAACCACAAAAGTTTACAAATGTTCTAGAATAAGATATTATGATAAATAAAAAACTTGCAAGTTGTTTATACTATTGAAATTTGTGTTTACGTGCCATCTCATTTTGTATGAATATTTATTTTTAATTTTTGTGCAATTGACATTTCTTTTAATTGCTAATTATATTTATTAAAATGGTAAGATGCTTGGAACATTTCAGATATTGTACGATTTAAAAGAGTTTAGATATGGTCTAAAAGAGTTTAGATCAATGCTAATATTTAGGAATATCTATACAGTTAGAGTCTTGTCTGAAATGGGATAAAGACCTTGGAATATATTAGTAATGATATAGTTGCAAAGGGTTGCAAATAGTGCTAGAAAATGTCATTATGCAAGTATTTTCTAAAATACTAAGTTCTTAGTCTATTTTACTGATGCGGGTCTATCAGTGAAACCCTAATATATATAGATTAATATTTGTCTATAACTGGATGGTCCAGATAGTTAATCATAGCAGACTATAAGCTTAGTGGAAGCTTGTATAGGCATACGGGTATTCAGTAAGCATTGAATACTGAACAGACTTATGAGGACCTCCAATAGACATCCTATGAAGCCGTCAATGGAAGGTCTTCTCGAATTGAGTAGTATTTGTGATCCTTGGACCTGAGCGCCACGGTGGACTTGTGAGTGATCCGCTATACTTTGGTTCTACATATGTCAAAGACCTTTCATAGTCTGACCGCTATGTGTCACTGGGTATAGTCCGATGCTCATGGAGTTTGATGTGCGTAGATACAGGATCCGTCAGCTCACATAGGTGAGTTGTATATCTAGATGCTCTGAGATTGTATCTCAGAAAGTCTTATGACCATAAACAGTATGTCTAAGGAAAGAGTTTTTCGTAGGGTTAAACAAAATTTAAAAAGTGTTTGCATATATTATTTATCGAGATACGCATCTAGAGATAAGTTAACGGATGAGCAAATAGAGATTTGACGGTAATAATCTATATCTTTGCTCTTTTAAGATATAGATGACGAAATGATTATATGGATATGGTTAACCTCAGCTTGTATGGTTCAACGCGTCGTTATGTAATATCCGTAATATGTGTGTGGGACATCATTCACAAACTTGTGGAAACGTTCCGTAAGACAAACGAGCATGAACCTAGGGAGTCTCACAATATGAAGTGTACTCGTTGAGCACTTGGGTAGCAAGCCAGATTGAACGGTTCAATCCGGGAAATTTTGGAAGTAGGGTTCGTTTTAAGGACCTCTGTGTAAAGTGAAAAATATAGTTTGTAAATATTACAAATAGGTCCCTCTTTTGTTGAAAAAGGTACTCTTGACACATGTCATTAAACCATTGGCCTTTGTAATTAATTGGATATTATTTTATTTAAATAAACATATGATGTTTATAATATTATTTTATAAGGTATATGTGGGACACTTGTCAGTAATAGACATAAGATGTTTATTATATTATTTTTCATGTGACATGTGTTGGACACTTGTCTTAATGAATTAATTAAATAATTAAAGTGTGTTTTCTTGTCTTACATTTATAAGATAAAAATGTATTTTAATATATTATTTTAAATAGTGCTTGGGCCATTAAGAAAACATTTATCTTGGTTTGAATTATTTATTTTAAAACATTTGCATTGAAATACTTTTAATATTAATAAATGTAGTCAAACAAGAAAAATGTTTCATTTTGTTAATTTTGAAGAAACAAAATTCGGCCAAGCATTATTTTAATGAAATAAATATTATTTTGTTATTTATTAAATCATTTAAAATGCCATTGTCCAATTAAAATGAAGTAAAAGGCTTTTGGTTAATTCTTTTATGAAAAGAGAATAATGACATGTGTATTATTCACTTAAGTAATTTTTGCATAATGGTTATGTAGTGTGAAGTGTAAAATTTGGCCAAGTGAATTCTTTCACTCTTTGGAAGGCTTTCAAACACAGCAAATACTTCTTCATCTTTTTCTTTCAAGTTAGACTTGGTAGGAAAAACAAAAGGCAAAAAGAGTTTTGTTACAAGAGTGAAAAAGAGAGTTTGTTTTGCTTAAAGAGTTTAAGTATTAGAACAAAAATCCTACACTAATTTTAATCTACCATTCTAACTTCTCTAATTCCACCAAGAGTTGGAGACTAGAATTGTTCAACGATTAACTTCAAGGTGAGCTCTGGGAATTTTTGTTCATCACCGAATCATCGGCAAATGTATGTTCGAATTACCCTAATGTTTAGATTTGGTTTACATTGATGTGTTTATCATGTTGTGAAATTTGATTTCTTATTCCGCCAACAATATTTGTATGTATGACATGCTTATTTTAAAATGATGAACACATTACCACATAATCACCCTAGTATAATACACGCCCAACATATACTTGTTTCTCTTGTCCTTAAAATCATTGACAATTCTAAATATATCTCACCAAATCCTCAAATAAATATGTTCCTATAAATCAAAACCTAACAAAAATCACATAATTAACCTAAATAATTAGAGAAAGGGCTATAAACTTGTTAAGTATTTAAAAACTTAAATCTTCTTTTTCTTTTTCCCCTTCTCCACCCCCCCCCCCCCCCCCCCCCCCCTCCTTTTTTTTTTAGGCCAAAAATAAGGATTTAGAGAGAATAAGAGGTATATATATTATTTGGCCAATTTAATTTGCCTATTCTTGAATTTTATCAATCAAAACTAAAATTTATTCTTTTTCTAAAAATGAACCCTAATCTGTTTTTAATATTTCACTTCGGTCCTTGAAATAAATTTAAAACCATACAAATCAACCTAATGCCAATATATTAACTCATAATCTGTAGATGTATAATGTTCATCCTGAAGTACAAATAAAAATATTTTTCACTTAAAAAGTGTTTATTACAGCTCTCATTGTTTAAAAAGTGTTGGCAGATTATTTCAATGTAATCTCGAAAGAGATAGTAAGGGGATGAACTTTTCCTCTTGGATTCCCACCATCTAGGAGGAAGGCCCCTTATTCTTTCTCCTTGATTCTCCTTATGTGAATGGTCTCTCCAAGGATACTTTACCACTATAGGTGGTGTTTAGTCTCTCCCTTCTCTGAATAGTCTCATTTTAAGAGATCTTACTTCTCTACCCTGTACTATTCCACTAGTATTATCTATTATTGTCATTGTCTTTGCTTGCTCCTCCTGTTGGATTACCACGTACTTAGGTGCTTAGTTATAAGCGACCACATAAAATAAAATTTGGTTCTCAAATAGATAGTACTAAAATCGTTTAGCCTTAGCCCTACACTTAGAGCTTCTAACACGATAGATAGGTTGAAGGCCTCACGTTGGATCATTTATTGGCGAAATCGCTTTATGAAGTCCTTTAAGCTTTTTGCTAGGTGACTACAAAGAAGTTAGATTCCAAAAGGGGAGATATCATGGATACCTATCTTCATTGTTTAGCCATTTGTTTATAGGTGTTATTATGCTTGGTTGTAGAATTCTTTAGAATTGGGATATGCTCATACTTTCCTAATTAGGATTGTTCCCAAGATTGTATGAATATAAATCTTTTTAGGATTAAGATATTATCATTTTCCTAAATTCAGAGGGAAATAAGATATTGACAATGAACAAAATATGGAATTAAAGTCAATTCCTATAACTAAGAGCTATGTTTTCTATTAAATAGCAATTGGGTAAGTATTATGTATATATGGATTCGTAGACAAAACTATCTAATAAATTAGACTTTTTGATCAAAGGTAAATAACTTGATCTATGATAAATAATATGAGAGCAAACCCAAATTTTAATCGTATATAGATCTCTAAAATCTCGTGTCGTAGAGCTCTAATAAAGACTTATCATGTTAGATATGGATTTCTCAAGAGTAGAGAAGACAAATAATATAGGCCAAGTTAATCCTTAAGAGTAAGTCTAATATAATGCTAAAAGATACTAAGGATGGGCCAAGTTGGCTTCTGAGAATGGATCAAATATGACAAGAGTGTCATGTGATTGGGTGGGATGGGAAATACAGGCCAAGTTGGTGCATTAGTATTGGAAATGGTGCTTACATGACATTCCATTATTGTATGAATTTTAATTATTTAATATTTATATAATAAATATTTTGAATAAAATTGTTAATATTAAATAATATATTGTAAAATGCTTGTAACATTTCAGACATTGTATGATCTGAAAATCTGAAGGAGTTTAGATCTGGTCTAAAGGAGTTTAGACCAGGGCTAAGAGTTAGCAATACTGAGAGGAAGAAGTGTTAATCACGTTATAAGAGTTAACAAAATCTAAAATGTTAGAACATTGTCTAAAATGGGATAAAGACCTAGGGATATATTAGCAATGACATAGTTACAAGGAGTTGCAAATAGTACTAGAAATGTCATTGTGCAAATATGTTCTCAAATTTTAATGTTCCCGATCTATCTTCACTGATGTAGGTCTATCGATGAAGACCTTATCATATATAGACCAGTATATGTCTATATATGAATGGTCGAGATGGTTAGTCTTAGTAGGCCATGAGCTTAGTGGAAGCTTGTATAGGCATATGGGTATTTAGTAAGGATTGGGTACTGAATAGACTTAATGAGAACCTCTGATAGACATCTTATAAAGTTGTCAATGGAAGGTCTTCTCAAGTTGAGTAGTATAGAGGTTATTTGACTTGAGCACCATTGTGAACTTATGAGTGATCCACCATACTTAGGTTTTACATATGTCAGAGACCTTTAATAGTCTGATCACTGGGTATAGTTTGATGCTTATGGAGTCTGGTGTGTATAGATATAGATTTGTCAGCTTATATTGATGAGTTATATATCTTAATGCTTCAAGATTGTATTTTAAAAAATCTTATGGCCATGAGTAATTCACCTGAAAAAATAGTTTTCTATGGATAAATAATATCAGAAAAGTGTTTGTAAATATTATTTATGAAAAATACAAAACTGGAGATAAGTTCATGGTTGAGCATATAGAGACTTGGTGGTGATGATCTATGTCTTTATTCTTCTAGAATATAAATGATGGATGAATTATACAAATATATATTAACCTTAACTTGTATAAATTAGTACGTCGTACTGTAATTTTTGTAATAAATATGTGGGGCATTGTTTACTAACTTATAGAAGAGTTTCGTAAGACAAATGGGTGTGAACCTAAGGAGTGTCACAATATAAGGTGTGATTGTTGAGCATAGGAATAGTGTACCAGATTGAATGGATTGATTTGGGAAAATCTCTAAAAGTGAAAATTGTTTTAAGGTCTTTTGGTAAGCTTATAGGGCTTAAGTGTTAAAGCTTATCATGTTGACAAGTGGCAAGTGGAACTTGCCACCTTATTCGACAATTAGTTGCCATATGTTATACCAAGGCATGAAAATGCCTTGTAATGGCATGACACATGACAAGCAAGTGGCAAACCAAAGACACCAATTTAGCTACCATTTAGCCATCTTAATTCACATGCTATTATTGCAAATCAATAAATTGTCATGCTTTAATTTAAAGCATGAGGTGGCTTTTAAATGGTCATTTAAGAAACATTTTTGGCCACTCATTATGTTGATTATTCGCCAAGTAATGAGCCATGCCACCAAGCTTAGTTTAAAAGCATGAAGTGGCAAGATTATTACCTTATCATGCATAAAGTATTAAGGGTACTAATAGTACTTTTATTGGCCAATAGGGTGGCAACTTAGGCTCTATAATTTTGGGTATTTTACATTAACCGAATGCAAGATATAAGTCATGTTAGTAAGAGTTACAAAACAATACTAATACTTAGTCTATTAGCCAAGAGACACAAGAAGCAAAAGTTGCTTCAATAACAAATCCCACTGAGATAACAAGTTACCATTCTAGCTCTAGGTATCCTACCATGTACTGGACAAGAATTGTTATGAGCATGCTTTAAGGGTGAGCTCCCTATATCTCATTAATATAATGAATTGAGTGTATTTTATATTCCGCTATGTATATTTTTCATGTGAGACTTGTAAAATTAAATTTATAAAATTTAAAATGTACACATTCCCCTTATGCACATGTTTATGTGCAGTTTGTGGTTAATTAGAGTGTCATTGGCATGATTAGGATGCCCCGACACTATTGATTATGCATTTTAAACGTTGAAAAATGTATAATTAGATACAGCTGAAAGGGACGCTGCGGCAGTGTCATTTGGCACCACAGCACTGGGGCTGTCCAGGCTTCAGCACCGCAACATTGGATAAGGAGCGCCATGGTATTGGGATTTAGAGGCCACATAGCCGTAGTGGTCATTTTACAATGCTGCGATGCTGGGGTTTCTAGGCTTTAGCGCTGAGGGCTTAGCACCGCGGTGCTCCAACGCCACAGTGCTGATGGCTAGCGCTAGGGTGGTGACCCTAGCACCAAGTGCTGTATGGTAGGCACTACGACACCAGAGGCTGGGCCTCCAGCATCACAATATCGGGAACCTAAGATGCTGGTCACTCCGATTATTTACTTTTAATGTGTTTAAAATATCTATTATTTATTTTATTGCAATTTATAATTGTTATAATAATTGTATTATAAACTGTTGCCATTTGTTTATGCTGGTAAATGTAATGGGAGCCCTATTGGTAAGGGTTAGTTGTGCTTGCACATGACAAATACATAATTGAGAATCACATCCTCATGAGATGGGGACATGAGTACAAAAATATCTCTTAATCAGATTAAATAGTATTTTATTTTGAGATAATATTACACATGGGTCCGCATTGTCAATATGGTGATAGACGGGTCACTTTAGTCTTTTCTAATATTACTAAAGTGTGAGGAACTAGTTGGTGTGATTTGGACTATGCTGGTTAAACATGAAATGAGGCAAATATATGTGAACGTATTGCCTAATATTGCTAAAGCGTGAAGGTAGTATCAGTAACATATATTTGATAATTAATAAGTTAACCTGGAATACACTTACTTAATATTGCTAAAGCGTGAGTATAAGGTGTATTTAGGATTAGTGGTAAGAGTTGCATGAGATGCAATTGACAAAAGTTGTCTACCTTTTGGATTTACAAAGGAAAATATTGCTAAATCGTGAGGTTAGAGTAAAATGCCAATGGGGTCCACTTCCCACTGTATTATTTAAAGAGTTTAAACTGTTATTTTTTTTTTCATTTGAGAGATTAAAAGGATTATATAAAGTAGTGGGAGGGCCTCTTTAGATTAAAAAATATATAAAAGTTATACCCATGATCTAAAGGATAATTAATTAATGATTTGAAATGTTCTGCTACAATTTCCTATTTAATCTTTTAGAGATAAGATCACTATAAGCAATCCATTAGTAACTTTATTTAGGCACACCAACTATAGGGTACCAAAAAATATTTTGACTTGATAATAAATCTAAGAATAGTTCCATATTTAGAAAAATATGGATATATTATTGATTAGTAGATATTGAAGACGTATTTATGATAATGTCTCTTTAGAAAAGGTTGAAATTTATCAAAAATGTATTTAAAATGATTTGAGAGTCAAATTATATATCTCAGGCTCAATTTTTAAAGATCTTCAGTGGGAGCATTTGCACATGAGATGTGTAAGTGATACAGTGCTCTGTTTAAAACATTATTTGATATATCTAAACCACAGATAGAGAATAGTCACAATGGAAAGTATTTCCACCATGGTAAGGTTTTAACTAGTAAAAGTTACTATTTAGGACAGATAGACCCCTTAGATATCTATTTACCAATCATAAATATTTTATCTAGTATATGCAAGGGTATGAGTTATCGCTTATCTTTCTCATATATGCAAATCGTTGCATGATTTCAGGAACGTTAGGAAGTTATGAAAGGAGAAGTATAGCTTCACATAAAAAATGGGGCTTTCCTAGACGTGGTAGCTATTAGTACTTTTAAGTCACTTCTCCATTTTGGTAGAAGCATAATGTTTTATAATTGCTATTTCATGCTAAACATTATTAGGCAATTATAGGACATGAGATTAGAACATATAAACGCGAGACGATTATCCTATTTGGTTAAGGATAGTTAGATACTTGATCTAACTATGGAACCTTGACCAGTTTATGAATTTTGGATTCAAGGGAAAATGATCAAATAATTATGTAGGTATTAAACATCAGCCCACTGATTTATTGGAACTCATACATAGTGATGTATATGGTGTTGTGTGATATGGTGTGTGATGTGTATAGATGTGTATAATTTCAAAAATTAAATACGCAACGGAAGTATTCATACATATTAAACAATATGTAACATATTCAAGTATGTATGATCATTCAAGTACATATATATCTCATATATATATTTCATGCATGATATAAAATGAATAACAAATAAATAACCTACCCGGATATGAAGGTAGCTTTACAAATCTTCAAGAACTCCAAGCTTCAATTTGTTGAGCTCACCTTGAAGTGTTCCCTTGCACAATTCTAGTTCACAACTAAATCCGGTGGGATTGTGAAGCTAGAATGGCAGCCTTGAATTTCCAGCAAATGATTGTTTTAACACTTAAAACAATTTGTCCTTATGATTACTACTAAGAGATGAGAAGAATTGGGTGTTTTCTATAGTTCTTTACAACTCTATATGTTGTAGCTTGGTAAGCCTTTGCATTTTCTCTCAACACTTTGAGAAAAACACTTAGGAAAAGCTCTCAATTCTCTCTCTTTTCTCCTAAAACGAATTTCACTCTATCTTGCACACATTGAACTCTTTCAATCTTTCTTAAGTGCAAAGAATGATTTCTCTTAGTGCTCCACCACCACTTAACCATGTTTGCCATTACAAACATTAATCTATCATATTTTTCACTCACCAATTTGATTCAACCAATTGAATCAATTTCTAGAGAGTAAATGGCATTTAATCAATGTTAAGTGGTTTTACCACTTCCTTAGTGCATCATTTAAGAATTACAAAGTGGTAAACTTTTCTTATTATTAATAACAAGTGCATTCTCCATTAGTAAATGGTGTTTGCCACTTATTCCAATTAATAATAATAATTTGATTAATATATAAAATATTAATAATTCAAAACTATTTTAAATATTTACATTTACCATATATGTATTTACTAAGCAAGGTAAATAGGTAAATACATGGTAAATAATTTATGGAGCAAGATTATGTCACTTGTTAAATTTCTTATTGGTTAACAACTCTTGTAAACCAATAATGTGTTTTACCTTCAATTATTGACAAGTGAATAATAAAAGGAACCTAGAAGCATTTTTCATTTTGCTGGAAATTGTTGGATTAATTATTCAATCCAATTCGCCGCCCCAGTGCACAACGAGTACACTTCATATTGTGATACTCTCTAGGTCCATGCCCGATTTGTCATATAAAACTATTTCACACGTCCGTGAACAATGTCCCACACACATGTTACAGATATTACAAAATGCGCATTCAACCATACAAGTTGAGTTGATAACATATTCGTATAATCATTCCATCATAAATATCCTAAAAGAGCGGAGATATAGATCAACACCGTCAAGTCTCCATGTGCTCAACCATAAACTTATCTCTAGATTTGTATTTCAATAAATAATATCCGTAAACACTTTCACGATATTATTTTTCCAAGAAATTCTTGGATGTCTGCTTATGGCCATAAGACTTTCTGAAATACAATCTTAGAGTTACATGATATTTTACTCACCCAATTGAGTTGATGTATCCCATATCTGTACACACCGGACTCCATAAGCATCGGACCATACCCAGCGACACCCAGCGATCAGACCATGAAAGGTATCTGACATGTGTGGAACCAAAGTATGATGGATCACTCACAAGTCCACCGTGGCACTCAGGTCTAAGGACCACGAATACTACTCAACTCGAAAGATCCTCCATTGACGGCTTTATGGGATGTCTATTGGAGATCTTTGTGAGTCTGTTCAATATTCAGTCCTTACTGAATACTTGTATCTCTATACGAGTTTCCACTAAACTCGTGGTCTGCTAAGACTAACCATCTGAACTATCTAGATATAGACATACACTGATCTATATATATATTAAGATCTTCACTAGCAGACCCGCATTAGTGAAGGTAGATCAGGAACATTAAATTTAAGAACATATTTGCATAACAACATTTCTTAGCACCATTTGCAACCCATTGCAACTATGTCATTATTAATATATTCTTAGGTCTTTGTCCCATTTCAGACAAGGCTCTAACTCTTTAGATTTTACTAACTCTTAGTTCTGATCTAAACTCCTTTAGATCAGATCTGAACTCGTTCAGATCATACAATGTCTAAAACGTTACAAGCATCTTACCATATTTATAAATAAAATAATTAGTGATATATTGAAATCATAAATGTATAAACATAAAGCAAATATTTATACATAAAAGGGATGGCACGTAAGCACAAATCCCAACATATGATCCAATAATCATACTACTACTGAGTGGATTTCAATACTTCATTGTCTTTATCATTATTTGTCACGATACAGACATGTATTTCTAGGAAACACAAGTCAAAATTGTTTTAAGTGTTTAAAACATTCTAACTGGAAGCAGAGAAACAAACTCTTATATCTATTCAATGCCTTCGATTAGATTGAGGCAATTTATACATGAGTAGTAAATTCACTTATTTTTTAAAGGGGAATAAGATTCTTGCTCAATATATGTTAATGTGTTTTAGGGTGTATGCATATGATTATATACATGTTGAAAAAACTAAACACATGTATCATATACACAAATTTCGTAGCAAAATTAAGCATGTAATCACCATATATACATGTTTCTTAAATCATTAACATTTTAAGATTATAGAAACATACCTTTGACGACATTCAATGGAGATTTCAATTCTGGATTTTTTCTAAGGCCAAATATGAAATCACCTTGAAGTGCACTATTGTTCAAATTTAGTTCACAAAAATTCGGTGGGATTGTGATACTAGAATAGCAACAATTAAATTTTCATCAACAAGATTTTATTTTTCAAAAGAAAAATAAAAGGAATTTATTTTTCTTTCTCTATAGTTTTTCTTACAACTCTTTGTTCAATGAAAACTCTCCAAAAAAACAAACTCTCTTTAATACCCTTACTCCTCGCATGAAGTTTTGCTTCACCCTTGTTAATCAAAATGAATGCACACCATTTTTTGTGCTCTAAAAACTTCACAAGTGCTTTACCAAAATTAGGTTAAGTGGCCAATAACAAAAAATAATTTTTTGGGGTCAATTTTAATGGTCTAATAAGATTGACCATTAATTCTACAAAATGGTACTCCACTTAATTTAATTTATATTTCTCAAATTATGTATGTCTTCCATTTAAGAATAAAATAATAAATAAATAAAAATCATATTTTATTTATTTAAATAATATTTATTTAATTATTCAAAAATTATTTGAATAATTAATATTTAACTTATTTGATTTTACTAACATGGTTAATGGGTGAATTCATGGTGAAATAATTCATGAAATAAAATTGTGCCACTTGTTAACATCTAATTAGTTAACAACTCTCGTCAACTAATTAAGTGATGTACTTAACATTTAAGTCAAGACAAGTGCACAACTCGAGGAACCCTGAAATATATTTTCAATTTGCTGAAATTTCTATGATGGAGCTATTCAATCCATAATGCTGCCCCAGTGCATAATGAGTACCCTCCATATTGTGAGACTCTCTAGGTCACACCCAAATCATCATATAAAACTCCTTCATACGTTCGTGAACGATGCCCCACACACACATTACAGATACTACAAAATGGGACGTTAGACCATACAAGTTGAGGTTATAACATATTCGTATAATCTCTCAATCATTTATATCTGGGTAGAGCAGAGATATAGATCAACATCGTCAAATCTCCATATGGCCGACCGAAAGCTTATATCTTGAATTGTATTTTCAATAAATAATATTTTCAAACATATTTGGGATATTATTTATCCCTAGGGTTAAACTCTTTTCTCATGAATTACTACTTATGGCCATAAGACTTTCTAAAATATAATCTTAAAGCATTAGGATATATTACTCACCCAAATGAGCTGATGGACCCCATATCTATGTACACCAGACTCCATGAGTATCAGACCATACCTAACGATACCCATGGGTCAAACTATGAAAGGTTTCTGATATATATGAAACCAAAGTATGATGGATTACTCACACGCCCACTATGGCACCCAGGTCAAAGGACCACAAATACTACTCAACTTGAAAGACCCTTAATTGACGGCTTTATGGGATGCCTGTTAGAGGTTTTTGTGAGCTTGTTCAATATTCAATCCTTGCTAAATACCTGTATCTCTATATAAGCTTCCACTAAACTTATGGTCTACTAAGACTAACCATCTAGACCATTCAGATATAGACATACACCGATCTATATATTTATTAAGATATTCATTGACAGACCAGCATCAATAAAGATAGATCAGGAACGTAATATTTGAGAACATATTTACATAATGATATTTTCTAGCACTATTTGCAACTCTTTGTAACTACATCATTAATAATATATTCTCAGGTCTTTGTCCTATTTTAAACAAGGCTCTAACTCTTTAGATATTGCTGACGCTTACAACTTGATAATTCTTATTAGTGCCAACTCTTAGCATTTATAACTTTCAGTGTTGCTAATTCTTAACACTGATCTAAACTCATTTAGACTAGATCTGAACTTTTTCAGACCAACATTACAAGCATCTTAGCATATATAAAATATAATTATCGATTTAATGAAATGATAATACAAGTATAAATACTAAACAAATTTTCATACATAAAAGGATGGCACATAAGCACAAACCTCAACAATATAGTTTGATTGTAATATCATATTTTGGAAAGTATTTTGGAAAGAAGAAATCAGATTTTATTAGATATAGTTTGATTGATGTAGAGTTTCACCAATCTTTTAAAAAATCTATAGATTGTGCTCTAGAAACTGATGTTCAATTTTTGAAAAGAGTTTCATCAAAAGTCATTCCTTCTACTCTGTATGAGATATAAACTGAAAGAAAACCAAGTCTTAAAGTATGTTAAGGCTTGGAGTTATCTTGTTTACATAAGAATTATGCAATAGGATAAACTTCCACCCAATGAGAACAAGTATCAGTTCATTAGATATCCCAAGCATTCTATGGGATACCAATTCTATGATCTAGATGAATAAATCATGTTCATTGCTCGTAATGTCACCTTCCTAGAGAAAGAGTTTCTCATGGATTATTGGTATTGTAGAAATATTGAACTTGATGAAGTCAGTCAAGAAATACATGAATTGATGATGGAACATTAAGCTCAATCAAGTGAAATACCTTTAACACACTCTCCCTATAGGTCGAAAAGAATATCTAAGGTCACCTATTAGGTATGTTTGATACTTGAAGGTGCCATTGGTGTTTTCTTAGTTGAAAAAAATGATCCTTTAACCTATAGAGAGGCCATATAGGACATCGATTTGGAACTATAACAAGATGCCATGAAATTTAAAATTGACTCTATGCATGACAATCAAGTCTAGCACTTGGTTGTACTTCTTATAGAAATTGTTTCTATTTGTTGTACATGAATTGATCCTATAGAAGCATGAGCCTGATATGAAGATAGAAACCTTTAAAGCCCAATTGGTGACAAAAGGTTATACTCAATAATCATGCTTAAGTCAAATTAAATTTTGTTGGCTATTGTAGCATGTTGGAATCCTTATTTTAACAAGAAAATCAGAGAGTCTGGTTTCATCAAGAACGAAGAAGAAGTGAGTATGTTTAGAAAAGGCAGTGGGAGCATAATTATCTTTTTAATTCTCTATGTAGATGACATACTTATTGTCGGAAACAATTTTGGTATGTTATAAGTCAGTCAATTAAGAGTTATCTTAGTAAGAACTTCTCTATGAAAGATTTGTGAGAGACTTCTTATATACTAGCTATAAAGTCTTATAGAGATAGAGTTAGAAAGTGATAGGACTATCTCAATCATCGTATATAGACTCTGTCTTAAAAAGGTACAATTTCAGTAACTGTGAGACAGTTAATATACTTTTCAAACATGTATTCATCTTTCTAGAAGGAGGTGCCCTTGGTAAGAAGATGAAAAGGTTAGAATGTCTAACATGCCATGTGCATTAACTAGAAGTAGCTTAATGTATACCATGTTATGTACGAAACCTATATCTGGATGGCTATAAGTGTTATGAGCCGGTATTGATTTGATCCAGGCAAAGACCATTGAATGGCAATGAAATATATATGAAATACCTGATAGGTATAGATGACAAGTTTCTGAATAAGGGAGATAGTTACTTTCAGTCTGGTCTAGATGGTAGAAAGTCTACACCTAATTTTGTATTTCTTCTTATTGGTACCGTGTTAGTTGTGAGTGGAATTTAAATTTTCCTAGTTAATTCTACTTTAGAGGCAAAATATGTTGCAGCTTAAGAAGTATGCAAGAGAAGTTCTATGGATATACAAGTTAGTTGCAAAAATTAGAATAGTTCTAAGTTCAGTGGATCTTATCCCACTATAATGCAACAATAACGAGGCAATTACTTAAACAAAGAAGTCATAAGGCGCACTAAAATTTTAATCATGTGGACTCTAAATATCACTTAATTAAAAAGTTCTTGGCTATTGGAGATGTAATAATATTCAGGTTATAATGCATGGATAATGTAGCGAACCCACTCAAGCCTCAACTTCTGAGGTGTTTGAGAAACACCTAGAGTTGATAGTAAAAATGCACTGTGCATTGGGTGAGCATGTACAATTTTAATTTTTAGTTTGCACATCACATGCATAAATACGCAGTAAAAAATAAATAAACATCTCATTAGATATTAGAGAACTCACCCTTGAAGCGTACTTGCGTAGTTCTAGTCAAAGACTCGGTGGGATCCTTTGAGTTAGAACAGTAGCTTCCTATTCTCACTAGAATATTTTATACTGAAGTAACTATTGCTTCCAAATGTCTCATGAAACTTTAACTAATGTATTCTAAAATTTAGAATTAACTACCTTTATTTATAACTAGCCTTCGAATGTATTAAAAATGAGATGAAAAATGGACTGGCTATTTATAGCCAAAGCCACCTCATTGTTTTCCAAGGCCAACATTCGTTGGCCATATGTAAGCATGACAAGGACCAATTGTATAATTGCCATGGTTTACAAACAAAGATGACTCAATTTGAAAGTTAAGTTGCCAAATTTGATTAAGATTGGTGGCCTAAGCATGTATGGTATAAGAACATGTCAAGCTTAATCATTTGGCCAAATAAAAAACTATTTAGTGGCCATTACATTTTTCTTATGCTACCACCTCTTGGCTTCAAAGTTACTTTTGACGGAAATGAATTGTAACTTTCAAATTCTTTATAAGTAAAATATCAACGATAACCCTTTGGTCAATATAATATTAAAACTTAATAAATTAGACCAATAAAACTATGTTACTTGTCATGCCCTAACAAAATAATAGCATGATATATGGAAACCAATAAAAAGGTTAAAGTGTCAAGTCCTAATTGTCGAGATCTCGAGCTTAACATTTAAACTTTATGATCTCCCAGAGGACCCTGAAATAATTTTAATTTTTCTAGAACTTCCTAAATTGAACTATTCAATTCAGTGCGCTACCCCAATGCATAACAAGTACACTTCATATAATGAGACTCCTTAGGTTCACACTCATTTTATCTTATGAAACTCTTTCATAAGTCCATAAACGTTGCCCCACACACACGTTATGGATATAACAAAATAGAGTGATGAACCATAAAAGTTGAGGTTAATACATATTCATATAATCCCTCCGTCATTTATATCCTGGAAAAGCGGAGACATAGATCATCACTATCAAGTCCCCATATACTTAACTCTAGAACTTATCTCAAGATTTGTATTTTGATAAAGAATATCTGTAAATAATTTTTTGATATTATTTCTAACACAGGAAATATTTTTCCCGGATGTATTACTTGTGACCATAAGACTTTCAAGAACATAATCTTAGGGCATATGGATATACAACTCACTTATATAACCTGACAGATCCCATATCTACACATATTGGACTTCATGAGAATCGAACCATACCCACCGACACCTAATGGTTAGACTGTGAAAGGTCTCTAATATGTGTGGAACCTAAATATGGTGGATTACTCATAAGTCCACCATGGTGCTTAGGTCAAGGGACCAAAAATATTACTCAACTCGAAAGGATCCTCTATTGACGGCTTTATGAGATGTCTATTGGAGATCCTAAAATAGCCTGTTCAGTACTCAACCCTAACTGAATACCTATATGTCTATACAAACTTTCACTAAGCTCATGGTTTGCTAAGACTAACCATCTAGACAATCTAGATATAGACATACACTGATCTATATTAAATAATATTTTCACTGACACACTCACATCAATGAAAATAGATCAAGAACATAACATTTGAAAACATACTTGCACAATGATATTTCTTAGCAATATTTGCAACCATTTACAACTATGTCATTGCTAGTATACCCTCAGGCCTTTGTCCCATTTCAAACAAGGCTCCAACTCTTTAGATTTCGCTAACTCTTATAACTTGGTAACTCTTAGCAATTATAATTCTCAGCGCAACTAACTCTTAGCACTGGTCCAAACGCCTTTGAACCAGATATGAACTCCTTCATAATATACAATGTCTAAAATATTACAAGCATCTTAACACATAATATTAATGAATTTTTATGAAATTATTATGGTATAAATATTAAATAATTAATATTTATACAATATTGAAATGACACATAAGCACTAGTTCCAGCAGATAGATATGAGATATCATCATTAATGACACTAAAGCAAGTGATAGTTTTTTGGAAATGGTGCGTACTTGCCATTCCATTATTGTATGAATATTAATTGTTTAATATTTATATAATAAATTTTTTGAAGAAAATTGTTAATATTAAATAATATACAGTACGATGCTTGTAACATTTTAAACATTGTATGATCTGAATGAGTTCATATCTGGTCCAAAGGAGTTTAGACTAGGGTAAGAGTTAGCAATATTGAGAGTTATAAGTTTGAAGAGTTAACACTGCTAAGAGTTTACAAGTTTTAAGAGTCAGCGAAATCTTAAAGTGTTAGAGCTTTATCTGAAAATGGATAAAGACCTAGAGATATATTAGCAATGACATAGTAGTAAGGAGTTGTAAATAATGCTAAAAAATTTAATTGTGCAAATATGTTCTCAAATTTTAATGTTCCTGATCTATCTTCATTGATGCGAGTTTGTTAGTGAAGAACTTATCATATACATATCAATGTATGTCTATATCTAAATGGTCTAGATGGTTAGTCTATTGAAAATGGTTCTTATGTGTCATTATAATATTGTATTAATATTAATTATTTAATGTTTATATGGTAAATAGTTTGAATAAAATCATTAATATTAAATAATAATTGTAAGATGCTTGTAATATTTTAGACATTATATAATCTGAAGGAGTTCAGATCTGGTCTAAATAAGTTTATATCAGTGTTAAGAGTTAGCAACGCTTGAGTTATAAATGCTAAGCATTAGCACGTTATAAGAGTCAATGAAATCTAAAGAGTTAGAGCATTGTCTGAAATAGAACAAAGATATGTGAATATATTAGCAATGACATAATTGCAAGGAGTTGTAAATAATGCTAGAAAATATCATTGTATAAGTACGTTCTTTAACTTTAAGTTTCTAATCTATCTTCACTAATGAGGGTCTGTTAGTGAAGACCTTATCATATATAGATCAGTGTATTTCTATATTTAGATGGTCCAAATAGTTAATCTTAGTAAACTATGAGCTTACTGGAAGCCCGTATAGGTATATGATATTCACTGAGGACCTCCAATAGACATCCTATAAAGCCATCTCTAAAGGGTCTTCTCGAGTTGAGTAGTATCGTGGTCATTTGACCTGAGCATCATAATGGGCTTGTAAGTAATCTGCTATACTTAGGTTTTACACATGTCAGAGACCTTTCATGGTCTGACCGCTGGGTGTCACTAGGTATGGTTTGATGTTCATAGAGTCTAATATATGTAAATATAGGATCTTTCAGCTCATATAGGTGAGTTGTATACCATAATGCTCCAAGATTGTATTTCACGAAGTCTTGTGGCTATAAGCACATAATCTAATAAAGAGTTTACTGTGGGATAAATAATATCACAAAAGTGCTAACAAATATTATTTGTATAGAAATACAAATTTGGAGACAAGTTTACAGTTAAGCATATGAAGACTTGACAGTGATGATCTATGTCTTTGATCTTCTAGGATATAAATGACAGATGGATTATACTAATATGTCTTAGCCTCAACTTGTATGATTCAATGTGCCATTCTGTTATTTCTGTAACATGTGTATAGAGCATTATTATGGAGTTATAGAAGAGTTCTGTAAGATAAACGGGTATGAATTTAGGGAGTCTCAAAATATAAAGTGTACTCGTTGAGCACTGGGTAGCGCATTAGATCAAATAATTTGATCTTGGAAGATTTTAGAAAGCAAGAATTATTTTGGGATCTTTTGAAAACCACGTGTCAAGATTTAAGTGTTAAACTTATTAAATTAATTGGTTAATAATTATAGTTAACAAATTAAAACTAGAAATATGGTAAGAAAATGTCAATTTTTGTTGTATAAAGGACACATGTCCTAGAATTATAAATATATCAAATTGCAAAATAATTTTGCAATTGAAAAAGTGGCATTCAACCACCACTTAACTTTGCCACTTTTAATATATATTAAAGATATGTGTCCTTGTAATTTGATACATGTATCATCAATTACAAATTATTTACAATTGATGAATCATACTTCTCAAATGTACTAAAATAATAAGTGTTATTATTTAAAGAGGTGACAATTTAAATGGGTTAAGTGTGTAGCATTTTGCCACCACTTAAAAGAGATAGCCACCATTTTGTGAATGAATGAGGTGTATCCTTTTGTAAACATGAGGTGCAAGGCAATTGAAATTTGTTTTTGCAATATTAAAAGACTTCATGCTTAAACATTTAAAAGTGGTGGTGCATTAATTGTAATTGTTACAATCGAAATTCCTTTGTTAATGACTAATTGTTAGTAAAAAGGAAATAAAGCTAGAGAGACAAGATTAATATTCGACCCTCTAAAAATATATATATTGCAAACTGTTGCAATTAAAACAATATATATTTGGCCAAGTGAAAATACTAAGTGTTAGTGTTTCAACTTCTAGACGAGAGAGCAAATTCAAGAGAGAGAGACTTTCTTTCATTTTTTATTCAAACATCTGATAATTATAAAGAGGCAAAGCGTTGCTTCATCATTCTTGCTGAAGAAGTTTAAAGCTACTATTCTAGCTCCAGAAATCTCACCAACGATTCTGGACTAGAATTGTTCAAGGTACAACTTCAAAGTGAGTTCCCTAATATTATTAGTGTAATGAGACTTATTTTTAGTATGTGTATATTGCAATAGGAAATTAGATTTCCATTTTCGCTGCGATGATTTACTTACGAGACATGTAAATAAAATAATAAAAAATTATAATGTACACATTTGCACCCTAAGCATAATATACCAAAAAAGTCTTACCAGACCATACGTTTAATGGAATCTTGTATAAGCATACAAGTATTCAGTAAGGACTAGATACTGAACTGACTCAATGAAAATCTCCAATAGACATCCTATAAAATCATCAATAAAAGCTATTCTCGAGTTAAGCAGTATTTATAGTATTTGACCTGAGCATTATGATATACTTGTGAGTGATCCACTACACTTAGGTTCCACATATGTCAAAGACATTTCATAGTTTAACCACTAAGTGTCGCTAGGTATGGTTGGATGCTCATGGAGTTTGTTGTGTGTAGATACGGGATTCGTCAACTTATATAGGTGAGTTAGATAGCCTGATGCTCTAAGTTGTATTTCAAAAAATCTTATGACCATAAGTAATTCACCCAGGAAAGAGTTTCTCGTGGGATAAATAATATGGCAAAATGTTTGTGAATATTGTTTTTAGAAATACAAATCTAGAGATAAGTTCACCGTTGAGCAAATTGAGACTTGACGATGATGATCTATATCTATGCTCTTCTAGGATATATACGATAGAGGGATTATACAAATATGAATTAGCGTTCTTGTATGGTTTAACGCACCGTTCTATAATTTTTGTAATATGTATGTAGGGCATCATTTATGGAATTACGGAAGAGTTCTGTAAAATAAATAAGTGTGAAATTAGAGAGTTTCACAATATAAAGTATACTTATTGAGCATTAGGGTAGCTCAACAGATTGAATGGTTCGATTCGGGAAGATCTTGGAAATCAGAAATTATTTTAGGGTCTCCTAAAGACCTTACGGGGCTCAAGTGTTAGGCTTAGGATGTTGACAAGTGGCAAGTGAGGCTTACCATCTCATCTTATAATTAGTTGCCACATGTTATGCCAAGGCATGGAAATGCATGACATGTGGCAACCAAGTGGCAAACCAAAGAAACTAATTTAGCTACCATTCGGCCATCGTAATTCACCATGCCACCATTACAAATCAATGGATTGTCATGCTTGAATTTAAAACATGAGGTGGTTTGTGAATGGTAGTTAAAGAAACATTTTTGGCCACTCATCATGCTCATTATTTGGCCAAGTAATGAGCCATGCACCCGAGCTAAATTTTAAAGCATGAAGTGGCAAGATTATTGCCTTGTCATGCTTAAAGTATTATTGCCAGTAATAGTAATTTTATTGGCCAAGAGGGTGGCACCTTAGGCTATATAATGGGGGCATTTTGCATTAACCGAATGCAAGATATAAGTCAGGTTAGTAAGAGTTACAAAACAAGACTAATACTTAGTCTATTAGCAAAGAGATACAAGAAGCAAATGTTGCTTCAATAAAAAAATCTTGCTAAGATAGCAAGCTACTATTCTAGCTCCAGATATCCCATAATGTACTGGACAAGAATTGTTATGAGCATGCTTTAAGGGTGAGCTCCCTCTATCTAATTTGTATAATGAGTTATGTGTATTTTATATTCTACTATACATATTTTGCATGTGAGACATTAAATTAAAATTAAAAATTTTAAATGCATATATTCACCCTATGTACAGCATATAACACTTAGGATGGGTTAGATTTGACAAGTAAATAATATGAGTGGATGAGAAAGAATGTCACGTCTCACATCAGATAAAAATTAAGTGAGTAGCTAGAATGGTAGCCTTTGATGTCACTTAGGATGGGTTAGATTTAAAGCCATTTGAACTCACAATGAAGTCCTTTCTTGAATAATTCTAGACTCCAATATTTTGTGGGATTAGAGTAGCTAGAATGGTAGCCTTTGATGTATACTTGGTACAGAATTCAAAACAAGTTCAACACTTGAACTAGTTGAAGCACCAAATGCTTAGGAATTGTGTTTAGGGACCAAAATGCAACTTTCTCAAAGTTGCAATTTTCTCTCAAATACTTTGCAGGAATTTTGCATTCAACCATTGAATTCTATACAAAATGAAACTTATTTCATTTGTTTTATTTAGTCAAAGACATTTTGTGGACACATGTCTAACATGTATCTATGTTTGGCTATGCATGGCCATGAATAAGTGACAAATGTCTCTTATATTGTGCATGCAAACACTTTGCATGGATGATATTTGTCACTTAAATGGCCATGTAGAGATTCTATGTGTGCAATCTACTTCTTCATGCAATAGGGAACTATTTGCAAACTATGGTTCCCATTTTCCAAATAGGTTCTATAACATGTCCTACTTTCTAAAACCCTCCCGGAATGATCCATACGATTCATACCGTTACCCAAGTGCTCAATGAGTACACTTTATATTGTGAGACTCTCTAGGTTTATACCCGTTTGTTCTATTAAACTCTTCTACAAGTTCGTGAATAATGCCTCACGCATACGTTACAGATATTACATAATAGCGCATTGAAAAATACAAGTTGAGGTTAACCATATTTTTATAATCCCTTTATCACCTATATCCTTAGAATAACATAGATATAGATCATCACCGTTAAATCTCTATATGCTTGATCATGAACTTATCTTCATATATGTATTTCCGTCAACAATATCTGCAAACTCTTTTGCGATATTATTTAACCCTATGAAAAACTCTTTTTCAAGTTTTATGCTTGTGGCCACAAGACTTCTTGAAATGCTATCTTAGAGCATCAGGATATACAACTCACTTATATGAGCTGATAGATCCCATATCTATGCACGCCAAACTTCATGAGCATCGGACCACACCCAGTGACACCTAGTGGTTAGACCATAAAAGGTCTCTGACATGTGTGAAACCAAAGTATGATGGATAACTCATAAGCCCACTATGGTGCACAAGTCAAAGGATCACAGATACTACTCAACTTGAGAAAACCCTTTATGCCTAGTCCTTACTGAATTCCTGCATGCCTATACAGACTTCTGCTAAGTCTATGGTTTGCTAAGACAAACAATCTAAACAATTTAGATATAGACTTAAACTATTTTGAAAGGAATACCGATCGACCTGTGTCGATAACCATAGATCAGGAATGATATTTTCGAGAATATATTGTGCAATAATATTTCTTAGCACTATTTTTAACTCTTTGCAACTACGCCATTACTATATTATTCTTGGGTCTTTGTCCCTATTTTAGATAAGGTTCTAACTCTTTAGAATTGCTAACTTTAGTGCTGACCTAAAATCTTTTATATCAGATATAAACTCCTTTAAATCTACAATGTGTAAAAAAGTGATAAGCTTTTTACTATATAATTATGTATTAAAGATTATTATTGAAATGTTTACTGTATATCAGAATGGCACGTAAGCACCTTCTCTAATAGTAATTACCATGTCTCTGGTACAAATATGTTTATATAATAATGTGCCTAATTATCAATGAACAATTCAACACTTTATTTGCCAATTCATTAATTTTTATATCTATCAGTGTAAACCTCGCCAACCTTAAACCAATATCTTCATCTTCATTTTCAAATTCAGAAAGAGAAATTAAACTTAGGATTTAATCTTTTAATTCTATTTGCTATGACTTTTTAGGTAAATTTTATATTAGTAGAATTTTCATAAATAGAATTTTTAGGAAACATACTAGTTGTTGACCCCAAAAATTAATTTTTTGGACCAATAAGTCTTGAATTTATTTTTAAGGAAGCGGATATGGGCCTGCTGGGACTGGGCCATGCTGAATAGGGACTCTAAACTTGGTTGTTCTCACTTTCTTGCAAAAAAGATGGCTTTATTATAGTCTCGTTGATGGTGGTTTTGGCAAGAACTCTTCGGTTCCTAAGTCAGTAATCTAAAAAATGGGTATTTTGGGAGATTTTAGTGAGAAAAAAATGTCATTTCCTTTGACAGTCGTTTGACCTTTTCATTTATAGTTTGTATTTACAATTTACTGTTGAAAATCACGAGCAGGTTATTAGGATATTTTTCTCTCAATTAGCGGCATGCTTCAGGCGATTAGAATATGTTGAATTCCAAGACTCTAGCCATTTACCTTATAGAAGAGTTGCTTTGACCTAATCCCATGAGGATTTTATTGAATGTAGATACTTGGAATATGAAATCAGCTTATTTGTAGTTTTGGAACATTCTTGCTCGTGGGGTTAAATGGGGAGGGAATGTGTTGTCAACTCTGCTAAAGAGTTTTCGTCCTAAGTAGCTTCTAAAAAGGTAATGCTCAGGCTAATCCGTTAGGCTGATTTTTTAGAATGGGCATGGACCTATATTTGGGTTATTAGCCCATGATGAATTCAATAGTACAATAGCAAATATTCAAATATAGCATTAACAAGTACAAAAAAATGAGAAAAAAGAAGAAATTAAACAAGGTAGAAGCCATGAATCTTCTCTTTCTTTCTCTTGCTTATTACATAATCCTTACGTTTAATCTTCAATCTTGTTTTGATCTCTCTTGTTACTTTATTTTTATGATTGCTCTAACTTGTGCATTCCTTCTCTCTATTTAGCTTCTAAAGAGGTCTTTTTATTATCTTTAGTAACCTTAGGTGTCTGCTACTTCGTGTCCAAGTCATATTAAAAGTCTAGAAAATTTTCTTTTTATTTTTCACATGAGCACTGTGGTGATGGATTTTAACCACCATAGCGCCCAACTCTCTGATTGGAACACCATTTCGATGGGTTGTGAGTTATACGATGTTAAGACCTGGAAATCAATGTCTTCTTTTGTTGAGTGTGTGTCACGACATTGACTTTCGAGCCCTGTGAAAATGGGCCTTTTCCTTTAATTCTTTTCAATTTATGTCCAATTTCTAGTATCTTCATGTTGAATGATTGAAAACATAAATTTTATCAATAAACATTATTAATAGCCAAATAATCATCAAATTGAAGTGAATTTTTAAGCTTGGGGAGATGAAATTTTAATCTTAATGAATTCATATCAAATACCCCTAAAATTAAGAATTTGCTTGTCCTCGAGCAAAACAAAAAACATAAATAAAGATAAAAAATTAAAAGACAAACAACTAAATGGGTTAATTTAAATGATTGTCAAGATGTCTCAAAGAGTGTATTACAACTATAATTTTTTAGACTATTTAGATACTTATAAAGACTTAATATATCTAATCATCATGCTTATCCTTACCTCATAAGTAGTCACTTGGTGTGTGTGTGTGCATAGTTACTTTACTGTTCATCAGTTGCACCCAAAATGGTTTATGCATACATGAATGAGTAAAGTCTCTTAAACTGTCCATATGCTTGCTTTTCATAACACTGTCTACTAATGTAGGACAATACATAACTAAGGATCAAATAGGACTTTTACAAGCTTGTATTATATTACTAGGGTTGGGGTAAGGAGAAAGTTGAAATATTTTAAGTTCAATTTACATGATAACTATAATGTTCTTGTTTTTTAGATCATTTAACTTTTTTTTTTTCTGAGGATCCTCCCAAACTTATTCACACTTTTTTTTTAAACTATCTTGCAGCTCATTATGTTTTCATTTTTTTTAAGCTAAGGTAAGTTTTTTTTTTCTTTTTTTTGAATGACAAATTTATCTACCCCTCAACTTAGCTTTTTACAACTTTGTTTTTTGTAAGCTAATACCCTTAAAATTTAATGTCCTCTCATGATCCTTAACAAAATGTACAATTATGGTGCGTAGGGTGTTTTAGGACAAGGATTTGCCTTTTGAGGCTTTTGGGGTTTTATAGTGTTTAGCAAAGAAAAATGGTCAGGTTAGGCTCAAATGGGGTGATTAGGGATAAAAATTTATAAAGGTAGGCTTGAAAGGCTCAGACAGTCCAAAGAATGCCTAAAATCATCTCTGTAACCTTAAGTGCTAATCTAGCAAGTTTTAGACTGATCGAAACCCTAGGTAGTTTCTTGTTATGCATAAACGTCTTCTAAACTAGCAATTAATTTACTTAAGAAAGATGCAGTTCAATTGAATACAAATAAGATAATAATACACAATTTTGATTAAGCATATGAATAAATATAGTATCTATTGACTCTTGTGATTTTTGGTTTTTCTACAATCAGATTTTAATTTCTTATCATTGACTTGCAATTATCTTTCTAACCTAAACAAAACAATTTAAAGTTAAACAAAATATATGCTAAACCTAAAATATGCAACCTAGAAAGATAAATAATAAAACAAGTAAAATACAGAAGTGTTTCCCTACCCCCCAACTTTCCCTAAGGTGTGAGAGTAGCATCAGTCATCTTCCATGTCATTTGCATCATCATCATCAGTCACCTCATTATCCTCTATGGTCTCCTCATCATCATCCTTTGGAGCAGTCGAGGTCAGGGTGGTGGGGTAGGCTGAAGGCTCTGGTAGTGTGCTAGAATCCATGCCAAAGTGTGTAAGTGCTATTTGAAGCACTTGATCTTGATATGTTATCCATTGGATACACCACTGCTAGTGCGCTTTAACTGTGTAAGTAATTGTGCAAGGCAATCATCTGTCGATGATGGTTGAAATGAAGAGGATGCAGTTGGTAGTGCTTATTGCCTAGAGGCTGCTGGAATTGGGCCTTGCTGGCCACTACTATCTTGAATCTAGGATATAGTACTATAGCCTAGTGGATGCCCTAGATACAATAAGTTTTCAATACGGTCCAATTTGACTCTAGCTTGGGTATAAAAGGCAGTGATCAAGGATGGGCAGTAAAAGCTCATCTTCGTGTTACAAATACAGTAGAAGAAGTTATCTTTGATGACCTTGCCAATTTTTATAGTCTCCCCCATGAGGATGGCATATCGCATGATGGTGTGATGCTTGGTCACTGAGCTGACATGAGTAATTAGCATAAGGCATACTGCTATGAAATAATTATTGAGTTGAGTGTGTTTTTTATGGGTGTACATGTAGTTTTAAAAATTTACAACACCCAACGGAAGCATGTGAATAAAATACACTCAATTAAACAAATTAAATACATATATCACATATATGCATATGTATAACTATTATACAAAATTTATATATGATAAACAATTATTCTAAAATAACATTTAAAGTACACTTACCTAATAAAAGTAGCTTTACAAAACTTCAAGTCTTCTAATCACCAAATGTAGAGCTCACCTTAAAATGTATTCTTAAACATTTCTAGTTCATAACGGTTTGGTGGGATTATAAAGTTAGAATAGTAGCTTTGTTTTATTTCTAGCAACATATATTAAAACTCTTTGAATACAAATATTTGTTTCTAAAAATGGAGATGGTGAATATATGCATACAACTCTTGTACAATTATTAGAAATAATTTTCATAGAAAACTTATTTTGAACAACTCTTGACTAAAATCAATTTTCCTTTTCCATTTTCTTTGATAAAATTTAGGCAACCCATGAGAGAAGAAGAAGAGAGGTTCCTCAACACTTGAAAGAACCAAAAACCAAAACTCTCTCTATTCCCTTTTACTTCACCGAATCTTTCATTGCAAAAATGAATGAATGAATGAATTCATTTTACTTTTCCAACATCATCTCAATGCCCTACCATTATCATGCTTTAATGAAATCGATTAATGGCCATTAAGAAAGTGCTCCATTACAATTAATAGTTGGTCCCTCTTTCAATCAATTAGCAATTTATTTAATTTAATAGCTAACAAAAATTTAAATACCTAACATTTATATTATTTAAATATTTTGAATGGCCAATATATGGTCCATTACCATAAATGTATTTATTATTGTATTATCTAATAATATTTAATTTAATTATTCAAAATAATTTTGAATAATTACTTTTACCTTGTTTTTACTACTAAAGTTAAATGGTAAATTCAACGTAAAAACTATTCATGGTCCAAATTATGCCACTTGTCAACATCCTATTAATTAATAACTCTTGTTAACTAATTAAGTGATGTACATAACAATTAATTCTTGACAAATGTACATCTCGAGGGATCCCGAAACAATTATCCAATTTTCTAGAATTTAATGGATCGAATTGTTCAATCCAGTTCGTTACCCTAGTGCGCAACGTACACTTTATATTGTGAGACTCTCTAGGTCCATGCCCGGTTTATCATATGGAGCTCCTCCACACATCCGTGAATAATACCCCACACACACGCTATGGATATTACAAAGTAGTGTGTTAGACCATACAAGTTAAGGTTATAGTATATTCGTATAATCCTTCCATCATTTATATACTAGAAGAGCAGAGACATAGATCATTACCGTCAAATCTCTATTCGCTTAACTGTGAATTTATCTCCAAATTTATATTTCTAAAAATAACATCCCAAATACTTTTGTAATATTGTTTATCCCTAGGAATATATTTTTTGAGGTTTATGCTTGTGGCAATAAGACATTTTGAAATACAATCTTGGAGCATAAAGATATACAACTCACTCATATGAGTTGAAGGATCCCATATCTACGCATACTGGACTACATGAGCATCAGACCATATCCAGCAACACACAACGGTTAGACCACGAAATATTTTTGACATATGTGGAATTAAAGTATGGTGGATCACTCTCAAGCCTACCATGGTGCCAAGGTCAAAGGACCATGAATACTACTCAACTCAGAATACTTTCTATTGATGGCTTTATGAGATGTCTATTGGAGGTTCTCATGAGTTTTTTTAGTACCCAGTCCTCAATGAATACCTGTATCTCTATACAAGTTTCCACTAAGCTTATAGTTTGTTAAGACTAACCAATTGGATCATCTAGATATAGACATACACTAATATATATAAATGGTTTTCACCGATGATCTGCATTGATAAAATTAGATAATAAACATAATGTTTGAGAATATACTTGTATAATTAGATTTTCTAGCACCATCTGTAACTCTTTATAGCTACGTCATTACTAATATATTCTTAGGTATTTGTCTAATTTCAAACAATGCTCTAACTCATTAGATATCGCTAACTAACCTGCTAACTCTTAGCACTACTAATTCTTAACACTTATAACTTTTAGCGTTGCTAACTCTTAGCACTGGTCAAAATTCTTTATACCAAATCTAAAATCCTTCAGATCATACAATGTCTGAAGCAGTACAAGTATCTTACAATTTATTAATTAATAGTATTAATGATTTTATTAGAAATAATAATTTTATAAATACTATAATTAAATATTTATATATAATGGAATGACATGTAAGCACAAATTCCAACAATAATGCCATGCTTTGAACTCTTAGGTTATGAATCTGGAAGAGGAAGAGTAATGTTGGCTACTAGACATCTTCCATTCTGCCATTGCTATGCTAAAGAATTTAATGATTTCTTCATAGTTCGACTCCTTTAGAAATTCTTGGTAGTAATCTTGTGGGATGCTCTGAAGGCCAAAGAACTGGTTAATGGAAACGCTTGTTATGGCTATGTCTCAACTCCTCACTTTTATTTTCAAGTCTCTACGGTCATGGTCATTATCGTAAAATTCCTAGATGATTGGTACGATGGCTGCTTTTGGATGTGCACCTAATTTCTGCCATCCCCGTTCATTCATAATCCTTACAATGTTGGGGCATTGTTTATTGGTGATGTTAAAGCCTCTATATGAAATAGTGGTTCTCTTAACAACAAATTTCATGTGGTGTTTAAAGGTTTCCTGCGACATAAATTTAGTTGTGTCGTAAATGGGCAGATGTGGAGGCTATTATAGTATGGGTTTGTTTAAGGGCCATAGTTCAATATAACAATACATGTTATTGTGTATTCATGGTGCATGCATGTGATTGTGTTCATTGCTTATTTTTTATAATGCATGACAATTATACATAATTATGCAGTAGAGTTAGAAACTAATTTCCTAAGCAACAAACATACTGAAATTAAAGTCTTGTTACACCAACAAGTCCAAAAAATTATACCTTTGAAATCTTTGGATATTTCTTTACTTGGAGCTCACATTGAAGTCAACTATTGAACAATTCTAGGCTTCAACAAAGTGGTGGAATTGAAACTCTAGAATGACAGCATTGTTTGATCAATTTTCAGTAGGATTCAATTTCAAAATCCTTTCAAAATGGGTGGTTTATTGATTTAGAAAATATAAACCATAATGAAACAAGTTCAAAACTTGTTATTTATAGATAACAAATGTAGGGGGCTAAATGCAATATTTACAAACCTTTAGCCACCTCACCTTTTGCATGGTTGACACTTGTCACTCATGCATCCCATGCATGTTGCCAAGTGTTAATCATAGAAAGTCCCAATGTGCCATTTGTCAAACAACTGGCCGGCCATATGTCAAGATTTCCTTTGACATGTAATAGGGACCTCTTTCCAACATTTGTAAAGTATGTTTCTCATTTTTTAGAGAGGTCCTAAAATGTATCTTGCTTTCTAAAATCATCACGGATCGAACCGTTTGATCCGTATCAATACCCAGTGCCCAATGAGTGCACTTCATATTGTAGGACTCCTTAGGTTCACCTCCGTTTGTCTTAAAGAATATTTCCGTATGTCCCTGAATAATGCCCCACACACATTGCAGATATTATAGAATGGAGCATCGAACTATACAAGTTGAGGTCAACCATATTTGTATAATCCTCTCGTAAAATAATATTCGTAAACATCTTTGCGATATTGTTTAACCCTACAGAAAATTCTTTTTCGGGGTTTTATGCTTTTGGCCAAAAGACTTCCTGATATACATTTCTCTGAGCATCCGGATTACAACTTATCCACATTTGCTGACAGATCTCATATCTATACACACCGGACTCTATGAGCATCGGACCATACCCAACGACACCCAACGGTCAGACCATGAAAGGTTTCTCATATACATCGAACCAAAGCATGGTAGATCACTCATAAGCTTACCATGACGCTCAGGTCAAATGATCACAAGTACTAGTCAACTCGAGAAAATCCTCTATTTACGGCTTTATAAGATGTCTATTAGAGGTCCTCATAAGTTTGTTCAGTACCCAGTCCTTACTAAATACCTGTAAACCTATACAAACTTCTGTTAAGCCCATGGTCTGCTAAGACTAACCATTTGGACAATCCAGATATAGATATACACTGATCCAAAAGGAATACCGATCGACCCGTTTCGGTAACCATAAATCAGGAATGATGTTTTTGAGAACATACTACATAATGACATTTCTTAGTACTATTTATAACTCTTTGTAACTATGTCATCTTTGTCCTATTTCAGAAAAGATTTTAATTTTTAGAATTGCTAACTTTTAGCACTAGCCTAAACTCATTTAGATCAGATCTAAACTCGTTTAGATCTACAATATCTGTAAATGTTACAAGTTTTTTACCATATAATTCTGAATTAACGATTATTATTGAAATAATCAATGTCACATGGAATGGCACGTAAGCACTATCTCCAACACTACACTCCTAAATTCGTGAATAATAAGCCTAACTCCAACTCATCTTCAATTCTAACAATTATAATAAATTAACAATCTCAAATCAAACATTTAATAAATATTCATCCATCAATACTTCAATGTTGGTCAATCAAACCAATCCAACAAAATAATTGAAATTTATTAATAAAATAGAAATTATAATGCTTAGTTGAGTGAAGAATGATAAATTTGTTACCTCAAATGCACAATATTTGTCCAAAATCAAAATTTAAGGCTCTTGGTGTTATTGGTTGAACTTTGGATGCAAATGTTAGTTTTTATTGGTTGATTTTGTGTTTGTAGTTTATTTTAACCTAATTTGATGGTTAATTATTTTATTCAAGTAGAAAATAATTAAAAGTTAAATACAATATTATAAACTGACTAATAAAAGTAAATAAAGGATATTTTGATTGGGTTACTCTGGCTCAATTAACTTAACGGGTTAATATAGTGCTCTTTGGTTACTCTGGCTCAATCAGCTTGATGGAGATCTTTTGATGATCAATTTCTCCGCCTTGGTAGCTTAAGGCATTAGCCATTTACTTTAAATGAAACTTGAGTAGTTAGATTTTTGATTTGAATAGCTCTATGAGGGGTAAATCTTGTTAATTTGGAATAAATCCGACCATTGGGACTTTAGCTTCCCTAAAAATAACTTCAGGCAAGAGTTTTGTAGCAATACTTGCTGTCCATGTTCATATGAGCGCTAAAGTATTTTCTTGTCATGCTACTTTTAGCTCTATCCTTATATAGCTTTGCATTCTCATAAGCTTGTAGACGGAATTCATCTATGGCATTAAGTTGTAATAGGAGATTTTCTCTGATTGCTTATGGATTGAAGTTTAGGGCCTTAATGGCCTCATAAACTTTATGTTCCAACTCCACTAACAGGTGGCATACTTTTCTAAAAATTAAGTAAACTTGAGACATTATGATAGGAGTTTTGTATGCTATACAGTATCTCAAATCACATCATCCAAGTGCAGTGCCCAATCCCAATGATTTGTCTTTACCATTTTCTCCAAAATCCTTTTGATTTCTCTATTAAAGACTTCAACTTGTCTGAAAAATATTTGTTGCAGAAATGCGAGCCTTCATCACTGATGATTGTTCTTGGCATCTCATATCTTGTGAATATATTATTATATAGGAACCTCATCACCACTTTTGCATCATTAGTAGGAAATGTTATAACTCCTATCCATTTAAAGACGTAATCGACTGCCACAAGAATGTACTGATTGTTGTGAGATAATGGGATAATGCCACAAGAATTTATTTCTCCCAATTGAGAAATAAATTGGTTTCTTCACAACATTTTAGTACAAAGGCGAGGTATCCGAGCATAAATCGAAGGAATCCCTAAAGACAAAAAAAATTCATCCATAAAGACTTCAAGGAATTCCTCAACTGCATCAGAGAAGATTGCCATCATACACCTTTGAAAAGTTGCTGATGCATTGCATAGATCAAATAACATCATTTGGAAGGAAAATGTACCATACGAGCAAGTGAATGTCGTATTCTTTTGGTCATTAAGGGCTATGGCAATTTAGTTGTAGCGTGATAACCATCTAAGAAACAATAGTACTAATATCCAACAAATCTATCTAGCATTCAATTTAATGAATGGCATAGGAAAATAGTCTTTGTAGGTAGCTTTGTTCAGCTTGCAGTAGTCCATGTAAACTCTTGATGAGTGCATTTTTATATCAGTTGTTTTAATCTCCTAAACTTGATGATTTCTCAAATTAAATAAGAATATATGTTTTTTTTAATGTGCACTATTGTTATTTTGTAGGTTCTAAGTCAATAGAGCTATTTAGGGTCAAAAAACTAAGAAGAATGTGCAAAAATATAAAAAATACTACAATGATTGCTACAGTAGCCACAAACAATATTTGGCTAAAATACTTTGCTATAATGTAATGTAACGGCACGATAAAAACCCAAGTCCTAGTGCCGTAGTGTTGAAAAATTGACGCCAAGGTGCGTGAATAGTAAAAATAATAGTAATTATTGTTTATGGTATTGTTCACATGAACAGTGCCACTACAGTATTAGTTCGGGCAGAATCTTGGTGCTATAGCGCCAATTGATGCAACAATCCCAAATTTACTCTAATTGTGCTCTAATTTTGGACTTATAAAAGGAGAGCTAAATGTCTCATTTAAAGTAGGGAAGGAGAACATGAAATAGAGAGAGAAAACTAAGGGTTTTAGTAAGAGAAACAAAATTAGAGCTTGGATTATTGAAGAACCATTGAAGATTAAAGGACCCAAGGTCTTCTCCAACTAGTTCCCTTTTCTCTTTATCTCTTTTACATTTATTTTAAGTTTTTTGTTTTATAATTTATGTTGTTTGAACAATTACTATTATTAATCTTTAGATTAATGTAATTGAGTAATTAACTATGAATAGCTAGATTAAATGTTCTAAGCCTTGATGGAACTATACTAAATACTATGTTTAGATGTTGTTAGTTGGATAATGACTGTATCTTATGTTGTTCATTTATGCTTTTTATGAGTTTAATGCTTCTAATTGGATTGCAAATTGATTAGATGATTTAGGACTTGTGGGTTATTGATACGATATTTCTATATCATAAAATTAAGTGCAAGTATACACTATCGTATGCAAGTAATAAAGGAACTAAATAAGTCGAATGTCGAACCCACAGGGATAATTTCTTCTTTTTTACCAATTACTAAAATTATGTCTTCCTAATAATTATTCAAAAATAAAAATCTAAGAATGAATATAAAAAATATAAAAGTAAAAACACAATGTAAAGAGATTTAAGTGATAGCAATATAGAGAAAACCTAGGATTAATACTATTCTTCAACATGCTTTCTAATAATTAATCTTCTAATATTTAACTCCCTTAATCATTGTTATTGATCAAGACACTAATGTATTCACAAGCCTCTTCCAAGGTCATGCAAGTATACCTTAATTTACCAAATACCTATATTCCTATGGTACTTGTAATAAATTAAGATTCATTAAGATTATGTCTTATTGATTATACATGCTAATTAGGTATATTCCTATCCTAAATTGAAACTTGCATATGCAACATTGAATGCTACTCTACAATCATGCATCAAATTACTTAGGTCTAAATATTATGATTCCTCTTTCGAGTTTATCAATAATATTACCAACTCATTCACCATATATTGGCCAGATATATAGAAACATTAAAATCAAGTAATTTGAATATCAAAGAACTAAGTTTATTAAATATTCAAAAGATATGGTAATTAAGCACACATATTGAGTTCAAGTATTAAAATCAAGTAATTTGAATATCAAAGAACTAAGTTTATTAAATATTCAAAAGATATGGCAATTAAGCACACATATTGAGTTCAAGTATTAACTTTAGAAAATAAATTTAGCTCATGGCTACAAGAGAACAACAGTAAAAATAATAATAAACCATGATACAATCAATAGCAAACTGATATAGACGTCAAATTACTCTTGATTATGCTGCCTAGGGACTCTTGATACCGAAGAACGCCTTGAATCTCTCTCTAAAGTTGCTTCAATTAAACTCCTATTGCTCTCCAAGACTCGTGCTCTGTATTTTTGGTGTTCTTGAATTGCTCTAGGTTGCTCCTCGATTGTCTTGGCTTATTCTTGATATATGGGAACAAGTGGCTTTTTATAGGGATTGATATGAGCTTGAAAATCTCAATTCTCGTCGGACTAGGACTAGCGCTACTGCTGGGGTGCTATGCAGTTGTCGCTGGGGCGACGCATGAAAAAGGCTTCACCGTTGGAGCGGTGGGTTGATGGCGCTGGGGCCCTGTCTCGTCGTTGAAGCGGTAAATGTTTGGCACTAGGGCTCTAGATGCGACTTACACAGGTCATTTTTCTTATTTCAATCACTATTCCAGAGCTGGGGCAGTAATACTCGTGGCGCTGGGGCTATGGACACATTCTTTAAATTTCGTTCAAGCCCCTATAAATAACAATAAAACATATAAATAGCCATTTATTCTCATAAAACCATAAAATATCAATAATAAAAATATGAAAAAATATATGACAAATTTTCCCTTATCAGTTATATGCTTAGGAAAGTTTAACCCACGTGTTAGAATTAAAAAAGCATAATCTTGAGCTTATTGAGTTAGGAGACTAATAGACTTAAGATAATCACTTAAGGGTCACTTAATGCATGTATATATAACAAGTTAGATAGGGATATCAACTTGGTTGTGTATTCATAGGATCTTATTTGACGCTCAGGAGAGGTAATGGGATAATTTTGAACCCTTGATTAATGATTTACAAGATTAGTTTTTAATCACTAATGATAAAGAATATAGGAATGGTAGAGTGAAATCAAGAACTTAGGACCCTTTACTATAGAATTTCCATCTTATCATTATTATAATGTTCATTTTAAGCATTTTTAATTTCATTATTCAACTTAGTCTTTAGATTATCCTAGATAACATTAGGTTGCCAACACCACAGTACTTAGTATTAATTTAGAACACCAATCCTCGTGGGAACGATACTCACTCATCACTTTATTACTTGATCTCGATCCTTGTACTTGCAATTATAATTCATGTGTGCATAATTTCGTGAACAACTCTTTATCCAGTAACTATTCTTGTAGAGATTAAATAATTATTCTCATTGGCCACAAAAGTTATTCCTCATTTCTTTGGTATACATTGGACAAGATTTACTCATGAATTATCCTAAATGGGTAGATAATTCCCTCATCTAACAACTTTATGATCTCTTTTTTAATTACCTCTATCATGGATAGATGTAACCTTCTTTGATGTTCTATAGTAGACTTGTGACCATCTTTCAATAGTATTTTATACATGCAAAAAGATGGGCTGATACCCCTAATGTCTACAATAGTCGATCTAATTGCTCTTTTGTGCTCCCTCAATACTCTAAGAAGTTTTTCTTTTTAGTTTTCATCAAGATTAGCAGAAATTATAATAGGAAGGGTAAAAGACTCTCCAAGGAATGCATACCTCAAATGGTTAGGTAAGGTTTTAAGCTTTAATATAGGTGGTTTTTCAATGGAAGGCTTGTTGCAAGATTGCATACCTTTGGTTCTCTCTCATAGTTCAATTCTCACCTTGCCATTGTTAAATTTAAGATAGGTATTTAGCACTTACAAGTACTATTAGGCTTTAAAGCTTTCTACTTTAGCTCTATTAATAATAGCATCTCTCGAAGAATCATGAATGCTATTCTTGATGAACACTTATTAGACCTCATTGTCAATAACATCAATGCTAAAGCAATCTTCTCTTTTACTTGGTTGCTTTATGGATTCAAACACAATGAATATGACTTCCTCATTCTACCCTCTTATGGTTAACTCACCCTTTTGTATATCAATGAGTGTCTGCTGGTTTCTAGGAATGGTCTTCCAAGTATGGTGGGAATTTTTCTGTTTTCTTCCATGTCTAACACAATAAAGTCAGCAGGAAATATAATCTTATCCATTTTTACCAAAACATCTTCAATTTTTCCTTATGGATAAGTTAAAGAATGATCTGTTAGCTACAAGGTTACATTAGTAGGTTTGGCCTCCCTTAAACGTAATTTCTAGTTGACAAAGTAATGGCATTAAGTTGATGTTGGCTCCTAAATCATATAACATTTTTACTGAAGAACCGATTCCCAATGGTGCATGGTATGGTAAACCTCTTTCAATGTTTTAATTTTGGAGCTAAATTCTTTTACAAGATCGCACTACACCCCTTAGTTAATGCTACTATCTCAAAATCTATAAGTCTACTTTTCTTGGATAGGATATCTTTTATGAACTTCAAATAGCTTGGAATTTGTTCAAGTGCATCTGTAAAAGGAATGTTAATGTAAATTTTCTTAAACAACTCTAAAATTTTTTAGAATTGCTTATCTAATTTTTGTTTTTGCAACCTTTGAGGTAATGGTAGAGGTGGATTAAAAGGCTGCGTAAGATGATTCTGCACTTTGGATTACAACTGAACTGGTTTTGCTCATATTTTTGATTGAATGTTTACTTTTATGTTGTTCCACCTCTGTTTCTGCATTATTTTGCCATTATGTACAAAACTGCTGGTTTTATTCTTCATGGGACTACAACTCTTTACCACTTCTTAGGAAGGATAGCTTTGCACTACTTATCTCACACTTTGAATTTATTTCAATATTGCTTGGCAAGGTTCCTTGATGGTAGTTATTTATAGTTAAAGCTAATTACCCCAATTATGTCTCCAATGTCCTTAAGATGCAGAATGGATTTGGACGATGCTGCTTTGGTTCTGAAAAATTGCAACATTTGAATTTCATTCATTGCAGGAACATGTCTTCCAAAATAGGCTTTTTTTCTTGTTGTTGGAATATTTGGCGATTTATAAGGTTAGATGGCTGCCATTGGTTGTTATTATAAGAGACATTTGGATGATTTCTTCACCCTGATTGTAAAATTTTGAGTGGGAGTTATTTTGCTACCTATTAAAGTTCCCTACATAGTTTGCTAACTCCATACATTAGCAATTCATGTGGTTGTCACCACAAAAATCACTAGTGACATTCTGAGCTTTCACAATATTCACACTTATTGCATCAAACTTATTGGATAACATATTCACTTAAGCATCCAATGCATTGAATGCATCTATATCACGGACACCTATAATTTTCCTTATTGTTACTCTTTTAGTTGGCCATTGGTAATTATTGGATGTCATCTCTTATAATATATCATAAGTCTCATCAATAGATTTGTTTAATAAGGCATCTCTAGTGGCTACATCTACAATATTCCTTAAGTGACGTACTAGTCCATTATAGAATGTTTAGACTAATAGCCATTTAAGAACTCCATAGTGAAGGCATTTCCTTAATATATCTTTGAATCTTTTCCAAGCTTCGTATAATGATTTTCCATCAATCTGAATTAAATAGGTGATGTCATTCCTCATCTGTGCTATTTTTGTAGGTAGGAAGAAGTTCGCTAGGTATTTCTTCGTCAAGTCATCCTATGTGGCTATGGATTCAGATGACAAAGAAATCAACCAACTTTTAGCTTTATCCCTTAAGGATAATGAGGAATAGTTTCAATTTGATGGCATCTTCTTATACTTCATTGTATTTTAATGTATCATAAATTTCCAAAAATATTCAAAATATACTTGTTGGGATCTTATTCGATGAACCATTGAAAAAGTACAGAATCCTATAGCATTTTAATGGTACTAGACTTGATCTTAAAGTTATTTACATTGACTGTTAGTCACAAATACTTGAACAGATACCATCTGCTGTAGGACTTCATATGCCCTTAATGATATCTGCTATAATTTGATGCTAAATTTCTGAATTGTAAACCTAGTCATCTATAGTTATTATATGATTTTTTTCACATCAAAATGTTCTTTCAATCTCAAGATCAAAAGAAGTTAAGTTTGCACTCTTCACCCTTTGCATGAACTATTTAAAAGTTAAACCTGTAAAATAACATAAAATTAAAAAGTTTGAATTAAAAGCAAGATCGTTTGCTATTAGTATTAATAAAAGAATAGACAAAAGTCCCCAACAAAAGCACAAAAAACTTGTTATAAATATTATATCTAAGTGTAAGTGCATACTATCATAACAAATAATATAATAATATAGGTTAGATATCATTTCCACGAGAATTTTTGTAACCTATTTTTTACTAAATACTAAAACTATCACTACTTAATGTTTATCCAGACAAAACTCAAAATTTAGTAATTTAATTAATATAAACTAACCTAAAGGTTATCAAGTGCAAACAATAAGTTAAGCAAGATGAAATTCACCAATTAAAAAAACCTAAGGTTACAACTTATTCCCCAGACTGAACCTATTATTCTTTTATTTTAATCTTCAATAACGAATTGTTGGCTATATCGTTATTATCGTTATAAGCCTCTATCGATGGTTAAATAACTATATCTCACTCTAACAATTATCTATATGTCTATGGTAAACAAAATATGATCAGACTTATTAAGGATTGATCTATAACTACCATATAAACTCATAGTTATTATTCTATAATTATTTTATTAGAGATGGTGCTTACATGCTGATAAGGCGTAATTGTATAAACTATTTTATCTTCCTAACTTGATATTTGTTCAATTTATCTCAATAATTGGGCTATTTATGCGTATTAATGTTGTTTTATAGGTTGAAGCATTATCGGAGCAAAAATACCGGAAAACGGACGCAAATCGGAGCATTGGAGATAAAAATACGAATGGAGGCACTGTTGCTACAGTAACACTGTAGCTACAGTGCACTGCTACAGTGTTACTGTAGCAACAGTGCAGCGCCGCAGCGCTGGATTTAAGCGCCGCGGCGCCGATTGCAGAAAGTGAGCGCCGCAGCGCCAAATCGCAGCGCCGCAGCGCCGGGACCTGGACAACAAAATGTGACAGGTTCCTGAAAATCAGGAAACCCAAAAGCAACCCAAAATGCGCCCTAATTTCGTGCTCTTACCTATTTATTTGCTCAAAACTTACATTTTGAGAGAGGACTCCAGCTGGGACAGCAGCTGGAAACACAAAGAAACACCTAACTTCTAAGTTTGAAGAAATCAAAGAGGAGGGAAGCAAGTTTCAACAACAAAGGCATTTGACAGGGATGTCTTCTTTGCTTTGATTCTTTACTTGTTGTAAGATGTTTAGTTTACATGTATTGATGGAATTAGCTTCAAGATTGTGTAGTTTAATGATGAGCTAATTTCGTTCATCTAGGATTACATCCTTGAACTCATTATGTGATTGATTTTAGTTCTCTCTTTTATGGTATTAATTCAGCTTTTGATATATTCATTGTGCTTGTGCTTAATGCTATTTGATTACTTGGCCAGTGGTTAAATTGATCTAGAAATGCTTAAATAAACTTGACAAAGGCATTTAGGTATTTAGTCTTAAGCATATTGATGCATGATCATAGTGTAGTGCACTTGAGTTTCATATGAGATAGACATATACTCATAAGGCATGTATGGCTCATAAAACTTGTGCTTAATGAATTTTGTTCAATTTATTTATCATAGACATATAGATATTTGATTGGATGGAATAGATTCACTTGACCTGCAAAAGAGGCTTGTGATGTGTTGAGTGTTTTGGTCAATATATCAAGTTGAGAACCAATAAACATCAAAGAGATTCTGCTGAATTTATTTGCATAATGGGGGATAGTTTGTAATCCTAGGATTTCTCATATTGAATTTAACTTGTTGGTAATTTAGTTTATCACTTAGCATAATTAAGTTGTTCTTTTACTTGAGTAGTTAAATCTCGTACATTAAATCATTTTCTGGATAATAGTAGAAAGACACCATTTCAGTACTTAAACTAGAAAAGATAAATCATTCTCTGTGGGATCGACACTTTTCTCATCATATATTACTTGTTGCGACAACGTGCACTTGCGCTAATTTGTGTTATAGAAAACACACAACACATGCCATTTAAAATTTGTATGAATATATTGATATTTATACAATGTACATTTCAATAAATCATTAATATTTTATATATGGTACTAAGCTTGTTACTTTTAAGACATTGCAGATGTAAAAGAGTTTAGGTCTATCCTAAGAGTTAGCATTCTAAGAGTTATAACCTTTTCTGAATTGGGACAAAAACCCGAGAATATATTAATAATGACACAGTTACAAGGAGTTGCAAATGGTGATAAAAAAATGTCATTATGTAGTATGTTCTCGAAAATATCATTCATGATCTATGGTTGCCAACATAAGTCGATTGGTATTCCTTCCAGATCAATGTATAGTAGACTATGAGCTTAGTGGAAGCTCGTATAGGCATACAGATATTCTATAAAGACTGAGTACTGAACAGACTCACGAAGATCTTCAATAGACACCCCATAAAGCCATCAATAGACATTCCATAAAGCCATCAATAGACGGTCTTCTTGAGTTGAATAATATTTGAGAATTTTTTACCTGAGTGCCACAGTGGGCTTGTGAGTGATATATAATACTTTGTTCCACGCATGTCAGAGACCTTTTATAATCTGACATTTGGGAGTTTTTAGGTATATTTTGAAGCTTATAGAGTTTAATGTGCACAGATATGGGATCCGTCATCTTATATGGGTGAGTTGTATATCTTGATACTCTGAGATTTTTTAGGAAATCTTATGGCAATAATTATAAACCCTAAAAAAGTGTTTTTTGTAAGGTTAAACAATATCGCAAAGGTGTTTGCGGAAATTTTTTATTGAAATACAAATCTGGAGATAAGTTTATGGTCGAGCATTTAGAGATTTGACGGTGATGATCTATGTTTTTATTGTTTCGGGATATAGGTGACGGAGGGACTATATGAATATATTTTAACCTCAACTTATATGGTTCAATGTGCCACTTTGTAATATTCATAACGTGTGTACAAGGCATTATTCATGAATTTGTAAAAAAGTTTCATAAGACAAACTAGATATGAACCTAAAGAGTCTCACAATTTAAAATGAACTCATTGAGCATTAGAGTAGTGGACTAAGTCAAAGAGTTCGATTCGAGAAATTTAAATGATAAGCATGATTTTGTATTGGGAACTCTCGAGAAAAAATGTGTCAAATTCTATTATTAGAATTTGACATATCATTAGGCCTTAAAGGATATGATTTGTATAGTACTTGGATAAGTGAGGGACACTTATCATGTACATGATGATTTTAATAAAGCTTAATAGTTAAGCTTTGGATAACATTTAGACAAGTGTTAGACACTTGTTAATCAAGTGATTATTTAATATTGCTCAATGGTTAAGCATTGTTTAAGATTGTGACAAGTGTAATTAATATCTAAAATAATCAAAAGATAAGCTAATCTTAATGGCTTAGAGATAATTACATGAGATAATTACCTTTTATCCTTCATGTAAAATGGTTAAACTACATATGTTAGAGATAAGAAAAAAAGTTTTTGCCTTCATTTTTTACAAGAGAGACATTCAGCCATTTTTTTTTAAGAAAAAGAGAAGTAAGACTTGTATTTTTCTCTAAGAAAAAGGCATATTTGGTCAAGTGATAGAGTTCTAGAGGCCTTAACTATTAAGCTGAAAACTTGTAAAATCTCAAGCTACCATTCTAGCGTTCTAAGCCCATCGTAGTAAGGATTTAGTTTTGTTCAAGAGAACACTTCAAGGTAAGACTTTGAGATTCATTTATTCAACAACATCATCAGTAATTTTGATAAGTGTAAATTATATATATTATTTACACTATGTTAACTTTATTAATTACTCATTTTAATAAGAATATTAGGCATTATATATATATATTATTGTTATTTTGTAGGTTTTGAATTAATGTAGCAAATAAGGATACAAATCTAAAGAAAACAAAGCAAAACATCAAATTTGCTACAGTAACATGCTATAGTGAATCACTACAGTTTATGAATAATGATTTCGCTACAAAAACTTCACCCAGCAATGAACATTCTGCCCTAGCTCCCAAAATGTTTCACTGCAGTGGTGAGCAGTGCACACAAACAATATTCATTAATAGTGTGCATAAATAGTAACCATAAAAGTATCAAGAACAATGATCGTGCTACAATAAAAAAATACAACTCTTATACTCCGATCAGTTCCTATAAAAGGCCACTTGTTTCAGATCTTAAAAGACACACAACTTAGAGCTTTTAGAGCCATAACATATAGAAGAAGAGCAATTTTAGAGAGAGAAGTAAGGGGAATTCAAGAAAGTAAGAGATTATTAGTGAATCTTTGGTATATCAACCAACTGCAAATTAACGTCTATATTGGTTTGCTTTTGGTTGTATCATATTTATTTTCTTTTTTAGCCATAATCTCTTATTACCAAGAACTAATTTCTTTTATAGGGTTATTACTTCAACTCAATATATGTGTTTAATTATTGGATCTTTTAATATTTATTTAAATTTAATTTTTTTATTATTCAAATTATTTGTTTCCTAATGCTTCATAATATCTGATCAATATTATGATTGATTTAGTAATACTTTGATAACTCAATAGAGATATCATTATATTTAGACCTAGATAATTTAATGTATGATTATAGAGAGATTTACAAGCTCCAATTTAAGATAGCGATATACCTAATTGGCAAGTATGGTCAATAATATTTGTTCTTAATGAATACGTTAGTGTCTTGGCTAATAAAAAGAACTGAATGACCTTAATATTAAAAAGATTAATCATTATAAAATATATTTAAGGATAGTAATTCACCCTACACTTTCTCTATCTTCCTATCTTCTTAATTTAATTAAGTTGTGTCATTTATATATATTTTACACTTTATTTAATTTATTTAAATATTTACAATTTGAAGATCTAGTTTTCTGAATAATTACTTGAAAAATACAAATTTAGTACTTGGTAGAAAATAAAAATTATCCTTATGGGTTCGACATCCGACTTTAAAGTCCTTTTATTACTTGCTACGATAGTGTATATTTGCCCTTAACTTTGATTTGAGCGCTATAGGTCTTCAAAAAAAGTTACAATTATCATAAATAAAAGAGCTATGCAATAATGCATATGACAACTTTAGGATTTACAAAGCTAAGATGAAAACGGCTAGGACAGATAGATCTCAAGGAAATACTTTGAGCTAAATCAATGGGTTTATCTTTATGATTCTCAGTTGCATTTACACCCTGAAAAAGTTGAGATCTTGATAGATTGGTCAATTTATGGTAAGACACATTTTTTCTAATGATGATGTCAAAATCGAGGACCTCACTGATGGGTGAATTTTTAAAGTGAATGGACAGTGGTTAAAAAGCTACGTGGAAAAGTTAGATCACTTTATGTACCTAGACGAGATCCCTCTTGTGGATCCCGTCTATCATGCTTGATCAGGTTTAATCTCTCTATGCCATATTTTATATTTTATACATATTTTATGCTTTGATTTTTATTTATTTTATTTTTCTTGCTTTTATTTTCTTCTATAGTTTTTCCTTTTTTGTGAGATTTTATTTCACGGTAAAGTGGTGGATACGGTACTCTGTGGCTAATAAAGTCAATTTCTCAGTTCCTTAAAAACTATTCTCAAGCCATGCATTCATCCCTTCTTTTTTTCTCCTTCTTTCAAAATTGATATCATTCTTTCCAACCTTCAAAAGTGTTTTCCTTCACTACCTCAAAATGTTAAGATTTACAAAGCACGGTATGAAAGACTAAGGCTATTAATGTTGAGGAATATCCCTGTAGATATTCACATGTTAATTAAAGCCAATGTTCGATTATCTAGTGAGTTTGTAAATGATTTTGTTTCTTTTATGCCTAGTCTTAGAAGAAGCTCTTATACTAAAAGGTGAAGAGCAAAAAAGTAACAAGTTTATCATAAATGTGGTTACATCATTTTACAAGTTAATCTTTTACTGCAATATTATCAAAATGATATGTTGTCAATCTTAGATAACTTGTATAGATGAACATGATTTGTGATATTGTTTACAAAGAGTTTAGTCATGTCAAATATATTTATTATTAAATGTGTCATATTATACGTATCTTCTGATTGATTGTTAGGGATGTGAAAATTTTAATTGAGTTATAAATATTGAATCAAAGTATAGAATAGATTTATGAAGCATGTTGTGACTCTCGAAGCCTTGCTCAATGGCACAAAAAGAAGCATAGAAGGGACATTTCATAGCTCAATTTGAAGGACCAAAGATAGAACTTGGTGCCTATGTTCCAAAAAGTAGCACTAGGTACACTAACATTTTATAGCTCAACTTTAAGCGTCATGCCTAAATTTTGAAGCCCGTTTTTCAAGGAGGAAGGAGCATGAAATTTAGAGAGATAAATAGAGAATTTTAAAGAGAGAAAGTACTTAAGAACTTGAATTCTTAAAGATTCTTAGGGATTAAAGCCCCCAAAAGTGACATCTCTACTAGTTTTCTCTTTTCTCTTTCTTGTTTACTTTGATTTGGAGTTTATATTTGTAGCTTGTATTGATTTAAACATGGTTACTCTTGTAAATTTTTGGATTATTGTGATTTTGTACTTGAACATAGTTGACTAAAATACTTGTTCTAGATGCTCAATGTAGCTCTACAATATACCATATTTATATATTTTTAGTTGATTAATAATTATTTATTGTATTATTCATTTGTGCTTTCTGAATTTATTAATTTTAATTTAATTGAGAGATTAGCTAGATGATCTAGACTTATGGGTTGTGTGCTTGAAAAAGATTGACCTATTTGTTGGACGTGGAAAGCATGACCTTAGCTTTTATTAAGTTGGAAAACTAATAAAACTTAGGTAATCATTTAAAGGTTGCTTAATGAATATTTAGACAGACAAGTTAGATAGGGATATCAACATGCATATGTTTGTATAACTTCTCATTTAATGCTCGGGAGAGATAATATGATTAATATTGAACCCTAGAAAAATATTCACAAGAATAGTTGTTAACCCCTTAAGACCCTTTATTCATAGTTTCTCACCTCTTTAAATTGTTAAATTGTTAAATTGTTAGTTTAAGTATCTTTAATTTTCTTAATCAACTTAAAATTAAAATTAGCCTAGATAAAGTTAGTTTGTTAATACCATAGTAGTTAGCATTAATTTAGAATATCAACCCTTATTTGAATAATACCTCTCATCACTTTATTATTTGCACTTGCAGTTAATATTCGTGTGTTAGTTTTATGAACAATTTTTAGCGCAGTTGAAGGGGATTTTAGATTTTGAACTTTTGCTAATATTGTAGATAAGTAGCTTGATTTTAATTTGGGTATTTATTTTTCTTTTGTTCTTGTTGAGTTATGGATGTTATGGGTGTTTTGAAGGTACATAAGAAGATCTTGTAACTTAGAGCTTTTGGCTTTTGATCCAGAAGTAGAGCACACTTAGCGGAGACTTGGGAGAGAAAGGAGAAATTAAGCTCAAGTTATGACCGATGATTGCAACAACCATTAACAACCACAGGCCTTATAGGATTATTTCAATCTCGTGGTTAATGATAACTATTTGAGGATCTGACGTCAAAGAGTTAAAGCCAATAATTTTTCATTAAAGCTGGGCCTTATTAGTATGATACAACAAAACCAGTATAAGGGATTGCCAGGTGAGGATCTGAATGTACATCTTGCCATATTTTTGGAGATATGCAACACTATCAAGATGAATGAAGTTTTAGGGGATATCATTTGACTGTGCTTGTTCCCTTTTTCTCTTAAGGATAAAGTAAAAGGTTGCTTCAATTCGTGCAACCAGGGAGCATATGACATAGGAAGATCTAGCATTCTTTACCAAGTTCTTCCACTATCTAAAACTTCTTAACTCTGGGGAAAGATAACTCAATTTCAACAAATGGACTTTGAGCCACTCTATAAAGCTTGGGAGCAGTTCAAGGACCCTATTTGAAAGTGCCCGTAACATAGATACTAAGATTCATTCTAAATTTAACTTTTCTACAATTGAATAAATGGCCAAAGTATAACTATTATTAATGTGGCAATGGGTGGAACTTTATTGTCAAAAATCACAAAAGAAGCTCAACTTTTGTTAGAAGAAATGACTTGTAACAATTACCAATGGCCTAACAAGAGGTCCATTTTAAGGAAGGCCACTGAAGTACATGAAGTTGCTCCATTGGTTGTACTTTTAGCCCAAGTTTCAACTTCGGCTAACCAAATTTTTGCGCTAAATGCTATAGAATCTTCCTCAAGCAAAAATCTGACAATAATTGCTATGTGTCTTATATTGGTGAAGGTGGTGAACCATAATTTCAATTATCAAAATAACAACACGCCACCTCATGTGCCTACATATTACAATTTGGGACTGCGTAATCATGATAATGTAGCATATGGTAATTTGAGGAATACATTACAACATTAATCGATGTATAACTAACTAATTGCTAAAAAGAAGCCATTATTAGAAGATCTCTTCTGCAGTTTCATTATTGAGACAATGAAGAGTTCAATAAAGATAAGGCCTAGCTAGATAGTACAGAGACTCGTTGCACCAACATGAGTGCCACTATAAAATCTCTTAAGGTTCAAGTTGTCTAACTTACAAATGCAATCAAGAACCAATCTTCTGGCAAGTTCCCAAATGGCACAGAGACTTACCCAAGAGAGCATTACAAGGCCATCACTCTTAGGGGTTGAAAGAAAGTAGAAGCCCCAAAGTCAAAAGAGAGTGAGGGAGGAGAAAAAAGTTGAATAAGAACTATAAAAGGCGAATTTAAAGCCCAACTTCATTTCTTTTCCAAATATTCCTTCTATTATTACTTCCTTATTGCCGTATCCTTAATAATTCCAAAAGAATGAATTGGATGTCAATTATCCAAGTTCCTTGACGTCTTCAAGAAAATTTACATCAATATCCCATTTTACGGATGCACTAAAGCAATTGCCAAACTATGCAAAATTCATAAAGATGGTGCTATCAAAGAAAAAAAAAGTTAAGGGACTATGAGATGGTGGAAGGACTATGAGATAGTGAGGCTAACGGAGGAGTGTAGTGCAATTTTTCAAAGACAATTACCATAAAATTTGAAGGAACCCAGGAACTTCACAATCCCATGCACTATTGGATATTTAAATTTTAGGAAGGCGTTATTTAATCTCGGTGAAACCTTATGCTTTTATTCATTTTCTGAAAGCTAGAACTTAAGAGGTGAAGCTAACAATGATTTTCTTATAAATGGCGGATCGGTCTTTCACTTATTTGAAGGGTATCAATGAAGACATTTTGGTTAAAGTGAATAAATTCATTCTTCAGCACACTTTGTGGTTCTAGACTGGAGGAAAATAAGAAGGTCCTTAAAGTTTTTGGTCAGTCATTGTTTGTGAAACTAACACACACGAATATTAATGGCAAGTGCATGGGTCATAAGCAAGTAATAAAGTGATGAATAAGTATCATTCCCACAAGGATTAATGCTCCAACTTAATACTAAATACTATGGTGCTAATAAACTAACTTTATCTAGGCTAATTTAAACACTAAATGGGTCAAGAAACTAAGACTATTAATTAAACAATTCAAGGAGATTATATTTCTATGAAAAAGGGTCCTAGGATCTTGATTTTACTCTACCTTTCCTTATGTTCTTCATAATTAGTAATTAACAACTATTCTTATGATTATCAAGGGTTTAGAATTAATCTCATTATCTTTCTTGAGTGTCAAATGAGATCTCATGCATACACAATCAAGTTAATATCCTTATCTAACTTATTTATCTATACATGCATTATGCTACTCTTACGCAATTACCTTAATTCTATTAGTCTCCCAACTCAATAAAATCTAAGATTATATTATTCAATTTTAACGCATGGGTCGAACTTTCCAAAGTACACAACCCATAAGTCTAAATAATCTAATCAATTTTTCAATCCAAATAGAAGCATTAAACTCAAAAAAGTATAAATGATAAACTCATTAATCTACTAAACTTATCAAAACATAGTACTTAGTAGAGTTACATTATGCTCCAAAACAAGAAATTTAGGTATCCACGGTGAAATGGTCAATTACATTAATATAAAGGTTTATAAGAGTAATCATGTTCAAACAACACAAATTACAAATATAAACTTCAGATAAAAGTAAGTAAGACAAAGAGAGAATGGAAAACTAATTGAAGAAGTTCTTGGCGCCTTTAATTTTCAAGAGTCCTCAAGATTCCAAGCTTCCAAATGCTTTCTCTCACCAAAACCTTGTTATTTGGTGCCTAGGCGGCTAGGCAAAAATGGGCTTTAAAATTAGGGTACAAAGTCCGAAACGGATTTGGGGTGCTGGAGGCGGCTAGGTGCCAAGTATTCTGACTTGGGGTCTCGATTTAGAGCCTAGGCATTAAATCCTAGTTTTTTTGGCATGTAGGCGTGGGGCACTATAGCAAAACATTGTTCACAGCTACATTAGCATTTCATTATAGCAAAATTGATATTTTTACTTATTTTTCTTTGAATTTTCATCCCAAATAACTCTGTTAACTTGAAACCTACAAAATGACAATAACACACATGAAAAGTCATATATCACATTTTAAATGAGCAAATATTAAATTTAGAGGGATATAACATCATACGTAAAATGCACTTATCAGCCATTCTTAGTTACCATAAGGGTTCTTATCGATATAAAAAATGGATAGATGAAATAAAGGTGCAAGATAATGAGCAAATATTAAATTTAGAGGGATATAACATCATACGTAAAATGCACTTATCAGCCATTCTTAGTTACCATAATTAGTTACCATAAGGGTTCTTATCGATATAAAAAATGGATAAATGAAATAAAGGTGCAAGATAATGAAGCCACATTTGAGGTCTTCAAGGAATTGAAGTTGCCACATTTGAGGTCTTTAAGGAATTGAAGTTGCTACATTTAAGGTCTTCAAGGAAAGATTAACCCATTTCTTGGACGTGGAAAGCATGATCTTAGTTTTTATTAAGTTGGGAAACTAATAAAACTTAGATAATTATTTAGAAGTTGCTAAATAAATGTGTAGATAGATAACTTAGATAGGGATATCAACATGCCTATGTTTTGCATAACATCTCATTTGACGCTCGAGAGAGGTAATAAGATTAATATTGAACCTCTTGAAATAAATTCACAAGAATAATTGTTAATCACTAACATATGAAAAACATGAGAAAGGTATAGTAAAATCAAAGCCCTCTAAAACCATTTATTCATAGTTTTTCATCTTCTTAAATTGTTAAATTGTCAGTTTAAGTATCTTTAATTTTCTTAATCAACTTATAATTAAAATTAGCCTAGATAAAATTAGGTGCCCAATACCATAATAGTTAGCATTAATTTAGAAGATCAATCCTCTTGGGAATAATACTTTTCATCACTTTATTACTTGCTTATGACGTGCACTTGCGGTTAATATTCACGTGTGTTAATTTTGAGAACACTCTTGATAATCAAGCTTCTTCTTCTTGTTGATTTTTTTTTCCCATTTATACTTTAATTTTTTCTATAATAAAATGAGAAACAATCTTTTTGGTACATTACCCTCGCTTAGCTCTTTTCATTTTCTAAAAACACTAATTATCATATAACTATAGGCCTTTGTAACACAAGCGTTTATAAAAATAAAAAAAATGAACTTTATTAATAGATTTACTCTAATAGTACAATAATAAATCTATGGATAATATTTTTTCAAGAGTTTAGCATTCCATAGTTTTTTGACAACTTTTCTATTAACGTGCTCGAGCTCATATATCCCTGGTCGTATTCTTCTAAATACCTTGTAAGGACCTTTTCAGTTTGGTCTAGTGACTCTATCTATTGGATCTTTTGTGTTCGACAAAACTTTTCTTAAGACTAGGTCTCATTTTTAGAATTCTTATGCTCGAACTCACTTGTTTAATATTGAGCAATCTTCTGTTGATAGGCAACAATTCAAATTTTGGCCGCATTCCTTTTTTGTTTAATAAGGTCTAGATTTTTTCGAATGAGTTCTTCATTCTTTCTTTGTCAAAATTTTGTACTCTGTGGGTGGGCACTTCTATTTCTACTGGGATGAAAGATTCATAACCAAAGGCTAAGGAGAAGAGTATTTCTTTAGTTGCTATTTTGTTAATAGTTCGAAGAGCCCAGAGGACTTTGGGTAGCTCCTCAACTAAAGCTTCTTTCTTTTCAGTCAATTTCTTCTTGATTAATTTTTTAACAAGTTTGTTAGAGGATTTAACTTATCCGTTTGTCTTTTAATGGTAGGTGAGGAAAACAGGAGTTAGATTATGAGCTGTGAGTAAAAGTATTTGATACTCTCGTTGTCGAATTATTTACTATGGTCTATGATAATGGTGTAGGGTATTTCAAACCTGCAAACTATGTTTTTCCAAATTAAGTCTTAAGTTCTTTTTACGTTGATGTTTGCTAATGGTTTAACCTTTACTGCTTAATGAAATAATCCACTATAATGATGATGTACTTAACTGATCCCCTTCCACGAAGTAGGGGGTCAATCAGGTTGAACTCTTATTGTGCAAAGGGCTATGGGCTGTCTATTATCTTTAGAATTTTAGGCAGAGCATAGATGTTATTGGCATACTCTTAGAATGCATTGTACTTTCTGACTGGCTCTTTTATGTCATTAAATGTGATAGGCTAGTAGTATCCCATTCTGAAAGTTTTGTAAGCTAAGGCATATGCTCCAGAATGGTTTTTATATATTTCTTTGTGTATTTGATGGAGCACGTTTTCAACTTCATCAGGTATTAGGCAGCTCAGATAAGGGAGAGAGTACCCACTTCGATAAAACACACACAATGATTAATCTAACGTGTTACTCAATACCTTAGCTATCGTGCCTTTTAATATTTTATGAGAAATTCATTTCTTTATGAAGTCCTAATTTAGGTTCATCCATCTAGATCATGGATCAACCTATATGAAATCTTTAGGTTTTTGTGCTTCTATACATGGTCTAGAGATGAATTCGAGGGGAACAGGTCGTGGTATTCGAGATTCTTCTGTAAAAGTGATGAGTGCATTTTATTTCTATTATTTTAAACTTCTAAACTTAGCAATTGCTCAATATGAATAAGAATATTTATGTGCGTTAATATCATTTTGTAGGTTTCAAGTAAATTGAGCTATTTGGAATAAAAATCCAAGAGAAATGCGTAAAATTATAAAATGGGGACATGCTCAAAGTAAACAGTAACTGTGAATAATAGAATGAATAGTGAAAATGAATAGTAACACCGCAACATCATTGTTCCACTCTGCAGCCTTAATTTGGACCGTAAGTTAGGGTCAGAGCCCCACTCTTTCCAGGCTGCTACCTCAAATCAAATTTAATAATTATGCCATAATTGCCTTAATTTGAAACCTATAAATGAGAACCTTTGAGCTACTTCTCGTATCATCAAGAGGGGGCATGAAAAAAACAAGAGAGAAAAGTCTTGAAGTTAAATTTGAAGAAGAGAAAGAATGTCTTTAAGATTTCTTAAAGATCATTGAAGACACTTAAAAGATTGATGCCTTGGAAACATCCCCAAATTTGGTTTTCTTCTTTTCCTTTTACATTTTCTCTTTTGTTTGAAGTTTGTAGTGATGAATATTGTTTAAAAATATTTATATCTATGGAGACTTCATATCAAAGAGTGCTAAAAATATTTTCGAATTAACTTCAATTCCTCTTTAGTTTACCAAGAAACCTATGTATTTTCTTGATTCAACTCTAAAACATTTTTCGTGGTTCAGTGATGAACACATGAAAATGCATATTGTTAAGAGATTCAATCACCATTTAATGTCACTAATTTTAGTATTTTCTATGGACATAACTCTCAATGTAGAAATCGAAATGAAGAAATTCTTGAACCTGGTACAACATGACTCAATCTTACACAAATTTGAAGAATAGTGGAAAAGCCAAATCCAACATGTTATGGGCCAAAAATTGAGATACAGCAGAATCGGACTACAACTCCTGGCCAACTTGACCCAACTCACGTATTTGGACCGTATCTCACACAATACGCACTCAATTGGTATAATTCTTAAAGTTGTGAATTGCTGACTTAACTATCAATAACTCGTATGTTGATGGTAAAGTCCAAATCAACCGTTATCATAGACTAAATCGCATTGCAAGTTGGTAAAATGGTTGTTGGCCGAATTCTGATGTATCTTTGGAATTTTACTCATATCTCATTGGATACGCATCCAATTTGCATGAAATTGGTGCCTATGGAAAGAAGAGTCAAAATTATACAACTTTCATATCGACTGTAAAAGCTAAATCGGTCATTTACATTATCAAAAATGTGCTACAAGTGGATAAATGAGTTATTAACTTAAAATTATTGAAGATTGATGTCATCCATGACATATGTCCATTCATTGCCTATATAAGGAGACACTTAGGACGTTTTTAATATTAGATAATTCTCTCTTACTTTTTTCTCATTAACATGTATTGTAATTTAGGCTAGAGTTCTTGGCAAGGCTAAGAGATGAACTTTTATGTGTAATAAATCTACTTCCATGCTTTGATTCGGTGTCAAGAGCTACAAATGTTGTAAGTTTAATTTTGATTAAACTCTTATCTATTTTATTTTATATAATCTAGAGGTTATAATTCTCATGTCTCATATATGTTCAGTCATGCTTTTCTTATGTGATTCATGTTGATTTATAATTGTTACTGGTTACATTGTTTATATGTTAATCTTTTACTGCAGTATTGTCAATTTGATATATTGTCGATCTTGGATAACATGTAAGGGCAATAAATGTTTGATATTCAAGTTAATCTTTTATTGCAATATTGTCAAAGTGATATATTGTCGATCTTAGATAACTTGTATAAATGAACATAATGTATGTTAATACTGGCAAAGAGTTTAATTACGTCAAATACATGTGTTATCAAATGTGCTATATTTTCCTATCTTTCGATTGATTGTTTGGGATGTGAAACTTTCAATTGAGTTATAAGCATTGAATCAAAGTGTAGAGTAGATTTATAAAGCATAATTGTGATTCTCAAAGCCTTGTTTGAATTATCATAAGACATTTCCTTCAAATCATAGACAATCTTATCTCATCCACTTAAATCAATTAATTTTGTCCTTTGCTACTGCTTTAATATTTTACTTCATCAACCTATTTTGCCAAGAGCTTCCTCGTGGGATCGACACCTCAATCTATACTGCGATAGCCGCGTTATATTTTGAGCGTAAACATTCAGCTTTATGTTGTGTTCTCTAAAACTCTTAAACGTTTCTCTAGGGTCATGTATGTGACTTTCTGCTCGTTCGAACTTGGTGATCATGTCATCTATATAAACTTCCTTGCTTTTCTCGATCAGGGTCTTAAATAACTTGTTAACAAGTCTTTGGTAGGTGGCACTTACATTCTTGAGGCTGAATGGCATGACCTTGTAGCAGTAGGTTCCCTGATGAGTGATGAAAGAAGTTTTTTCTTGATCTAACAAGAACATCTTAATCTGATTGTATCTTGAGAATGCGTCCATAAATCTAATGAGGCGTGTTTGGCTATGTCATCTACTAATTAATTAATCATTGGCAGGGAAAAATTATCTTTCGAATTTGATTTATTTAGGTTTATGAAGTCCACACATATTCTCCATTTCTCATTGGCTTTTTTAACCACAATAACATTGCCTAACCATTCGAGATAGTGGACGTCTCTGATGAATGTTGCTGCCAAGAGCTTTTTTACTTCAGTTGTGACAGACTAATTTTTTTCTTAGTTAAAGATTCTCTTTTCTGCTTAACTGGTTTAAAAGATGGATTAACGGCCAATACATGTGAGATGTTGGTAGAGTTTATCCCTAGTATGTCTTCATGTGTCCAAGCAAAGATATTTATGAACTCTCTTATTAGAGAAATTAACTTTTCCCTCATCTTTGGTTCCAACTATGAGCTTATTTCACGATCTTCTCAGAGGACTTTAAGTGGACAAGTATCTAGAGCAAGTCTCCCACTAGTTTTAGAGATTCTTCTTTGCTTTCTTCCCTCGGATCTATAGTAGTGATGCAAAAGATTCTCTTAGATGTGGTCACATAGTAACTTCTAGCTATCTTCTAATCACTTTTGAGGATACCAACTCCATCCCCAATAGGAAATCTAAGTTTCAAATAGTGAATAGATGATAGAGGACAGTAACATATGAACAGTGACCATGCTACAGTGTTGCGGTGCTAAATTTTAGTGCCGCGACCCCCGTGCAACATATGAAACACCTCTTTAAAAGTCCTATTTTGGCTTAGATTTGAAGGTTCTCGACCTTAGGGTTTTATAAACCTATAAAAGCACTCTTTTTAGAGTCAAACATGGACTTTTAGAGAGGTAAAACTTAGAGAAATAATTCACAACATAAATCAAGATATCAAAGCCAAGATTAAAGATTCAAGATCAAGATTCAAGCTTCAAGTCAAGGAAGAGAGAGAAGCAACTCAAGGCGTCTTCTTGATTAATTTTTTCTTCTCTCTTCTTATTATTATGTTCTTGTTCTTTTTATTATCCATAAATTAGTTTGATACTCTTGGTTTAGTGATGAGCTAAACTTATTTTATCTAGTATTAGACTATTAAACCTAGAATGTAGTTAGATTTTGTTAATTCTTAGTTTATGAACTTAATACATATAATTGATTCATTCTATCTTGTGTTTAAAGCTTTTATTATATCTGGCCAATATTTTGAATGATTAAAGGACCATGATGAACTTGACAAAGAGATTTATGTGTTTAGCCTATGATAGTTTGATGCATGATCATAAGGTAACAATTATGAGTTCCATGTAGGATAGAAATATACTTAAATAGCATGTATGGTATTATTTAGACCTAGTTTTAATGAATTACATTCTATTCTGATTACCATAGACATATAAGTAGTTGTTAGAATATGTAACATAGTCACTCAACCATCGACAGAGGCTTATGATGAGATTTAGAGTCTAGCCAATCAATTTATATTAAGGGATTAAATAAGAGATTAATGATTCTAATGAAATACTAAGGATAAGTTGAAACCATAAATTTTTATTAATTGGTGAATTTAACTCTTTGTTCGTTTACTATTTGGGTTTAGTTTAATTTGATAGAACTAGATTAATTAATTGATTTTAGATTTTAGTTTTCTAAATAAAAGTAAAGTATATATAATTTTAATAATTGATTGAAGAAGTATATCGTATAATCCCTATAAGAACGATACTTGTACTTAAAATTGTATATTACTTTATACGATAACGTGCACTTGCCTTTAGCTATTAAGCATATATCAAGTTTTTATCGCTGTTGTTGAAGATTATCCTATCTATTCTTAGATTAATACTAATATCAATCAACTTACTTTTAATTCAGATTTTTTTTCTTTTAATTTATTTTCTTCTTTTTACTTTGATTTTGCTTTGACAGTTTATGCGAAGGGTGAAAAGCATTGACTTGACTTCTTTTGATTCTAAGATCAAAAGAACTTTGCATAAACTTCGACGTGAACAACACTAACGATATTTAAACATGAAAGAGAACAATGATCACACCAACAATCCAGTGTTTGAGTCAATGATACTCTTAAAAGCATTAAAAGAGTATGCAATCCCAACTACAAATGGTGTTCAATTTAATATTTGGTGACCAACTATCAATGCCAACAATTTTAAAATCAAGTCGAGTACGATTTACTAAAAGAGTTTGTACAATTCAGTGGAGCTTCCAATGACAATCTTAACATGCATACCATAAATTTATTGGAGATTTGTGATACTTTCAAGTACAATAAAGTCTCAAACAGTGCCATCTGACTCAGATTATTCCCCTTCTACTTAAGGGACAAAGCTAAGATTTTGTTGATGTCATTGTCGTTAGGATCCATATCAAGGTATGATGATCTAGCATAAAAGTTTTTAGCCAAGTTCTTACCACCAGTAAAGACAGCAAAGATGAGGAATGACATTACCTCATTTAGTCAGACTGATGGCGAGTCATTATATGAGGTATATGAGCGCTTCAAGGACATATTGAGGAAGTATCCTCACTATGGAGTCCCTAAATGGCTATTAGTTCAAACATTCTACAATAGACTAGTAGGTCATTTGAGAAGCATTATAGATGTCATTGCTGGAGGGGCTTTGATTAATAAGTTCATAGATGATGCATATGATCTACTAGAGGAGATGGTGTCAAATAGTTATCAATGGCCAACAGAGAGAATTCCACCCATGAGAATCGCTAATGTGCATGAGATTGACACATTCAATGCATTAGTAGCACAAATCAATATGTTATCTAAAAAGATTGATGTGTTGAATGTCATTAGAACCCAGCAAGTGAAATGTAACTCTTATGGTGATAACTACATGAATAGATGGTGCATAAAGATGAAAATTTCTGTAGGCAATGTTAATTGACAACAACTTAACCCACAATCTAATTTCTATAATTCGGGGTGGAGAGATCATCCTAACTTCTATTGTCATAACAACCAATGGGAGTCATCTAGACCAATGAATCCCCTAAGATTCTAGCCATCGCAAGAAAAGAAGCCGTCATTAAAAGATATGTTTATACACTATATTAAGTCAAATGACACCATTATGCAAAATCATGTAGCAAAAATAGAGTTGGTCTCGAGGTGCGAAAATCACCGAGTATATGTTATAGCTCGAATAGCCTTCAACGAATAAGCTTGGTTACCATAAACAGTTTTTATCAATTTTTTTCTAAAACCGAGCATACAGGAGGAAGAGTAAGTCATACAGGTCAATCTATAACCCAGTTAGATGGATCCAATCAGATTACATCCAAAATGAAACTCTTCCAGCATATAAGAAAGAAACCCATAAACTTAAAAATCAAACAGCTCGCTACTCGATTATAGATAGAGTATTATATAGGCATAGCTTCTCTCATCCTTATATGAAGTGTTTAGGACCACATGAGGCGGAAAGGGTTCTTAGGGAAGTCCATGAAGGAATTTATGGTAATCACTCCAAGATAGACCTGTTGGCTTATAAGGTATTCAGAATCAGCTATTATTGGCTAACTACTCTTCAAGACGCCAAAATGCTAGTCATATATTGTGATGTATGTTAGAGATTTACAGATAAGATAAAGGCATCAGTTGAAGAGTTAAATATAATGGCAAAACCTTGGCTATCTGCTCAATAAGGGTTGGATCTGATAAGTCATTTACCCTAAGGAAAGGGATTTTGCAAGTATATAATTGTAACAATAGTTTACTTCACTAAATAGATCGAGGTTGAATCGTTTTCCAAGATAACTGAGAAATGTAATGTGTCTGTACGAGATTCACTATATGATTATTACTGACCATAAAAAGTAATTTGACAACAACAGTTTCAAGGATTTGTGTCAGTAGTTAAGAGTCCAACCTTACCATACAATTGAGTATTCTTAAACAAATGCTCACTATGCGCTACATGTCATTAATTAATTGGTTAATAATAATTGTCAACTTATTAATGAACTTAACACTTAAGTATTAACACACGCATCTCCTGAGTCTTCCTGAAATAAATGTTTGGTTTTGTTAGAAATTATTATATTGAACAATTCAATCCAGTACACTGCCCCAGTGCACAACGAGTATACTTCATATTATGGAACTCTCTAGGTCTATGCTCAATTTGTCAAATGAAACTATTCTATGAGTCTGTGATCGATGCCCCATGTACATGTCACAGTGATAAAGGCAAATTTGTCATATATTTTCTCATGTTTTTATTATTGATATTTTATGATTTTATGAGAATAGATGGCTATTTATGTGCATTATTGTTATTTATAGGGACTTGAACGAAATTTAAAGAAAGAACGCAAAAGGAGCGAAAACAGGGACTAAAATGCAAAGTTTTCAAATTATGAGTCCAGCGCCCCCGCGCCACAAGTATTGTCGCCCCAGCTCTGAAATAGTGATCGAAATAAGAAAAACGACCTGCTTAAGTCGCGTCTAGCGCTCCAGCGCTGAAGATTCACCGCGCCAGCGACGTTCCAGCGCCCTAGCGCTATCAACACACCGCACCAGCGGTGAAGCCGTTTTCATGCAGCGCCCCAGCGCCAAGATTCCACCACTCCAGCGGTAATCGCTTTTTCACGCGTCGCCCCAGCGACAGATGCATAGCGCGTCAGCGGTAGTGCGAGTCCTAGTTCGACGAGAATTAAGATTTTCAAGCTCATATCAATCCCTATATAAAGCCACTCGTTCCCAACCTTCAAGAATCAATCCAAGACAACCCAAGAGCACCAAGAATATAGAGCACAAGTCTTGAAGAGCAATAGGAGCTTAATTGAAGCAACTTTAGAGAAAGATACAAGACATTCTTCGGCATCAAGAGTTCCTAGGCAGCGCAATTAAGAGCAATTCGACATCTATATCGGTTTGCTAATAATTGTATCATGATTTATAATTATTTTTACTGCTGTTATTATTTTCTAAATTATTTTCTAGGGTTAATATTTGAACTCAATATGTGCGCTTAAATTGCCATATCTTTTAAATATTTAATAAACTTAGTCATTTATTATTTAAATTACTTGTGTTTAATGCTTCAATATATCTGGCCAATATATGGTGAATGAGTTGGTAATATATTGATAAACTCGGAAGAGGAATCATAATATTTAGACCTAGGTAATTTGATGCATGATTGTAGAGTAACATTCAATGTTGCATATGCAAGTTTCAACTTAGGATAGGAATATACCTAATTGGCATGTATGATCAATAAGACATAATCTTAATGAATCTTAATTTATTACAAGTTCCATAGGAATATAGGTATTTGGTAAATTAAGGTATACTTGCATGACCTTGGAAGAGGCTTGTGAATACATTAGTGTCTTGATCAATAATAAAGACTAAGTGAGTTAAATATTAGAGGATTAATCATTAGAAACATATTGAGGGATAATATTAATCCTAGGTTTTCTCTACGTTGCTATCTTTAAATCTCATTGCATTGTGTTTTTGCTTTTATATTTCTTACATTCATTCTTAGATTTTTATTTTTCTGAATAATTATTAGGAAGATATAATTTTAGTAATTGGTTAAAAAGAAAGAATTATCCCTGTGGGTTCGACATCCGACTTATTTAGTCTCTTTATTACTTGCATACGATAGTGTATACTTGCACTTAATTTATGATATAGAAATATCGCATCACACAGATATTACAAATCAGCTCATTAGACCATACAAGTTGAGGTTATAGAACATACGTATAGTGCTTCCATCAATTATATTATGGAAGTATGGGGATATAGATCAACACTATCAAATCCCCATAAGCACATCTATAAACTTATCTCTAGATTTATATTTCTATAAAATAATATCCACAAACTCTTACGGTTTAACCTTATAGAAAACTCTTTTTCTGGGGTATTTGCTTTTAGTCAAAAGTCTTTCTGAAACATAATTCTTAAAGCATCAAGACATACAACTCACCTATATGAGTTGACGAATCCCATATTTACGTACACCAAACTCCATGAGCATCGAATTATACCCAGCGACACCCAGCGGTTAAATCATGAAAGGTCTTTAACTTGTATGGAACCAAAGTATGGTGATCACTTATAAGCCCACCATGACACTTAGGTCAAAGGACTACGTATACTACTCAACTCGAGAAGAACTTCTATTGATAGCTTTATGAGATGTCTATTGAGGTTCTTGTGAGTCTGTTCAGTATCTAGCCCTGAGTGAATACCCACATACTTATACGAGCTCCAAGCTCATGGTCAGCTAAGAACAATTATATGTACCCTATAGATATAGACATACACTAATCTATATAAAATGGATTCACAAACAAACCCGCATCTATGAAAATAGATCAAGAACACAGTGTTTGAGAACATACTTGTATAATGACATTTTCTAGTACCTAATTACAACTCTTGCAACTATTTCATTACTAGTATACCCGCAGGTTTTGTTCTGTTACAGAAAAGGCTCTAACTCCTTAAAATGCACTGATTATTATAACTTGCTAACTCCTTAGCATTTATAATTGTCAATGATGCTAACTCTTACCGCTGATCTAAACTCCTTTAGACCAGATCTAAACTTCTCTAGATCATACAATGTCTGTAGCGTTACAAGCATCATATCATACAAGATTAATATTAACGATTTTATTAAAATATATATTGTATAAATATTAACAATTAATATCCATATAATATTAGAATGGCACGTAAGCACTATCTCCAACAAGTTACAACACTTACAGCCATTTTATTTTGTAGAAAAATACAGCATTTACAGAAGCAAGTATATATATATCAACAAAAATGAGCATGGCATAGGTAAAAAGAAGAATAAAGACTTACCGAATGAAAGTGCAGAAATTAATAAAATGCTCATCGGAATACGCCTAAAAAGAAAATGTGTTATTGAAAAGTGTACACACAAGAACTTATACGATAGTGGTGCTTAAAACAAAGATGAAGACGATAAAGTAAAGAGATAAAGGTAACCTCGAAAAGGGTTTTTATAGTGTCTAGGCTGGAAAGATCATGACCATCCAGATAGAATGAATGGTCACGATCATTAAAGAAGTCCAAGAGACGTCCCTTTAAAGGACTGGCCTGACATTTTGCATTCGCAGGCACCATTAATACACGTCTCTTTAGTAAATCTTAATTTAGGCTGTTCAGTTCAAAATTCAACGGATTAGATTTTCTTATTCACCTAAACTTCACTTAGGAACAGAACAAACGTGACATTCTATTTTTAAATACCCCTAGCCACATGATGAAAAGTAAATCAATAGCTGAGATAAGGTCTCGTATCCTATACGTCTTTTCATATATAGTAGGGCTAACGTTTCAGGATCCCTATCATTATGACTAATAAATGCTTAAGATACAAGAAAAATTGTAAAGCACAACTAAAAAAGTACTTTGCACGACATCATCCTAACCTTCTAAAAAGACTAAACAGTTACAACATGACAAGAAAACATCATCAACACCGAACAACAATAACGTTCAATAACAGAAGAACCTTTTTGGATCTTTCTACTACAATGTACACCGAGCAAGAAAATTTAAGAACAATAAAGTTTCTAGTTTTAATTAATTAAACCTAGAAATTGGTGAATTCTTGTTCCCCCTAAAAACTTTTTAAATGCCCAATGCCTAAATATCAACTCATAAAAAAAGTTTAACAAGGGGCAGTCGAAAATCCCAAAGGATTAGGGGCTTTAAATAGCAGGATGAGTCATCAACATATCATCAAAGGAAAAACCAGAGGCATAGAACTTACTCGGCCGCTCAGACCAATTAACAAGAGTAAGACTGACCATCTCAAGTCTTATCCAGGGTATCCATAACCACGCGGTTTAATACACAGCAGCCTACCCAATAGACCAAGCTAGTTCTAAATCAACCAATATAAATCAGCAACCTATAAGGAGACTGATACAGCAAATATATCGACCCACCTTTGTACAAGAGTTTTCAAAGACCACACAGGCCCACGCATTAAAAGGTTGAGCAACACTCAGCAATTTAAAAAGAAAGTACAAAGCAACCCAAATAAGGCAATCAACGTTATTTTAGAGATAGAATGTGCTATTTTGGAAGAATCCCTCAAATCACGTCAAGAGATCGAAAAATTACTAAAAACAACCACAAATATGACGAAGATAAGCACAAAAACCCTAAGAAGATCGATGCTATTTAAAGAGAGAAAAAGGCTTAAACGGGTTCCATCTTGAAACTTAAAATCACCATCTTGATCTCAGAATCTTTACCTATCTCTCTTAAGTTTTTCTTTATTCTCAAATATGTACCTAACTTAAGCATCAAAGAGTCTTCACCGTAACTACCCCCAGTAAGGTCTTAACGATAAATTTTCTTGTGTTGGTAGATATCATAGTGATCGGAGACCCTCAAGCCAATAGTTACGACCTAACAGGCAAGTCCCAAGATTTTGATTCCTACAATCAAACAAATTTAAAGCTCATTGGTCCGAGAAACTATTTTTTTCTATTAACAAAATGTATTTATTACTGACCAAAAATCACATCTCTTCATACAAAGTTGTAGTTTGAACCTGCCGCAATAAAATCTCATAAACCAAAATTCCTAAAAAAATAATATTTTATGTCTAAAAATCTCCTCATACATGTCGCCCTTAATAATTCCGATTGAGTAGGTGTCAACTTATATCTTTTAAAGTTTAAGGCCCGAATATTTGAGTTAGATGTAATTGATGCTCAAAAAACTCATTGACCAAAATTTTGTATTCTTTAGACACATTATACTTCCTATAAAATAAAAAAAATCAAATTAAAAAATAATAAATCAAATCAAATAAATAAAATCAAATGAAAAAGTTTTTAAACATAATAATAAATTAAATACACTAACTAACTAAATAAATAAATATAAATTAATGAACTAAATATAAATAATAACTATTTCCTTAATAATTAATTAAATAACAATAAATATTAAATAATTTATTTAGGTAATAATTATTTATCATTTAATAATTTACTTAATTAATATAAAATTTTATTTATTTATTTATGTGTGCCATGTGTCGTCTGCAGTGCATGCACACGAGATATGTTCATTAGACGCATGTCGTTGGCATGCGATTCCAATGCTAAGCACGCATCACTGCGCCAACCACCACCATTTACTAGATTCTCAGCAATTTCAACCGATGTTTTTATTTGTAATTATTTTTCATTCATTTTTAACACAATCTACCCTATATTTACAATCTAAAAATTTTTACACATTAATCACAAAAACTATCATATTCGTGTATTATATTTTAACTTTAAAAAACTTATTAAGTATCAATAATTTTTCATATTTGAAGTCGGCCACTAGTGTGTCAAAGTCGTTGATTATCACAATATCACTCATCGATTTGGTTGTTCTAATTTCTATTAATTGCACTTGGGTTTGGCGGTGTTCGAGTCTTTTTTAGACCGATTTTGTTCGTAGGGTTCCAGAAAAAAAATTAATCACGGGTAAAACTATTCATTTTAAAATTTTTTGGCTATAAAAAATAAATTGTAAGCTTTGGGGTTAAAATATTATATTAACTTAAATTTTAGGCCATATTCAAAATTTTTACAAAAAAAAAAAAAATACAACTTTACTTGATTTGATCCTTCCTCTATCTTTAAAATTTTGAACTTTCATTTCATGAGATTCAGTAGTTTGTTTTCCTCCAAAAGAATCAAAGTAATAATTGATTCACTGCATGGACATTTCCCTTCTCAATCCCAAATAACTCTCTCTAAAATTATTGCGTCATTGCAAAATATCGTGTATTAAAAAACAATTGCTAAGACTATTAATTCATATTAGACGGATTCCAACCACAACGCGTCAACTATACAAAAAGTAAAAAAAAAAACGCAAGAGATCATTTAAATATATTAACAATTCGGTAACCATCCCAGCGGTTACAACTGTTGCTGCCCTTAAAACAACAACTGGACAGTGGAACGAATAAGAGATCGATCTTTTTCAGGATTATGAAGCTAAACTAATTCTAGGCATCCCCACTTCAGTGAGACCAACGGCTGACAAGTTATTGTGGCACTATGATGTTAGCGGTAACTATTCCGTTCGAAGTGGGTACTGGGTAGCACTACAGCGCCGCCACAGGCCGGAGAGCTCCAACAACTCAAGAATCACAAAATGGTAGAAATTCTTGCGGAACTTGAACATCCCATCCAAGGTGAAAATCTTTAACTGAAAGGCTTGGAATGATTGGATACCAACAATGGAAAAGTTACGAAGACATGGAGTTCTTGTGGAGCGGTTTTGTCCAGGATGCAAACTTGAAAGTGAATCTTCACTGCATGCATTATGGATGTGTCAAGAGCTGAAAAAGATAAAGAAATATTTAGATATTTTGGGCATAGATTTAAGAAGGTGAAACTCTGACCTACAAGGTTTTGTGGTAGATTGCATGAAAAAGATAAGCCTGTTCGACTTCTTGGTATTGGCGGTAGCTTTATGGAGAATTTGGCACTGTCGTAACCTCATAGTTCATTCCAATTTATCACAGGAACGGTGAAAGTTGGTGGCTTGGGCTACTGATTTTGTTAAAGAATTTCAGATTGATTATCCAGATATCCAGGTTCCCAGAACAGTAAACCAGCCAAGGTGGTTGCCACCAAGCACTGGCAGTTGGAAGATAAATACCGATGCATCCTTTGATGGCTCTCGCCGGAGATGCGGCTTAGGCTGGGTGATTAGGCAAAGCATGATGGAACGGCGGTTGCGTCAGGGGCCGAATGTAAAGCTAGCGTGTTCTTAGTCGAAATTGCAGAAGCTCTAGCAGTGCAGAGGGGTGTGTTAATGGCAGGCAGATTTTGAAGTGTCCAAACAACGCTGGAAACTGACTCAATCACGGTGGTGAAATGAATCAAAGAGAAGTCCAGCTCTTTAGCTGACATTGATATTGTAATTTCTGATATTATTGTTTTACTGTCTGAATCTAGTATTCTGAATTTAGTCTACATCAACAGAGAAGCTAATAAGGTAGCCCATGGTCTGTTTAAATTTGTTCTTTCGATTAAAAATGAGTAATTATGGATGACAACAGTTCCCCTTCTCTGCTCTCTTGAACTGCAGCCGATTTGGCTTCTCCTAGTATGTTTTAATCTAATATTTCAACTTTTATATTACGCTTTTCAAATTTCAATTTCATTTTATATATGTTCAAATTTCAACCCTTTGATGAAAATTTTCATAATAAATTTTAATGTTTATGTTATATGTATCCAGATTTGTTTTAGAAATCTAATTTTGTGTTTGGGACATGATTTGTATGTTTGTACACGACGTGGCCAAGTCTTAACGATTGATTTTAGCAAGTTTAATAGTAGATTCGTTCATGATCATGTCTATGCTACAATGGATCATTCAGTTCTACTATATCTTCGGACATATGGTATATTCTTTAATTTTTTCTATATATTAAATTTTTTTTGTTATACATGTAATTTAAGTCGTAAAAATCTATGCTATTTAATCATACATAAATATTGTTTTTAAAAATTGAATATTATGATTTTTATAAGATGTAATAACATTAAGAAACCTACCTGATTCTTAACTTAAAACGTTTGATAATAGTTTTTTTTTTCCTTTAAAAATTAAAATTTATTATTTATTAATAAAATAAAAAGGAGTTATCATTCTTTAATCTTGATAAATAAATAAATATTTCAAAATTTTTTTAAAAAAATAAAACTATTTATTTAGTATCATATAAGAAATTAAATTGAAGAATGAAAAAACTTACCTAATTATTTTACTTTTTGTTAAGCTTTCTACCAATTTATTTATTTATTGAACTAACTTATTATCACATAAGCTTCTAAATTAAAAGACGACAAATTTACTTGTAAAAGTTTTTTAGTTTCATTATTTTTTTTATGAAGTTTCTTAATTATTAGAATTTAAAATTTATAATTTTTTTTTTTAATTTTAAGATAATTCATTTGAGATTTTTTTTTTTTGTATTTATGATTATATGGAGTGAAACACTATTTTACAAAATTAAATTATTACAAGTTAAATAGTATTTTAAAACATTAATAAAAAATTTGAGTATGGTACCCATGCGGATGTCTATCTCTATTTGAAAATTTCCCATATTAAATCTAAATTACATAAATTAAGTATGAAACAGATACGAAAAATTTTATCTTATATAAATATGGGGATGGAAAATGTAATTCTTATTTTAACTCACCCTATTGCTAATTATAACAGTGGTTAACATTGGCTAATAATCGGTCAACAATCAATATTAATCAATGCCTCTTAAATTGTGTCACATATTTTTATAAGTAAAAAATTATATTACCTTCGTTGTTATTCAACTTAATAAAAAAATTAAAAATTATAATGTAAATAAATAATTTTAAAAATTAAGTAAACCGTCTATTTTACTAAATTTTGAGGGTCAAATGTCCTTTCTCTTTAAAAAATAACTGTAGAATCACATTGTAAAAGTAAGTTAACATTGAAAGATATTTTAATATAAATCAAATTAGGGACCTATTTAATATAAATTGTGAACAATTATCTCCTTTACTTGGAAAAGCATGAAACCTTTGGATTCAGGTGTTATTATTCCATCATCAATCTTACGACTCTCCTATCCCGAAACGGTGAAAGAGGGTATTTGGACTTTCGTTGCTTTCTGAAAAAGGCCCTGCTCTTATTATCACTGGATCTCTGGGAAGAGAACCGAGAGGAACTGCGATTGTCCTCCCAGTGTTGTTGAGTTCCCAAGATATCCGGTAAATTTAGGACTCTTCTTTTATTCCTGTAATAGGAATAATAAAGAATTATTATCATTATTTGCTGATAATTTTCTTTCCCTTTAGATAATTAACTGGTAGTGGTAGAGGAGGTATGGCTATAGCGGCCCCAGGTCAGCTTAATCTTAATGAGTCACCTTCTTGGGGATCTAGAAGCGTCGATTGCTTCGAAAAATTGGAACAGATTGGAGAAGGCACATATGGGTCAGTTTCAATTTTCTTTTTTCAATTATATGTTATTTTATTTTAATTTAAACTTATTTCCTTTGTTTAATTTCTTCTGCGGCTGCTTCAGTTATGAAAACTAAACAGGAAAGGTCAATGCTAGTTATTTCCCCGAGTTGTCTTCACGCTGTCATTCTCATTCCAGTTTATTCGTGCACTGTTTCTATGGGCCTAATGTTATATTTGATTTCATGCAATTACGTTTTTTTTTATTATTACTTTTTTTCTTAAAGTCTTTACTCTTGGTTTCCCTTTTGTCTGGAATGCTTGACCACAATACAAATTATTTTATGTAGCTAACTTGCTTGTTTGGTGCAAACTTGAATCTTGGTCCTGAATCTACAAATGTTGAAATCTGTTCATTCAGTTAAAGAATAATACTGTGTCCAAATCCTATAAAATGTGAAGATTCAAAAACTATGGATCCCCCTGGCAAATATTTGCTAGAAATCCATGAGATTGTTTTAAATCCCTTCCTCTTCAACCTCCCTTAAGAGATGTGGCATTTTGTTCTGTTAGCGTGCTCATGCATCTTCCTTTAATTTCTTAGTTTGTGGTTTTAAGTATTGATTTGGTTTGCTGTTCTTAGGTTCCTTTTGGAATTATTGTACTTCTACTTTGGAAGGACAAAAACCAAAGTGTTTAGTAAACACTTAGAAGCTCCACTTTCAAAGTTAAGCTGATTTTTTACCTCATAGCTATTTGACAAAAAAACTTTGTAAAAGTTGTGGAGTAAAATCAACGTAACTTTAAAAACAAACTTGCAACTATCTACCAGACAAATTGCCATGACACCAAAGTTAAGCAAAAGCACAGCAAGTTCAAATAGAACTTTAATAGATTTTTTCTTATTACCATTAGCTTATAGTTGTTATTCATTATGGTATTTTATCATTTTTCCTTTTTTGCATTATTTTGCCTTGCCTTTATTATTTTAAACTTCAAAAAGGAAAAAGAATTTTTCTGAAATGAACAAATTAGCCTAGCCATTCAAAATGAAGTAATTACTATGGAAGTTGATTTCAAGGATGACATGAACAATATTAAAGTGGACTTGCTTGGAGTACGATTAGATTTAGATCTCTTCTAAGAAACGCAACGAGCTTCATAAGAGTATCATGTAGAACCTTTGAAAAAGTCTGTAGTAAGTTAAACCTTTGTATCAAATAGATAAGCAGAAATTTCTATTTGTTCTTTAATGTCCCAATGGAAGCATGTAGAGCCTAGTTTTACAGAATTTAGCTTGTCCCCTTAAAAATAAAAACTCAGGAACAACAATAACTTTTAAAAAGAATCTAGAAAATTTAAAATCTGTCTTACTCTTTTAGATTTTCCCTAAAGACTCTTGGAACAATTAAAACCAATAGTGGACTTTTGTTTCTGCTTTTTTATTTTTTTTTATTTTCTGTGGTAATAATACTCTTTAAGACTCCTTTGGTTATCTTGGTTGGACTCTTTGGCTTTAAAACATATTATTTGGTTGCTAGGCTAAATTTTAGTCCATATTTGAGCCAGGTTGGGAAATTTGGGTTTTAAACTACTTTCATTTATGCTGCCTATAAAAGAAAAAGAAGGAAACTATTTTCATTTATGCCTTTGATTAGTTTTGGAGGTTGTTTCACTTGTCCTTAACACCTTTACCTTGTTTAGTGGGAATGAAGGTCGTGTAATCAAGAGGAGGATTTCACGACTCTAGGTGTCACCAGTTTGAGCCATCTAGGATTAGAGAAGGGAAGTTAAGATTAGTGCTTCTGAGTTTTATATAAGATGTCTTAATACTTTTATCAATTGTTTATTAACTATTGACGATGCATGTCCCGAAACGACCATGTCTTATGTAAATGATCCAACAACAAAAGGTCTAGGTTAAAGTCCTATTATCCTTTGGACTAAAATGAGATTTAAGTGGAAGGAAAATATTTATGTCGCTGATTATCTTTCCGTATTTGAAGATCTTATCATGCAATGCAACACCAATGAGTAGCAGTTTCTAGATATTTTAATGGGCTAAGTTAGATATTGATAGAGAGGTTAACTTGAACTCTTATGACACCTTATTTGGCACCTACCATAAGACCCAAGATTGGAGTAATACCTTTGCTTTTATTAACCTTGAGGAGGGTATTTATCTTGGGAAATGCCTGTAGAATGCATTGTACTAAGACTTGCAAGATCATCCAAGCTGAAAAATCAGGACTCAAAACTAGTCAAGAAGGCTGAACTCAAGCAATCGCTCAAGAGAAGAAAGCATTTTTCCTTGCTAGCTAGGTTCATAAAATAGAAATAATAGGAAGTCGGTTCTTCGTTTTAGGTATAAATGGGATAAAATTAAAGAGCTAGGGTTGAAAATCTTTGTCAATCTTCCTATATTAGCTTCTCAAGGTGATAACATCCTTGGATGTTAACCCTAATTGGCAAAGTTAGCATACTTAGGAAGGATGCTTGCTTTTTCTAGTTATTATCCCAGCTACTTTCAAACTTAGTGCAGTCATTGCTGTTCTGTGTTAATATAGCTAATCTTTGTCCTTGGCATATCTTGACTTTAAGCCTAATGGCCCACCTAATAGAGATGATATATCTGTTTGTATCTTGCGTATGCCTTATTAACTCCTACGTATAAAAACAAGTATATTCACTTGATTTTCCTTCATAATTGACTCTTACTCTAGTGTTTATTTTGGTAAACTTCTTCTAGAGTTTATTTTAGCAAACTTCATCTACTTATGAGGCATTAAAGCCTCCAATTGTTTCTTTTATTTTATTTCCTAATGCTTTGTTCAATTTGACACTACAATTCTCTTCATATGTGCTTTAGCCAATGAACATGGCATTGTACTTAATTTCATTTCTACCCAAATCAATGGGTTTGACATCAAATATTTGGGCTTATCATTATTATGCCTACAAGGGATAAAATTTGGCAGTTTTTACTTCCAATAAAGGAGACCATCCGATCCATTTTGCTTTGGTTGATCATTTATGGAAACTTGAAGCAACTGACTGATGTCTTTTTATTAGGGGAGAACAATATAGAGTCAACAATCTAAGGCTCATAATTTGTTTTAAAGGATATAGTAATTTTAGTGTTTGCGTGTGACACTTGTTTTAGTTGGAATTTTATTTATTTATTTTATATGAGTTAAATTAAATTTATTTAATTTTAGTCTTTGCAAATAAGACTAGTGGATCAATTATGGGAAGGATAGAACATCTTTTATGTTCTCTCTCTAAATTCTTTTTTTTTGTTTCATTTCTCTTTCTTTTGTCTTCTCCTATCTCTTTTCACTTTCTTTTCTTGTGTTAGGTGCTTGTGTAACTTTGTGAGGTTGACACGAGGAAGTTGTTAAGTTAATGTTTGACCCAAAAGCTTAAACTAGAAAGTAAGGGCCCAATGGTGTTATATACTAACGAAAGTAAATATATATGGTTCAAGGTTTAAGTCTAATCATGCTAGAGTAATTTATTGATCTAATGGCTCCTGTTACTTATGAATGGATATTGTTACCTACAACCTTAATACTGTGCTCCAAGGCTACTTTTGACGCTAACATTGCTTCGGTCATTGTCAAGTTAGCATTGGAAATTTTGACTTTATTAGAGTTGTTTTTGCTATATTGAATGTGCATTACCACTCTATGGTGGATGTGTGATGTATGCTATACGATCTAATTCTATCAATCAATTAGTAAAATTATATCTACTTTACTTTTATTCAGAAAATCAAAATCTGAAATCAAGTAATTAACCTAGTTCTATAAAATTAAATTAAACCTAATTAACAAATAAACAAAGAATTGAATTCACTAATTGATAAGAATTTAGGGTTTCAACTTATCTTCTAGTATTTCATTAGATTTATTAACTTCTTAATTAATCCCTTCATACGAATTAATTAGTTAGACTTTAATCTCATCACAAGCCTCTGTCGATGGTTGAGTGACTATATTGCATATTCTAACAACTACCTATAGGTAATCAGAAAAAAAAGTAATTCATTAAGACCAAGTTTAAATCAAACCATACATGCCATCTAGGTATATGTCTATCCTACATGGAACACATAGTTGTTACCCTATGATCATGCATCAAACTATTCTAAACTAAACACATGAATCCCTTTGTCAAGTTCATTATGATTCCTCAATTATTCATAATATTGACCAGATATAATGAAAGCATTAAATTCAAGATAGAATGAATCAATTAAATGTATTAAGTTCACCAACTAAGAATCAATGAAATCCAATTACATACTAGGTTTAAAAGTCTAACTCTAGAAATAAAAACTTAGGTTATGGTGAAGTAAAGAGTTTTAGAGTTTATCAAGAATAACATTATAAAAATCATAGAAAACTAGAAAGATAAAGAGTTAAAGAGATAAAACTAATTTTTTTGTAGTCTTCAATCTTCTATTCTTTTTTATTCTCCAAAAATTGCTCTTTCTCTATCTTCTCTCTCTCCTCTTGATTCCTTGAATTAGGGTTTTTGGCCTTCTATTTATAGATTTGTCTTTAAATTAGGGTAAAACATCAAATACAAGTCAGATTAGAATACCTGTTCATGAGGTAACTTACTGTTTACACGGAATGGTCATGATTAGCAAAGTATTGTAGTTCATTACTGTAGCAATCAATTATAGCAGGTTGATGTTTTTGGCTTATTTTCATTAGATTTTTATCCTTATTTACTCCATTGACTCCAAACCTACAAAATAATAATAAAATACATAAAAAGCCAAATAATCTTAATGCCAACGAATAAATATTAATCTTGAAAGATGAAAATGTTATATCTAATTAACCCCTATCAATGTGTATGTTTCTTATAGATAAATACAAAAATATTATTGGCAGTTGACATATTTGAAATGCTTGGAAGAAAATGCTAGTTAAAGATTATATGGAATATCTTCTTTTAGGATTCCTATTTTGGTTCAAACTTTTCTTATCATAGATAATTTGTTCTTGTGGTTGATGATATTGGAACTTTATCTTTGCTATTTATTGTATTTGCAGTCAAGTTTACATGGCCAGAGAAATAAAGACCGGTGAAATTGTAGCATTAAAGAGAATCCGAATGGACAATGAGAGAGAAGGGGTATGTTGTTGCCTTCTTGCTCATTATTATCTTTTCCATTTTATAAACAAGCTTGCTTTATGGCTTATATGCATATGCCAGAGATTTAAAATATTTGGGCCAGTGTCTAGACCCCCTATAGGTTCATGTCCTTCCCACGTGTCTTTACATATTTTTTGCTCATAGCATGGAGTACAAGAACTAATCATGGAGTAAAGATAGAAATTCCTAGATATTAGAAGTACTATGTCATGGTGTTTGTGTGTGTGTATTTTAGAAACAAAACACTTCTATTAATTAGAATTAAGAAAAAAAATCTTCAAATATAAGTCAATTAGGATTACAAATAAAACATCAAAGGAATCAAAATCCCTAAAATCGTGCCAAAACAGAATCCTAAGTATTCAGAATGAAGAGAAAGGATGAACAACGTTGCAAATTATAAAGAAGCCAAGAAGTGAATTCTCTCTTGAAGAATGTTAACATCTTCCTCCATATAATCTTTTATGGATTTTTCCATTTCTTTCTTGTCTTATAATCCAAAAAGCTGCCAATATGCGGCACCTTCAAGGAATTGAAGCATTTCACAGCCCCCAAATGCAAAAAATTACTTGATAACTAATGCAAGGACAAGAACCGGGAATAGCCCAAGGGATTCTAGCTTCTTTAAAGAGTTAAAACCACAGTTTCTTAATAATAGAGCAATGATGAAAAAAATTATTAATATTTCAAACTGTTTCTCTTTTTGCACATAATGCTACTAAAAGAGGCCAAAAGCAAATTCTTTCAAAAGAATGTTAACATCTTCCTCTCTATCATCTTTGTAGTTTCCTCTATTTCTTTCTTGACCCACAAAGCTGCCATAACACAGCACGTCCAAAGAACTGAAGCTTCTTCACCACCACAAATGCACAAAAATCCTAGATAAAGATGAAACACAAGAACTTAGAATCACCCGAGAGATTCTAGCTTCTTAAAGACTTTAAATCATAATGTTGAAGCAATAGAACAATGAGAAAACAAATGATCAATAATCTCCTACTGTTTTTTTGCACATAACATACCAATAAGTTAACAAATAATTAAATAGGCCATCTTCTTTGAATCATATTAAGGATGACAACCAAGAACACATTTTCTCCTTTCACAGAACATTGGTCTTCAATATCATCCCAATAGGCAGAAACTGAGAGGAAGAATCCTCAACCACCACAAAGGACTTGCAGAAAAATATGTGATGTGAAATCACAGAAAAAAAAGTAGGAAAGAAATTTAGGGAAGAAGAAGAGAGAATTGGGAGAACAAGAACGCTGATCAGAATTGTTATTCAAGTTTGAGAAAAACATACAATCTAGCTCCCTTTATATAGGGTTTAAACAATGGTAAAATGGTAATGGATTCCTTAACATAAAAGGAATCAATTTCCAAATTAATTAATCAAACACCACTAATAAGGAAAAGCCTTAATTAATCAATTATGACTTGAAAAAGAAATACAACTGAAAAGGAAAAGTCCTAATTAATCAATCATAACTTTAAAAGGAAATATAACCCTAAAAAGAATCTAGTTCTTCTTTGACGCTAACATAGATGCGTAAAGGCACGGGATGCCATACATCCATATGCTGTATGTTGGTAGACTCCAAATCACATCCCTATTGAACTGTTTAAAGATATATTTACCAGCAAAGACAAAACAGAGATAGATCCCCAATTTCCCAATTGCTTGGTGGTGTTTGGTTTTGTTTTCAAAACACTTATCTGTTTTTGAAAAAAAAAATTGAAATCCTTGGGTAAATGACTCCATCACTTCCTCTTTTTCTCTCTTCTTGCTTTCTGTCACTATCTTTACTGGTATCTCCACTGTTTATTCTTCTATTTTATTTTCTACAGTTCCCCATCACTGCCATACGTGAAATAAAAATTCTAAAGAAGCTTCATCATGAAAATGTAATTAAGTTGAAAGAGATTGTGACGTCTCCAGGTATGGTTGCCAAATTCATATTTATTTTTTGTTTCTGCAGCTTTGCAGGTAACATGTTTTCTATCCTTCAATCTTAGTTCTTAATTTGTTAGATATTTAAAGTTTTGGGTTGTTTCCCAGGTCCCGAGAAGGATGAACAGGGGAGGCCAGGCAAGTAGGCTTCTATCTCACAGTTTTAGCATTACATATCATCTTCAGAGTTTCAGATTTCCTTGTATCATGGTTTTGGTTTGGCAGTTTTGCAGACTCAGAATTTACTCTGGCATATCAATTACTTGAATTTCTGACATTGGCTACTTACTTGCAGATGGTAACAAGTATAAAGGTGGCATCTACATGGTTTTTGAATATATGGACCACGATTTGACAGGTCTTGCAGATCGTCCTGGAATGAGATTTTCGGTTCCTCAAATTAAGGTGTCACTTATAGGACAGAGAAATGCCTATATACTTCTAACAATCTGATTTTACAGGGCTAAGTAGCTTTATCTCATTCAGTTTCTTTCTCCTTGCAGTGCTATATGAAGCAGCTCTTGACAGGGCTTCACTATTGCCATGTAAATCAAGTACTTCATCGTGATATTAAAGGTTATAACTGAAGCAAGGATCTCAGTGTATGATCTTTTATCATGATATCAAATATATGAAGATTTCATTTTGTACTACAGGCTCTAATCTTCTGATAGACAATGAGGGTAATCTGAAGCTTGCAGATTTCGGTCTTGCCCGGTCGTTCTCAAATGATCACAATGCAAATCTCACAAATCGTGTTATTACTTTATGGTATAGGTAATGTATTTTCTCCTTTAAATGAAGAGTTTGGACAAAAGTAGCTAAACTTCTGTCTTAATTATTAATATGCTTCATTTCCTACAACACAAACAAAATTTACTGAAAAGAAAATGAAAAGAAGAAGTATTGCATCTTGGACTGCTGAAGTATTGCTACTTTGTTTTCCTTTGAGCAGACCTCCGGAGTTGCTGCTTGGGACGACAAAATATGGTCCAGCTGTTGATATGTGGTCTGTTGGTTGTATCTTTGCTGAGCTTCTACATGGAAAACCAATTTTCCCCGGGAAGGATGAGGTAAGTTGCTTTGGGTGACACTTATTTTTTGCCCTCCTTTTTGTGTGTATTTAGGAAAAAATATGATGAAGGGTTTCTTATCAAAAACTTTATGGGTTGGTAATAATCATAATATGATAATACAGTGTCAGTGAAAGGGCATATGATGAAAGATTACAATGCCTTACAAGTATTAACAAAAGATCGTCCCTAGACAGTACCAAGTGTGCTACATTTTCAGATATCATCTCCGGATTTTTCACCCTCATTCAGTTGCTGAATATTATTTGGGAGCAATCCACTGGTTCGATTTTGGTTATATTTTGCTTACACAAATTTCATAGTTCTACGAACGAGAGATTCCTTCTCCTCTTCTTCATATATGTTGTTGGGTCCTTTGAAAATTTTCTCTGCCAAAATCCTCGATGCTTCAGTTTTGTGTTTGGTTGTTTTATACTTCCGCATTCTGCATGTCTGAAGATGACCTGATAGCACTGTATGCTGATTTTATTCAAATTTCAGTATCTCCATTGTTCTAAGGAGTTAGCATTGTATAAATTCTGTACAAAGGCTGGTTCCTTATTGGGCCATAGTTTTAATAAAACTGGTGCAGATTGAGGAAATAGGATTTAGATTCTGTATAGGAAAACTTATTGGGCACATACACCAACTTTGCTTTTCTCTTGATCTTTGTATTAGTAGTTGCAGATAGACACCAATATAACTTAAATTCCCTCATTATGTAGCCAGAGCAATTGAATAAGATTTTCGAACTGTGTGGAGCCCCCGATGAGGTCAACTGGCCAGGAGTTTCGAAGATGCCATGGTATAACAACTTCAAGCCATCAAGGCCGTTGAAAAGACGTGTCAGAGAGGTTTTTCGACAGTAAGGAACTTGATTCATTATCTTCATGTTTATTATCGGTAACATAGAGGAACCCTGTAGGCTGAGAGAAATTATGAAGAGTAGATTGTCATTATATTATATTTCTAAGAATCAATAGAGTCCTTTATATAGACTTAAACAAAAAAAAAAAAAAAAAAAAATACTGATATGACTAAGGGCCTGTTTGGGATACTGTCAAAAGGTCAAAAGTGATTTGAAAAGATAGAAGTCAATTTAGGCGTATGGTAAAACAATTTTAAACTTGCTTTTGGTAAAATCACCCTCTCTCACAGCAGATTCTTGAAAAGTAGGGAGAATCACTTTTTGAAGTCTGATTTCAAGAATAAGTTTTTTTAATAAATATATTTCTATATATATCCCTATATATATCAAACAAATCGAAACAATCCTTATTATTTAATTCTAAATTTATCTAATAAATAGTATAATGAAAATTTAATCTAGATAGAATTATTCTATTTATCACCAATGTATAAATATTATACATACATAAAATAATATGTATAAATATTATATATATGCAAAAATGTGTATGTAATCTTTTTTATTATAACATTTATATAAAAATATATTATTTGTTGTAAATATAAAGATAAAATGAATAATAAGGATCATGTAAATTAGAGAGAGTAAAAAGTGTTGTGTTGATATTACTCTAGCATGCATAAAGCACTTCAAGTTACAAATGAAGGCAAACCGTGGGCTTATTTATAATGCAAGGTATCCAATTATTATTGTATAAGTGTCACGTGGATAAAGAATCCATATAAAACATACTCATGTTTTGCCTTCCTTCTATTTGATGAGATTTACCATACAAAAGTATTTTTTGCCATACCAAAAGCCTTCCTTTCAATGAGGTGAGTGAAGGCAAAAGAGAGAAAGTCATTCTTGCCCTTTGATGTGGTGGGAATCTATTTGTTCACAATATCAATTACTTTTGGATAATTGCATTCATTTTTACTAAGAAAAAATCTAGTTGAATAAAAACCCAAGGAATATAGTTAGCTAATGAACCATAAAATGGTATTAGACATGCAACTGCCTCGTTAAAAACTTTTACCAGTAAAACTCCAGTGATGAAACCTAGTTAAAGGGGAAAAAAAAAAGTACAATTGAATAGGTCTAGAATAGTTGTAGAAGTTTTCCTTTCATAAATTATTCTCCCTCTAATTCAAAACTCCCTCTCAAAACGACATTGTCAACTTAATAGTTTATTAAGACAACATATACCAATTCTCTATACCTTATTTTCAAATGTACATGTGGGTAAAGTTTTGGTGAATAAATTTCCAAAATTGTTGGTGAAGCATATTTCTCTGACAAATTTTCTTGTTTTCTTGGAGCTTGTAAGTGTAGAATAAGCTTCGATGAGATATGCTTGGTTTTGTTCCCTTTGATGTTTTCTCCTCGAACTTGAGCAATGCAAGTATTATTATCTTGATATATTATTATTTGAGTATTTGTAGTAGAAGATAATCACATGTTTTTTTTTTTAATATGATGGATGATTAAACGTAGCAATATGCACTCTCTGCATGCTGCATGTAATGCAAGAATTTCTGGAGGAGGTGATACAAAAGTTTGCTTCATAGATTTCCAAGAGATTGTTATGCTCTTATAAGTGAAAATACATCCTCTCTGCAATTGGCTTTGGGGGATCAAATAAATAACTTGTATCAATATAGCCATCAAATTTGAATTTTGTGTTTGCTTATTAAAATAATTTAATCCAAAATTCATTGTTCTATGAAGATAACAAAAAATATGTTTAACATCAATTCAGTGTCTTCCTGTTGGTTTAGAATTGAACCTTGCCAATAAATTTATTGAGAATGCTATATCTCATTTGATGTATTGTGCTAGATACAATAAAACACCAATCACACTTAAATAAGGTACTCCTAGACCAAGTACTTATTCGTGTCATTTTTTTAGGACGAAATGGATCTCTTTTAGGATCAAGAGACCAAACTATCATTTTTTAGTACTTGTTCATGTTGAAATGTTTTAAAATTTTCTTAACATAATTTGTGTGATGGATAAAGATTCCACTTGAACTGTGTTTGATTTGCAGCTTGAGACAGAATTTAGTTATTTTCAAATCTTTCATCTCAAATTTTTTAAATTTTTAGTAGTTTTATAGAACTTTTCAGGTTTTTCGATTAGTTTCATGTTATCAATATAAATTGCTACGATGGAAAACTCAGATTATAACTTTTTGATGAATACATAAGGATAAATGGAATTATTAATATATCCCTCTTTCATCAAGTATTTATTTAGGTGATTATATCACATGCGTACAGATTCGGGATGACAAAAATACCTGTAAACCCGCTAAAATCCACCTGTATTAAAAAGGATTTGGTAAAGTTTGAAGCGGATTTGATACGGGTTTAGTATACAAAGTTAAAACCTACAACGGGGGTATCCGCCACCTGCAAATATTACTTTTTTATATATTTTTTTTAGAGAAAATCACTTACAAAATTAATTATTTATAAATTTATGTTATGAATTTATAAGCACATTTTATTCAAATACTATTTGTACATTATGAATTTATAAGCATGTTTTTATTCAAATACTATTTTTACATTATGAATTTATAACCACGTTTTTATTCAAACATTATTTTTACATTATGAATTTATAAGCATGTTTTTATTCAAACACTTTTTTTACATTATGAATTTATAAGCACATTTTTTTCAAACACTATAAGTAATAAATTTTATTGCATGTTAGGATACAACACTACAAATTTTAATTATATATTCCAATATTGTAATGCAAAATAAGTCGTAATATAATCATAAATTATAAATTATTTATTACTAAATTACAAAATGATTCTTTGATGCTAAAAAATTGTCATATAATTATCGATTTCAAACACTAAACTTACATCATTATAGTCTAATTAAATAAAGTCAACATTATGTTAATTCCATATTAATAGAAAACATTAACACAACTAGACTTTGATCTTTGGTTTAAGTGTCACTATTTACTGGAGAGGGCAACCTCTAGGGGTGGGCATTTGTTGGTTTCAATTCTATTTTTTTGCAATTTTTAATGACTTTTCTTCTGTTTGAACCGAACCGAACAAAACCGAACCAAAATTGAATTGAAACCGAATTGATTGGTTCCAAATAAATTAAATCGAATCGTAAACCAAACCAAACCGAACTGAAAAATCTAGTTTAGTTTGGTTTAGTTTTCGGTTAACTGAACTGATTGCCAACCCCTAGCAATCACGACATTTTGAAACAGAATTAATGAAACTATTTATACTAATACTAAATTTGTATCGGTGAATATTGTACATTCAATGAAATTCAATTACAATTGCACCGCAGACTAATTAAAATATTGAAAAGAGTAAGTTAAAATAACAATATAGCATGATTTTGTTAGTTGCATTTGTAAAAATGAGTTTATTTTTTTATTATATTATTTTAAAACCTGCTTAAAATCCGCGGATAACCCGTTGCGGGTTTGGTAATAAGTAAAAATGCACTAGAGCGGATTTGGTAATGAAACTCCAACCCGCTATGGGTTTAGTAAGGATTTGGTATTTTATTTTTTAAGCGAATGCAAATACTAATTTAGGGGTATTCGTCCCAAATCCGTCCGTTGCCATCCTTAGTACAGATTGCTTTAACCCATACAAAAATCTTTGTAACTTTATAAAATATAAGCTACGATGTCGTGATTAAAATGCTTCAAGCATTTTAAATCCTTTAGGAATTTTTATATAAATATCAGTATCAAGTGATTCATATAAGTAAATTTTCACTACATCCATGAGACGCATGTCTTGTTTTTTTGATATAGCTAAATTGATCAAGATCGAAATGTAATGACATTTATTACAGGAGAATAAGTTTCTTCATAATTAATATTGGATGTTTGTGAGAAGTCTTGAGCAACTAGTTTGTCTTTATATCTCATAATTTTATTTTTCTCATTATTTTCCTAATAAAAATCAATTTTATCCAATGGGTTTAACACTCTCTAGTGTTTGGACCACATGTTCAAATATTTCATATTTAGCCAAGGAAGCCAATTTTGCTTGAATTGATTTTTGACATTTTGGCCAATCATGCCTCAGTCTATAGTTATCAATAGATAGTAGTCAAAATCATTATTTATGATATCAATAGCTACTTTAAATGCAAATACATCATCAATGATTGTTTCTTTATTTCTAGTTTCTTTTGGGCTTGAACTACTTCTAATACTTAAATTACTTTTGGACTCATTATATCATGACTATTAATTCTTCAGAAGCATTTTCAATTATAACTTGAGTAGTATATATATTAGAATCTCGATTTTGTAATTTTCATTTTTGCGGAACAAAATCTTTTAAATTAAGTGGTCTCCCACGCTTTTAGTGTGCAACATACATTTCCTTAGTTGCACTTTCAATAGGTTGTTCATCAGGGACAATTATCCAGACTAGTATATTGGTTGCTGACACAAATAACTTGGTTACTTTTGATGCGTTTATTAATGCATCAGGCAGCTGATTTGCAATTTGTTGCAAATAAATTATCCTTTGACTTTATTTTAACTTTTTGTGGTGCAAGAATCTAGTAAGACATATACGTCACTTTTTAAGATAATTCATGCCTATTTTTTTAAGTCTCACTTTCAATAGAGGAAAATTTGTCTCATTAAATTGATAATTTGTAAAACCTGAAGCAAATAGATCACTTTGTTAAGAGTTCTAGATACCTAATAATAGATGGTGAGTCAAAATTTACATAAATTTTGAAACGATGTTAAGGTCCCATTTGGTGAGCTGAAGAGGTCAATTGGAACTTGTACAGTATAACCAAAAGTACGTAGATGGGATATATTAGGTTGATGACCAAACACCAGTTGCAAAATAGAGAATATTCATGGTAAACAATTGGTCTTAGGGATATTATAATTGCAACATGCAAAATTACGTGTCCTTATAATGAAGTAGGTCAATGAGTACATAGTAGCAAAGTTCTTACAATTATCCGGAGTCTCTTAATGAATGACTACTAATCTATTGTGTATGACTGTGTGCTACTGGATGTTTCACATCAATCCCCACTGACATGCAGTAGTCATTAAAGGTCTTGAAAGTGAATTCACTAACATTATCAAGACATAAAGGTCTTGATTTGGTAATCTGAAAATTGTGCATGTAATATGATAATCTAAGCCAACAATCTAGCAAAAGCAAGATTACGAGATAAGAAACATGTGACCATTAGGCAGAAGCATTAATCAAGACCATGAAAAATCGAAAAGGCCCACTTAATGAGTGAATGGGTTTGCGAATCTCTTTTTGAATCCCTTGCAAGAATGATGGAGATTTATAGCCAATTTTAGAAGGATATGGTCTAATCATCAGTTTATCATATGAACAAGTAGTGCAAATGCTCTTGTTGGACAAAAGAATCTTTAGATTCTTTCATGGATGTTCATGAGAATTCTTAATATTGTTGATCCAAGATGGCTGAGACAGTCATGCTAGAGCATAAAAGTCTTTAGATCTTTTAGCTTCTCTTTTTCATGGTTCCGTAGCGCTTAAGTGCTCAGATTGTCGAATAATATAAGCTAGATGAGAAAACATGAAGCTTCTCCAATGTTTGCTTTAGGCCAAAGACTTTAGAAGTTATGTAGAGATATTCCATATTATCCCCATCTATAGTCTTTATATGAAAACTATTATGACGAATATTTTTAGAGTTAAATAGTGATATTCTTGATCTGGAGGAATACAAACGTTATGGAATTTTGTGCCATTTATTAATAAGATCATAGCTCTTCTAGAACAGAGTCTGATATAGTTTTCACTTTCGCTTTAACTAATGTTAATTTTGAGAAATGTTTCTTATTTTAAAGAATTATGTGTTATTGTACTATCTACTTGACATATCTCTTCATCTTTCTTGAGGACATAATTTGCTATTTAAATCCATATCTTTCTGAAGTAGAGTCTTTGTGCTGATAAGGTGTTGTAAATATGATAATGTAAATTAGAGAAAGTAAAAGGAGTTGTGTTGATATTACTCTAGTATGCATAAAGCACTTAAAGTTACAAATGAAATTAATGCAACCCGTGGGCTTATTTATAATGCAAGGTATCCAATTATTATTGTACAAGTGTCACATGGATAGAGAAACCATATAAAATATACTCATGCTTTGCCTTCCTTTCATTTGATGAAATTTACCATACAAAAGCTTTTATTGCTATATAAGAGCCTTTCAATGAGATGAATGAAGGCAAATGAGAAAAATCCATTCTTGCTTTTTGATACAGTGGGAATCCATTTGTTCACAAGATTATTATTATTATTATTATTTCGTACATCATCATGATTATACAAATCTATATATGTATATGAAATGTTAAATATGCATTATTTCTCTTTCAAACATATCAATCTTTATAATGTCATGACAGCAAAATTTACCAAATGCGTATGAACTGTTTTAAATTTCATTGCACTTTTCTAAACATAATTCACTAAACACCTAACTAATTTTCATTACAGTTAATTATTTCTTCAGCATAACTAATAATGATTATTTTTATAATTTACTACATAGGCCCTAAAAAATACCACTATTACCCTATTAAGCACCATCTAATAACACCCCATCAATTCCTATTTTAGTTTAAACACTCCTCAAGTTGGAGTTTATATGTTTCTACCCAACTCAGATTAAAGACACAAGAAATTCTTTGTATTGTTTTGGTAAAAAGTATCTTCAACTTCTTCCCTACACCACTTAAATCAAATATAGCTGCAAAAATTCACATTAACAACATTCTTCTTGCCCATTGGTCACAACATCTCAACATCTGTTGGAGACAAAATTCTCATAGAATAAGAGATGAGCCTAGAGATAGAGAGATCGATCTAGGTGCAACAAGTAAAGAGAGACTTACAATTGACTAGAGACAAAATTGTGAGAAAAATCTTAGCAGCAATTTTCAGATTCAATTTATCATCTCAAGAGAATGAGATGTGGCAGAGAATAGATGCACTAAATGTGTCAAGGGAGAAGGAAACAAACTAGGCTGAGAAAATTTCGTAAGAGAGAATTTTAGATAAAATTTGGATCTTCATCAAGTTTCAAGAGCTCAATAGGAGAGGCCTTTGCCAATTGACTGAGAGTCGAGGATTAGATAAGGACAAGAAATTGAGGCTTTGATCGATGTGTGAGGCATTTTTCGACTGTCGTTGACGATGATTCTTGTGGGTTTTTACTGAGCAGCTGTTTCTGATTCATCAGTTAGATATGAAGTTGACACAACTATTGTTGAGCTCCAAAATTTTTTGGAATTTTCAAAATAACTGTCAGCTCTGAATCTTTTGCAGAAAACATCCAATTAATGGTGGCTTCCCCTAGAGTTTTTCGAAATATGATAGAAAACCCCCTATGGTACAAATTTGATTCTATACTCGCAATGAGGGCTTATCTAGGTCTACCAAAGATGGTTTCAACATATCAGTTTCTAGGAAGTATTTGGTGGTGGTAGTGATGATGGTTCACTTACTAAATTTCATTGTTGGCAAAGAGGTGGCTGCAGTTGAGAGCTTAGGATGGTGTTTTGGGGCTGAAAAAGTATGGATGGCAGTGGCCTTTTAGGAGAAGTTGTAGATCGGCCTTTTATGATTTCAATGGTGAGTTTGGTGTCATAGGAGATGGTGGCCGGTAAGTGGTCAGAAAATGTTGACAGCTAGGTTTTTTTATTTTTTATTTCTTTTTGGTGGTTGGGAGGGGACCTAGGTGAAGGATCTATTGCTGATACCATGTTAACACATGAGAGAGAGAGAGAACCCTGTAGGCTGAGAAAAATTATAAAAACATACATTGTTGTTATATTTCTATGCACCAATATAATCCTATACAATACAGTCCTTTATACAGGCTAAAACAAAAATTAAGGAAACTAATACGACTAGGAATCACCAATACAACCCTATTACGCTTCAGCTGATGACACCCTCTTACATTCCCACACATTCCTATTTTAGCTTCACCAACTATAATTTTCGTAATTTAACTGTCTAACATTAGGCAAGAGTTAAGTAACCTTTTTGTCTCCTGCGCTTACTATGCTTGTCTGCCTTACAGCTTTGATCGCCATGCTTTGGAGTTGTTGGAAAGAATGCTGACCCTAGATCCTGCTCAGGTATTGTTTGATCAGACTTGTTTTCCCTTATTTTACTTTTTCAAATTTTAAATTGTATTTTGATGTATCGATTTTGCTTCTTCCTGCTCTAGTATATTTCTTCAATATAATTTTCAATATTGATTTGGCTTCTAAAAACTATGGTTATATTTGGAGCATTCAATATAATTTTCATTTCAAATAAAATAAATCATGTCAAGGTGTCGTTTTTATTTTGTCTAACTTGTTCTGGGGACTTGCAGTCATGTTTACTTTAGAAGCCCTGGCCCAGAAGGATTTAGTGTATTTGAATGTGAGAAGTTATAACGGTAGCAATTTAGCTTGTATAATTGATTAAAGTTTCTTACTGTGTGTACAGGAGCATTACAGAATTCATTTTAACAGATGTGGGACCTTTTGGATAGGTTTTGGTTAAATAAATAAAATAGGTCTTTGCATTGGGCATTCTTGTTGGTAGATTGAATTCTGATCAAAACCTTCCTGTAATCCAGTTGCAGTATTGAGTAAATTGACGTGAGCAAATTCACAACCATCCGTTTTCCCAAACTTTTACTGTCGAGAAAGGTAAAAGTTTGTCTAAATAATATTAACTTGTATCACAGTCCTGCCACTGGCAAAGTGTTTGACAAACATTTAATGAACTTATATGCAGCATCGGAGTATGCAAGGAACATTTTTGGCCAAAAATGTCAGTTCTGTTACAAAATTGGTTGAGCTAGTAAAAGATGCCATGTATTGCAAATCAAGGTTGAACTTGCTTGTACATTCTAAATTTTTGGAGAAGCTTCAACCTATTGTCAATGTGGAAACTTTTATTTTATTTATTTTGATGATTTTCCATCTAAATTAATAAGGTGGAATATAGATGATTCTTGACATGCTGCTTGATTCAACTTGCACCATTTCTTTTCTAATTCCTATAGAATAAGGACTTTTAAGTGCTTCTTACTGATTAAATGAAAATTCTGTATCTCACTTCTCTCTCTCTCCTTTCTAAATGATTGTTTTGCTCTGCTCTTTTTTGGTTTTTAACAAAATTAGAGAATATCTGCCAAGGATGCGCTTGATGCAGAGTATTTCTGGACTGATCCATTACCTTGTGACCCAAAGAGGTTCGGTCTACACTTTCTATGACTATGCCCATGTCATGCCAACTAATTTATTGGAGCAATTGTTACTTTGTTTCTTTTTATTCCATGTTTCAGTTTACCCAAGTACGAATCATCACATGAGTTCCAGACAAAGAAGAAGCGGCAGCAGCAAAGACAACATGAAGAAAATGCAAAAAGGCAGAAACTACAGCATCCACAGCAGCATGCTCGCCTTCCACCCGTGCAGCAATCTGGGCAAGCACATGTCCAACTGCGACCTGGACCTAACCAGCCCGTGCATGGTTCTCAGCCACCAGTTGCTGTAGGGCCTAGCCACCACTATGGGAAGCCTCGTGGACCTGCTGGAGGTCCAGGCAGATATCCCCAAAGTGGAACCAGTGGTGGATATAGCCACCCAAATCGTGGAGCTCAAGGTGGCGGTGGTGGAGGTTACGGTACTGGACCTTACCCACCACAAGGGCGAGCTCCACCATATGGTTCTAGTGGCTTGCCTGGTCCTGGCCCACGCGGTGGAGGGGGTAGTGGTTACGGAGTTGGTGCTACAAATTATCCTCGAAGTGGTCCCTATGCTGGTGGTTCTGGTGCTGGTCGGGGCTCAAATATGATGGGTGGAAACCGTAATCAACAATATGGTTGGCAGCAGTGACCTGATCCAAGACTTGGAATGAGCTTGGCCACCACAACCAGTTTGAATTAATAAACTTGGTGGTGGACGAGTTGGTAAAAAGTTCCGCTCTTGAACTGTTAAAGATTTGTCTTTAAGAGATTAGCGATAAGCATATGTACCATCACCATCACTATCACAGTAGATAAAATCTGGTTACCCTTTTATGCAGTTTGGAAGATGCAATGCCAAGGAGTGGTTCGGATTCTATTATCTATGTACTCTAGATTATTGTGTTTAAAGTACTAGTCATGAATATTAACCGGGCATTCTCAATCCTTAAAAAATGATTGCTTGTACTCTTTTAGACCGTTGTCCTGTAACTTTATCGAGTGATGGCGGTGGCATATGTTTTCTTATACTTAGAAGTGTGTGGACAAATATCGATGTTGCAATTGTAAGCAGTATTGGTAACTTGTAAAGAAAACTCGAACTAGCATTTGTTTTTTTTTAAAAATATATATATATATATGTTTAAATAGACTTGAATTTAATTCAAATTAATAGATATGAATGTATAAATATGGATGATACACTTGAATTTTGCACTTGTTTGAATGATTTAGTGATAAAGAGTTTGTAGTGCATTCAAATTAATAGATTTTGTATTTGAATTGTTTATTCTTCGTCAAAAATAATAATAATAATGTATATGAATTTTATTTTTCTTACATATGTAGAGATGGTAGGGGGTTGGAAGTTTGAGATGAATACCTTTAAATTTATATTCGCATCTACTTTAAAATTAAAATATTAATTTTTTTTTAAATTTATTTCAAGTTTAAAGTTTTAATATCAAATTCGTTTTAATTGGTATATATTCATTATCAAATTCACAATGAATTATTTGCGAATTTTAAGCGGGTTTAGCAATGAGTACATAACGCTTAGCATACGTGTTAGGAGTGAACACTAAAAGCGTGCTTAATACGTGTGCTGGGAGTGCATACTAAACACGAAATATTGCTCACGTAGTATTTAGCACGTGTGTTAGAGAGTGCACATTAAACGTGCAATGTTGCGCGTCTAACGTTTAACACACGTGTTAGGAGTATACGCTAAACTCACAATACTCAATACATATAATAGGAGAGAATGTTAAAAGTATGCAATATTGTACACTTAACACACTTAGCACGTGTGCTAAGAGCACATGCTAAGCGTGTAATTTTGTGCGTCTAGTACTTAATGCACGTGTTAGGAGCTCATGTTAAGCACACAACATGCGCTCTTAGCATGCAACATGCACTATATTATTTATTTTCTTTAAAAAATTAAGAAAAAAGTAGTATTTATGAATATCCATTGCGGGTATTTTTAAATTTTTTATTGAATCTGTATCTGTATTAAATTTGTTGCGAATTTTAGTTTTATGTATCAAATTCACTTCAAATTTTATCAAATTATTTTCAATGCGGACGAGTTTTAACAAGTCTGTTAATAATTTTGACATCCTTACACATATCCTTAATGGGAATATAAATGCTTTCTTAAAAATAATATTTGTATTTTTAATATATATTTAGGAATATTGACATTTCCTAACCCTAAAGGTTGACACAAGTAAATTTACCTTTGGAATTGTTATCTCCTTCAAAAATTTTTTTTTCATTTAAGAAAAAAAGAATTCGAACTTAGTATCTCTAGATGCGGATCGTTTAAGCAAATGCATCTCTGTTTGTAAGAAATACAACTAGTTGTCTCCTTCAAACCTGAAAAAAGGGTTAATTATCTCCTATTCTAATTGAAGTGAGAAAAACCATTTAATGTTAGTTATTTGTCGGGGTATATACGTTGAATTAGATGCAAATATTTTGAAATATTTCAAAATATCCTAATTCGACAATTATATATTTCCCCACTAAAACCCTTGAAAATGTATAATTTCTCTTTTAATAATGCAAATGCCGAGAAATTTGGGATATAAAAACTAAATTTTCCAACTCACATGTCAACTATTGATAATTTGGTAGTTGAGTTTTTTAGTCTTATGTGTAATTAAACACCATCAATAAATGAGTAATTTAGTTGTGCTATTTTCAAGTAAATAAATAAGTAAATGATTAAGTGTATCCCACACAAAATTTATAAACAATATTACATGTACAAATTAAGTTATATAAATTTAGGAGTGGGCATATGGCGCGTACCCAGCCCGATCCATTCAGCCAGAAAAAATCAGATTGGGTTGAGTCGGGATGGGATAGGTCCCAAAATTGAGACCAAACTGGGTCCCTAATTTAGAGACTCGAACATCCCAGTCAAACCGAGATGGGACTCGGTTTAATTCGAAAAAAAATTCAAATTGGACCCTTTTTTTGTTTAAAAAAAAAATTAAAATAACACCATTAGCAAGAAGGAAAATAGCACCGTTTTATTAAGTTTAAGGGAAAAAAAGAACAAAAAAAATTGAAAGAAAGATTGAAAAATCTCATTCTCATCTCTCTATTGCGGTGCTGCCGTTCTTTTCTCTCTATCAGTCTATCGTTCGCAAGTCTTGCTGCCATTGCTGTCATCGAAACGAGTCACACCGTTGGCCGTTGCAGCCGTCACATGCTGTCCACGTTGCAATCTCAACTCAGTCACGTCCTTATCATTGTTGACCGTCGTCAGTTCCTCCTCAACTGTGCTCGTCGCCATAGTGTAAGGTGTTGTGGCCAATTGACACTTGACATTGTTATTTGTTCAAATATTTATTGTTTGTTAATTTAAGTTTTTTGTTTTTGAATTTATAAATATATGCTTCATTGTACATTTGTGCTCATTACTTTGTTTTATTTCTTTTTACATTTAGAATGTTTGCGTTGATGTTTATAAATATGTTTTGTGGTTCTCTTGCAATCGAAATTTCTTAAAAAAGAATGTTTGCATTGATATTTTTATTGTTGAAATAAATTAATATGAAATTAAGTGCGTTGCTTGAGTTTTGGACTTTGAATATTTTAAAAAATATAAAATTTTGGTCCACCACATTATTGTTGATTGATTGCTAAAATATGCATGCACTAACACAAAATGACATGTTATGAAACTTCTGTGAAGTTAGTAGTCCTTTACTTACCAATCAAATAGTGAATCTTAAGATTTAATATTTGGTTAAGAGGAAAGGAAAATGCTATATTTTTTACACAAACATTCTAAGTTAAAATAAGTAATTTGTTTTGCTTCTAAATATAAATAATGGATACGTGTGTGTATTTTGTTTTGTTTTTACATATGTATAAGAATTTAAATACACATTTGGTAGTTTTTTTTCTTCTAAAAAACCTTTTTCTAGTTTATAAATAAAGTTAAGTTGATGGTACATGTATTAATAGGCCCATCCTTGTTTTTTATATGCATTTTGACCGTGTATAATGTTTACTAAAAAATAAAATAAAAGCACAATAAAAAAAATTTATGTTTGTTTTATTATTATATTATATTACAGATGAGTTGTAATTCAACTTCAAAAAATATTATGAATATTAGGGGATCTCATGTGGATACGCAATGCAGCATTAACGACGAAGATGCATTGCCTTTACATCCTAATCCTAAGAAGAGAACAAGATTGATGGTGTAGAGACACTTCACCCCGTGCAATGACATAGAAGATAGGTCGCAGTGCAATTATTGTAAGAAATTATATGCATATAATTCAACGAGAGATGAAACAAAAGATATGAGAAAATACTTACGGGTTTGTAAGAAGATTCCACACTCATTATTGGATGATAAACAAATAGTATTTGGTAGAGAACCCACAAGAGAATGAGAGGAAAATAATAGTAATGTTGTGCCTAAGGGATGAAGTAAAGAAGCATGTCGAGATGTAGCTACAAAAATGGTGATTATAGATGAATTTATTGGTAATCGAGTGTGTGACATACGAGTGTATACATAATTTTAAAAATTATTATATGTAGCGGAAGCATGTTACAAATACACTTATTTTAACAATTAACCACATATATCACATATATCAATAAGTATAACTATTATACAAAATATATATATGATGAACAATATTGTATCATAACATAATGTAAAATACTTACTTAATGAAGGTAGCTTTACAAATTCTTCAAGTCTTCCAACAATCCATGTAAAGAGCTTACCTTGAAGTATATGTTGAACAATTCTAGTCCATAACTTTTGGTGGGATTAAGGAGCTAGAATAGTAGCTTAGTTTTATGATTTTTAGCAACATGTATTCAAACTCTTTTGATTACAAGTTTGTTTCTTAAATGGAGATGGTAAATATTTTTTATACAACTCTTGTATTAATTAGAAATATTTAACATACAACTCTTGTATAATTCTTAGAAATAATTTCTACATGATAATTATTTTGAACAACTCTTTTTTAAAATAATTATCTTTTTCTCTATTTTTCTTTTATTCATTATCGGTCATTCATTATAAAAAGAGATGAAGAGAAGTTTTACATGTTTTCAACACTTGAAAAAATAAAACTCAAAACTCTCTCTTACCTTTCTTCTTCGGCTGAAGTTTTACTCCCCCAAAATTGAAATGAATCATTCAATTGTTTTGCTAAATCATTTTTATTATTCAATATTTTAATTAAAAAAAATTAAGTGCTTCCTCAATTTTATTGTTGGTCTCCCACTTAGAATTAATTTAACCAAGCACTAGAATAATGGCTACTAAAATTAATTTTTACCTAATAAATATAATTATTTTAATTATAATGGGTACATAAATGACCAATATTCAGGCCCCTTATTGTATTAAAATACAATGCCATGATCTATATATATTATAATATTATCTAATAATATATAATTTAATTATTCAAAATAATTTTGAATAATTACTTTTTACCTTACTAATTTTTACTATCAAAGTTAAATGGTAAAAATGTAAAATCAAATCATGAAAATTTTTTTACCATTTATCAATATTCTACTAATTAACAATCCTTGTTAATTAATTGAGTGATTTACTTAACAATTAAGTCTTGACAAATTTACATCTCGAGGGATCCCTAAATAATTAATCTATTTTGTTGAAATTCATTGGATCGAATTATTTAATCCAATCCGCTACCTTAGTGCGCAACGAGTACACTTCATATTGTGAGACTCTCTAGGTCCACACCTAATTTTTCATATGGGTCTCCTCCATACGTCCGTGAGCGATGTCCCACACACACGTTATGGATATTACAAATCAACGTGTTAGACCATGCAAGTTGAGGTTATTGCATATTCGTATAATCCCTCCATCAATTATATCCTTGAAGAGCAAAAATATATATCATCATCGTCAAATCTCTATTTTCTCAATCATGAACTTATCTCTATATTTATATTTTATTAAATAATATCCACAAACACTTTTGTAATATTGTTTATTCCTTCAGAATATATTTTTTTAGGATTATACTTGTGACCACAAGACTTTCTGAAATATAAAATCGGAGCATAAGGATATACAACCCACTCATGTGAGTTGATGAATCTCATATCTACGCATACTGGATTCCATGAGCCTCGAACCATATCTAGCGACATTCAGCGGTCAAACCATGAAAGGTTTCTGACATGCATGGAAACAAAGTATGATGGATCACTCACAAGCCCACCGTGGCGCTCAAGTTAAAGGACCACAAATACTACTCAACTCGAAAGACCTTCCATTGACTGCTTCATTAGATGTCTATCAGAGGTCCTCATGAGTCTGTTCAATATCCAATCCTTATTGAATACCTGCATCTCTATACGAGCTTCCACTAAGCTCATAGTTTGCTAAGACTAACTATCTGGACCATCCAGATATAGACATACATTAATCTATATTAATGGGTTCCATCGATAGACCCGCATCGATGAAATTAGATTAGGAACATTATGTTTGAGAACATACTTGGATAATGACATTTCCTAGGACCATCTACAACTCCTTGCAGCTATGTAATTACTAATATATTCTCAGGTCATTGTCCTATTTCAGACAAGGCTCTAAACTCCTTAGATTTCGCTAATTATATGAACATGCTAACTTTTAGCATCACTAACTCTTAGTAGCATTAACTTTTAGTATTTATAACTATTAGCATTGCTAACTCTTAGTACTAATTTAAATTCCTTTAGACCGAATCTGAACTCCTTCAGATCATACAATGTCTGAAACGTTACAAGCATATTACCATTTTATTTATAAATAATATTAACAATTTTATTAGAAATGATAATTGTATAAATACTATCATTAAATATTTATACATTTTGGGATGGCACGTAAGTACAAATCCCAACAGAATTGCCATTCAGTTTTGTAGAGAATTGTGGATATCGATATTTTTGTAGTGTAGCATGTCCTCTATTTGATATTCTATCATATAGAACTATAACCAGAGATGTAGTATAACTATTTGTTGAGGAGAAAGCCATGTTAAAGAGTCTATTTAGTGGAACTGAGCAGTGAATGAGCTTGACAACTAACGTTTAGACTTCTATTTATAATCAAAGCTATATGGTTGTTACTGCTCACTTCGTAAATTCAAATTAGAAGTTGCATAAGAGGATTTTGAGTTTCTCTCCTATTCCATCTCATAAAGGGGAAGAAATCGGCAAGTAACCTAAATCTTGCTTGTTGGATTGAACTACAGAGAAAATGTTTACCGTTACAGTTAATAACGCAAGTGCTAATGACGTTGTCATCAATTATTTTAAGAAGAGATTGAAGAGTTGGAAAGATAAAGCACTAAGATTGAATGGTGAGTTTATGCATATGCATTGTGCGCACATTTTGAATTTGATTGTGACTGATAGGTTGAAGGATTTGTATGAAAGCATTATTTTTATACGTAATGCTGTGAAATATATGAGATCCTCTACATTAAGAGTTCAAGTTTCTAAAAGTTTTATGGAGAGAGAGAGAGAGAGAAAGAGAGAATTAATTATAAATGGAATGTGGTGTTAGATGTGCAAATGATATATAATTTCACTTATTTGATGTTGGCGATTGTATTAAAATTTGCAAAGGTGTTTGGTCGAATGACAGAAAAGGATGAGTTATATGAGAGTTACTTTCTAGAGGATGAAAATGGAAAGAAGAGATATAGGCCACCAATTAGTGCGGATTGGGAGAATGTTAAACGGTTTATGAAGTTTCTAAAACTTTTTATGATGTCACTTTAAAATTTAGTGCTTTATTGTTTGTGAAATCTAATATCTGTTTCAGTAAGATTTGTAAAATTAATTTTAACTTAGCTAAATTAAGTCGAAGTGAAGATGTATCTTTGTGTGTCATAGCTAACAAGATGCCGGCAAAAAATGATAAGTATTGAGAATCCATGAAGAAAATAAATAAATTTTTTATACTTGCTATAGTACTTGATCCAAGACCCAAGATGCAATTTGCTAAATTTTGTTTTGAGATTTGATATGATAATGACAATGCCAGAGTCAAAGATATGAAGAGAATAAGCAAAGAATTATTGTATAGGCTTTATGAGGCCTATAATACATCGTGTGATAGAGCGGTTGGTGGACCAAATAGTAGTGCTGATGGGTTTAGGAGTGAAGTTGAGAGTAGCACTAGCATGTATAGGTCACAATCACAGCAATCTGATCCATCAAGTTTATATTCAGATGTGATACAACTTGATGTGGGGGATGATGATCCTTGGGCAAAATTCGTGAGGTGTGTAGATGACAAAATAAATTTGGCTAAATCCAATGAAATGGATAGATACCTAATAGAGAAAGTTGAGAATCTCAAAAATCAACATTTTGATATTTTGAGTTGGTGGAAGGTAAATTCTTCCAGGAATCTAGTGTTGGCACAAATAGCTGTGGATATACTTGTTATTTTGGTATCTACGATGGCCTCTGAGTCAGCTTTTAGTACCGGGGGGCAGATTCTTGATTCATTCAAGAGCTCATTGACTCTAAAGATAATTGAGAGTTTGATATGCACATAAAATTGGGTACAAGCTTCGCTTTTGTTGAATAGAGCGAAGAAAGAATAATTTCTCGTACATATTGAGTTTTATGACAAAGTCGAAGCAGGTAAAAACAATATTATTCTACACTTTTACTATTTCTTCATTTAATTTTTTTTCTATTATTTTCTAATATTTTGTGTTTTTAAAAACAATCCAAAAATTATTATCTTACTTCTTTCATGTAGAATTTGCACATAATACAATGCAACTACTTCTTCTACGGTATTAAATTTACCAAGAAGTTATTTATGGTTATTTATCGGCAATTGAATTTTAAGATAATTCTTCAATAGTTCAATTAAATCAATAAATATGAATAATCAAGTTTTATATTATAATACTTAATTTTTGTTATACTTTTGTTTTACAAATTAATGAATAATCCAAATTTTGAAAACGTTTTTGCAATTATATTTTGGACTTCAAATTGCGATTATTTTTTTGATTTTATTTAGTTATTATTTTAGCAATTACCTTTTGGACTTGATGTATTTATTACCTAAGTGTTGGACCTTGTTTTTATTTTGTGAAAATGTTGGCTTAGTTTATTCATATATTTAGCTATTGAAATATTGATTTATTTTGTATCTATTAGTTGGCAATAGGCCATTTCTAAATGCCTTATGAGTGAATTGATTTGATGTGATGATTTGGTAAAATTATATTTAATATTGGAGTGTTAATTTTGTGGAGGCATATGTCTATGGGAATCTCCAAATTTTAGGGGAGGTTCTGCCAATTTTTTTAAAATATAAATAATTTAAATTAAAATATTTAACATTTAATGTAAAATTAATATTGAATTATAACATTTAATATAAAATTAGATTTAGATTATAACATTTAACATAATTAAAATTAAAATTAGAGTTGAATTTGGAGTTGAAATTATAACACTTGAAGCAATTGATGCCACGTTAGGATTTGTCGGATCAGAATTACAACATTTATGATTTAACATAATTGAAATTAGAATCGAAATTAAAATATTTAACATAGTTGAAAATAAAATTGGATTTATAATTATAAAATACTTAACGTAATTCAAATTGTAATTAGAATTACAATACTTAACATAATTAAAATTGAAATAGAATTTGTCAAATCGAAATTACAACATTTATAATTTAACGGATAGATGTTAGAATCGGAATTATAACATTTAATGTAATTGAAATTAAAATTGAATTTGAAATTGTAATATTTAACACTTAACATAATTAAAATTAAAATTAGATTCAAAATTATAACAGTTAACGCTTAACATAATTGTAATTTAAATTCAAATTCAAATCTAATTTATTTTATTTTATTTCAATTGAAATTAAAATTAAAATTAAAATATTTAACATATTTGAAATTAGAATTACAACATTTAACGTAATTCAAAATTGAAATTCTATTAGAATTAAAATTAATAATTATATTAATGATAAGAAATTAAATTCATAATAAAATTCATTAAAGTTTAAAAGAATACAAAACTACATTCTTAGGTTAAAATATAAAATTATAACAATTAGAATCATGGACCACAAATTAACTCAAATTATTTGAACAAAACTATAAAACTGAAACAAATTAGAAACATGAGCAAAATTTGTCATGCCTTGGTTTGGACTTGTGTCCCGACCCAACCCGTCCCGGTTTGGATAGGGACACGGCCCGTCCTGGGATGCCCACCCCTTAATAAATTCATTCATACTTTTGATGTGTCATATTAAAATTAATTAAATTATTATCACATTGTCTATAATTATTATATAAATTCAATCATATTATACTATTTGATGGGTCATAATAAAATTTGTTAAGTTACTATCATATTATCTGTTTAATTTATTATTTAATTTTTTATATCAAGTAATATAAATATAACACCACTGAATTTGAATTATATATCTCAACTGATATAATAATTAACTAATCATTTATACATTAGTGGTATTTAAATATTATTTATACAAACTTCCTATCTTAATTTTACAAACTTAATATTATTGATAAACTAATTGAGATATAAATTTGAAATTAAAAAAAAAACATCATTGTATAAGGAAAAACTGAAAGAACATAACAGAACGAAAAAAAAAATTGGACGATATCACACAAGCGAACTGTGTCCTTGATTTTGGTGGAATTCCTTCAAAACCAATTTTGAAATGAGAGAACTTTCTGTGGGTCATTCTTATTAACCAACAAAATTTCACAAGTCAGGATCAGAATTGTTTCCCTCTCTCTGGCATATCTTTTGGTTTAGTGTTTAGCACTAATACGACCGTGCTACAAAATGATCAACTCAACAAGGATAAAATAATACAACATTTCTATATTTTCCATGGCGATACATCATTGCACGGTTCGGGAAACTTTGGGCTGTTAGCTACAAGCACTTGTAGCAGGTTCTTTATACCACTGATTCACTTCACGAATCATAAAACCAGCCTCTGCATCAGAAAAATGTGTAGGGTCAATTACCAATACCATCATTGGGATATAAACAGAACATTCATAACAAAACCCCTGACATCTTATAATATGCATTATTACTTTGTTGGTAAAGCAAAGCAAATGAACATAAAAAAAAAATCAAGGATATATATATATATATATATATATATATATATATATAGATGATCCGTCATTATCAACTTCAAAAGCTAAAACCACACATCAAATTCTCTTTTTTGGTCATTAGGTAATTGTGGTAATGAATTCACTCTCTTGTAAAAGCATTTTATTGTATGCTTTTACTAGTTAGCTTACTACTCATGTGCACAGTAATGAAACAGTAATCAAATCCTTGTTCCCAAACAGGAAAAGCAAATTCCAACTCGTGGCCTAGGAATTTTCCAAATTCCACGGTTAACATTTGTATTATTCTATTTAGATTACAATACTTGTGTTTATAAGTTTCCATATAGGTTAGGGACATAAAGCCTATATTAAGGCCACTCTAATGTAAATTCTGCAGTAAGAGTGAAATATAATTTCTTTAAATTCTCTTAACAAAATCATATACCATAATTTTTAGCAAGTTTAAAATTTACTTATTTTTGGATTTAGTGGACTCAAACCTAATTCACTTATAAAAAGTCAATTGACTTGGCGTTTCAGCAATCATATTACATACAATCAAGCAGTATCAAGCTACTAAGTCAATTACTGAGTCTTACCTGACAAAAACACATCCTGGTATTCTAAGTCATTATAGATAAATTGAGGAGGATCTGGGGAACCAATACCAACAATAGTGCTACCACTGCATCAAATATAGATAGCAGAAATGAGTTTTGCTACCAGTACAAGGATGAAACAGAATGAGCAGTACAAGGATGAAACAGAATGAGTTGGGACTTCAATTTCACTTCAAAGTTTAGTTTTCTTGAGATCAGAAATGTATTTTGTAACTTGAAGCCATTTATTCCATGAAAGCTCAAGTTATATAAAAGGGTCTAAAAATAATACTAAAATGCAACAACCCCCAATTTGTGTGGCTGAATAGGTGAACTTGTCACAAAGACCAGAACATAAAAGTGGTTGCATACACACTGAAATATGAACTTTTAATTAGGAAACAACACCTATCGGTCAATCTGGCCACAATATCATATTGAGAGCTATTGATCCCATAAGTTTAAGCTTATTGGAAAAGACCAAGCAACAGTATATAAAATCAAATGATTATAACAAGAAGCTTCTTGTGTTTAAATAAGTCTCTCAAGTCCTTTAGTATCATACTCTGGTGTTCTAATTCACTAGCTTATCTGTGCTACTAAGGCTATGGACATTGATTTAGATCAAAATTTGGAGAGTTGTTTATGACTCACCACAGGTTGCTTAAATCATCTAGATAAATAATATACTTTATACCAAATAGGGAAAGATGTTTATAAATGTTTAGGAATTCCTCAAATAAAAGATTTCTAGGGAAGCATTGGATCTACCTTGATATTTAGGGTTTATCAAATAATCCAAATTAGGAGGAGGATTCATAAAGAAGAAATCACAAGAAGAGAGAGAAGAATAAAGAAATTTCATGAGATGAAACTCAAACTAGGAAATTCATCACTTTTGACTCTGCTATAAGAACCTTCCTAAACATTTAAAAGAGCCTCATTTAACAAGTAATCATGATAAACATTTTAACAAAACCTATAAACCATATTTAAAATCCTAAAAAATAAATACTTTCCTAATCTTCCATATTTTTTTTTCTTTCCCCTCCTCTCGTCTTAAAATCCCATCAAATGTCTAGTGTTGTGCTAGCCAAGACAACATGCATCTTCTAGCAGCTATTTTCCAGTATAGCACTAGTGTATAAATTCTGAATGCACTTAGAAATTGTCTTATTGCATGATTGAGCCAGCCTAACCCACTTTCTTTTTCTTCAATAACTTGATGTCTTATATAAGTTCTAATAAGGCCTCCATATTTCAAGACATTCTACAATCAACATAAAATTTATATTTGTTGTTATGCCTCTTGGGTTTTATGGTTATGTGCTGATGCAATAAGAAGATCTCAAAAAATACATTTAGAATTAACAATCTGGTGCTACACAGCCTACATTGAAATTTAGCTGCTAGGCCATGCATGTTAACCTTTCTCAATTTTTTTGTTTTCAATGTAAACCAAACCCCACCCATGTGCATTGACTGTACTAGCACCAAAATGAGTTAAATCTTATGGAAATTTATAAATCCCAATTCACCTCTCTTTAATCATCTCTTTCCCCCAAAACCTCTCACGGTTTCCTAATTATTTAAACCTTAATTTCCAACTCATCACTAAATCAAATAATTGACATGATGAAAGTTAACATTGCTTGTCTACCAGCAACAAAAACCAAATAAATAAATTGTAATCTCATGACCATATGTGTTACTGCAAATAATCAATCAAGTATTTCAACCTTCTGGCTAATTAATTCTAGTTGTAGATGCTTTTAGTCGAGTAGATTAGAGTAGCATCAGGCAGTTATATGCAAGATTTCACCATAAAATATCCTTTGAAACAAGGATTTTAAACAATGTCCATCTTAGAACATCCTTCAGGGACATCATATTATGCTTGGAGAAATTGTGAGGTCTCCAGTTTTGATCTTCATGATGCACATCAAGTTTCTCATTCATTCACACGATGTCCTCATATTATAGGAAAATTATGTTTCAATTTATTTTTCACATATTTTTTTCTGGTAAGAAACAGGAAAATTTTCACCTAAATTTGAGGGTTAATCACTTTCAATTTTGAGATCAAGATAAAAATCTTCTAGGAAATAATATCTCAACTATGCTGAACTCTTTCTAGATTGTAAGAGATTTATGAGTGTTGAAGAACAGATAGATACTTGCACGGAAGTCTTGACATGTAAGGCTAAGTAAAGTATTTTTCCACTATTAAAGTGTTTTCATTATTATAGTACTTAAACTATGTTTACCATTGTACAGTTTGAATCTATAAAAACATTTCATTTATAAGATAAACAAAAATATCTTTCAAATACACCCATTCTATCCGAAACCATGCATAAATAAATGTACATTAAACTTAATCCCCCTTCAAGGTTTGAAGAGAGGGGCATTCAATCCCTAGAAAAGATACCAGTCTATAGAAAATTATCCCGAAACACCTTCCCACTTTAAATGTATAAAGAGAAAAGAAAGAGCAAGAATTCCTTGCACATGTAGAACAAAAAATACTCTCAGGAACAAATCCATGTTCCTAAGCTAAGGAAATACAGAGGAGAGCGATTGTGGATACCAGGAATCAAAAGAAAAGAAAAACCAGATAAAGAAAAAGCAAAGAGGGGAAAAGAGCGAAAAGAAAGAATCTCAGTTCCGATCAAATACTACGTTAGTCTCCATACCTGCCAGACATCAAAATAGCATCATATTGTCCATGACTAGCTGCAGTCATACGCTGTTTTAATCTTTTAAGAGATGGGAGGACTTCAAAAGCTGGTGCTTCTGCGGTCAAAACAAATACAAACATGTATGGTGAAGGATGGAATGAAATAGTTCCAATTGAACAGTGTCTTACTACATTAACTCATTCTGGGATGAATATGCAAACAGTTTAGACAGTGCCTGAATGTGAATCAAGTCCAAATCACCATACATTCAACTAAACCAGAATACCGCCTGGGACAGAAGCACTGGTTTGAGGGATGATATCTGAAGCAATGTGTGCCTTGATATTTGACAATCTCTTTTTAATTTGGAAAAAAGGAAAAAACTTATAGAGTATATTAACTACAAGAAAGAAGCTATGATTGTGAAACAACCCTACAAATGGATCATTCTGGAAATCTAGTCAGAGACCCACCAAGTCGATCAGATCACCAAATTATATAAGTTTCCAGGTCCAACCTAATAGAGTTGGGGCAGTAAACTTAAGAAGGAAAGTTTACCAAAAACTAACAATAACAATAATCGTAATAATCATAGGAAAAACCAAAAAAAAGAAGGCATGATGAGTATTCTTTACAAACTCGTACCCAGATCATTGACACAAACATCTTGAGATAATCCGCTCCTTGATATCTTCTCGAGCAATGTTAAGGGATCAACCTTACTGGTCTGATCTAATCGAAAGTGCTGCAAAATCAAACTTCACTCAGCAATGACATATGGTAAGTAAACAAACTAGTATAAACATCATTCACTATATATAAAATAAGAGGCATTACCTTGTACACTTCAGCTGTGGAACATGCCTCCCTGGGCTTTATAAGAACCATTGGAATATCCAAAGGTATTGGTGGAGGAATATCTTGAACGACCTGGACAAATGAAAGCAAAACTCTGGTAGTAAATCAATATGTTGGCAAAATGATGATAAGCAGTTAAAACTCAATATATGAATGTGTTTCCATGTGTTTGTGAGTCTCTGTGCTCTTGTGTGCTCCAATTAACATGATATTAAAATAGCTATAGGCAACCATGGTGTTTACTCTCAGCAAAATAGTCAAATTAATTTTTCCATTCTTCATAAAAGGAGAATGACAATTCCAACTCTTTAACATATGTATACTGGTAGCAACAGTAGGAACTATAAAAACTACCACTCTCATGAATACCTCAGTTGTAGCAATAATACAAATATGGACCCAACCATTTCCCATGAGAGGCACTAGCATTGAAATTTCTTTGGTTTTAAATTTATTCTCCGTTGTTGTGAACAAAGATGAAGGCGCCTTAAGTTATAACATGTACAGCAGAGGCAGGTCCTCTTCAGACTAATTAGAAACCATTTTTTAAATTTTTTCTAAAATTCTGTGTTTATATCCCATACATGTGATGATATAGATGAAAATTGACAATATACTTGTATGCAGATTAATAATATGTATACATGCAAATATGTTACATCTCCCATGATACAAAAGGGGATCTCATAATTACAGCTTAAAATTAGCATCTAAAAATTGAACAGCTCTTCAATTAAATTCTTGTATGTACAACTCTTACTTATTATCTCATCATTTACATCCTCCATAAAAGTCTTAAGTATATGTAGCATGCTCTCATATAAATTATTAAAATGGTGTAACTTTAATTTTTCAATATATTTTGCAACATCAGGTTTGGCAAATTTAAATAACCTTAACTTCATTGCCACCTTAGTTGTGCATTTACTGTGGAAGTATAAGACTAATAAATAGGAGAAAATAATACCATATGAACACACTCTTTTTATACAAACAGACAGCATTGTAGTAGAGTGAAAACATAAAAGTTAAAAGGAAAAAAGAAAATATATATTTTGTGATATGTGGCTTATGCCACATTGATTGGTATGAAAAGAGTTTGTATAGAAATTTTTACATATAGTACTTACTCAATTGTAAATAAAACAAGTTTTGATTCCCTTGCCAAACAAAAACTTGGAGCATCATTGTCCTTTCTTTCCCTTAACTCGTGTTGAAGCCCTCTACCCTTCTTTCTCTTTTGCTAACCAGAACTCTTTGTCCTACTCTATGTCCACTTTCTCCCTACTTACATCCCCTAGCTCTCTACCAAAGAATCTTTGATTCTTATTCTTGTTGACTTCTTTCGTAATCAATACCACCATCTCCAATTCTCAAACTCCATTTACAAGGATATCATATAAAATTTAGATAAAAATAACAATAAATTTATTATCGATCGATCTTAAAACTGACATTTATTAATCTTATTAAATAAACTTCTTCAAAGCCACTCCCTCAGAAATTGATTCTAGCTCATTGAACCCTATATTTTTCCTAAAAAGTAAATAGAACATATAACCTACTCTATAGTCAAATGAATAATTAAATATAATGGCTATCTAAACTTATCAAAAGTATCAGCTAAATTGCAATCAAATAAATGATTGGATAATTTGTAAATTTAGAATGAAAGAATTAAAGGCACCTAAAACTGAATTAATATACAATGAAGAAAGCAAATGAAACAAGTCTGGAACATAACAGCCTGACATATCAAGTGATTGGTAGTCAACTTAAGAATGAAGATTCTCATACAAAGGGAAATGCAAAGAAATGTGGCACCACAAACATACCTCACCTCTACCGGTACAGTAAGCTGCTCCATGTGAGAAAAAGAAGGGAATATCTGAACCAATCTCACTTGACCATTCTTGGAGTTCCTTCTCAGTGGCAGCACAACCATTGAAATGATTGGCTGCCCAAAGTGCAGTAGCTGCATTACTGCTTCCACCACCAAGTCCTGCCCCACTAGGTACCCTTTTATCAAGATGAATCTGCAGACAACTTTCCTGGGTACTATAACATCTTATATAAAATGAAATTATATTAAACTTTCATATAGATCAACATTACCCAAAAGAAGTTGTCATTGCCAGTCTTCTTCCTGTAAAGGTTAAGGGCTTTAATTATCTGCCAAAGCAAAGTTTCAGAAATCTTAAGAGGATGCAAATAAAAATGAATATAGAAAAAGAAATATCTGTACCAAATTTTTATCATCAAGAGGTACTCCGGGCACATTGGTTAACAAACGATCCTTGGTCTTCATGGTGACAGAGAGAATTTAATTATATCACCTAAGCTAATTACCTGGAGCCATGAAAAGGGTCAAACTACCAAACAACAGCTGGATGTGCTAATTGAATATTAAGGGGTAAAAAAATCAACTGATTACTAAAACTATTTTGAACATTTTATTACATGAAAAAGAGATGCCAAATCATGATACCCATCTTGCCTCTTGTTTGTAATTCTAAAAAAAAACATTTATCTGTAACAAGACAAGCAATCAAAGTCAAGTGAAGCATGAATTTGAAAATTCCAAATATCAAACAACGCAAAATTCAAAAGCACATCAGCAATAACGAGTTACTTTGCAAGGTGAGAAGAGAGTGAGCCTTGAAAGAGGAGCATCCCTATCCACTTCATCTGCCAACTTGTTTAGCCTTTCATCAGGATCATACACTATCTAGGAGTGTTCCCACCAACCAAAACAAAAAGTTAAAATTGTAATAGTAATATGAAGAAGAAATTCAATAAAGCTTAGCAAAAAGAGTATAGACAAGTAGAACCTCGACTTGTTTTCTAGTGCATTTGACAAGTTGAGTCCTAAAATAAATTTTTGGTTTGAAATAAGAACTCCCATGTGGCCTAATCCTAAACGACGAGACTTGATGCTGATGATTGAAATTGCAGACCAAATTAAAGGACGCCATGGCCATGCTTCTCAATCTCAACTCCCTGATTCAAAGGCCAAACAAACAATTTTTCTGTTGCTATTGCTACCCACTCTTTGAATTTAATCTGAATAAATTAATATATTATTATTACTTTGATGTCTAAATTCTTATTTTAACTCTTTTAAGCAGATTAATATCTTCGCCGACAATATTGCCAACTGCTTGCCGTAGGAATGTTTTAAACGTTTAGTCGTCTTTTATTTTATTTGAAACTGACCAGAAATTGTCTTTGAAAGTTAATTTTTTAAATAAATTAATTAATTAATCAAATATTTTGAGGGAGTGAGCACTTGGCACTGGCAGCAGCATTAAGTATTTATTCCACTTCAAGCAAGAGGAAAGTTATTTCCAAAAAACAAAAAGCAAGGGGAGAGGGATTTCTGCTATCAATGCTGCAAAAATCTGCAAAGGTTAGGGTGGGATAGAAATCAAACCCGTAAAATTCCATTTTTTATGTGAATTTGTATCGATTAGGGTTAACTAAGAATGTAAATATCATTCAAGCTACATTCAAAAGTTTTTTTTTTTTTTTATATTTATTTTCTACTCACTAAATACTAACTTTTTATCTCATATTTTTTACTCAGATTTAAATAATTATAAGTGCAAAGAACATTCATGACCAGATGAGCTATCCTGTACCTAAGGATTGGATTTTAAAGTCCTCCATTCATAAGAAGTTGCATATCTTATGTGGATGTATTAAAATACTCTTAATGAAAGAGTAATTATCAATTTAAGTTGTGTAAAAATTTCAAAATTGATAAGAGAGAAAACTCTCAGCTCAGTCATCATCCATTGTAGTAGTTGTCGTCTAGAGCAATTCGAGTAATAAATATTGTTATATCCAACAACAATATTGTTGTTAATACATGACGAATGTAGTGGAGCAATACTCGATATTATTTGAGTATTTTCATTTGACAACTTCTTGAAGATACCGATTATTCTTCAATCGAGTAATGCTCGACTGAATGAACTATTTATTATACTATTACTAGTTAAGTATTCTAATTTTCAAACTATATCTAGCATTGTTCAACTTCGGTCAAGCATATAATAATAGTCCAGTAACTCTCAGCTTTAGTGAGCATTACTTTGATCACATTTAAGTTCATATTTTTATGTTGAAAAAAGGGGCCTTTTTTCTTCTTAATTTTACTTACATTTTACAAATATATACATTTGAACATATTTTTGCAATTATTGCATTTTTTAAATATAAATAAATAATAACCCAAGGGAGAGAGAGACGAGAATACAATAAAAATAAAATAGAGTAAAATCAAGCTTAAAAAAAGATAGATAAATAAATAAATAAATTGTGCCTTTATTTGTATATATATTATATGAGTAGTGACGCACTTACATAGTTGAGATTACAAAATTATATTTGAACTTATGTATTATCATTCGTTGGCTATTACTTATTAAGTAATTGTTGACATTTTATTTTGTTAATAAAATTATTAGTTATATGGTATCAATCATTAATAGGTACATCAGATATTACATTAATTATGTATTTTAATTATGTAAGCATAGCATTATTCATATTATATATGTGTAAGTTGGAGGAGGCAGAGGCTTTGGTGATGGTTGGTGTGAAAAATCTTTTGTATTTGGGAATAATATGTCAAAGTACATATAATATTCAATACAGTTAATTTTAGACCATGTGTCATTTATTCGATATTTTAAGAATATTTCAAAATAAATAAAGTAAAACATGAGGAATAAAAAAAAAATATAAAACAAAAGAAATCACAAACTAGCACTTAATATGGACTCAGAGACGCGGCACTAAAAATGTCATACTGCAATGCTGAAGTCAAAACACTCATTGTTGTGGTGCTAATCCCTAAAAGTGATTGTTGAAGTCACTCAATGCCGCGGCGCTAAATTCAAAACACTTAGCGCAACGACGTTAGAGAAATAGCACCATGGCACTGATCACTGGTTGTGGCTATTAAAAAAGTTACCATGCCTTGCCAATAATTGTGGCACTTTAAAAGGGTACGATGTCTCTCCTAAGAGTTATCTTTCTTTTATAAATGCAAGCTTATCTCAAATAAGAGAGATATACACAACATTTATATTCTTTGATTTATTTCTTTATAATCTACTTACTCCATCTTCAAAAGTCTTTACTTAGAAAAATTGCATTAGAGGGTGCACTCGTGCAATTTTCAATTATCATTGAGTCTCGAAAATTATACTGCCATTCAAACCCTTTTGTATTAAGATTATCATCTTATGAGAGTAGAAATAATCTTAAGGACAATGCCTCGTACACCTTGACAACTACTTAAAGTTGTATCTTCATTCATATTTTCTAAATTATTTTCACCAATTAAAAATTGAACCAGTTATTCAATTCGCTTTTTTGGTTTTACTTGCAAATATCTTTCTAATAATTTATATTTGTACGTCTTTATTTATAAGTCATAATCATAATCAAACATTCAATATATTATTACTAGGGATGACAAAATGATTCGTAAACCTGCAAAGCCGTTAGAATTCAACTCTATTAGAAAGGATTTGGTAAGAATTAAAGTGGATTCGGCACAGATTTGGTACACAAAATTTAAACTCATTGTAAGTTTGGGTTAGGTATGAATTTGGTGAAATATTTGCAGATACCCATTATAAGAATTCACAAATATTTACATTTTTTTATTTTTTTATTTTTTTAAAAAGAAGACGAAAATAACGTTACTTTAGTTGTAGCCCTAAAATAAAAGATTGAAAGAATTATTTTCATCTCATTCTTTAATCCATCGATTGTTATCATTTTCACTCTTGTAAAGTTATTATCTTACTATTCCTTCATCTCTATTCCCCATTCTAATAAAGCTTGAAACTTAGTGTTGAATTCTTAAAGTTTCAAAATTTATATTTTGAAGCAATATTAGTTATGCAATTGTTTGAGGGACTTTGATTATAAATTTAATATTTTATTGTATTGGTTATTTTATGTACTTTTTTATTTCTTCATCTGAGACTATTTTAAATATTAATCGAACTATTATTATTATATGTGTTGTTGTAATTGTGATTTTAAATTTGTGATATAATTTTGATTGATATATTTTAATTTTATAGATTTTCTTTGACATTATATTTTTATATTTTTTATTATATTAATTTATAATCGCTTAAAATTCATAAATAACTTATTATAAGTTTGGTAAGAAGTACATATCTGCTAGAGCGGGTTTAGTAATAAAACTCTAAACCTACAATAGATTTTAAAATGATTTGATATTTTATTTTTAAAACAGATGTAGATACGGGTTTAGAGATATTTATCCCAAACTCGATCTGTTATCATGGCCTGAGTGATTGGGGCCTTGAGGACACCATCTCCGTAACGTGGTTCAATTTTTAATTAAAGTAAGACCTCTCCTTAATAAATATTATAGGAGCTTTGTTCTCCTCTTTTTAGGAGTAGACTTCTCTTTCCTTTTGAGAGTTGACTTTTTAAACATGTCTCGATGTGTCAATGTAACGAGTGGTCCCAATCATGGTACTAGCATTAAAAAAAATACATCACTATATTTTAGCACTTTTATAAACTTTAGGCATGCCTCAATGTGTCAGTACACACACACAATAGAGAAAGCAACAAAGTCTTATCTAATTGATTCGAAGTCCTACCTACCTAAAAACTCTAAAAGTCGAAATACTCTTCTACATTTAAATAATTTGTATTTCAACTTTCTATTTTAACTTATGTATTACCAATTAGAATAAATAATGTTTATCAATATTTATTATTTTCATTATTACACTAATAATGTAGTAATTACATTACATCTATTTGTAAATGTGATTTAATGATTATGATATCGAGTTAGGATATAAACTATAATATGACCTGAGATTACCCCTCAAGAGCGGCACATGATGAAATATTATTAGAGAACTTGCTTAGAAAGGGCAAAAAGGTAATTAAATCACCCCTAACGTTTGGAGAACTAAATGTCTTATGATTGATTACTTTTAGAATAGCAGCTTAAGTAGGTAAACCTGGGAGTACTGAAGGGTCAACAGGTTGTGTTCCTTTAAGGTCAGCGAATTCAGTACTGGACCTATTCAATAACTCCAGACAGCTTCTAACTTGTGTGTCAGCAGGGCCAAAAGCCTATGTATGCTGATGTGGAGACTTTCTATTGGCCCTTTGAAAAATTTTCTTATCACATCTTATCCTTTAATCTAGTCATCATCTGATGTGTTTCTAACTAGACCACTGAAGGAGGCCTGATGGTAATGTGGTAGAGTCTGAACATTGTTGATGTGGTACTTATTGATGGGCCTCGTGTTGACTAGCCCCTAATGACGTTACCTCTAACAGTGATACTAAGTGGTGACATATGTCATGACTTAATTACTCAATGACCTCTTTGGCTTAGTTATGGAGCCCAAATATTTTGACTTGCGCTCAATTCATTAAAGTAGTATGTTTTAGATTAGGCTGCATATGGAGAGAACCGGGCTTGAGTGCTAGGTTAGGCTCTTATAAGTGGATCATGTGTCACCTAATTTCTCCCTAAAATATAATAATAATTTGTTTGTGAATTTATTGTGCAAACGTTTATAATAGTCCATATGTACCTAAATTAAAGAAGCTCATTTTGAAAGAATTAGAATTTTTAATAGAAAAGTTATAACTTTGTTATCTAGACTTGGTCAATTGATATATTGAATTTCTAAAGCACAACTTATTTTATATCAAGACTAGGGTAATTGTATTCATTAGTTGGTGACTTGGAGAGAAATATATGACTACAATGTAAAAGAGTTAGAACTTTTAATAAAAGAGTGGGTACTTTATGATCTAGGCTTGGTAAGTTGATATTTAGATACTTAATGCAAAACTTGAATACTTTATACCAAGACTTGGGGATTTTATTCATAAGTTGATGGTTTGGGAGAAATATATGGCTAGATTACACTTGGAACTCAATTTGATAAAGTGAAAACTTTTAATAAAATAGTGGGTATTTTTGTGTTCTAGACTTGGTGAGTTAATATTTTAAATTCCTAAAGCAACACTTAATAACTTTATATTAAGACTTAGGGACTTATATTCATAAATTGATAACTTGAAGAGAAAATGTGGTAAATTACATTTGAAACTCAATTTAAAATAGTGAGAATTTTCAATAAAAGAGTGGGTACTTAGATATCTAGACTTGGCAAGTTGATATTTTGGATTCCTAAAGTACAATTTGGTTATTTTATATCGAGACTTTGGGACATGTATTCATAAGTTGGTGACTTGGGGAGATGTCACTTAAATTACATTTGAAATTCAATTAAAGAGTGGGCACTTTTGTAATTTAGACTTGGTGAGTTTATATTTTGAATTTTAAAGTAATACTTAGTTATTTTATATCAATATTTATGAAATTGTACTCAAAAGTTGGTGACTTTGTTTTTGGAGGGGGGTTATTATTGAGAATTTTTAATGAAAGAGTTGGTACTTTGTGATTTAGATTTAGTGAGTTTATATTTTAAATCTCTTTTCCGTTTTGGATTCAGAAAACACAATTTGGTTACATTGTATCAAGATATGAGGACTTATATTTATAACTTGGTTATTTAGGAAAAATACGTGACTAAATTACATTTGAAACTCAATTTTAAAAAGTAAAGTTTTTTAATGAAACAATAGATACATTAGACTTGGTAAGTTTATGTTGTGAAATACTAAAATACAATTTAATTACTTTATATCAGGACTAAAGAATTGTATTCATAACTTGGTGACTTAAGAGAAAAATATGTGGTTAGATTACATTTGAAACTCAATTTCATAGAGTGTGAACTTCTAATGGAAGGTACTTTATGATTTGAATTTAGTGAGTGATGTTTTAGGAGTCAAATTTTTATAAATTTGTATAATATATATTGCTATAATTTTTATTTCATCAGTTATAATATAGTTATATTTTTTTTATCAAAAGTTCTTATTTAATAGTAATTGTTTTTTGTTTTTGTATGTTATAGTTATATATTACTTTTATATTTTTATCCAATTTGATTGGAGTATTTATTAAATCTTATCACGCCATTTCAATTATTATTAACAGTCATAATGATCATTCATGTTATTTTTCCCTTAATTTTTTTATATTAAACTATATAAATTTTAAAATAATAACAACACTTATCGCAACAAATACTTTTATATCATTTTGCATGCATAAGCATACAAATTTTATTTTTTATTAGTTGTGGTACTACAATATTTTGTTTTACAACAAATCTAAATTTGTCTTTGTATATATTGTATTATTTTAAATTTTTAATATGTAAATTTATTTTATTATATTACTTATTGTATAATATAATTGATCTATGCATTAGTTTTCCTTTTTTTTATTTGTACTTTTTTAATATAAAGCAATAGAAGTGTCTTTACCATAAATTATATAATGTTGAAATAATATATTATAATAAGCATACATTTATTATTTTAATAGCATTAATTTAAAGACATATTCTAATTTTAAAAATAAAAGTTATGTATTTATATAATGTATGTAATAATAATTAAAAAATTAGAAAATGTTGTGAATAATAAGATGAAGAAGTAAAAATTTAAAATTAAAATGCAAAGTGTAAATATAAATAAATGTTTTGCAAATATATTAATATTTGTACTTATTTCTTATTTGTACATAAATGAAAGCATTCACCTATATTTATAGAGTGAGAAAATGAGAAAGAAATGAAATCTTTTCAATGTAGGATTTTGGGGGAGGATACTATTCATGGCACTATTTTACTAATACAGTACTGTTCATATATACAATACTGTTCACTTGTACAATACTATTCACTATTATATTTATAACACTCCCCTTTGGACTACACCATAATCCCAACTTTTTCTTTAGACTACACCATTTTTAATTGTATTTTACATTGCCAAAGAAAAACCTAGTAGGATAAAAAGTCTAAGCAAAATAAATACAACTCTATTTTGTACAACGGTGTCAAACGTGTTTAATATTGCCTCATTAAAAATCTTGCCAGTAAAACTTAGTAGGATAAAACCTGGTCGAAGGGAAAAAGAGTGCAGTACACGTTTGTAGCTAACACTTTTCTTCTTCTTAAAGAATATGCTCCGTCTAATGAAATACTTCCCTTCAAAGTAACATCCTATCAATTTACCAACTTGTTGAGCTGACGCATGCCAATCTTGTAAACCAATTTCTCAAAAATTGAAGTTGGTAGAGATTTAGTGAACAAATCTACAAAGTTGTCAGTAGAACGTATTTGTTTCCCATCAATCTTCTTATTTTGTTGTAGTTCATGGGTGTAGAAGAATTTTAGAGAAATATATTTGGTTCTATCTCCTTTGATATATCCGCCTCTAACTTAAGCAATACAAGCTACATTATCTTCATATATTTTTGTTGGAATATTGATTGCAGAAGGTAGGCTACATGTACTCTAAATATGACTAATAACAGATCGTAGCCATATGCATTCCTACTTACTTTGTGGAGTGCAAGAATCTCAGAGTAATTTGATGAGGTGGCAACAAAAGTTTATTTTGTGGATCGCCATGAGATTGTTGTATTGTTGTAGGTAAAAATATAACATGTTTGTGAGCAAACCTTATGGGGATTAAATAAGTATCCAGCATCTACATATCCAACTAGACCTGAATTTTCTATTAGTTCATTAAAATAAAATAGTCCCAAATTTATTATTCCACATAGATAACGAAATATATGTTTAACATCATTCCAATGACGTCGAGTTGGTGCAGAGCTAAATCTTACCAATAAATTTACTGCAAAAGCTATGTCCAGTCTAGTACATTAGGCTAAATACAATAAAGCACCAATTGTATTTAGATATGGTACTTCTAGACCAAGTATTTTCTCATCATCTTCTTTGGGATAGAATGGATCCTTTTTAGGATCAAGAGACCGAACAACCATATGGGTACTTAATGGATGGGCTTTATCCATGTTGAATCTTTTCAATATAGGTAGATTGATGGATAAAGATTTTATTTAATTTATACTAGATCTGCAAGCCAAGACAGTATTTGGTCTTCCCTAGGTCTTTTATTTCAAATTCCTTCTTTAAGTATTTTGCAGTTTTTAAGAACTCTTTAGGAGTCCCGATCAAATTCATGTCATCCACATATACAGTTACAATAGCAAATCCAGTGTTTGACTTCTTTATGAATACACATTGACATATTGGGTTGTTAATATAACCTTATTTTATCAAATATTTACTTAGACAATTATACCACATATGCCCAGATTGTTTTAATCCATACAAAGATTTTTGTAGCTTGATTGAGTACAAATTGTGATTATATGCTTCAGGCATTTTAAATCTTTCAGGGATTTTCATATAAATATATGTGTCAAGTGATCCATATAGATATGCCATTACTACATCCATAAGATGTATACCAAGATTTTTTGAGACTGTTAAACTTATCAGAAATCTAAATGTAATTGTGTCCATCACGAGAGAATAAGTTTCATTATAATCAATACCAGGTCTTTGCGAGAAACCTTGAGCAAACAAGTCTTGCTTTGTATCTGATGACTTCATTGTTTTCAGTACGTTTCCATACAAAAACACATTTATGTCTTATGGATTTGACATCTTCAGGTGTCCGAACTACAGGTCCAAATACTTCCCGTTTAGTTAGTGAAATCAATTCTGTTTATATTGCTTCTTTTCACTGAAACCAATCATGCCTTTCTCTGCATTCATCAATAGATTACGGCTTAAAATTATCATTCATAATTTTAGTAGCTACTACAAATGAGAACACATTATTAACGATTGTTTTATCTCGTTGCCACATTTCTCCTGTATAAGCATAATTTATACTATTTTCTTTATTTTGAAACTCTTGTGTCTCTTCTGAGACTAATATTTCTTCTGAAACTTTTGTCTCTTCAGGGACATGTGTCACTTCAAGAACTTGTGTCTCTTCAGGGACTATTAATCCTTTTATTGTTTTAGAGAATGTAGATTCATTTGCTCGAGCATTATTTTCAATATAATCCTGTGCTTTTATTCATTTGTTGGCATGCTACAGATGATTCATTTGCTACTATTTGATTAGATTGTTCTACAAGAACAATCACCCGAGCTAGTGTATTAGCAGCTGGTATATATGATTTGGTTACTTTTGATGCATCTATAAATACGTCTGGTAATTCATTTGTTATTCTTTGAAGATGAACAATTCTTTGTAACTCATTTTCACATTGAGTTGTGCAAGGGTCTAAATGAGACATAGTGGCCATTTTCCAAGAAAGTTCATGCTTTACTTCAAGAGGCAAATTTCTTTCCCCTAATGATGGGAATACTGTCTCATCAAAATGGCAATCCGTAAATCGTGCGGTAAATAGATCACCTATCAGGGGTTCAAGATATCTTATAATTTTTGGTGAGTTAAAACCAATATAAATCCCTAAGCGACGTTGAGGTCCCATCTTAGTGCGTTGAGAAGGTGATATAGGTATATATATAACACAACTAAATATACGCAAATTGGATATATTAGGTTGATGACCAAGTACAAGTTGTAATGGAGAATATTGATGATAAGTAGTGGGTCTAAAACGAATTAATGTCGCAGCATACAATATAGCATGTCCCTATACAAAAGTTGGTAATTGTGCGCGCATTAATAAAGTACGTGCAATTACCTGAAGTCGTTTAATTAAGGATTCTGCCAATCCATTTTGTGTATGAACATGTGGTACAAGATGTTCTACTTCAATTCCTACTGATGTACAGTAGTCATCAAATGTTTTAGATATAAACTCACCAGCATTGTCTAAACGTATTGTCTTAATAGGGTATTCTAGAAATTGTGCCCTTAATTTAATAATTTGTGCCATTAATTTTACAAATACAACATTTCATATAGATAATAAATACACATGTGACCACCGTGCAGATGCATCAATTAAAACTATAAAATATCAAAAAGGTCCACTTAGTGGATGAATTGGTTCACATATATCTCTTTGGACTCTTTGTAAGAATGATGGAGATTCTAGACTAATCTTAGAAGTGGATGGTTTGATTATGAGTTTGCCTTGTGAGCAAGCAGTACAAATATTTTCATTGGATAATAGAATCTTTTGGATCTTTAACGGATATCCATGAGAATTTTCAACTATCCTACACATCATTGTTGATCCTGGATGACCAAGACGGTCATGTCATAGTGTAAAAGTTTTTAGATCACTGAACTTATGGTTCATTACTGCGTAGCTTTCAGTTGAATTTATAACTGTATAATACAAACCCGATAATGAAACATGAAGCTTTTCAAGTATGCATTTCTTATTTGAGACATTAGAAGTAATGCAGAGATATTCTACATTATTTTCATTTAAGGTCTCAATGTGATATCTATTTCGGCAAATATCTTTAAAGTTCAGCAGATTTCTTCTGGATCTACTAGCATATAAAGCCTCATTTATATATAATTTTGTTCCATTTTCTAACAAGATTTTTGCTCTTCCAGAGCCTTCAATCAAATCTGCAGGGCCTGATATAGTATTAACTTCCCCTTTAATCATTGTTAGTTTTGAGAAATATTTTTTATCTTTTAAGATAGTGTGTGTAGTTGCACTGTCAGCCAAACAGGCATCCCCATCTTTTCTCTCTAGAGTGGACAATTCATTTTTGGAAGCTGTATCCTTTAATAAAATATTTAACATTAGAAAATAAAATAAAAATTACAAAAAACATGAAGAAAAACCAATACAATAAATATTAAAAACAAGAAAAGATACAACATACTGACATAAAATAAAAGTATAAATATGACATAATAGAGCTTTAAATAATTAATGCCCCATTTTCAATTTTCAAAGAAATCAGAGACTTCTAGATGAGTATGATCTGCAGGATCTAATTCATCAATAAGATTTGTCTCCATATTCTTCCTCTTTCCTTTGACAAATGTCTCGTGAGGCTCAATTTGACTTCTTGGTACACGAGATGTATGTGACCAATGCCCTTTTTTACTACATCGATAACATACATTTTCATGACACTTAGGGTGTTTGGTTTCCATATCATTTTCTCTGTTTTGGTGCTTCTGTCCTCCTTTAATATATCTCTGTCTTTGGTATTTATAACCACCCCGAGAGTAATAACCACACCCTCTTTCTCTTCTATGACCACATCCAGTATTATTATGAAATTTTGCATTCTCTTCAGGGAATGGTTGAGAATATGTTGGACGTGATTCATGATTTTTCAATAACAATTCATTATACTGTTCAGCAACCAAAAAACATAAGATTAAATTTGAATATTTTGTATACCGTCATTCACGGTATTGTTGCTGTAGAACCACATTAGAAGCATGAAAGGTTGAGAATATTTTTTCCAACATATCATGCTTTGTCACTTTCTCCCCATATAATTTCATCTGTGAGGCAATTCTAAATATGGAAGAATTATATTCAGCAACAGTTCTGTAATATTGTAATCGCAGGTTCATCTATTCATATTTTGCTTTTGGGAGGAACACATCCTTTTGATGGTCAAATCTTTCTTTTACAATTTTTTCAGAGGATCTATGATTGGTGTGCTATAGTAGCTAAGCGCAAGTGCACGCTATCGTATCAAGTAATATAGGATTTTAAGTCCAGATATCGATCCCACAGGGACTATGCAATCTAATTCTATAAATCAAGTACTAAAATTCTACCTACTTAACTTTTATTCAGAAAACTAAAATCTAGAATTTATGTAATTAATCTAGTTCTTTCAATTAACTAAACAAAAGTAAAGAGTAGAATTCACAAATAAAGATAATCTAGGGTTTTAACTCATCCCCTAGTATTTCATTGGATTCATTAACCACTTAGTTAATCCCTTAATACCAATTGATTGATTTAGACACTAATCTCATCACAAGCCTCTGTCGATGGTCAAGTGACTATATTACGCATTCTAACAATCACTTATAGTCTTTGGTAATCAAATCAGAATGTAATTCATTAAGATCAAGTCTAAATTATACCATACATACCACCTAGGTATATGTCTATCCTAGATGGAACTCATAGTTGTTACCCTATGATCATGCATCAAACTATCCTAGACAAAACACATGAATCCATCTGTCGAGTTCATCATGGTTCTTCAATCATTCAAAATATTGATCAGGTATAATGAAAGCATTAAACACAAGATAGAATGAATCAATTGAATTTATCAAGTTCATAAACTAAGAATCAATAAAATCCAACTACATACTAGGTTTACATAGTCTAACCCTAGAATAACAATTTAGCCCATCACAAAACCAAAAGTATCAAACCAATCCATGAAGATCAACAAGAACAAGAACAAAATGATAAAGAAAGAGAAGAAAAACTAATCAAAGTGATTCCTTGATGTGCTTCTCCCTCAATCTTGGCTTGAAGCTTGAATCTTAAATCTTGATCTTGATTCTTCAATCTTTGGCTTTGATCTTTGATTTGTGTTGTGAATTCTCTCTCTAAGTTTTTGCCTCTTTTCTCTCTTTTTCTCCTCTCATTTCTCTTAGGGTTTTTGGCTTTCTATTTATAAGTTTTTGTCTTCAAAATACTGTTTACGAGTTACTGTAGCAAAATACTGTTTCCGACACTGTTCGCCGCATTGAGCGCCGCGGCGCTCAGTCACTGACCTGGTGCCCCTTTCGTATTTTGAGCTTAACTTCTTCGTTTGACATCCGATGCGCCTCTCGTTTATTTCTATGTGTCATATTTTTCATCGTGCATCTATTTATGATCAAAAACCAAAATTAAATGGTCAAATAGTTATGATTTTAGCAAAATACAAAAGTTGAGTACAAATTATACTAGTACTTTTATGCCCTTATCAATCTGCGGGTCCTCTATAGTCAAATATTAAACTTTTAAACTCTCATGTATTTGGTGACGAAAAAAAATCATTGCTTTCACCTTGTCCTGCAGGGACGTACTATTTTCTTTTTCAATAGTCTTTTTCAAACCACTCGCTTGTAAGTGCATTTTAGCATCCAGCACCCATAATAGGTAGTTTTTCCCAGAGACGTCAAGTGTAGGGATTTACAAGTTTACCAAAGACATTTTATTCAGAGGGCCTTTAGATATAGAAGAATAAAATTAAAATTAGTACATAGAATATTAACCTTATGCAGAATATCAAAAAGAATTTTTAGGAGGCATGACCTTTTATATGTCACATTATAAAATATAAATATCAAAAGTAAAGTTCATGAGGCATTGCCCTCTTTAAACAGAATAATAATAATTAAGAGGCTTAACATAGATGAAGCAATAACAATTAAGAGGCATAGCCTTCCATTCAATTAAGTACTAATAATAATAATATAAAGCATAGAATTAGTACAAGAACTTCTTATTTCAAAACTTGAATTATGACTAGAATGAGCCAAAGTAGTAAAGGTGTTGAACCGAAGATCCCCGATTTACTTGATTGACTATCTGAAATATATTCGGTCTTTTATAAGAAATTCATTATTTAACAATTCTAAGGTAGTAAAGACTTAAAGTAAATTATAACAATTATTTTAGAGCCATACCTTCTCAAATTGTGCAAAAAGCAAATAATAGAAAATAAATTGCATAATTTAAGAGAGGGTGTGATTTACAACCAAGGTGGCAGAGCCGACCAACCGGTTATCCCACATAATATTTGAAATTTAAGAGAGAGTGTGATTTAAATAAATAATAGAAAATAAATTGCATAATTTAAGAGAGGATGTGATTTATAACCAAGGCGGCAGAGCCGACCGACTGGTTATCCCATAAAATATTTGAAATTTAAATGAAAGAAAGTAAGTAATTCTTATTTGTAATTATCGCGAATCGTATTGTGACTACCGCGAATCGTGCTGATAACGTGTTGTGAATAATATGATGAAGAAGTAAAAATTTTAAAATAAAACACAAAGTGTAAATATAAATAAACACTTTTACAAATATATTAATATTTGTACTTATTTCTCACTTGTACATAAACGAAAGCATTCATCTATATTTATAGAATGAGAAAATGAGAAAGAAATGAAATCTTTACAATATGAGATTTTAGGAGAGGATACTGTTCATGGCAATGTTCACTAATACAGTATTGTTCATCTATATGATACTATTTATTTATACGATACTGTTTACTTGTACAGTACTGTTCACTATTATATTTATAACAGAAAAATATTTTTAAAAATGTCAAATTTTAAGAAACTAGCCTTCTTGTTCAAATTTAATGCTTGGTTAGATAGTCAGCAATTACGTCAAAAGTCAATCGATCTCTTACTACATTATTGCAAGTGTCGACACCAACTATAGGCTATTTGCTTTCAGGGAAATTTTCGGAATGACCTATATTTTTTATTATTATATTATTTTAATCAAAGTAAAAAAATTTAAATTATTTTAACTAAACACTACATATTTGCCCATTTTGCCTCTTTAACAAAATTGAAATTTTCTCTCCTCTCTCCCACAATTTACTTATTCGGTCACTCTTACAATTTCTCTCAAAATTTGTAGATCAGCTTCTAAATTATTATATTTTAAATATTAAAAATAAAATAATTAATTGTGGAGTTGAAAATATTAGAAATGGGTGAAATTAATGAACTTTTATTGTAAATATTGTTTTGTTGTGTTTTTGTTATGTTTTTTTTATTCTAATAGTTCAAATATTTAGATTTGATATTTAAAAGGTAAAAAAGTGGTTAAAAATAGGTGTAAAAAGTCAAAAATAACCAAAAATAACCAAAAATGGCTGAATTAGGCTAGAACTACTTTCGGCACGTGTGCCACATGCTGAGTGCGCTGTACATGTCACGTGGTAATTTAATTTTTTATTTTTTTAAATTTTCATTTTTGTTTATTAAATTTTATTTAAAGTAATTTATTAATTTTATATAATTAAATATTTAACTTTGTCTTTTTTTAAATTTTTTGTCATTAATTTATTTTTATTACTTTTTCTTGTGTATAATATATTTTATTTCATATTTTTTTAATTTTAGTAATTATTTAAATTTTATTTTTGTAATTAATTTAAATTTTTTAATTAAAATTTTCATTTTTGAATTTTAATTAATTACTTATATACTAATATTTTTAGGAAGGAAAACGTCTCCAAGAATTATATAATTCCAAAAAATGAATTCTATAAGAGTTAGTCACTATTTACTTTAAGTTGTGAGCTATCAACTCAATCAAGAAGAAGTTGACAAAAAAAGCAGATAGAATTATTTAAGATCATATGTTTTGGTTATTTTTTTATGCACATGACATTTCATTCTCAGATATATTAATACATGAGATTTTATTAAAACAAGTGCATATCAAGAATTTATATGAAAAATTGTAGTTTTATAATGTAAGAAACGAATTAAATTCTCTCATCTAGATTTTTATTTGATTATGGGTTTGAGAATGGGATATTATCCCTTAGTAAGAGAGTTGAAAAAAAATTAAATAATAGACTGTGAGATAAATATTTTAAACATATAAACGGGTTGACCTACAAGGATAGAAACAAGCTAACGATGACACAGATGCTATAAAAATGTGTCTATTTTGTGACAGGAGTAAAGCCATCCAATATTTGTGTTTCGCTTTACAAACGATTTAGATGAGTTTAATGTCTATCCATGTAGCACAATTGCATGGAGTGTACGCTACAATAACTTAAGCACATCACCAATTAAAAAATTAATGAAGGTCAGAAAAAGACGCGGTCAGAAAAAGGAAGCATATAACATCTATGTTTTTTTATCAAGTATTCCTGGTGAATAATTCTTTTTCGATTCATTATTGTATTGAAATGTAAAAAGAATAGTTATTTTTATATTGCATTAGTGAAGATAAAAAAAATAGTGTTATTTGAGATTTTTTTATTTTTTATTATCTCAGGTTTAGATTTTCGAAGCGATCTCAATATGTGAATTGGCATTTGCGAGCCAGGAGGGTGGCCGTTTTTTTCGCCATCTAAATTGGTCTAGAAAAGGCCTCCCATTTTACGAAGATGTCTAAAACATTCTCTTTAAAAGAGATGAAGATTTTGCGTATTTTTACATTGAACGAAATATATATATATATATTGTTGGAAATTCTTTTTTATGTTAATGGTTAATAAATCTAAAAAATTTTATAAGTTTTTGGAAGTGTATACAAAGTTGGTACCTCACAAACATGAGAAGAATGGAGACTATCACATGGCAGCAAAATTGCGCATTCTATCAGGAGAATAAGGAGAGACTCTCAAACTCGAGCATATTGTAAAGGCGAACATCTAGTTCACCGATCCTATAGATGATATGGATGTTTAACGTAGCTACTAATTCGAAGCCCCACCAGTGTCTGAACCAACAGCTCAATAATTTAATCTTTTTTCTTTAATTCTCTATATGATGTTGATGAATATTACATTGTGAAAATTAATTATAATTACTTATATATCGTTTGAGCTGGGCACGTCATCGCAGAATAATGTTATAAAGAAGAAATTGATGATTTGTGGGACGATATGCAATTTTTGAAAATAGAGCTAACCACTAAGATTGATACGGTTTAACTAGAGTTAATGACCAGAATGGACAAGGATAAAGCAAAACTCTTGCATCAGATGAGTCTTATGATGTAATACCTCAAGTCATCTAGGATCTCTGATGATGCACATAAGACAATAGTACATTTTTTACATAAAGTTGATTTGGTACAAAGTTAACAAGTCAATATACTGATTGGTATTGTTTTGTTTTAGTGGAGAGAATGCATGGCCAATGAATTTTAGACACACACTCATGCGTTTAAGTATCAGCATCAGTCACAGCCAGTCATGCAACATATAACTGAGAGCTCTACAAGTATTCAAATTATACGTGATGCTGTTGCACAAGGGATGAGCGTGTTTCTTTACATAAGCGTCAATACAAGACTGTGCATATTAAACACACTTTTTATACCAATCATTTTCGAAAGAAGGTCAAAAATCAAATTTGTCGAATTGGAAGCAGAAGCTACAGTTAACATACACGGGCAATTGCTTCCTATAAATAAAGTAAAACTTAAAGAACTTTATATAATAAATAATAATGACCCACAATAACGTGTCTCTTTACATAGGCCTAATGCTAATTGGAATTGATTTAACGACATCTTATATCACTAGCTTGATGATTTGGTAAAGATATTTTATTTTTTATATATTTTTATTTGTGTTTTTTAATAGTATCAACACTTATATACATGATGCGGATTTTGTAGCATATTAAAGAGTATCTAAAGGTGCTATGTACCTAACAAAATACATTTCGAAAAATATACTCACAAGATTGCACTATTGCAAATGCATATTTTTATGTGAGTATTTTTTTTGCTTGGCTATTGTGCACATTACATTACAATATTATTGGTTAACTTTCTTAAGTTTAATGTCATATATTTTTTTTTTAAGTATACATTAAAAAAATGGGGCGAACACAAAGCAGTTCAGATGCTGAGGTTCAATAAATCGTTGCGTTGTTGGCATATGCATAAAGATCAAAGGATGATTTAATTGGTGCTAAAACATAGGCTGCAGTCAATAAGGTAGTAGAAGTTAAGTAATAACTTTTTATCATTTAGCATATAATAATTTCATAATAAAACAACAATAGTTTATATAGGTATATATTCCATTAAATTACAATTAAGAACATTATTTTACGACAAAGGTCAATTTTGTACAGAGGAGGATTATACTGTATGATTCCAGCGTCAATGGAAACTTCGATGAAGCCATTGAAAATTTTATCGCACCTTTGAGTATTTTCATGCCATTTTATCTTCGAAGATGTAGATTTTGTTAATTAAAGGGTTCAATACAGATATGTCGTATATCCTAGTTATTCGTTTAAAGGATAATGTACTTCAACAGATGTAAAAAGTGAGGATTGCAGTGTAGTTACTTGTATATTTATTGAGTATCTTATGTTGAGTCGACCATTTGATTTTTTCCTTAAGATTAATGCCTATTTTAGACCAAAAAATGACCTTAGATTTGTGGACTACCGCTCGACCGAATATATAGATGTCCAAACTATTTTACATATGTGCATTATGTTATATAATTTTATTGAAGTCATATTGTGTTAAGTGGATGTGTGCAAATTTTTTTTTCTAAAGATATAAGTTTGGAAATGTCCATAAAATAAAAAAAATTCTACAAAAATTTCTTTAAAATGAATATAAGTGTTGTGTGATTTAAAAATACAAGGGCGCGTATAGAAGCATGTAATATATAAAATAAAATTTCAGATCTCAATTACTATCCTATGAACATTCATAAACTCTTATTACAGTAGAAATTCTACAAAAATTTTGACAAAATCTCCCTTATTTTTTTAGCATCCAAAATTTGCAACTTACAAATATTAACACTTCTCTAAAATCTAACACATGTTATTATACTTTCAAAATTTTCATAACTTATCTACAACTCAAAACTATCAACATTAAATAAAAAATACATCTATAATCAACAAATTTTTAAGTGCATTAGACATAATTAATGACATTATGACATAAAATACCCAAAATAGCATAATAGAAACTCAAGCTTAAAAGTCTAATATAATAAATTACTATAGGTCCCAATGACTAAAATGGTTTATAAGTCACGTACGAAAAGTCTCCATTTTGTGAAATTAATGTGGAAATTGCGTCTCGGGGGTCCAGGTTATTCTTTCTACCTTCCATAGGTCCTAAAATAAAGAAAAATAATAAATTAGAATAATAATAGAGTAATATTCAATATTAAATATAAAATTTAGTTTTATAAACAAACATACATTAGTTGTTATGTAAAGCAATAAAATTTTGATATGTTTGTCGAATATGTGCATATTGTCTACAACGGGTACAATCATTCTTCGATAGTTTCGTCTCTTGAGATAAAATCTAATTCGTCTTATGCCTGCCTCTTTGATCGTAAACTATATCCAAAAAACATCATTTTCTGAGTTAATAATCTCTGTGTCAATAAAAATATTTGATTGTTTTTATTTTTACATATTGTCACAAACATTGTACCAAAATAAATATATTTTAAAAATGTTCCATCAATTGTAATCATCGATCAAATGAATGATTGAAAATCTCTTATGCAGGGTCTCGGCATCATAAAGAAATACTTAAAGTAATTATTGGCATCAGTTTCAAAGTGAATAATTGTACCCGAATTCTACTATTGCAACACATAACAGTATGCAGGAAGCAATCTGAACGAATCCTCTAAAGCACCTCTTATCAATCTTAATGCATAATCTTTAACTCACAAAATTACAATATACATTATCTCAATGTCAAATTCTTTACGCATGTCTACTTACTTTACGTATGTCTACTTAAATTTTTTTCGGTTTATAATTTTTACTGACCAGTGCAAACTTATTTTTAATTATTTTATTAATGATATGACTTTTAACTTATCAATAATCATCTCGCAATCAGTTCAAAATACAAGTGTACTCTACATCTACTCTTATCACAATGAAAAACTATCGTCTTTCTATTGACACTACACATAATCTCCATTTGTAATTTATATTCTTTCACCATTTAATATTTACTTACACATCACTTTCAAAATACAATTTAAAATACCTAACATTATTTTTTAAAGTTAAATAGGTAAAAAAAAATTTAATTTGATAAATAGTATAATTTAAAATTTAACATACTATTTATCAAGAATTGCAACCCTATCTTTGTACAATCCACGAAATTTGGGAAGACAATAAAATTCTTAAAAGGCCGTCCTTTTAACATCACTCAATGACCTTTGAAAGTGGCATTAATGGGGAAGGAGGTGAAAAAAATAAAGATTATAAAATAAATACTTGTTATTACTTCCACATTTAATTAAACTATTAATGAATCTAATGGTTTATAAATTATATCAAAACTGATCAAATAAATAGATGATCACACAAAACATGGAAATTTTTAAAAGTTGTCATTCATATAGAGATATAAATAAAATACAAAACCAAGACATTTAAATGAAACTAAACCGCTGCCAAAAATGGCTATCCTGTTGATAGTGGGATAAAAGAGAACTAGCATTGCAATACATATTCATTGCAAGTGCTTAAATTTTGTTAAAAGCAACAATGTCACAACTCTGGACATACTCATTGCAAGGCTCCACAGTAAGGCGTTCCTCTATAAGTGAATCCACAGAAACAAGATCATCAACAATTGTAAGCATGATCTGCAGCTTCTTAATTCCATAACCAACTGGAGCCAATTTTGCTGTCAGAAACCGATGTGAAGACGGTTAATGAAACCAATAATAAATAAAAACTGATGAATTACCAATGGTAATTTTGCTGTCATAAAGCAATGTGAAAATAGTTAATGATATAATAACCAAATAATAAATGAAAATTGCTATGAATCGCCAATAGTATATCAAAATTAGTAAAATAAATATACTTTAAACTAAACCATACATGCTCCCCACAAGAGACCAGGCATCTCAATACTCCTAACTGCCTCTTCTAGCTTCTTCATGTCTGTCTCATCATCCCATGGTTTCACATCCAAAAGAACGGAAGATTTTCCACCTAAAATAGTGTCCACAATTAGAAGGCATGATACAAGAGAGATATAACAAAAATTAGAAGGCTAGGCTAATAATAATATGGCTATTAAAAGAAGGCAAAGATAATAACAATGCGGTTATTAAATGAAGGTATCCTACTATTACTATAGTGAATAAGAAAATCTTCACTCAAAGAATATTACAACACTAGTACGTGTAAAAACTAATCATACAAAATCATTAGGCATAACATGGTTAAAAGGATAAATGTAAAAAAAAATAATAATAAATTGAACAAACAATGCATATAATCACTTAACCAATCCTGCCACAACACATCAAGTAGTAGGAGTGACTTTGTATAACTTGGTTTCTACATGTAGATATTAAATACCGACCACAGAAGAAAATTTTCACTCAATGACGTTAAATACTGAATGCTGAAGGGTTAAAGAATCACTTTTTATATGTTCCATTATCCAGACATTTTCAATAATATAAAATATTGAACACATCAGGATAAAGAAAAAAAAAACTGTTTTTCTAGCTTCTTCGTGTCTGTCTTGTCATCTCATGGTTTCACATCCAAAAGAACAAAACATTTCGCCTAAAATATTTTTCATAGTTAGAAGAACGATACAAGAGGGATATAATAAAAATTACATACAAAATAATCAAAAGTTGGCATCCTAGAGCAGGCAAAAGTATAACATGTTATTAAAAGAAGGCACCCTATGGTTACTATAGCAAAGAAGAAAATTTTCACCCAATTATAGTAAATACTGAAGATGCAACAGTTGAAGAATCAATTTCTATTGGTTCCATTTATCCTGACATTTCAATGATATAAAATATTGAACACAAGGATCAAAAATGAATTTTTGTTTGTTCATTTTGTTGAGAAATTAGATATTAAGGCAAAGAAACCATACTCTCTTTCTTGGATGGTTTCTTTTTAGCTGCCTCCCTCTCCTCTACCGCCTTCTTTTCCTCATCTGTCTCATCTCCAAAGAGATCCAAGTCATCATCATCTCCAGCAGGAGCATCCTATCATAATAGGATTGACAACAGGAAAATAAATATTACAAATTGAATAGATCTAATAAATTTCAATAACAGACGCTCTAAGATTGGCTTCTCTTTCTAGAATTCGATGGTATAGATATATATAAAAAAAGATAAAAGGAAATACAACGAATTAATTGAATCCAGAAATATGATCACAATACATTTAAATTTGAGTTCATTGGAAATCTATTAACAAATAAAAAAACAAGGATTAAGCTTGACACTGATACTTAAAATTCATTAAAATGAATAAATCCGAGATTTCTTTCTGTTTTCTCTAATTTATTCCTCCACCTACAACTCTTTATCTAACACATGCAAAATCAGCACAAGTCATTTTTTTCAAGTATTTATATCAATCCATCCTGGTGTAGAAAAGCTACAACATTAACCATGTAAAAGTAGGGATCATAGACTCAACCATGAAGAAAGCAATAAACACTTTCAGATTGTTTCCACACAAACACACAAGCACATGAAAAGTAGCTGCATTCAAACACCTAAACTTCAATATACTGCTAACTCACAACATCTAAGCAATTAAGCACTCCAATTTCAAACAGAAAGAACCATTTGCAAATTGACTGAAATATAGAACCAAAGATAGTCAAAGATGCATACAAAAATCATTAAATAAATTGACTGAAAGATGCAACAGAACAAACGAATCTGAAGTGATAAGGAAACAAAAGCACAAATCATTGTTGTATTCGGATTGATTAGTTCATGAAGATAAAAAGACACCCCAGTTAGGGTTCCAACTATATAGTTTGAAGCACAAAGTGTTCAGGCCTTTGGCATACTAAATACATACAGCCTTAGCTGGGGCAGCTTCAGTCGGAGCACCTTTGCCACCAATTCTCACACCAGCTGCTTTGCCAGGAAAGCTGCCAAATAAAAAAGCAAATCAAATTATTTGCACTAACCCAAATAAAAACCCTCTCTGATAAATATTAATTATCTAATTGGAAATAATAACCATTAATATGAACATATTATGTGGTCGAAATTGGTTTTGAAAAAAAAAAAACGAAATCAAAATCTGCATGAAATCGATATATGAATCAGCAGGAAAAAAAAAAGAAAACAAACCTTGGAGCCAGATGGGAAGAAACACGGACGTACCACTTGCTGGCGTTGGGGAACGAATCACCTGGTATATCCAAAACGGCACCGTAGACCTTGATGTCATCTTTTGAGAACTGATTCCTGTAAAACCCCCGTATACAAATAGGAAAACTAATCAATAAGACGAAAGTATAACAATTTTACACATACATATAAAAAAATGGAGTAGAGTCGAGTCTCGAGAGGAAAAATACGCAGAGATATAAGATTTGCCAGAAAGATACTGATCCAGAGACTTGAGGCCTGATTCTGTGCGGAGATCTGAAAAAGAGATGGCCATTGATTATTGACTTTTTAAGTTGTTAAAGAAAACGCGACGGAGTGATTCAGCAGATGCTGATATGTGACGAGTGGTATTTATATTTTGCCCCCTCTAAAACCCTAGACGGGAACGGCATATTCCATGTGTATAGTGAAGTTTATTTTTCAGGAGATAAAAAAGAAAGGACCCGATTTTTTTTTTTTTTTATATAAAATTTTCAAAACATATATTTAATCACCAATTAAATGATAAAACTTTAAATTATGAGAGTACGTGTAAAAGTAAACAATGACGAAGTTCAAGCGCACACATAAATTCATATATATGTTTAATAAGATGACTGGGGAGTCCAAAATCACATTTGAGACTTAACTTATAGCTCGTAGTTTGGTAACCATAGAATTGCAATAAATAAAATTTAAAATATAAAATTAAGGTTCATTTAGAGATAATTAACTCAAAAATATGAGTAATTATGTAAGTAAGACTAATAAAAAAAATACAAAGTTGATAAAGCATTTATTTGTCTCTCAAATTTCTTTTAAAATAAGAAAAAATAATTTATTTATATGATTTGATAATTAAATCTTTAATGAGCTTTCAATTGAAATAAAATCTGTATCTTTTATGTTTTATTTATTAATTTTTTTTAATTAAAGATAAAACTTATTAAATAAACTAAATTTTTGAAGAATTAGATGCAAAATAAAGATTCTTAACCTAATATAAAATACTAAACTATAAAAAAAAAAAAAACACTCCTTACACATGTAAAGAGAACTTTTATCATCATCATCCATTGCAATTCACATCTTGTGACCACTATAGTCACCTTCACATTTCCTTAGTAAATAAGACATCTAATATTTTGCTCTCATTTCACATTCTTCACCATAAAATTAAAGCAATAAAATTATAGCAAATCGGCAGCTTTGTTTCTATTTCAAGGCATAGAATCTCCATAAAATGATTTTTAACAAATCCATATAATGTTTAAGAGATAAGTTTTGTTTAACTTACAAAACTAGGTTTCTTGTCACCTAAAATCCTATCTCTACATTATGCTTCAAGCACCTCACATAAGTTTGCATTGCATATTATAGACTTAAACATAATACCAAAATGTGTTTCTCCATTTTTTGTTATACAAGTGTTATACAAGCTTGGCTCTCATACCTTTCATAATTAGAGATTAGATTTATTCGTAAAAATTTCTTTCACTCAAGATTGCCAAAGTAAATTCACAACATTAAATTTCTTTGACTTTAGAAGATTTTAAAAAAAGCCTTGTGGGTCTTCTTTCAAACTCATAAAGGTGAAGAGGCTAAGATCTATTATTTTATGATAAGGCGTATCTTCTATACAACCTACCACGTCACTATAACTAGTAAGATTTTGCTACATCACGATCTCTTAGAATCCTTTTAAACATTTTGATGACTACATTGGGAGTTTAGATAGGATCTTGTAATGGCAAAGTCTAAGAAAAAAAATGAGAAAACATATGAAACACACTAACTAAGAAACAAGAGGAGTCATTACACTTTGAGGATTCCCATACTAATCTTCTCTTAAACCCAAAAGTGTCACAAAGAGCTAACCAAGTTGTAGACACCATTTTGAAGTTGTGGCCTAGATCTTGAAAGATGTTATGTAGGAAACTTTACGACAAAACTAGAGGGAATTAGTCTAGGCCTTAAGTACAGCTAAAGTAGCAAACCTATTTATGGCTACGATCATTACATCAAATACTATTCAAGGAACCTTTGAGAAAGAAACATAAGTGGCCTCTATTAACAATGATGCACATAAGGAAATGACATAAACTCTTATCCGATCTGACATTATGGTATAATTAATCAAGCAAGCCATAAAATATTATGATAGATATGGTGGAGAACATCAATTTTTCCGTGCATCCCACTGAAAACTTGGACAAACCATATCTTAAAAGGTATGATATACCATTTTTTCCCTATTTAATAGTAATAAGGGAATCCAAATGTGCATGTAGGGAGATTCATCGACTTTATTAGTGCATACGTGAATGATAAAAATTTATGACTTAAGGAATTTTATAAATCTCTCATTAAGCGTAGGTACACCTAGTATGCTTAATTACTTATTAGATCTATCTTCCCCTAGAAAGAGATATCATCCAAGTGTAAGAAGTATTTCTATAGCGAAGAGCGAGTCACTATAATCCATCTAAATCAAACCAAACAAGGTTATTTAGAGTTGTTAGTCGAGTATGTCAAAAGGTTTAGAGATTTGATATTAGATTGTTACAAGCAGAAGGAGAAGAAAAACACTTAGAAATCAGTGTAAGCAACATGTAAGTGAGTAACGAGCCAACCTAAAAAAACATAGGGTTTACCTCATTTATAAAATGCGTAAAAGCTGGTAAGAAAACTTCTCAATCAGTTGAATTATTCACAAAAAGATATGAAGACCCAATTAGAAGAAAAGAACATCAACACATGATTTCTATATAAAGGATATAGCTAAGTCGTATGACAAACAATCTTAAAAATAACTATTTGAAGAACAACCCAGACTGTTTAATGAGGAGAAATTAAACGCCCTTCTAGATCGATAGATATTGAATGAGTTCATATAACCTTACCAGTTGAGAAACATAAAAGAAGCCTTTACTTTTACTATTTATAGCAGATGTTCAAACATCTTACCATGCACAGTAGACAACTCCAAAGATTGAAGCATAGCAAGATTAAGGATGAGACCCTATATGTACCCAACAAACCATAAGTCATAAATCCCAACTCACTCTTATAACTTAAAGAGGAAAAAGTAGTTGTAATTAATCTACTAGAGTATATTGGAGATGTTAACCTAGGAGAAAGAAAGATCACAGAAGAAGTGGTTGTAATTAACAAGGTATAATAACCTAGAAAGTAAAAAAAAAAACAAGTTACAAGACCCTATGGTGTTTTCACTACAAGGAAACCCCAAGTTTAAATCCCTATTAAATAACTAAGATATGGATCCAAAGCATAGGAAGCTATTGTTAAAAATGGTGCTTACGTGCTATTCTGATATACAGTAAGCATTTCAATAATAATCGTTAATATTTAATTATATGGCTAAAAGTTTGTAACTTTTTAGACATTGTAAATCTAAAAGAGTTTGAATTTGATCTGAAAGAGTTTAGGTCAGTGCTAAAGTTAGAAATTCTAAAGAGTACGAACCTTGTTTAAAATAGGGACAAAGACCCAAGAATAATATAGTAATAATATAGTTTCAAAGAGTTGTAAATAGTGCTAAGAAATGTCATTGCACAATATAGTTTCAAAAATATCGTTCTTGATCTATAGTTACCAACACTAGTCGATTGGTATTCCTTATGGATTAGTGTATGTCTATATCTAAGTTGTTAAAATGGTTAGTTATAGTAGACCATAGACTTAGCAGAAGTCTGTAGAGGCATCTAAGTATTCAGTAAGGATTGGCTACTAAACAAACTCATGATGACCTCCAATAGACATCCTATAAAGCCTTCAATGGAGGGTCTTCTCGAGTTGAGTAGTATTCATGATCCTTTGAACTAAGCGCCATGGTGGGCATGTGAGTGATCCACCATATTTTGATTCACGCATGTTAGAGACCTTTCATGGTTTGACTGCTGAGTGTCACTAGGTATGGTCCAATGCTCATAGAGTCCAGTGTGCATAAAAATAGAATCTATTAGCTCCTATAAGTGAGTTGTATATTTTAATCCTCTACGATTGTATTTCAGAAAGTCTTGTGGCCATAAACATAAAACCCAAAAAAAAGAGTTCTTTATAAGATTAAACAATATTACAAATGAGTTTGTAAATATTATTTATTGAAATATGTATATGGAGATAAGTTCTTAGTTGAGCAGAGATTTAACGGTAATGATCTATATCTCTACTCTTCTAAGGATATAGGTGATAGAGGGATTATACGGATATGGTTAACCTTAACTTGTATGGTTCAACACGCCGTTCTGTAATATCCATAACGTGTGGGGGGGCATCGTTCACGGACTTGAAGAAGTGTTTCGTAAGATAAATGGGTATGAAATTAGAGAGTTTCATAATATGGAGTGTATTTATTGAGTACTGGGGTAGTAGGATGGATCGTACGAATTGATCCAAGAAGGTTTTGAAAAGCATGATATGTTTTATGACCTATTTAAAAAGTAAAAACCATAGTTTACAAATATTACAAATAAGTCTCTACTGCGTGGAAAAGCAAATTACACGTATGTCATCCATGTATAGCCATTTGTGTGACAAATGGTAGCATGCATGGAGTTATATGTGAAAAATGTCACCCATACATAAATGAGTGACATTTGTCACTCATGCATGGCATTGCATGACAACACATATCTTAATGGTGAACATGTGGCCACTTAAGGAGTCTTTCATTTATTGCAGAATTGATTTGTGAAATAAAAAATTCGTGCAAAATTTGAGAGAGAAAAATATAACTTTTAAAATCTTGCATTTTAGTCCTAAAACACAATTTATAAGCATTTGATGTTAGAACAAGTTTAAGTATTGAACTTAGCTCAAATCTTTTCTAGAAATCTGAACAAATACTACCATTCTAGCTACTCTAATCTCACCAAATATTAAAGTCTAGAATTATTTAAGAGAGGACTTCATTGTGAGCTCAAATAGCTTCAAATTCTAACAATCTTCACCGAATTATCTACAAGGGTATGTATACGATCCTGTATTATTTTTGATAAAGTTGTAATGTATATATGTTGATTATATTATTTTATTTTGATACGCAATGTATGTTGGACATGCATTTTAAATTTTTTAACATGTATAACATTACATGTATGTACAATTTAATGCATTAATAGGTGGTATCAAAGCATGTGTTTGTATATTTTTGATTTGTTGGAGTGTTATATAAAGTGTTGGGGATACCCAGAAACAGGGGGAGGTATATTTTGAAGTGTAGAAAATGGTATATTGTTTAAGGAATGCTGCAGTGTTGCGATTAGAACGCCGGGGCGTTAAAGTGTTTAACGTTGGGACATTCATATACTGGATGTTGTGGCGTTCTCATGTAGAATGCAAATGCTTTTCTAGGTTGAACGCTGGGGCATTAGTGTAGTTAATGCGAGTGTGTTCAGCTATATAATGCTAGGGCATTGAGGCAATTTGATGCCGGGGTGTTTTAGTTTGAACACTGGGGTGTGAGCCTAAAAAAAAGAGTACAAATTTTTTTTTTCGGAGTATTATATTTTATAATGCTAGGTTGTTCAACTTAACGCGCTAACTATTCCAAACTATACACTCCAATTTGTATTTTTGCCTGTGAAATTATTTATTATTTAATGTAGATATATTTGTTATATTATTGTATTATAAACTGTAAATATTTATTTACGTTGTTAACCATAATAGGAGCCTTATTGATGGGGGTTAGTTATGCTTGCATGAAAAAATATTGTGATTATGAATCAAATCCATATGAGATGCGAAAAATTTATTATTAAATTATAAAAACTCTCTTAATCCGATTGAAATGTATTTCATTATGGGATAGTGTTATGCATGATCTGTTTTGTCAATACAGTGTTAGACGGGGTCATCTCGGACTTTTTCTAATATCGCTAAAGTGTGAGGAGACTGGTCGGTGTGATCTAAACTATGTCAATTAACATGAGATGAGACAAATATAAGCGGAAGTGTTATCCAATATTGTTAAAGTGTAGGGGTCGTATCAGTAACTTACATTTGATCATTGACAAGTAAATCTGGAATACAGTTACCCAATATCACTAAAGTATGAGGATAAGATATATTTAGAATCAAAAGTAAGAGTTGAATGAGATGCAATTGACAAGAGTTGTCTACTTTTGAGTTTTACAAAGACCAATATGATAAAATATAAGGCCTGAGTAGAATGCTAGTTGGATCTACTTCTCATTGTAAAATTTAAAATGTTTAAATTTTTATTTTTCTCATTTGAGAGATTATGAGAAATATGTAAAGTAATGGGATGACGTTTTTAGATCCAAAATATATACTAGCTATATCCATGATTAAAAACGTTAATTTTAACTATTAAAAATATTCCACTAAATATCTACTGTCTAGTCTTATGAGATAAGATAAGAAGAATACGAGCAATCTATTAGATACACTGACTGTGAATCTGAGAATTGTTCTAGATTCGAAAAAACTTGAATATATCATTGATAAGAAAATGATAAGAGGTGTTTCTGATAATGCTTTTTTTAAAGAGGTTTAAATTATCAGAATTGGATATATGATGATTTGAAAGTCAAATTATATATCCTAGCCTTGATATTTATTGATATTCAGTGGGAACATGTGCACAAGAAGTACAAGTAGTATCATGCTTCATCTGAAAGAATAATTTGATATATCCAAATCCACAGGATAAGAATAATGCAAAGAAAAATGTTTCTATTGCAGTGCAGTTGGACATTGTAAACGTTACTGTCCAAAGTACTTCGCCATAGACAATATAAACCCCTTAGGTGTCTATTTACCAAACATTGACATTCTGTCAACATATGATGCTAGTAATGGTTGTGTATTAGATACCGTTTATTCATCTAATATCTACAATTTATACGATTTAAGTAATGTTAAGGAGTTGCGGAAAGAAAAAGTACATCTTCACGTAGGAAATAGAGATTTCTAGAACGATGAAGTTGTTTAGACTTTTAGTCAATTCTCTCTTCTACACTTACAAAGGCGTTAAGTTGTATATATTTTATTTTGTACTGAACATTATCAGATAGATATTATGCCTTCTTGTGTGAGACATTAAAGGTTATCATGTATATAAAAGGAATTGATCCTTATATTTATATGATGTTGATAATGTATCATTAGCTAAATGTTAGTTGACGAAAGCCCATTATAATTAAGATACAATAGGAAATATCTTGAATATATTGGTTAATAGAACAAGTAACAAGTTTGGTAGCTCTAAATAGGAATTATGGCAAATAAGATTAAGTCGTATATGCGTGAGATGCTTAATCCGTCTGGTTGGGAATGGTTAGATACTTGATTTTATCATGGAATCCTATCTGGCTTATGAAACCTCTATTCAAGGAAAGATGACCAAATCTCCTACTATTTGGTGTTTGACACCATGCCATTGATTTATTAGATATAGTACATAGTATTATATGTGTTGGAGTTGGTGCTTACGTGTCATTCTAATATTGTATGAATATTAATTGTTTAATATTTATACAATAAATATTTCAAATAAAATCATTAATTTTAAAACACATATGGAATATGTTGCCATTGATTAAAACCAGGTGTATAAATGTAGTATTTGTATCCATTATATATATATGCATTACATACAATATATACACGCAATCTATGCATCTCATACGTAAACATGCGTAGCGGAAGCTAGAAATCTAAATTTTTAAAACAATGAACACAATAAATTTTTTATTTTATTATATTAATGAAATTAAATAGATATTAATTACATTAATACCAAAATTGAGAATAATCACCTTACAAGACTTTGAAATGGTTTAAGTTAGAGTACCGCCTAAAATTAACCATTTGACAATTTTAGGACTCAACGGAGTAGACTTAAGTCGTTAGAATAGCAACTTTAATTTTTTAGCAATGGTTTAACTCTTAAACCATTTAAATTAATTTTACTTTAATTATCTTAACTTAACTAAGATTAACAAATTAACTTTAATAAGGTAAAGGAAACTTAATAATTAAGCAATTTAGATATTTTAGTTTAACCCAACTTAACATAGGTTAGGTTAAATAAATATCTAACTAACTAAATCCATTAGTTAATTATTTATTTAACAATTAAATAAATAAATATTTTGATTATTTAATAATTAAATAATTAATTAAATAAAATTATCTTTAAATCCTTTGATAAGGGATATTTGTGATATATTTTCCCATATTTTTATTTTGATATTTTATTATTTTATGAGAATAGATGACTATTTATGTGCTTTATTATTATTTATAAGGACTTAAATAAAATTAAAAGAAAGGATGTAAAAGAAGCAAAAACCGAGACTAAAATGTAAAGTTTTCAAAATATAAGTCTACCGCCACGAGGATTTTTGCCCCAATATTGGAATAGTGATTGAAATAAAATTAGAAAAGACGACCTGTTTAAGTTGCAGACTGGCACTCCAGCGCCATCACTCCATCACGCTAGCGACAGGCCAGCGGTTCAGCGCCAACACCTCATCGCTCCAGTAGTGAGGCCTTTCACACGCAGCGCCCCAGCAATAGAAGCATAGCACCCCAGCAGTAATACGAGTCCTAATCTGACAAGAATTGAGATTTTCAAACTCATATCAATCCCTATAAAAGGTCACTCGTCCCCAGACTTTAAAAAGAATAGAAGAGAACCCAAGAGCAATCCAAGAACACCAAAAATACAAAGCACAAGTTTTAGAGAGCAATAGGAGTTTAATTGAAGCAGCTATAAGAGAGATTCAAGGCATTTTTCGGCATCAAGAGTTTCTTAGGCAGCGCAATTAAAATCAATTCGACTTCTATATCGATTTACTATTGATTGTATCATGATTTATTATTATTTTTACTGATGTTCTCTTTAGTCATAAACTAAATTTATTTTGTAGGGTTAATACTTGAACTCAATATGTGTGCTTAATTGTCATATCTTTTTAATATTTAATAAACTTAATTCTTTGTTATTCAAATTACTCGTTCTTAATGCTTCAATATATCTGGCCATTATATGGTGAATGAATTGGTAATATTTTTTATAAACTCAGAAGATGAATTATTATATTTAAACCTAGGTAGTTTGATGCATAATTTTAAAGTAACATTCAATGTTGCATATGCAAGTTTCAATTTAGGATATGAATATACCTAATTGGCGTGTATGATCAATAAGACTTAATCTTAATGAATCTTAATTTATTACAAGTACCATAGGAATATAGTTATTTGGTAAATTAAGGTATACTTGCATGACCTTAAAAGAGGCTTGTGAATACATTAGTGTCTTGATCAATAACAAAGACTAAGTGAGATAAATATTAAAAGATTAATTATTAGAAATCATATTGAGGGGTAGTATTAATCCTAGGTTTTCTCTATATTGCTATCACCTAATTCTCTTTACATTGTGTCATTGCTTTTATATTTTCGACATTCATTCTTAGATTTTATTTTTTTCTAAATAATTATTAGAAAAATATAATTTTAGTACTTAGTTAAGAAATAGGAATTATCCCCGTGGGTTCGACATCCGACTTATTAAGTCCCTTTATTACTTGTTACGATAGTGTATAATTGCGCTTAATTTTAAGATATAAAAATATCGCATCACCCTTTATTAACCTAAAGTAGGTCCCACTAAGCCTAACACTTAAGTCAATTTATCAAAAGACTCACTATGCGTCACATGTCAATATTTAATTGGTCAACAATAATTGTTAACTAATTAATGCACTTAATACTTAATTCTTGACACGCGTGCATCCTGAGGATTCCTAAAACAAATATTTAGTTTTACTAAAAATTACTAGATTAAACAATTCAATTTGGTACGTCGTTCCAGTGCACAATGAGTATACTTCATATTGCGGAAATCCCTCAGTCCACGCTCGATTTGTCAAATAAAATTATTCTATGAGTCCGTAACTGATGCCCCATGCACACGTCACGGATACCACAAATCAGCGCGTTATGCCATACAAGCTGAGATCAAAGCGTATATGTATAATTCTTCTGTGACCTATATCCTAGAAGAGCGGGGATATGGATTAGCACTGTCAAATCCCTATATACGCATCTATGAACCTATCTCCATATTTGTATTTCGTAAAATAATATCCGCAAACTCTTTTGCGCTATTGCTTAACACTACGAAAAACTTTTTTTTTTGTATGTACTTTTGGCCAAAAGACTTCCTAAAATAAAATTCTTGGAGTATCAGTATTTACAACTTTTCTATAAAAGCTGACGGATCTTATATCTATACACACCAGACTCCATGAGCATTGTACCATACCCAGTAACACCTAGCGGTCAGACTATGAAAAGTCTCTGACATGTGTAGAACCAAAGCATGATGGATCCCTCACAAGCCCACCGTAGCACTTAGGTCAAATAACTACGAATACTACTCAACTCGTAAGGACTCATTATTGATGGCTTCATAGGATGTCTATCGTGAGTCTGTCTAGTATTTGGTTTTAACTGAATACCTGCATGCCCATACGAGCTCTAAGCTCATGGTCAGCTAAGAACAACTATCTATGCCCTACAGTTATAGACATACATTAATCTATATAAAAAATAAAGGATTCATCGACAAACCCGCATCGATGAAAATAGATCAAAAATATAGTGTTTAAAAATATACTTGCATAATGACATTTTCTAGCTCCTATAACAACTTTTTGCAACTATGTCATTATTAGTATACCCTCAGGTCTTTGTCCCATTACAGATAAGGGTCTAACTCCTTAGATATCGTTGACTCTTATAACCTGCTAACTCTTAACATTTATAACTCTCAGCTCTGCTAACTCTTAGCATTGGTCTAAACTCTTTTAGACCATATTTAAACTTCTTCAGATCATATAATGTCTGTAACATTACAAGCATTATACCATATACGTATTGAACATTAATGATTATATGAAATATTTATTGTATAAATATTAACAATTAATATTCATACAATATTGAAATGGCATGTAAGCACCAACTCCAACAGTATATTGCTTGTAACGTTATATATATTGTATAATCTAAAGGAGTTTAAATTTAATATAAAAAAAGTTTAGATCAGTGCTAAGAGTTAGCATCACTGACAATTAAAAATGCTAAAGGGTTAGCAGGTTATAATAGTCATTGAATTCTAAAGAGTTAAAGCCTTTTTTTGTAATGGGATAAAGATCTGAGGGTATACTTGTAACCACAAAGTTGCAAAGAGTTACAATAGGTGTGAGAAAATGTCATTATGCAAGTATATTCTCAAACACTATGTTACTAATCTATTGTCATCAATGCAAGTCTATTGCTGAATCCTTTTAATATAGATAAGTGTATGTCTATATCTATAGGGTATATATGGTTGTTCTTAGTCGATTATAAGTTTCGAGCTTGTATAGGCATAGGGCATTCAGTAAGGACTGGAATTGAATTGACTCACGAGGACCTCTAATAGACACCCATAAAGTCGTCAATAGAGGGTTTTCTCTAGTTGAGTAGTATTCGTGGTCCTTTGACCTGAGTGCCACAATGGGCTTATGAGTGATCTAATATACTTTGGTTCCACGCATGTTAGAGACCTTTCATGGTCTGACTACTGGGTGTCACTGGGTATGGTCCGATGCTTATGGAGTCTGGGGTGAGTAGATATTGATCCGTTAGCTTATATGGGGGAGTTTTATATCTTGATGCTCCAAGAATTATGTTTTAGAAAGTCTTTTAGCTAAAAGCATATAACTCGAAAAAAGAGTTTTTCGTAGGGTTAAATAATATCGCAAAGGAGTTTGTAGATATTGTTTTATAGAAATACAAATCTAAAGATAGGTTCATGGATGTGCTCATAGGGATTTGACGGTGCTGATCTATGTCCCTGTACATCTAGGATATAATTGATAGAAGGACTATACGTATGCGTTATAACCTCAACTTGTATGGTCTAATGCGTTGATTTGTAATATCTGTGACGTGTTCGTGGGGCATCAATTATGGACTTATGGAATAATTTTATTTGACGAATCAGGCATGGACCTAGAGAGTCTCGCAATATGAAGTGTACTCTTTGTGCACTAGAGCAGCGTACTAGATTGAATTGTTCAATCTTATAATTTTTAGCAAAATTAAAATTTTGTTTTAGAAACCCTCGGGATGCGCGCATGTCAAGACTTAAGTTTTAAGTACATTAATTAGTTAACAATTATTATTGACTAATTAAATATTGACAAATGACGCATAGTAAACCTTTAGTTAAGTTTACTCAAGTGCATAGTTTGGTAGAACCCATTGTCAGTTAACTTGGTGACCAATTAAAGGCTTAAGGGTAATTTTACATATTTAATTATTTAATTATTAAATAATCAAGATATTTGTTTATTTAAATATTAAATAAATATTTAACTTAAGTATGATTAAGAGTTAACCTTATGATTAGGTTAAAAGGATATTTAACAATTTAATAATTAAATAATATTTAACTTAACCTAGGTTAATTATTAATTAAGGTTAGATTATTTAATCACTTAATTGTTGGAAAAGTAAGCTAACCTAACTTTACTTAAATGTTAACTTGAGTTAGGTTAATTAAATATTTTATTATTTACTTTATGGTCAAGTAAAGTTTAACCTAACTAAGATTAATTGATAACTATGGTTAGGTAATATGCTTGATGGCCAAGTAAAGTTAATTTAACTAAAATTAATTGTTAACTAAGGTTAAATTAAAAAAAAGTGAAATAAGTGTTAAATGAAACAAAAATAATTTTAATGACTTGACAATTCATTTTTTTGGTGCTTAGAGAAGAAAGTGGTTGACCATATTTTCATGGGAAATGAAAAGTTCACTTCTTGAAAATGCTTGATAATGGATTCGGCCAATTGGAATTGAAAGATAAAAAAAATGTTTTCAATTGTTGGAAACATCATTTTATCTTCTTCTCCAATTAAGCTATCCATGGAATCTATGTTTTTGGTTTTGTAATTCAATTATTGAATAATACATAACCAAGTTTATTGCTTAAAATAGTTTAAGTGTTAAACTATAGAAATTAAGAGTTAATCTCGAGGTTTAAGAGTTAAACCAATGCTGCAATAATAAAGTTGTTATTCTAGTGACTCATGCCCATCCTGTTGAGTCATAGAATTGCCAATAGGTTTATTTTAGGCAGTACTCCAACTTAAATCGTTCAAAAGTCATGTGAGGTGATTATTCTCAATCTTGATATTAATGTGACTAATATCTATTAAATTTGTTCATTACTGTAATAAACAAAATTTATTGTGTTCATTGTTTAAGAAATTATATATTTAGCTTCCGCTATATACATATTTCTGTATGAGATGCATGAATTATAGATATACATAATTTTTTTATGTGATGAACACAACCACATGCACACACCCCATGGTATTAATCATCAGCAACAATACGTGGTCCAATAAATCACACTGCTATATTTAGGTTTTCCTACTTTGTTGTCTTTATTGATGAATGTCACTAGACAGAAAAGTGTTTGTTAAAACACAAGTTGAAAATATTTTGAAATGTTCAAAGGGTTTCGATTTAAGGTAGAAAAACCAACCGCTGTATATATTAAATGTCTTTGATTAGATTGAAGCGGTGAATACATGAGCAGTAAATTCGTGAATTATTTAAAGGAGAATGAGATTCGCTTACTATAGTCCTCAAGATACTCCTCAATATAATGGTGTTTCAGAGAGAAGAATCAGACTTCATTAGATATAGTCTGATTGATAATGAGCTTTATCAATCTTTCAAAATATATATGGGGTTATGCTTTAGAAAATTAATGCTTACTTATTGAACAAAATTTCATCAAAAACTATCCCTACTACTCTGTATGAGATATGGATTGGCAAGAATCGAGTCTTAAGTATGTTAAGACTTAGAGCTGTCATGTTTACATAAGAATTACTCGATAGGAGACACTTACACTAAAAAGGTACAAGTATTGGTTCAATAGATATCTCAAATACTTTAATGGATATCAGTTCTATGATCTAGAAGGAACGAAACGTTTGTTTCTTGTAATACACTTTCCTAGAGAAATAGTTTCTTATGGTTCGTGTAGATTGTAGAAAGATTGAACTTGATGAAGTCAATTTAAGAATTATGAAACCGATGATGGAATTTCATACTCGATCGAGTGAGATACCTTTTAACACACACTCTACGTAAGTTGGAAAGGATATCAAGGCTATCTGTATGGTATATATGATACTTGAAGATACCTTTGGGGTTTTCTTAGTTAAAGCAAAGGATTCTATGACTTTATAGAGAGACAATGTTAGACATCGATTTGGGAAATGGCAAGAAGCTATGAAATTCAAAATTGACTCAATGCATATCAATCAAGTCTAGAACTTGGTTAAGTTTCTTAAAGGAATAGTTCTTATTAGTTGTAAATGCGTTTACAAGCAGAAATGTCATACTCAACAATCTAGGATCATTTGTGAGAAATTTTTTTACTAGTAACCATGTTAAAGTTGACTGGAATTTTATTGGTTATTGCAGCATATTCTGATTTTTGAAATCTGGCAGATAGATACAAAGACGGTATTCTGGAATGCATGTCATGAGCAAGAGATATTCATAGAATAGCCTGAGGATTTTACATTCAGTCGAATCTAGTATGCAAACTGAAGAAGTCCATTTATGAACCTAAGCAGGCTTCTTAAAGCTGAAATCTTTATTTTGATCAAGTAGTTAGAAAGTTTAGTTTTATCAAAAATAAAAAGTAAGCAAGTGTGTTAAGAAATGGCAGTGGGAGCATGATTGTCTTTCTTATTCTTTATGTGGATGACATAGTCATTATTGAAAATGATATTAATATGTAACAATCAGTCAAAAGTGATAAGTAAAAACTTCTCCATGAGGGATTAGGAAAAAGCTTCTTATATACTAGGTATAGAGTTTGATAGAGATAGAGTTGAAGTCAGGAAGCTGATAGGACTCTCCCAATCCTCGTACATAGAAAATATTTTTGAAATGTATAATCTTAACAACTGTAAAACAGTTAATATATCTTTTAAACATATCATTCATATTTCTAGGAAAACGTCTCCTTAGATGAAGGATGGGAAGGTTAAAGTGTCTAACATTGTAAATGCATCAACTAAAGGTAGCTTAATATAAGCCATGTTATGTACGATATCTAACATCAATATAGTTATAAGAGTTACGAGCCGGTATATGATTGATCCAGGTAACAACTAGTAGATGGTAGTGAAACACATCCTAAAGTATCTTGAAGATACAAAGGATAAGTTTATGATACATGGAAAATGTAACATATAAATGAAAGGAAACATTAATTAAGACTTAGAGTCTAATCCAAATGATGAAAAATCTATGTCTGGATATATGTTCTCTTAAATGGCGCTACAGTCAGTTAATAGTGTGTTTAGTAAGTGTCCACAGTTAATTCTACCTTGGAAGAAAAATAACTTACTGCTTAGAAGCTATAAAAGAAGCAATGAATATGTAAGAAAGTCATTAAACTCTGAATATTTCTAAGTTCAATGGATCCTATCCCACTATATTGTAGCAATAGCGGGGTAATTGCTTGAGTATAATAGCCAAGAACTAATACAATAGAATTCTAATCACGTGGTGATTAAATACCATAAAATTAGAAAAATCTTGGCTTGAGGAGATGTAATAGTGTATAAAATAGATTCTATAAATAATATAACATATCCGTGCACTAATGCCTTAACTCCTAGGGTATTTGAGCAACACATAGAGTCGATTGATATTAGATATAATTATGAATGACACTAGAGCAAGTGATAGTTGTTAGAAATGGTGCTTATGTGCCATTCCGATATACAGTAAGCATATCAATAATAATCGTTAATACTTAATTATATGGTAAGAAGCTTGAAACTTTTCAGACATTGTAGATTTAAAGAGAGTTTATATTTGATTTAAAAGATTTTAGTTCAGTATTAAAGTTAGCAATTTTAAAGGGTTAGAACTATTGGATATCGAGTGTATGATATATGAGTGTATATGTAATTTTAAAAATTACATATACACAGCGGAAGCATGTTACATATACACCCATTTTAACAAATTCAACATATATATCACATATTTACGTAAGTATAACAATTAGACAATTATAAACATGATGAACAATATTGTATTATAACATAATGTAAATACTCACCTAATGAATGTAGCTTTACAAAATTTTCAAGTCCTTCAATAATCCATGTGAAGAGTTCACCTTGAAGTATATGTTGAATAATTCTAGTCCATAACTTTTGGTGGGATTAAGGAGCTAGAATGGTAGCTTTAGAATTTTCAACAACTTGTATTCAACCTCTCTGAATATATATACTTGTTTCATAAACAAGAATATGATTTATCCATCTATGGAAGAGGAAAGGAAGATGAAGTTTTATTTTGTTCTTGTTAATAACTCCTTACTAACACAATAAGAATTATTTTTTCTCTATTGTCATTTACAATATTTCTAAACATGTAGAAATCTGAAAAATTACAAAATAATAACTTCACCTTCTATTCTTTCAACTTCTTGAAAGGAAAAATGAGACCAAAAATATCTCACACTCTCTCCCTTGTACTTGGCTGAATTCTTCTCCTTACAAGAATGAATGAATTCTTGTTTTCTCTTCATTTTTTTTGTTTCAATTTTTTTACCATAAAAACTTCAATTGCTTTCACCACTTTCATAATGGATAATACATTATCATTATATTAAGAAGTGTTTCACCCATTAGTTAAGAAATGGCCAGCCAACTATTAGAAACAAACTGAATAAATTTTATTTAATGGCTTACTTTAATACATGTAATATAAGAAAATCCTCCACCATTCATAATGGGCAAATATTAAATTCATTTAAACAAAATTAATGCAATAAATTATATAATAATCTTTAGTGCATTAAATGTATATATAATAAATAAATCAAAAACTAATTTTTGATTATTTAATTAATATAATAAAATAAAACAAAAACTATTTTGTATTATTTTATTAATATATCATGAAACAAAATGAAGGGCTTAGATCTTGCCATTTGTCACTATTCTATTGGTTAACAACTTTTGTTAATAATATTATCAAATAAATTAAAAACTATTTTGTATTATTTAATAAATATATCATGAAACAAAAATGAATGGTTTAAATCTTGCCATTTGTCACCATCCTATTAATTAACAACCCTTATTAATTAATTAAGTAATGTGCTTAACAATTAAGTCTTGATAAATGCGCATCCCGAGGGATCCTGAAACAATTATTCTCTTTTGCTGAAATTTATTAGATCGAACTAATTCAATCCAATCTGCTACACCAGTATGCAACGAGTACACTTCATATTATGAGACTCTCTAGGTCCATACCTAATTTGTCATATGGAGCTCCTCTATACGTCCGTGAATGATGCCCCCTCACACACATTATGGATATTACAAATTAGTGTGTTAGACCATGCAAGTTGAGGTTATTGCATATTCGTATAATTCTTCCATCAATGTATATTCTTAAAGAGCAAAGATATAGATCATCACTGTCAAATCTCTATTTGCTCAACCATGAACTTATCTCCAGATTTATATTTCATCAAACAATATCCATAAATACTTTTGTGATATTTTTTTATTCTTTCGCAATATATATTCTGAGGTTTATGCTTACAGCCACAAGACTTTTTAAAATATAATCTTGAAGCATCAGGATATACAACCCATGAGCTGATGGATCCCATATCTATGCACACCGAACTCCATGAGCATCGAACCATACCCAGCGACACCCATCGGTTAGACCATGAAAGGTTTCTAACATGTGTGAAACCAAAGTATGGTGGATCACTCATAAGTCTATTGTGGCGCTCAGGTCAAAGGATCACAAATACTACTCAACTCGGAAGACCTACCATTGACGACTTTATGAGATGTCTATTAGAGGTCCTCGTGAGTCTGTTCAATATCCAGTCCTTACTGAATACTTACATCTCTATACAAGCTTTCTACTAAGCTTATGGTTTGCTAAGACTAACTATTTGGACCATCCAGATATAGACATACACTAATCTATATTAATGGGTTTCACCGATAGACCCGCATCGATGAAATTAGATTAGAAATATTGTGTTTGAGAACATACTTACATAATAACATTTTCTAGCACCATCTGCAACTCCTTGCAGTTATGTTATTACTAATATATTCTCAGGTCATTGTCCCATTTCAGACAAGGCTTTAACTCTTTAGATTTCGCTAACTATATGAACATGCTAACTCTTAGCATCATTAACTCTTAGTATTTATAACTATTAGCGTTGCTAACTCTTAGCATTGATTTAAACTCCTTTAGACCAGATCTGAACTCCTTTAGATTATACAATGTCTGAAACGTTACAAGCATCTTACCATTTTAATAATAAATAATATTAACAATTTTATTAGAAATAATAATTGTATAAATACTATTATTATATATTTATACATAATAGGATGGCATGTAAGCACAAATCCCAACAACTCCCACTTACTTTAGTGCTATTCATGATGGTATTAATATCCATTGACTCTACGTGTTTCTCAAACACTTTTAAGAGTTAAGGCTTTAAAAAGCGGGTCCGCTATAATCTGTAAGGATGTTTTCCTAGATTTTCCTATACATCTCCATTAGCCAATATATATTTAATTATATGGTATCTCGACTTGAGCAGTTACCCCATTAACATTGCATTATAGTGTGATAGGATTCATTGAGTTTAGCACTTATTTTGAGCTTTGTAACTAACTTGAATATCCACAGAAATTCCTTTGCAGGCTTCTCAAGCTGCAACAAATTCTATCTTTACGGTAGAATTAAATATGGACATTTAAATTGCACTTATGCTACAAGTTTTAGTACCGTTGAGAAGAAATACGTAATCAGATGTAGTTCATCTATCATCGGAATCTGATTGAAAGTCTGATTCTATGTATCTTCTCATTTGTAAGAAGCTTTCTCTATAAATTATAAACTTATCCTTCATATCTCTCAGGTATAACTAGGATATGTTTCATGACTATTTAACAGTCGTTACCTAGATTAAACTGATGCCGGCTCATAACACTTACAACCATCATAATATAGGTCCATACATAACATGGTATACATCAAGCTGTCTATGGTTGATGTATATTAAATGTTAGACACTCTAACTTTTTCATTTTCTACCTTAGAAAGATGAAATCCATGTCTGAAAGATACATTAACTATTTCATAGTTATTAAAATTGTACCTTTTCAGGACTTAATCTATGTACGAAGATTTGGAGAGTTCTATTTACTTCTTAACTCTATCTGTATAACGCCTTATACCTAGTATGCAGGAAGCATATACCAAATCTTTTTATGAAGATTTTCTGACTCAGTTAACTCTTAACTGACTGACTTGCAACATACCATTGTCGTTGTGACTGACGATGAGTATGTTTATATATAGAGAGAATTAGAAAGATAATTCATGCTCCCACTACCTCTTTTGAACACACATTCTTTCTCTTCATTCTTAATGAAATCAGATTATTTGATTACCTCATCAAAATAAAGAGTTTAGCATACTACAATTATGAAGGTTCAAAGAAAAATGAAGCTATTATACGTTTACTTCGTTCCCACAACCAAAGCTATAGGAGCTATACTAGGTCAAGAGGATAGCGAAAAGTAAGAGCATCCTATCTATTATGTCAACTGATAATTTTCTAGAGTAGAAACTAGATACTCCAAGCTAGAGTATATTTGTCTGGCACTTGAATACTAATGGCTACGATATTATTTTCTAGCACATCTGCTTTACCTTATGACAAGAATTGACTATATTTGATACTTGCTACTAGGATTTATATTATCTGGTAAGTTGGCATAGTGATTTCTAATCCTTACAGACTTCGACATTACTTGCATAGTTCCAAGTGCAATTAAGGGTTAGGCCATGATAAACATAATAACAATATTTTCTTTAAACCAAAATGAGCCATTATCAGAAGAAATACTAAGGGCTTTAACAAACATGTGTTATAGATTAGGAAAATATTAGTCGAAGCTCTGCTTTGATGGTTTAACTACACTATAGTTAATGGCATTGGCTTCTTAATCATCGATTTGGAAGGAAAGTTCTTTATTTTTTCTTTTCAACTTGATTTTCTTTGTACTAATGATATGGCAGAGTACAAAGCAATAATCACGAGCATACTCACCACATTGAGGATGAGTGCAAAAAAGATAAAACTGATTAGAGACTCAAATTTGGTAATCCAATAGATCAAGAGTGAATTTCCTATTCGAAAGCTAGCCTTATTGCCATACATAACTATAATCTAGTAATTATTAGCTATATTTGAGGAAGTTGTAACATAACACACTGTAGGAATAAAGAATAAGAACGCAGATGCCTTAGCCATTCTAGAAGCTAAGATGGATTTAACTGATGAGTCAAATTATGTCACAATCAGAAAGTGCAGGGAATTCGTTCAACTACGAGCTAGAAAACCAAACACAAGCTAGGTCGTAACAAATGATTGATGAAAACTCATCAAGTAAGTTTACAAAAAAAAGGAGAGAACCGATATCTCAAGACTCTCAAGGACTACACATTGGTTTTGGGTAATTTTTGCAAACATTTTCTTAATGAATACTTATGTGTTGCATCAATGAGCAAGAAAGGAAACAACTGTTACAATGCATTCATCAACTATTTTTGGCATAGAATATATTGCCAACTTATATAGAAAAGTACAAAGGGCTAGATACTACTAGTGTAGTAACCAGTATCCATAATCGGTAAGAATAAGTATCTATATACATATTTTATTTATATGTGGGTGATACTTGATTTATGTATTGTTATTAGTAGTGTTTGTATAGGTTAAGGACATACTATTATCATTGGATTTATTTGCAAGACTTTAGATTTATTTTAGGGACTAAATTATAAGACTTTGAAAGTTTTGGGGGCAAATTTATAAATACCAAAACTTAGCCTCTTAGTATAAAAATACACTTTTGAAACCATAATTTACTCATTTTGGGTTGAGCTACCCCTTTAGAGAGAGAAAAGAGAGAAATAGAGGGGAGAGAAAGAGAAGAAGAAGAAGAAATTGGAATTTTGAATTTTAAGAGGTATATCATAACTATTTCTCCATTTATTGGTGTTAATTAAGTTGATTCCTTTAAGTTTTGATTTTTGGAAATATGTATAATTGAGGATTTGATGTGTATTTTGTAAGATATTGTGAGAATTGATGATGATCTATGTAGATAGCTTGATAAATCATGATGAATTGCAGAATTTCTACTTGATAGTCTCTTGATCCATAACTTTTATAAATTGTTGTGATTTGATTCTGGTTTTTAATTTTGAGTATATGAAATTAGACATTTTTAGGATCATTTAAGATTTTTAATCGATTGAAAATTCTAGAAATTGAATTTATAGTGAATTTACCAAAATGACCCTGAAATTTTAGAAATTTCATGTGTTAACAGTATGATACAGTGACAAATAATTTTTGATCTGCTTAATGATCTTCACAAATTAGGAATTTATGAAATATGATAATTTTATATGTATAATATGATATACTCAGAATTGAGAATTTAGATCAATATGGTTAAATTGTTATGATTTTCTAAAGAGTGTCAGCTCATTACAATATTTGATTAACAGATTTTCAAAGCTATAAAATAAAATAGTTTTAAAATACTTTTGGCAGTGATTTTGAAGTGTAATATTTATCATGGATTTCGATATACGTCCAAAGTATTTTGGTGGTAGTTGTATAATTTTTGATTTAGTATATGATTTTATAAAATTAGGAGATTGAATATTGTTTAGTAAATATCTTGATCCTGTCAGGATAATAGTATGGATTTGATGGTGTTTATAGAATAGATTATGTAGGAATTATGATTTAATATTCATACATAAGAATGATATATTAGTTAAGAATGATATATTCTAATTTTGGAGTAATTGGACATCATTTGATATATAAGAAAATTTTGTTAAGTGTAAGTGGTCAGAATGATAGGTTTTGAGAAACCAAGTAATTAGACTAATTCAATGTGATAAGTGCAATATGTGTATATTTTGTAAGCTATTTAAAGTATTTTGTATGAATGTTGAGGCTCATGAAAGGATTAATCTCCATTGATAGGTTAAGGAGAATTAAGCCTTATACCCGAAAGTGCTAAGAGGTAAGTATACTAGACTTTTACTGAAATCACAATAAGTATAGTAATTGTGTATGTATGATTTTGAAAATGTGCTTAGAAATATGTTTATGTTATGCCAAAGTATATTTGATATGAAATGTGAAAGAAATATGTTTATGAATGTGAGCATTGACATTGAACATAGACATACATGTATTTAAGAAAGTGAGCTTTCAAAATGAAATGTGTTTAACAAAGAAAGCTTTTGAAGTGGAAAATGTCTATGAGATACGTTTTGTGTTTTGAGGATGCTTGAACTCACTATTAACTTAGTATGCATTTTATGTGATTTGTGGAGCTTTTATGTGTGGCCTTTCCTTCAGGATTGGTATATGTTATGTGTTCCGTATGTAGGGAGGATCCTATTGGTACCTAAAGGAAGAGTGAGTCATCACATTCGTGTAGTGGCGTATTTGTGCATGTGAGAGGACTCATCGATGATCAGGGTGAGGGTTTGGCTTTTACCTTCGGGCATGAGCATTATATATGTGTGATTTAAAAACCTCACTTGTACTATTCCTCTAATACGGTATGTCACCTACGAGTGACATTTGGCTCATTATGTGATATGTGATATGTAAGTCCTACTAAGTAGTAGTTGAGTGATGGTATTCCTATTATATGTTTTGAAAGAATGTGTAAGCGCCTACATGACATGTAATTTGATAAGATTATAATTTTGATTAATCACAATATATCATATATATGAATTGTGTACATATATGTATTTGTATTTGATATATGAAAAACTAGTATGCTTACTGAGTTTTATACTCATTATAGTTGATGGTGATTTCAGGTAAATAAGGTGTTGGGATTTGTGCTTACGTGCCATCCCATAATGTATAAATACATAGTGATTGTATTTATATAATTATTATTTCTAATAAAATCGTTAATATTATTTTTATTAAATGGTAAGATGCTTATAACGTTTTAGACATTGTATGATCTGAAGGAGTTCAGATTTAGTCTAAAAGAGTTTAGACCAGTGCTAAGAGTTAGCAACGCTAATAGTTATAAACACTAAGAGTTAGTGGTACTAAGAGTTAGCAAAATCTAAGGAGTTAGAGCCTTGTCTGAAATGGGACAATGACCTAAGAATATATTAGTAATAACATAGCTGCAAGGAGTTGCAGATGGTGCTAGAAAATGTCATTATGCAAGTATGTTCTCAAATATAATGTTCATAATCTAATTTCATCGATGCGGGTCTATCGGTGGAACCCATTAATATAGATTAGTGTATGTCTATATCTGGATGGTCCATATGGTTAGTCTTAGTAAACCATGAGCTTAGTAGGAAGCTCGTATAAAGATACAGGTATTCAGTAAGGACTGGATATTGAACAGACTCACGAGGACCTCTAATAGACATCTCATAAAGCCGTCAATGGAGGGTCTTCCGAGTTGAGTAGTATTTGTGGTCCTTTGACCTGAGCGCCACGGTGGGCTTGTGAGTGATCCACCATGCTTTGGTTCCACACATGTCAGAAACCTTTCATGGTCTGACCGCTGGGTGTCTCTGGGTATGGTCCGATGCTCATGGAGTTCGGTGTGCGTAGATATGGGATTCATCAACTCATATGAGTGGGTTGTATATCCTAATGCTCCGAGATTGTATTTCAGAAAGTCTTGTGGCCACAAGCATAAACCTCAGAAAAGATATTCCGGAGGAATAAACAATATCACAAAAGTGTTTGTGGATATTGTTTAATGAAATATAAATCTGGAGATAAGTTCATGGTTGAGCAAATAGAGATTTGACGGTGATGATCTATATCTCTGCTCTTCAGGGATATAAATGATGGAAGGATTATACGAATATGTAATAACCTCAACTTGTATGGTCTAACATGCTAATTTGTAATATCCGTAACGTATGTGTGGGACATTGTTCACAGACGTATTGAGGAGCTCTATATGACAAATTAGGTGTAGACCTAGAGAGTCTCACAATCTTAGTAAACCATGAGCTTAGTAGGAAGCTCGTATAAAGATACAGGTATTCAGTAAGGACTGGATATTGAACAGACTCACGAAGGCATCCAATAGACATCTCATAAAGCCGTCAATGGAGGGTCTTCCGAGTTGAGTAGTATTTGTGGTCCTTTGACCTGAGCGCCACGGTGGGCTTGTGAGTGATCCACCATGCTTTGGTTCCACACATGTCAGAAACCTTTCATGGTCTGACCGCTGGGTGTCTCTGGGTATGGTCCGATGCTCATAGAGTTCGGTGTGCGTAGATATGGGATTCATCAGCTCATATGAGTGGGTTGTATATCCTAATACTCCGAGATTGTATTTCAGAAAGTCTTGTGGCCACAAGCATAAACCTCAGAAAAGATATTCCGGAGGAATAAACAATATCACAAAAGTGTTTGTGGATATTGTTTAATGAAATATAAATCTGGAGATAAGTTCATGGTTGAGCAAATAGAGATTTGACGGTGATGATCTATATCTCTGCTCTTCAGGGATATAAATGATGGAAGGATTATACGAATATGTAATAACCTCAACTTGTATGGTCTAACATGCTAATTTGTAATATCCGTAACGTATGTGTGGGACATTGTTCACAGACGTATTGAGGAGCTCTATATGACAAATTAGGTGTAGACCTAGAGAGTCTCACAATATGAAGTATACTCGTTATGCACTGGGGTAGCGGATTGGATTGAATAGTTCGATCCAATAAATTTCAGCAAGAGAGAACGATTGTTTAGAGATCCCTCGGATTGTACATTTGTCAAGACTTAATTGTTAAGTACATCACTTAATTAATTAACAAGGGTTGTTAATTAATAGAATATTGACAAATGACAAAATTTGTTCCATGATTTGATTTTACCTTTTTACCATTTAACCATGGTAGTAAAAATTAGTAAGGTAAAAAGTAATTATTCAAAATTATTTTGAATAATTAAATCATATATTATTATTATATTTTTAGATAATATTATAATATATATAGATCATGGCATTGTATTTTAATACAATGAGGAGCCTAGATGTTGGCCATTTAATTATCCATTATAATTAAAGTAATTATAATTGTTAGGTAAAGATTAATTTTGGTGGCCATTATTCTAGTGCTTGGTTTAATTAATTCTAAATGGGAGACCAACAATAAAATTAGTGGAGCACTTCATTTTGTTTATTTTTGTTTAATCAAAGTGTTGAATAAACAAAATAAATTTTGTTTCATTGTATTTTAATACAATGAGGAGCCTAGATGTTGGCCATTTAATTATCCATTATAATTAAAGTAATTATAATTGTTAGGTAAAGATTAATTTTGGTGGCCATTATTCTAGTGCTTGGTTTAATTAATTCTAAATGGGAGACCAACAATAAAATTAGTGAAGCACTTCATTTTGTTTATTTTTGTTTAATCAAAGTGTTGAATAAACAAAATAAATTTTGGCAAAACAATTGAATTCATTCATTCAATTTTGGGAGAAGAATTTTTGGCAATGGGAGGAAGAGAGGTAAGAGAAAGTTCTTTGAGTTTTATTCTTTCAAGTGTTGAAAAATAAACAAACTTCTCTTCATCTCTTTCTTTAATGGATGGCCAAAAATGAATGATATGTAAATGGAGAAAAAGATAATTATTTTGCAAAGAGTTGTTCAAAATAATTATCATGTAGAAATTGTTTCTAAGATTAATATACAAGAGTTATATGTTAAAGATTTTTAATTAATACAAGAGTTGTATAGAAAATATTTACCATCTCCATTTAAGAAACAAAAATTGTATTCAAAAGAGTTTGAATACAAGTGCTGAAAATTCTAAATACTAAGCTACTATTCTAGCTCCTTAATCCCACCAAAAGTTATGGACTAGAATTGTTCAACATATACTTCAAGGTGAGCTCTTCACATGGATTGGTGAAAGACTTGAAGATTTTGTAAAGCTACCTTCATTAGGTGAGTATTTTACATTATGTGTTATAATACAACATTGTTCAACATGTTTATATTTGTATAATTGTTATATTTGTTCATATATGTGATATATGTTTTTCATCATGTTCATAATTGTATAATTGTTATACTTATGCATATATGTGATATATGTTGAATTTGTTAAAATGGGTGTATTTTGTAACATGCTTCCGCTGCGCATATAGTAATTTTTGAAATTACGCATACACTCGTATAATCACACACTCTATGATAAACACCCAACATAAGGTACATGTGTGCTTAGCGAATTTGGCAAGGCTTCTGCTATTCCTTGGGTTCCTAAGTTGCTAGATTGCTGAGTGTTTCATTTAGGGATACGTGGGATAAGATATTTGATTTGTCCCTATTGAATAAATACTTATGTATTATTTTATTGTGTGTGGTTGAATTTAGTTTAAGTTTCACCAAGTGTAGTTATTGGTTGATTTTAAGTAAGAATTTGTAATGGATATATTCTGGGCTTCCGGTAACAAAGTTGCTACTGGTGACTTAGTAAAGTGTTAATCTCTGAGAAAACTCTACATATCTCCGGTTTACTAATTGTCCCAGTCATAATTCAATTGTTATAATTCTGAAAGAAATTGAAATGAATGTTTAAATATTATTGAATGAATGTAAGTGATGTCGTGTGTCAGATCTTTTGGGTATGGGGCGTGACAACTAGCCAGAGATAAAAAGCCAAACACATGCCATACAAGCTATTTGCCCAAATTATCAAGTTGTAGTTTATTAAGAATGGGTTTTCATAATCTTGAACAAAAAAGACTAGTGAATACCTTACTCATGATACCTCTTGAAAGGAATACTACTGACTGATTCCATAAATACAATAAACTCAAATGGATCACTAAACAATATTTTGTGGAGAGGGGGATCCTTTTTTGTAAAAGCCTTAAAGAAGATGCCTTAAGAAGCCTAGATTTTATAAAGGCACAAAAAGTGTTGCATGAGACCCATATTGAAGAATATAAAGAAGAATAAGGGAAACAAAAGCTATACTACCACTTGCTTAAGCTTGGCTATTACTGGATTAGCATGCACAATAATGCCAAAGACTTTATTAATAAGTTCTATAAATTCTAGATCTATGCTAACTTACAACCTTAACACCATACAACCTTGTAAGATATGACAAAACTTTGACCTTTTCACATATAGGGGTTAGATTTGGTAGGCCTAATTAATCCACATGCTAGAAGGTATATTTTGAGACTGACAACCATAGAAAACTTCTTTAAATGAGTCAAGGTAATCTATAAGAAAGGTTATCAGTGCTACTATATTAAAATTTCTAGGGAATACATCATATGTTGCTTTGACATCCTAAACAAATCATCATCAACAACAACACACCCTTTATGAATAAATAAGTTGATGTCACCTTAGGGCGATATCACATCAAGAATAAACACTCGTTGCCATACTAACCTTGCAAAGGCCAAGCCGAGGCCACTAATAGAATACTTTTAAAAATATTTAGCAAGATGGTGCATGAATACTCAGTAGACTAGAGTATTATAATATGCATCTCAATAATGCCCTTTAAGCTTATAGAACATCACCGCGTGAAGCCACTTTTTGTTCCTCATACTCCCTTATATACGAGTCTAAAATCATTATGTTAATCAAGTTGTTTGTGTCGACTATAAGATTGTACTCGCATAAAGTAATTCTTCAGTTCTTACATTTAACTTCATGATAGAATATAAGGATGTAGATGAAAAATGAGAAGATGCCCAAAGGCATAAGACACTATACCAGTGTAGAACAGTTGATATATATACTGAGTTTGTCAAGGATAAGGGTATTAATGTGGGTGATCATGTACTAAGGGTAGTCAAGCATATTAAGAAAAATATGGCTCCATTATCAAAGTTCACGTCATTATAGTAAGACCTCTATATTGTGAGAGAAGCCTATGAGAGTAGCTACAATACCTAGACAATAAAAAGAAACACACTTTACGATTCTATCAGTGATAAATGGCTTAAGTATTGCTATAGTTAGATATTAATGTTCATTCAAATAAGTATGATACACATACTTAAATCAAATAAAAGCTTTATGTAAGTCTTTCATTAGTAAAGAGCAACAAAAGCTAAACTTATCCTCTAAGTGATAGCTAAGCACTCCATACCTTATGTATGACTTATTCATAAAGGATGCCCAATCATATAGTGGATGGTTAAAATTATTTGTCTTAGTATTGTACCCAAGTAAGATGTTGACTCATATAGTAGATAACTAAAATTCCTTGTTGTTGTTACTCAAGCAAAATCCTACTGCTATAGTGGATGGCTAAAATTTCTTATCTTGGTGATATACTTAAGCAAGATGTCCACACACATAGTGGATAGATAAAATTTCTTACCTTAGTGCTGTACCCAAGCAAGATGCCTACTCACACAATGGATGGCTAAATACCTCACATTAGCTCTGTACCCAAGTGTGAAAACTTACAAAATGGATGGCTAAAACTTGGCATCATGCCCAAGCAAAACGCCCTTAGAAAAGAGTGAGGTCATATCTCTACTTAACGTAATACCCAAGTAAATGCACAACATAACCTAAATGCCTACGTTGAATACAAAATGTCGAAGGCTAACATTAGAGTTCAAACATCCTTTGGCATAGCACTAAAAAATAAGATGACTCACTATCACTTAAGAAGTGAAAAGGATAACATTAGGCCATATTCATCATTTGGAACTGTAACTAAGTGAGAAGTTATACTAAATATCATGTTTAGAAGTTTAGATCATCTAAAAAATCATTCACATGGGAATAATTCCCATTGATTGTTGTGCTATAGTAGCTAAGCGCAAGTGCACGCTATCGTATCAAGTAATATAGGATTTTAAGTCCAGATATCGATCCCACAGAGACTATGTAATCTAATTCTATAAATCAAGTACTAAAATTATACCTACTTAACTTTTATTCAGAAAACCAAAATCTAGAATTTATGTAACTAATCTAGTTCTCTCAATTAACTAAACAAAAGCAAATAGTAGAATTCACAAATAAAGATAATCTAGGATTTTGACTCATCCCCTAGTATTTCATTGGATTCATTAACCACTTAGTTAATCCCTTAATACCAATTGATTGGTTTAGACACTAATCTCATCACAAGCCTCTGTCGATGGTCAAGTGACTATATTACGCATTCTAACAATCACCTATATGTCTATGGTAATCAAATCAGAATGTAATTCATTAAGATCAAGTCTAAATTATACCATACATGCCACCTAGGTATATGTCAATCCTAGATGGAACTCATAGTTGTTACCCTATGATCATGCATCAAACTATCCTAGGCAAAACACATGAATCCATCTGTCGAGTTCATCATAGTTCCTCAATCATTCAAAATATTGATCAGGTATAATGAAAGCATTAAACACAAGATAGAATGAATCAATTGAATTTATCAAGTTCATAAACTAAGAATCAATAAAATCCAACTACATACTAGGTTTACATAATCTAACCCTAGAATAACAATTTAGCTCATGTTCAAAACAAGAATATCAAAGCAAAAGTATGAAAATATAATGAATGAAATCATCTCTTAAAAGTAAGGAATAAAACAAAACAAGTGATGCCCTGAGTTGTTCTTCTTCCTCTTGTCTTGATTGCTCAAGAATTAACTCCCCAATCTTCAATCTTCAATAACTTCACCTTGATCTCTTGGCTTGAATGTGTATTTGTTGCTTGTGTTATTCTCCTTGCTAAGTCTCTTTATTTTTGCCTCAAAAGAGTGTTTTTGTTGCTATGAGAAACCCTAGGCACGATGAGCTTCGAATCCCCTTCCAATAGGTGAGTTTAGAAGGGTATTTAAACATCCTGTCAAGACGTCGACGAGCACCGCGGCGCTCACACACTGTTCTGGGGGCAGCGGCGCTCAGCTCTAGGCGCTGCGGCGCCCAGCCACCTGCTGCTGCGCTACTTTCGTATTTTGAGCGTAACTTCTTCGTTTGACGTCCGATTTGCCTCCCATTTGTTCCTATGCGTCACTTTTCCGTCGTGCATATGTTTATGATCAGAAAACATAATTAAATAGTCAAATACTTATGATTTGGAGCAAAATACAAAATTTAAGTACAAATTCTACTAGTACTTTTATGCCCTTATCACCCACACATCCCATGCTAGTATAATATGGAAGTTTGCATCGTAACAAAGACCATATAGGAAAAATGTCCTCTATAAGTTATCCATGCACATTAGTGAAATCTTATTGTATCGAAAAATTCATTGTTATACCAAATACCAGTGATGTCCTAGATGGCCAATGTGAAAACATCCCATATAGGATGCCTTTGTTAGATATAATCACATGAGAACTTGCGATGACTAAGATGCCTCGTAAAAAAATGTAACATAAGATACCTACATGAGCTTAGGCATGTAGAAGCCTATGCAAAAAGAGCACAACTACCTTCATGGCGTATAACTCATAGAAGATACCCATACTGTCTCGTAGATGTCCAAATATTTATAGAAGCATTCATGGCGTCGTTCTCATACAAAATGCCTTTATGTCACCGTTCCCATGATGAAGCCTTCAAGGCATAGTTCCCATGTAAGATGCCATCGTGGCATTGATTCCATGAAAGATGCCTTCATGTTGTCCTTCTTATGAAGAGCTTTTCATAGCATCGCTTCCATGCAAGATTATTACTATAGCAAAAGAAAAAAAAAAGCCTACAAATTGACCTTTATGGAACATTTTCCATAAAGGTTTCCTTTATAAGACAGTCTACACAAGAATGGAGTATAACTATGGCAAAGATCACCTATTGAGGCTTAGGATAACGTAAGGCCCCTGCACTAGCCATAGCTAGCCTACAACCATGAGGATCTAGCCTTGTTGTATATGGCTCAATAAAAACCTTGGACAACATGGTTTGGGTAACCGAAGGTAAACTCAGACATGAGAGAAAGGGTACTAACTTTCACATTTCAATACATCAGTTACAAATAAACTACAGAGACATCATGCAAGTAGTATTGAAAGAAGTAAACGCAAGAAAAGGTATTAGAGCATGCCATACAAAAGCCTCAAAATAGCTAAATAATAGTAATGATAGTCGTAACAACTTTACAACCACGAGGATCTGGCCATATACACTTCCAAGAGCTTATCAAAACTATGGATGAAACAGCTCTAAGTCAAAAGGAATCAACCATTGCATCAAAATATCCAAACAGAGGTACTATCCCTTATGCTCTAAACATTTTTTAGTAAACCATAAAGCTACTCTATGCATAAAACCAAGAGAAGTACAATGAACAAAGGCATCACAACATGTTATACAAAGAAAAGACTAAAAGGCCAATATAATATACATAGTTTCCAAGCCATAATCTACTCATAGTTAGATATTAGCATAAGCCAACATAAAGATGAACATAAAAGGCATACAAGGAAAAAAAAAAGCTAGAAATGCAAAACTGGCCATACTTATTACACAACCACATCAAACTGGCCATAAACATCAAAGCCTTAGAGCAAAATGAATCCACGCTATAGAGAATACAACTACTCTAGCAGGATAGCAAAACCAAGTACTACTCCTTGTATTCTAAAAACTCTTCTTTCGTAAAAGAGTATATATATTTATAGACACATAGGAAGAGAATACGCTCGACAGAGACATAAGAATATGCCATATAAAGGTCAAGCACTTCTTCAAATATCTTTAGTATAAATACATATATACTAAGGTAAGCTTGAAAGACCAGCAAAGATGTACACATCCATTTGGCCATAGCTTGCTTTGTTGGATTTAATATACGTATGGGTGTATGCATGTGCTATTGTGTCTATTGCCTAAATACATATCAAATATATATTTAAAATTAACGGAAGCGTAAAACATGCAATAAACATAATAAATAACATTAATATATTAGAAGGTTTGAGAACTCACCTTAACCTGTAACGTTATACACGTAATTTTTCGGAGTCCATATGGAAACCAACTCGTGTACAGTTTTAGTCACCAACTCGGTGGCCTTGGTGAGCTAGAACAGTAGCTCGATATCCAACACGGGATTAACTCTTAATCCCCAAAATGGCCGAGTGTGTGTTTATATCATTTTCTCTAAAAGGATAAGAAATGGAGGCTGAAGCAATTCTCAATTGCTTCTAAGCCCTTTTTTTTTTTTTCTTCTTCTTCTTCTCATTCTTCTCCATTTCTTTTCTTTTCCTTTCACGGGCATCATGCCCACATACACCTAAATCTCTCTTTCTCTTTCTCTTTATATATATATATAATATAATATATTATATAATATAAAAAGAGAGATATTTGATTATTTAATAATTAAATAATCAAAATGAGAAATAACTATTTTGCTCCTCATAAATAGTTACTAAGTTTACCCCTTAGTGGGTCCTACCAAATCTCACAATTGGGTAAAATTAATTGAGGGTCCACAATACGTTACGTGTCATTATATAATTAGTACATAATAATTATTAACTAATTGTTGTATTTAACACTTAAAGATAGATACGCATGCATTCCCGCGGAAGTGCTGAATATTGCTGGATTAAACAATTTAATCTGGCACGCGGGCCAGTGCACAACGAGTATACTTCATATCGCGGGACTCCCTAAGTCCTACGCCTAATTCGTCAAATAGAACTATTCCATAAATCCGTGAGTAATGCCCCATGCACACGTCACGGATATTACAAATCAGCGCTTTGAACCATATAAGTTGAGGTTACAACGAATACGTATAGTCCTTCCGTCATGATATCCTGGATGTGCTGAGGATATAGATTATCACCGTCAAATCCCCTGTGCTCATCCATGTCTTATCTTCAGACTTGTATCTCATTGAATAATATGTCCAAACTATTTGCCATATTGTTCCACCCTTGCGGAACTCTTTCCCGGGATTGATACTTGTGGCCATAAGATTTTTTGAGATACAATCTCGAAGCATCTGGATATCGAACTCCTTATACGAGCTGACGCATCCCGTATCTGTACACATCGGACTCCATAAGCCTCAGACCATACCCAGCGATACCCAGCGGTCATACCATGAAAGGTCTGTGACATACGTAGAACCAAAGTATAATGGATCACTTACAAGCCCACCGTGGCCCTCAGGTAAAAGAACCACGTATACTACTCAACTCGGTAGGACCCTCCGTTGACGGCTTATATAAGATGTCTACCGGAGACCCTCGTGAGCCTGTCTCATATCTAGTCCTAATTGGATAACCATATGTCAATACGAGCTCCAAGCTCACAGTCGGCTAGGAACGACCATCTATACCTTATAGGTACGACATATGCTGATCTATATTAAAAGTATCCACCGACAGACCTGCATCGGCAGAAATAGATCAAGGACAAGTATTCAAGAACATACTTGCGCAACTAGTATTTTCTGGCACCTGATTGTAACTCTTGTAACTATGCAGTTACTAGTATACTCCCAAGTCTATGTCTCATTACAGACAAGGCTCAAACTCTTGGATTTGCTGAGTATTATAACCAACTAACACTTAACTGTGCTAACATTTAAGATTTATATCTCTCAGCGTGGCTAACTATGAGCCCTTATCTAAATTCCTTTATATCTGATCCGAACTCCTTCAGATTTATAATGTCTACAACGTTACATGCATAAGACCATATAAATCAGTATTAACGATTTAATAGAAATGTACACTTGTATAAATACACAAGTATATGTACATTCAGCGATGACACGTGAGCACCGATCCTAACATGCTTATAGTTAGACAACTATATAAATCTAAAGTTACAAGAGTTACTCAGCTCAAGAGACTTAGATACCTTAAAGTGTTGAAACTAGCCAAGATCTATCATACAACCATGATGAATTGGCCATAAAATGCATATAAAGGCTCAACAAAACCTTGGCTATAATTCTGCTTACAAGCCAGGCCATAGTATAAACTAGCATGATAGAATTATTCAAAGCATGAAATATACAAAGAATCGGGTTCAACTAAGCATTAACAAAAGACAAACAGAATGCCATATGCATATACTTGTTATTGCCCTAGAATTATCTTACTTGCAGCTTAAAAGTAGCAGAGGCCAACAAACTAAATGACTAATTTAAGCAAGAAAGATATGAAAATAAAACTTAGGCTTATCAAAGCCCCGGAGCAACAAAAGGTCAAATAACTTTTATGACACTCCCACTATCTCACAATTGATTACAAAATACTTAAATACATAATATTTGCAAATATACTTCATTAGATGAATATGTGTTTTATACATATCATATTGTAAGAATTATTAACAAATATAGAAAGATCTAAAAGATTTGAAGCCTTACATCAAGTTCTACAAAAGGAATCTCAAAAGGCATATTAAATCATTTGCCATATAGTCAAAAGAAATAAGTCATTAAGAAATAGGTCATAATAAACATTAATAGACTTAACAGTAAGAGACTTCAACTTCTCAATAGAAGCCATAAAAGGACTATTCTCAGGAATCATTTACTTTTATAACAACTTTAACATATAAAAAATCTAGAAAAGTAGACAACTTTCCATAAGCATAACTTGCCCATAACTAGCAGAATAAAAAACAAGCATAAGAAGAAGCAAAAAGCATTAAGACTAACAATAAGTGAAGGAACATTTTTTCCCTCAGGAAATGGAGTAACATAAGAATAGTCCTCTATAAACAATAAAGAATTACCTTAACTAAGAAGAAAAATAAAATAGAAGAAAAAAAGGGTAAAAAACCTAGACACGATATACTTATTAGGATATTCTTTATTATTTTCTCCAAAGAAAGCTTTTAACCTAGCTTTAGAAAGCTTTCAAGCTTTTATTCTACCAATAGAAGCACTAGCCTTTCTCTTTAGAAGCTTAATGCTCCATTGAGTAAGAGCCTCAATAATGGACTTGGGAGGAGTTGTAGCAGTGGTAATAATAGCACGAGCTAAAAAATGTCAGTTTTCTTAGCCTTTAACATACATTCCTCATCACTATGTTCATTATTATCTTTTGCCATGCTTTTTCATCAACCCCCTTGGCATTATATTTAAGGGACTCCTCTATCTTCCTAGCAATGAAGGAAAGAAAAAAAGAGATGGAAGAAATGTAATAAAATACACCTTTAGTTCTAAAACACATACCTCAGGTTTAGATTCCACAACCTATTTTTTCTCTTCAAAGCTAGATCTTCTTTATTTAAAGAGCTTTAGGACTTAGATAAGTCTCACCCTTAATTCTTTCCTCCTCTAAAGAAGAAAGCTCCGCAATTGAAGTAGAAGTGTTCTTTTGAGGCTTTTTAGACAACTTATGTCTTCTCTTAAGTGCAATAGAAGAAAGGGTTTATTGGCTACCAATAGATTTGAAAGTTGAAAGAGAGGAATGAGTAGTAGAGGTCCCAACAGTCCTATAACTTTCTTTGTTCTTTTTGGTTGTCTCTTTACTATTACAAAAGCCAATCTTTCTAAGCCAACCACTTTACTCAAACCACCTGTATAAAGGCATGCGGGCCTTATTGGCTACCTTAATGGTTGAGCTTGAACTAACCTTTAACATTAGGCAACATTAATCTTAAGAGAGATGCCAAGAATCCCAATACTAACCCAACAAAACTCAATAAAAATAGTCAAAGTAGCCTTCCAATAAGTATCTTGATCTAATAAAGTTTCTCCAACACGAGTGGCGCTAGCCACCTTCAAGGAAATGTCTCTTAAACTCTATTGATTATAGAAATTGAAATCACTTTATAGACAAACAACCTTAATGTAACCTAAACTATCTCAAAACATTACTAGGTTAGTATAACATAGGAGAGAACTCCATGTTCATATCGGCATATCGCAAATAACTTGACTTTATAGCCAGAATACATATTAAGAACAAATGAACTATCATGAGCAAACAAAGGAAAGGAAAAGTAAGCATCATTATTAGCAAAATGATAAAAAGTAGGAACATAAAAGGTCTTAGTCAAGAAGACATATGGTTGAAAAATAAACTTATAAACATCATCTATAAAATGTTAAATACCCTTAAAATAAAAGAAGTTATATAGTTAGAGAACACTGTGAGGAAGCAAATTAGGAATTGAATGCTCTTCTAAGGGTGTTGAACCACTCTTTATAAGTTGGTTAATGCACACAAAAGTTAAGGGAGACTTCATATAGTCATTGAGACGTTGCGCATGAAAATTGAAGAAGGTTAATAGAAACAAAAGTTTCCACCATATATTTATCGAAGCTATAAATCTCAGTAAGCATATTATTAAGTTGTTTGAATGGTATAATTGAAAAATAAGTAGCAAGAGAAAATGAAGAACCCTCTACAATCCGGATAACCAAAGGAAAGAGCCTTTTCTAAATATGATCAGTGATCTATAATAGAAACAAACTTGCTCAGCCATAAAGCAATCATTGCCTTAACTTTACAACCCTAGACATATGTTCTTCCTTGAACAAAATTAAGGGTGGGTACAGTCTGGTTCAGTTCAATTTTTTTTTGAAATCAAACCGAACTAGTCCAGTTAGGTTTTTTTAATAATTAAAACCAAAATCGATTTTTTTAATAGGAAAAACTAAACCGGTTTTTTTAGGTTCAATTTTTTTATTTTAAATTGTGGGCTTTTTTAATTCATTTGTTCAAATAATTTAGTAGCATATTTTAAATTATTTCTTATTTTTTTATTGCACCTTACAAGTCACTAAATTTGTTCTTAAAAATTATATAAGTATTTAAAAAATTAAATTGACTAAATTAATATATATTACACGTTATATATTATATAATAAAAAAATTCATTACACATTATATAAATCACTAAATTTGTTTTTATATATTATATAAGTCTTTAAAAAATTAAATTGACTAAATTATTATATATTACATGTTACATTACACGTTATATATTATATAATCAATTTTTTTTATTACATGTTACATAAGTCACTAAATTTATTCTTATTTATTATATAAGTCTTAAAAAATTAAATTGACTAAATTAATATATATTACACGTTATATATTATATAATCAAAATTACACATTACATAAACTACTAAATTTGTTCTTTTAAATTATATAAGTATTTAAACATTTGGGCTATTTTTTGAGTTTTTTTTTTATTTTTTATTTTAAATTGTAGACTTTTTTTAAATTTATTTGTCTAAATAATTTAGTAAATTATTTTTTATAAGTTTTGAGTCTATTTCATATTAACATAATTATAATTTATTTAATTTGAGATAAATTTAATTTTTTTATTAAATAATTACAAAAAAAACTGATTTTTCGGTTTGATTATTTATTTGGAAAAAACCAAACCGGACCGGTCAATTTTTTCCGATTTTTTATTACAAAAAAAATCGGATCGAATCGAATCGAACCGAACCGACCGGTTCGAATTGGTTTGATTTTTCAGTTACTGATTTTTTTTTTCCACCCTTAAACAAAATGCTTACCTTACATATGGCCATAAAAATACTTTATTTTATTGGTAAAGGAGGGCCAAGAGTCTTCACCACTTTTTCTCCAGCATAGTTTAAGATCTCTTTATATTTGTCTCTTAGTTGCACATAAGGTAATAGAGAACAAGTCTTTATTTTCCAAAATTACCAGGTTATTAATAATAACTGCATCTTCTCAAAGTGGGTGTAAAATCATCTTATGCAGTAACAAAAATATGATTGGCCGTATTCCATCTATAGACTAATTACCTTAAAGAATCCTAATCTCGCATGACTTTTGATCTTCGAGAAGCAAAGAGGGAGGGCATAAAGCTTGTTTTATGTAAGTTGTTTATAAAGCTCAGGTCTTTTAATCATGGGCTAATTAATCATCCCATCTAGCTATAGGATTTAAAGGAGCACGAAAGTGAATTTGGATAAGCTTGAAATCTTATACATAAGGGAAAATCGAACTTGGAGGAATCAAAAGGGCCTAACTTAACTTTTTCTTTAAGATATTGGTTGTATGCTTTAGTAGCTAAATGCAAGCGTGCACTATTGTATCAAGTAATATATGATTTAAGTCTAGATATTGTTCCTACATGAACTATATGATTTAATTATTCAATCAATTACTAAAATTATATCTACTTAATTTTTATTCAAAAAAATTAAAATCTAAAATTTAATTAATTAACCTAATTTTATCAAATTAAACTAAACTTAAATAGCAAAGAAAGAAAGAAATAAATTCACCAAAGGATAATAATTTAGGGTATAGACTCATCCCCTAATATTTCATTGGATTTATTTACTATTTAGTTCATCCCTTAATATTGTTGGCTTAAACATTAATCTTATCATCCTCCATCGATGGTCAAGTGACTATATTACGCATTATAACAATCACCTATATGTGTATGGTAATCAAATTAGAATATAATTCATTAAGATCAAGTCTAAATTATACTATACATGCCATCTAGGTATAGGTTTATCCTAGATGGAACTCATAATTGTTACCCTATGATGATGCATCAAACTATCATAGGCTAAACATATAAATTTCTTTATCAAGTTCATCATGGTTCCTCAATCATTCAAAATATTCGCCAGATATAATGAAAGTAATAAGATCAAGATAGAATGAATTAGTTATATATATTAAGTTCATAAACTAAGAATTAACAAAATCGAACTACATACTAGGTTCAAAAGTCTAACCCTAGAATAACAAGTTTAGCTTATTACAAAATCAAGAGTATCAAATCAATCCATGAATAACAGCAAGAACAATAACATAATATTGAGGTTGTATTGATCACACGACCTATTTTGCTCACATTACACTGCTCGTATAATTACGGGGTTAAATGATGATGTACAAAAATTAATAAAGACCTAAATCTAAGTCCATGCATGTGACCAGATACGTCACATAAGTATGGTATATGGATCCAAGCTATTTTACCGTACTTAATTTGTGGGTTGTGGTTAGGTATAAGGTTGCATTAATAAGTCCTAAAATATAAGGACCCTAAACTAATACCCATTTAGGGAAAACTTATTCCAAATAAGCGTAAGCCTATCTGATTAGGCTAATGGAGAAACACAATTTTAAGAAGACGCTTTTTAACCATTAATGTTTGTCTTTAACCTTAATCATATTTTAACAACCTTGCACAATTTTTAGTATGCATAACCTTTAAAAAAGCAACTTTTAAAACACTAGAAAGGATTTCAAAAGGCGAGTTGTCTCAAATCTTTAAACTAGGGTTTATTATAGTCTGAAATGTCAATTTTGTCTTGCACATAAAACAGACCTCAAGTAATATTAGAATGCTTATAATAGTCTCCTCACACCTTCTTTGATAGTTTTTCTCTATTATTTGTACGAGCACGACTCTTACACTTCTCACAATTTAAGACTGGATATATTTAATTAAAACACTTCAAATTTAAAAATACAAGAGCAAATTTACGACATTAAATTTCTTGAAATTGAAAGAGTTCTTTAAGAATTTGATAAACTTTATTCTTAAACTCATTCGAGGTGAATTGGATGAGATTCGATATTTAGGCCCAAGCAAGTTTGTCCTTAGGATCTACCACATCACCTCAATATGATCGCAATCAATAATATCTTGCTTTGTAGTAGTCTCAAATATTCTGCTTCAATAAAATAAAATTTTATTTTTATTAGAGTTGATCTCCTCTTATATAATAATAGATATTTGAATTAGTTTATAATTTTTAATAAAATTTGTGTGTGTAATGCATGATAAAATGTGTAAGCTCTTTTATTTTTTCTTTCCTCTTAAACTTAATAAGCGGCAAGGCAACGTTCTTTTTTCTCATCTCATCGGCGGTTAGCAGATTTTCAATTAGATACAAAAATAGGCCTTGACGAGATGATGACGTGGCAAATAATATATTAACGATTTGGTCTGCACTCAGCCGCGAGGGATAAGAACAAGGGGAGATATTCGTTTATTGTTGTGATAAAAATAGAAGAATAGGAAGTCTGAAAATATCGGCGACAAGTTTTCAAAGTAAGAGAGAAGGTTTATGTTTTGGGTTTTAGGATTCCAAAAATCGGTTCGTTGAATAAAAATATTTGATAGAGACAGAGAAGAGATCAGGGTTTCATATGAGTGTTTGAAGACACGAGGAAGAAACTCGACACGCGTTTCCCAGCTGTAAGTTATTGTTATTCGTCTTTTACTTTCAGTTCTGCTTTGGGAATATCATGTTCACATGGTTCTTTGTTAAATTTTGTGATTGAAATTTACCGTATAAACTTTAAAATCGTTCCGTATTAACTGCATTAAAATTTTTTAGGTTGTGGGATGTATTCCTTTTTATATTTTTTTACTCATTATCAAGAAACAAAGCTATTACATCCCCAGGTTGATTGTTGGAATGATATATTCATATTACTTAATTTTACAATGTGTTGTAGTTCTACTTTTGAGCTTGCACTATATGTTTTGTATGCCTAAAAGTAGGAACCCGCGGTGGTGGGTTTCAATATTTCATGATCATAATTTTTGATTGGCCACTAGGATTTAATTTCGTTTTGATCTGTGTGTGTGTGTGCTAACATACTACAAGCTGGGGGAATGGGATGCTTGATAATTAAGAAGTTCAAACCGTTAGCCCTTATAGCTCGACAGTGCATTTAACCACCATTGGAAGTGTTGTGTTTTTCAAGCAAATAGAAAATTTGAACCAATAGAAGCAGGCAAGGGGAAATGCTAGCCGGTAGGAAGATTGAAGAGAATGAAAGAACTTTAGCTAAAGCAGTTTTTCTTTGGGGGTGTTGATATAAAATGCCTATGAATTGGCTTGCTTTGGACTTGATCTGAACTGTTTTGTCTTTTTTATGAATTTATATATAATTTGTCTTATTGGTTGACTGAGGGATTATATATATATATATATATATATATATATATATATAAGTCTGGGTGTGTGTAGAGGCCCATGGCTTCCTTGTTATGCCAATCAAATTCATGGGGTGATGATTTACTATTAGCATACTGGAGTGGGACCAGAATATATATTTTTTTTTGTTATCAATATTTCTCCCAAGATATAACTTAAGGTCTGTGGAAACAGTGGCCATACCATAAGAGAAAACAAGAGTGGATTATACTCGTAGAAAGTAACTCAACCTACTCCAGACCTGGAAAAGGACATATAACTGATATCTTAAAGCTTCCTAAATAAATTGGTATTCTAAAGTAATAAATTACAAAAATAAATCTTTAGGCAGTCTTAGGTCCTGCGTCTAGACCTAATATAAGTTTGTAATTCTTAATAAGAATATCCTTTGTCTGTGCAATGGATGCATTGACGTGATTTATGTTCCACAGCCTGGTTCAATTTTCTGATTATAGAACTGTAATCGCATGGAGTTATTATTTTATCTTTTGAGTTCCTCCAAATTGAGGTAGAATTGATCCTTGTTTTGGTTCAGCTTAACAAGTTTAACCAGTTCACTTGCACACCTTACTCTTGATTCCCTACTGGTATGAAAGCTCTTAGGAACATAATTGGGAATGCAAAGGCGAAAGGCCGGGAGAAAAACAATGTGCAGTAGAGTACATAATATTGGTGCCTTTTGTTGTAGCCACCCTATATGTAATAAAGAGTGTATATTCTTTCATCCAACCCTAGAAAGCACTGAATAATTACACAATAATTCACCGTGTTTTTTCTGTTAGACTAAGTGCATTACTATGATGAACTAGATCATCACATATTTAAAATGGTTTCTTCTTTTAATCTCTTTATATTGAGGACCGGGTCAAATCATTAACAATTTGATTAAAGAGCTTTATCAGTTTTTATTTGAGGCTGAGGCAGGGACTGAACGCAATTATATATTACATTATACAGATTGTACTTATCACCAAGCTTCTCTCTCAAAATGTCAGAAGCCAAAACTAAAGCATGGGCATCTTTCCATACCTCTCCTTACATGTAGGAAGTAGAAAAATATACACATGCACACATCCCTTAAAATATTATATAGATGTAATAAAAAGGGTGTTATAACCTTAATGATGTTCATAGACATGAACTGAATTTATTGTTTCTCAGGTTCGAATAAAGAAGATTATGCAAGCTGATGAGGATGTTGGGAAGATTGCAATGGCTGTGCCTCTTCTTGTTTGTAAGTGATTTTGTAGTCATTAAATCTTTGTTCCTAGTGGTTGATGGAATTTTCTCTCTACCAAATTTATTAGATATAAAACTGGCAGTATTTCAGTTTTCTTGTTTTGAGTCATAATTAATGGATGCTATGTACAGCTAAAGCTTTGGAACTGTTTCTACAAGATCTCTGTGACCGGACGTATGAGATAACTTTGAAGAGGGGGGCGAAGACCATGAATTCCTTGCATTTGTAAGTATCTTCTTTTCCATTTGGTTTTTGCTCTTTGAATTTGCTTTACTATTAATTCATGTGCTTATTCTCTTAGGTGGTGTTTGGTTAAAGATTGGAAAGAAAAGGGAAAAAAATATCCACTAGTTATGAAATTACTGGTATTCTTTGATAAATTTTTTAATTATGTACTAATTTTAATTTATTGTTAAAATTTTAATGTTTGAACCATGAGCATATTTAACAATTTAATGTTATATATATAAATTAATCAATATTCTCCATTTAAGAAAACAAACAATATTAATATTCAGTAAAAGTTCTAGTAACATTTAGATTTCTTATGATTAACTTAAACTACTACCTTGGTAAATTTTTATGAGAAAAGGTAATTAAAAAGATAAATTGTTTATTCTTAAATAATAATCTGAACTACTTTTGTTTAATAATCTTGTCAACAAAGCGCATCCTTTATATTATCCAAAATTCATAAATTGTATTATGCACACATTTTTGTGATAAAGTCGAGTTTGATACTCAATGTAGCTTAACATGTTCAAATGTCTTCATTTTTTTCCCATTTAGTAGTCACTTTATCTTTAACAAAGAAAATGAAAAATATGATTACATAGTAATTTTTCCTATGTCATAAAAACTGCAATTATCAAATATAATTGACAAATTACAACAAATATGAGATATAAAATAAAACTATAAAAGAGTGAAATATCCATATTTCCATTTGGTACTTAAAATAATAAGTATTTGTATTTTTAATAAACAAAATAAAGAATAAAATATATTTATAAATTTAAATTACAACAAGAATAACCAAAACCAATAATAATAACTATACTTAAAATAAGATGATGCTAAATTTAATAAATTAAAATAATTGTTGTATTTATTAAATAAATTTAATGTAGTTTTGATTGTTAAAAAATATTAGAAGAATTATTTTTAAAAATAATTATATAATATGATAATTTATTTTAATAAAAAACTTACTAAATAAGAAAATAATTTTAAAATTATTGAATGATAAATTATTAAGATAAAAGAGTGAAGATGAAAATTTATAGTTTAGATGGGGAATCATGATATCTAACCCCTAAGAGAGGAATCGTGATTTCTCCAAATGGGAAACAAAGATTCCTAAGGAATAACCATTCCCTCCCAACCAAACATGAAGGTAGATGCTACACATGCACCACTGTGTCATCAAGAGTGCCCTTTTTCTTCCCATACAATAACTGCTCTGGTATGTACTTTAGCGTAATCATAACAAAATTACTGCTCTGGATTAGAATGGAGTTTCATCCTTAGATGCATCTGGTTTGCCACCATTTTAGAAATACCCATAAGGAGAAAAAAAAAATATATTAAATGTCAGCTCTCTTGCATTCATCAGAAAAGGATTACTTTGTTTTGGATTTGGAAAAGGATTACTTTGTTCGTTCTTTTTTATATTTTTTCCATCATATGCACTGAGGTTGACTAATTTATTTGTTAATTACAGAAAACAGTGTGTACAGACATTCAATGTATTTGATTTTCTGAGAGAAATAGTGAGCAAAGTTCCTGATTTGGGCGGTTCTGATACTGCTGGTGAGGAATGTTCTGTTGCCAAAAGAAGGTTTGGGGTGTGATGATCTTGTTGGTGCAAAAAATAGTCCTGATATATTTGAAGACTAACAATGTCTTAATCTTTCTAACAGGAAAGTTGATGATGGAGACACTGATGAGGAGTCCAAGAAGAGCAGCATGGTTAGTTTTTTTATTTTATTTGTGTGGGTATTTTCATTCTTTTTGGGAAACATATTCATTCATCAATTTGGTATACATCGACCAACTCATTGATGGTGCTAGTTGAGTTGTGCACTCTAATTTTGCATATTTTGTTCATCATCACTCTAATGATGAAATTTATAGGACGTTTTTTTCCAGAAAATCATATTGCCGAATTGTTTAGAAAAGAAAGACCTTTCTCTTCTCTAAAGGGTGGCAATACTTATGTCTTTCCATTATCTAGTTGATAGACAGTTTTTTTTTAATGGTGTCGGTAACGTTGTGCTGATTTTATCATGATTTTCCATCCCTTCCCAATTGCAGCATGAGACTTTTCATAGTAGAGGAAGGGGTAAGGGCAGAGGTCGTGGGCAAAGTAGTCAAACAGTAGTGAAAGAGATGTCTGCACATTATGAAAAGTCTGAGGATGATCAAGACAATTCAGATCACCAAGAAAAGCACAATGGAAGGCTCAAAAGACACTCCAGTGGTGAAGAACCTGAGGAGGCAAAGGATAACACTCTGACTGGCAATACAGAAATGCCTGTTAGAAACTTTGACCTTAATGTGGACTTGGATGAGAATGGGGACTCGAAAGCTATGCAAGTTTCTTCCCAGGCTAGTTTAACAGCGAAGGTTACTCCTGAAGTGAAGCATGAAGAATACCCTGGCTGGTCACTGACTGACATTGAAAAGATGGTCGTTGATCCCATTCAATTTGCTAACTTAAGTAGAAGGATAGACGAGGACGAGGAGGATTATGATGAAGAAAGCTGAGTACCAAGACTAGAGTGCAGTTAGTCGCTTACTGAAAGTTTTCTAATGGTTTTAGGAAGGTTAGATGTGAAGTTAGAATTCTGAAGCAGATGATAGATTTCTTTGGGAAAGAAGACAAATTTTCAGATCAGTTTTAGGTAGGTCTGATGATGATAGAGCAGAGGTTGTGTATAGTTATTTGGAAGTTTGTAATATGGGGTTTTGTTATTGTTTCTCTTATTTGATGTGATATTCTAAGAATAGTTCCGATGCATATTGGGTGTATCAAGTGCCTGATATGATCCGTTCGTTCTTGGATTATATTTTGAGGCAGCTGTCACAGGTTCATGTTAACGCAATTCTAGAATAGAGTTCGGTGAAGATACAAGATCAGATAACATAGTTTTGCACATCTGGCCCCAAAAAAAAAAAAAAGAAAAACACCCAAACGAAAGGCGAAGGTAGAGAAATGACAAGTGTATTACACAACATGGACTTACTAAGTGACTCGTTGTTTTTACTTGATTAATCTGTCTACAACCATTCATATTATAAAATATACAATCTCCTTGGCGTTCGAGATTTATTATTATTTTTATTATTGCTAAATTGTTTTCTTCAAGTCGTCCGTCCGTTCAAGAAATTGAGATTTTTAATCCCTGAGATATTCATCAGTATGGTTCTTAAATTTGTATTATACCTATCTATTTAAAACGATTGGTAATTTTAACATCAACTTTTGTTAGTATAAGTTATTAACATTGCTGGGACTAAATTCAATTGGTTTAATAACAGTGTCACTTATCCATTTTCTTATTTAAATGAGGATTAGCATGGAGAGGAGCATATATGATTGCAACCAGTAAAGTCAATAGATGCTGACTATGTAGAAAAAAAAGGACTTGTCAACTGAGATGCTGATTTAGAAGTTCGAAAGGATGCGAGCAATAGAAGCCAATCGAACGGTTGAGAAGAAATTTATAAAAAAAAAACCATTATTTACCTACAAATTTCATCTATAAAAAGAATTTTGGGCATTTTGATTATATGAAAATGATCAAACCTAATGTAATTATGAAATTATTTGAAT